>CM034154.1:26617278-27817278 GCA_019776745.2 Taxus chinensis | reverse complement strand
AAGCAAGGTTCTAGATTTTTTAGAGATATTTGATTCTCTTAATTTGTAGGTGATACCAAGAAAGTTAAACAAAGAAGTAGATCAGATGGCAAACATGAATCACAATTCTCACCTTCCAAGGATTTGATCAAAGAAATGTATAACAAATTAAAATGGTGGTTAGGCCATCAATTCTAGATAATGAAACCAGATGGAAAGTTTTTGATAGTGATGAAAAAATTGTTCAGTTCATCCAAAAAGAGGCTAAGTTTTCTTCAAATATGCAATTTGATTTGTAGGAAATTTATGGTGACTAGATTATCCAGTTGAAGACAAACAGATTGCCCAAGGGGTTGTTACCTTAGAGAAGATTTTTAGCCTAGATGAAGAGTTCAAGGGTGAAGTGAAGAACATAGAATCCAAAAAAGAATACTGCCAACCAGTTGTTATTGCACAAAGAAATGATCTTTTATTAGGTAATTTATGTGATGAAAATGAGAAGCAAGCCTTTGTTTATTTTTGTAAAAGTTTCAGTGATATCTTTTCTTAGGATTACAAATATATAAAAGGGTTTGATCTAAAAATCATGCAATATTCCAGAGATCTACATCCCAACGTCAAACCGGTTAGGAAAAAATAAAGGGTAGTCAATCCCAAAATAGAGCCCCTCGTGAGGAAGGAATTATCTAAGCTCATTGAGGCCAAAATAATTTTTCCATTTAAGTACTCTACTTGGTTAGAAAATTTGGTCCCAGTTAGAAAGAAAAATGAGGAAATCAGACTTTGTGTCAATTTCCGTGATTTGAAAAAGGCTTCCCTTAAAGACCACTACCCTTTACTTTCTATGTAGCATATTTTGTAAACTGTTGCAGGGGATGAAAGGTTTCCCATGCTAGACTGGTATTCAGATTTTAATCAAATTAAGGTTAGGGAATAAGATCAATTTAAAACTACATTTACAACAAAGTGGGGTACATTTTCCTATTAGAATATGACTTTTGGGTTGTCAAATACAACTGTCACTTTTCAAAGAGCAATGGATATTGCTTTCAAATTTTATATCAATGAATTCATCCTTGTATACTTGGATGATATTACTATATTTTCAAAGCAGAGCTATGCAAATACAGGTGTCACATTTCAAAGAGCAATGGATATTGCTTTCAAAGTTTATATCAATGAATTCATCCTTGTGTAGTTGGATGATATTACTATCTTTTCAAAGTAGAGCTAGGATCACATCAGCCATTTGGGGAAGGTTTTTGAGAGATGTAGAGAACTTAGGGTGTCTCTTAACCCAAAAAAGTGTAATTTGTTTGTCCCTAGGGGTAAACATTTGGGGCACATTATTTCAAAAGATTGATTGTTATTGTCCTAGACATAATTTCAGCCATCCTCTCTTTCTCTCTCCCTACCTACTCATAAAAAATATTTGAAATCATTTCTTGGAAAAATTAATTTTGTTAGGAGATTTATTCCTAACTTTGCAAGATTGGTCAAACCAATCACTCTTATGTTGAAGAAGGATGAAACTTTCAAATGGAAAACTGAAGCGAAAGAAGGATTCAAAAAAATAAAACAAGAGATTACTCGGGATCATACACTAATTAATCCTAACTATGGTAAGGATTTTATTTTATATGCTTATGGAGCTGATACTAGTATTGTTGTTGTTTTAACGCTACATAATAATGAAGTAGATGAGAATACAATGGTCTTCTTGTTGATGGCGAATCACAACACCCCTAAATTTCTGCAACACGATGGGTTAAGACCCTCATTGCGATTGCACAACATGGAGCTTTTCCCAAGTGTGGGACCTTGCGAAAACGGAAAAGCTCTCCAGATGAAGGCCGGTTCCTATTCCTCTGTTCAGATGCACACGTGAAATTTGCAGAGGGTTCACTCAAAACCTAATATAATTTTTCCCAAGGAGACAGGGTAAGAAGATGCATAAAATAAAAACCTAAACTAACAGAGGTGATGCACCAAGGAATGAAGAACAACTGTCTTGCCGATAAACACAAGCCATTAAAATGCAATGCAAGATCATGCATAGGTAACCAAATTCACAGTGAAGGGTCAAGGGGATGCAAATTAACATAGAAAGGGTTGATAATCATCCACAAACATGTATTATTTGCTCCAACGATTGGCACAAAACACTATAGAATGCCAAGAGGCAAGGTTGCATTTACAAATTTTTAATGGGAGGTTTGAACTCCACAATTCCACCTGCCAAAGAGAAGAAGGGAGGGGCAAGAACAAGAATGTCCAACAATTAGAAAAATCCCCTCCTTACAATTTATATGAGGAAAAAATGAGGGAGAAGAGAATGATTCGAATTCTGCCCCAACCACCTCCAAGACTGCACCTAACCCATCATATTATGGCGGTAGGTGAGAATCTCAACAACCCAACAGTGGCGAAGTGTATTTTACATTTTTAAGAAATTGTTCTCACCCAATTAAAGTTGGGTAGAGGACGCCGAGAGCTTTCCGAAAAGTCCAACCTTGTGTGAATTCGATCTCCCTGTGAAAAGTTATGGCGATCTAAATATTTCCCCCATCGGGGTCTTCTACCTGCGGGTTCGGGGTTCTCCTCTGCATTTGCATCGGGTTTGGAGGATGCCTCGACATGTGTTTGATGCTTGTGTTTTCTTGAAACCCGCTTCCGCCAGTATTTCCAAGATTTCCTTTGTTTCGGGGTTGGAAAATGGATCTGTATGTGCATCGGATTTAGAGGATGGCTCGACATATTTCCACCCCATGCTTTCCCGACATGTTTTCCTGACTCCAAGACCCGATTGGCCTAGGTAGTGTTTTGGGTTTGTGGAACTCTCAAGCATTGGGACATCCCTTGCGATATGCATGTCTCATGTTTCATGTCTCTCGAAACCCGAAACCCAAATTTCTTTTGTGTCGGGTTTTCCAACCCCTCCGACATGCTTTCTTTGTGTCTATATTTACGCAGGGGTAAATATATACAACAATTTGGTGACTCAACGGGGTTACCTGCCTGCTAGGTAGAAGATCAGTGGCCTTTTAGTGATCCATTGGGCATGGATTCATAAGAAATAACCTGAAACCAACCTGATATCTGAGCCCGAGCCTGATACCACAACTCCTTCTCCGAGAGCACGCTAAACTGTAGAAAACCAACCCAGGAGCAACAAGACCTGTGCAAAAGCACTTAGGGAAACTGAAACCTAACTACAAAAAGACAATGTGCATACGCATTTAGAGGAATTGAAATCTAGGCTAATATTTACAAGGGTAAATCTTTTTTTCTTTTCAGTAGCAATGTTTAAGATAGATTCCATTGACCGGAATTGGGAGTTCTTCTCCATCCAATGTAGACAATTGGAAGGCATTGCTATTCTTACATTCCATGACCGTGTAGGGGCCACTCCAAATGGCATCAAACTTGGAATGCCTTCTTGGTTTTGCCCGATTTGCATCCCATTTCAGAACTAAGTCCCCTTCCTGGAAGGTCCTTTCTCTTGCTTTCTTATCAAACCATCTTTTCACTAAGGCCTGATCTTTCTCAATCGTTTGAACTACATGTTCTCTAATTTCTTCCAATTCCATCAACTCTGCATACCTGGCCTCCATTGGTTTGAACTCAGCCAACTCCAACTGCTTCATGAACTCCAATGCAGGCAGTTCTAATGATATAGGCAATACTACCTCTTTTCCATAGACCAACTTGTAAGGGGAGTTACCTGTAGACCTCTTTGGTGTTATTCTGTCAGCCCATAATGCTGATTTTAGCTTGGTATGCCATGTTCTTTGATTTTCATCTAGATTCCTCCTGATGATTCTTAGCAAATTTTTGTTCGTGGACTCTGCCTGTCCATTACCCTGTGGGTAATAATTGGAAGAGGTACTCAAGTAGATTCCATTCTTGACAGCCCATTTCGTAATCTTGGAACCTACGAATGCCAATGCATTGTCTGATATGATAGTGGCCGGCACACCGAACCTGGTCACTATTCCTTCATAAAATTCTAGTATATTAGACTCGTTTTCCTCTTTGAGCACTACTGCTTCAGTCCACTTGGTGAAATAGTCTGTTGCTGTGAGAATCCACTTGTGGCCTTGGCTTGAGTTTGAATTGATGACCCCGATGAAGTCCAATCCCCATTGCATAAATGGTTGGTCAACCAAGATTGGGTGCAATGGAAGCACTGTTAGTCTTTCTTTTCCTGTGAAGAGTGCACATCTCTTACACTTTCTTATCCATGTATAGCAGTCATTGAACACCGTGGGCCAATAATACCCTGCCTTCATTATCTTGAGAGCTGTTACTCGTGGGGAAAAATGTTTGCCAGAATCTCCATCGTGAAAATCTCGTAACACCCTCTCAATTTGACCTGTCCCAATGCACCTCAATAGAACTCCATTGATGTCTTTCTTGAACAAAACACCATCAACAAGCACATATGGAATAACTTGTAATCTAAAGTATCTCCTCTTTGCTTTACTCATTTTTGGAGGGCATAGTCCTGTCTGTAGGAAGTGTATCATATTCTGGGTCCAACAAGGAGTAGGCA
Source organism: Taxus chinensis (assembly GCA_019776745.2). NCBI lineage: Eukaryota > Viridiplantae > Streptophyta > Pinopsida > Cupressales > Taxaceae > Taxus > Taxus chinensis. The sequence continues at coordinate 27,812,744 of CM034154.1, read as the reverse complement.
CATCATCATTTTCCTGTTCTTGACCATCCTGTAGCACCAAGGTAGTCTCTTTTTCATCACTTGCTTCAACTTGTTGACTCAAGGCTAGCTGCTCACATAGTCCCTTTCCACGTACTAGTTTGGTGACCTTGATCTCAATGTCATACTCCATGACACGAGTGATCCATCCGGCACGTTTCTCATTCAGATCCTTATTTAGAAGGAATTCCTTGACTCCCGCATGAGAGACCAATAATTGGATCTTTTTGTTTGAGACTAGGTGCTTGAATTTATTTAAACTCTTGATCACTGCAAGTACATGCTTTTTAATGAAAGAGTACCTAGTTTCGTATTCCTCCAAGCCTTGACTAAAGAAAGCAACTGGTTGTTCTAATCCCTCTTTGTTTTGTTGTACCAGGATTGCAGAAATTGTGTCTCCACCACTGAAGGCATATAACATGAAGCCCTTGGAGAAGTCTGGATTGACAAGAGTTGGGGCTTGAGATATAGCCTCTTTTATTGCCTCAAAACTTGCCTTGCCTTCAGATGTCTACTTAAATGCCATGCTCTTCTTCAACATCAATGTTATTGGCTTTACGAGAGCTGCAAAGTTTGGAACAAACCTGCAGACAAAATTGATCCTTCCCAAGAAGCTTTGAAGAGCCTTCTTGTGATTTGGCAATGGCAATGCTTGAATTGCTTCAACCCATTCTGGGTCAATCGTTAACCCTTCCTTTGAAACAATATGGCCTAGAATTTTTCCCTCGTGGGCCAAAAATATACATTTTTTGGGATTCAAAGATACCCCAAATCTTCTACATCTTTGAAATACTTGCCTCAAATGTAAGAGGTGATCCGCTGCATTTTTTGAGAATACAGTGATGTCGTCAAGATATATCAGAACTATTTTGTTGATCAACCCCTTAAATGCTATATCCATTTCCCTTTGGAAGGTGGCTCCAGCATTTGATAGTCCAAATGGCATCTTCTTGTAGGCATAGGTCCCCCATTTGGTGGTGAAAGCTGTCTTGAATTGGTCATCTTCTTTCACCATCACCTGATTATACCCTAAGTAGCCATCTAGGAGAGAGAATCTCTCTGAACCGGATACTACTTGCAATATTTGTTCCATTGAAGGAAGTGGGTAATGATCTTTGAGAGATGCCCTATTGAGGTCTCGAAATTCCACACATAACCTGATTTCTCCGCTCTTCTTCCTGACCGGAACCAAGTTTGCAACCCAGCTTGAGTGCTTGATCGGGAATATAATGCTTGCCTCTATGAGCTTGTTAAGCTCTTTCTTCATTAGAGGCTCAATGTGAGGGTTGCCAGGTCTCTGCTTCTACCTGATGGGTTTAGCATGTGGATCCAATTCTATGGTATGTTGTGTCAACTTTGGATTAAATCCTCTCAAGTCTTCATAGCTCCAAGTGAAGACATCTGGAAATTCTTGGCAAAGCTGTATGAAATCTGATTTCTCTTGCTTAGTGGCCACTTTACCAATTTGTAGTGTTTTTCCTTCCCCAACTGGAATTGGCTCTGAATCTTCTCTCTTGACCTGTATGTTATCCTTTTCCTTACGGAACTGGTCGTTAGGGTTGAAGATAGAATCAAACGTTACTAAACCCTTAGGAAGCTTGTTTGTCTGCAGCTGCACTACTTGATCTCCACACTGCTGTTCTATCCTATCCTAATTTCTAGCTGAGAATTCAGCTTCTTTTTGTAAGAAATTGACGATCCGTTGACCATTCTCAAACACCCGCCAACTTGTGTTATTATCTAGAACTGCTGGCCTCACAATCACGTGGATATGTGGCTGCGTTTTTTCCCTTCTGATGTTGTCAACCACATCAAATGTTGCCCCAACTACTGCGAGCCTATCTGCGACTTCATTTTTCTTCCTGGGTATGGACACAATGTTGAAAGTTTCGAAATCCTCAATGAGGTCCCATACCCTATTCTTGTAGCTCTTCAGTAGGTCGTTCTTTGTAGCATGTTGTCCCCTAACTTGGTTGATGATTAGCTCACTATCTCCAAACACCTGCAAGTTCTTTATGCCCTTTTTCCTGGCCCAATGAAGTCCATGAATTAAGGCCTCATATTTAGCTGTGTTGTTTGAACAAGAAAATTGGAAATGAAAAGTTGAATAATATTCAATGTCTTGTGGTGAAATCAACACTGCACCACCTCCAGCACCTTGTCTTCTTCTCGAACCATCGAAGAATAATTTCCAAACTTTGCTTTCATCCTTTTGTTCAGGCTGAATGATGTCAGGAATGGGTAAATTTTATTCATGCACACAATACACACCCAATTCAGATTCTTCAATTTCCTTGTATGGGTCAAATTCATGACTCTTTCTTGCCCATTCATCCAAAGTTAAATCAGGAATTCCCTCGACCTTAGTACCTGCTTCTAGATCACTTGAACACTCCTCCTGATCAAAAGCTGAGCAATTTGCATTGATAGGACCTGGTACATGAGACTCAATATGGAAATTGGCAATTGGTTCTGACTTGATTATTGCTTTGGCTCCATACCTTGTCCTAAAAATCATGTGTGACCAATCTGTAGATAAATATCCACCGATTTTTGCAGTGAAGTCCCTTGATAGACACAACGCAAAGAGTGGCGGAAGGTCAATCACAGACACATCTTGCAGAACTGTAACATTAGGACATGAATGTAGTGTTAGGCTTAACCCCTTGATGACCCCAACTATTCCCACTGCCGTTCCAGGTAGCTGCACTACTCCTTTTAACACTGGTTCATACTTCAAACCCAGTTGATCTGCTATTTTCTTTGGCATCACTAAACTACTTGCCCCTAAGTCTATCATGCAGTTGTGTACCAAGTGGTTTCCAACAATCAACAAAACATAGAATGGTGGAGGCTTCAAATTTTTTCTTGTCTGGCCCCCATCATGTTGCACTGCGTTAGTGAGAACTTTCTCATGTCCTTGGTTTGATACGTTTGTGGCAGACCAATTAGCCATTGCAGCTTGTAATAAATCTCGTTTCCCTGGGATCGCAAGTGATTCCCACATGGAAATGTTCACATGTGTCTTCTTCATTTGATCGATGATGTTGAAAGGGGATGAATTGTCCTTTTGTTGTCCCTTACTTGGCGCAACCTTTTTTGGAGCTTGAACAGGTGCATGTGTTGCTACAACAGGTACCTTAGGCTGATTTTGCACATTTGGAGCTACATTTGGTCTACTAACCCCTTGTTGTGTAAGAGCGGGTTGAGAAACAACTGGATTGGATGGTTGTCCCTCTTCTATGTTTCTCTTCTTTGACCGTGTGTTGGCAGCCACGCCTTGAAAAGGTTGTTGGTTAACTCCACAGAAGTCTTCCATTTACCAATTTGCTAATGTGGTTTATGTTGGAGGTCCTTCTTGTTGTGTTTCTTGTTTTTGATTCCCTTCTTGGCTTGGTTCTTGAGGCACACCAATGGTTTGTACCATCAGGGCTTGATTCAGAGAACGATTGAAACATGCTGAATGATTGTGAGGTAGATTGCAAGGGTAACACCAGTTGTATTCCTGTGCCATGTTATTTTGTGTTGGAACCAAGGCTCTTGAGGATGCCATTGCATTTGGATCATACGGTCGAAATGGCCTGGCAGCTTGAGGTTGTCCTTGGTTTTGGTTTTGATTTGCAGCCTGAGGTGGTGTTCTATTTTGTTGGTATGGGGGCCTAGCCTGGTACTGTGCTTGAGGCTGATACGGTCTAGCACTTTGAGCTTGCTGTCTTTTGATAGTCACTAGCTCATTTCCAAGGTTCTGCAGCTGTTTCATAACCTCCTGCAATTCCTTTAAAGTATTTGAAGAAGTCGATGCCTCATTATTGCTTTGATTTCTAGGAGTTGGAATGGGATTCAACTCTGGTGCTTGACTGGTTGTAGGATTTCCCATATCTGGATAGAGAGGCATTGGCGGCCTTGGTGCAATCTTTCCAGCTTGGATCAAACAGTTCTCTGCTCTAATCACTGTGTCATAGGCCCCTGGCAGCGTTGTCCCTCCCATTGATTGGATCATCATGGCTATATCTAAATTTATAGCCTTTAAGAAATAAAGGAATGCTCCTTCATCAATTGGTCTAATGGCTATTGGAATCATGTCCCATGTCCGTTGGAATCTGAAGTTAAAATCTGTCATTTGTTCATTAGGAGCCCTTTTGATTGTTGTTAATTGTTCTAATAAGGACAAATTGTCTGCCCTCTCCCCGAACTGGTTGCAAAGAGCTAAACAAAGTTGGTTCCAGTTCGTAATAGACCCTACTGCAAGGCTCCTAAACCATTGTAAGGCCTTACCTTTGAAAGATGAAGCCAACAACTTGACTGCAACATCCATTTCATTTATTTCGTGGATTGCACATGCATTAGCAATATCCTGGATGTGATCAATAGGAGTAGTATGATTTTCTCCTGTGAAATAGGGTATATTCTTTAGCGCTGCAACTGGAATTTGATTATGAGCATTTAGGGCAAGTGGACTACTACCCGTGAAATTGACAAAAGGATTCGGTGGTAGATGTGCCATTATGATTGGCCTGAGAACCCTGGTTGATGTGAGAAAAGGTCTACCAGGTGGAGGTGTAGACAAAGTCCTGTTAGGTGGAGATGGTGATCTTTGTGGTCTTCTTCCTCTCCTTCCTCTACCTGGTGAAAGTTGCAAGTGAAAAAATAGTCCCTCTTCTCGAGTATTAGACCTGGTTCGAATTCTTCTCATGTGCCTGGGCAACTTGTGCTGCTATGCCACTAAACTCTATCCCTTCGGAGTCGCCAGATGTGTTAGATAACAAGCCTCTAAAAGGATGGATTTTTCCAGGTTACACACCAAACTTGACAATATTGAAAATATAATTTAAACTTTGAAGGACCCAGAGGAGACAATCTTCAATCCAGAATTCGGGCCTTGTTGTGTAGCTGCGGATCCTCGAAAAGTACAGGCAGAACTCAGGTCATGCGATGTAACTCACAAAACCCGAATTGCATAAAATAAAAACCTAAACTAACAGAGGTGATGCACCGAGGAATGAAGAACAACTGTCTTGCCGATAAACACAAGCCATTAAAATGCAATGCAAGATCATGCACAGGTAACCAAATTCATAGTGAAGCGTCAAGGGGATGCAAATTAACACAGAAAGGGTTGATAATCATCCACAAACATGTATTATTTGCTCCAACGATTGGCACAAAACACTACAGAATGCCAAGAGGCAAGGTTGCATTTACAAATTTTTAATGGGAGGTTTGAACTCCACAATTCCACCTGCCAAAGAGAAGAAGGGAGGGGCAAGAACAAGAATTTCCAACAATTAGAAAAAGCCCCTCCTTACAATTTATATGAGGAAAAAATGAGGGAGAAGAGAATGATTCAAATTCTGCCCCAACCACGTCCAAGACTACACCTAACCCATCATATTATGGCGGTAGGTGAGAATCTCAACAACCCAACAGTGGCGAAGTGTATTTTACATTTTTAATAACTTTTTCTCACCCAATTAAAGATATCTAGTCGTAGTTGGGTAGAGGACGCCGAGAGCTTTCCGAAAAGTCCAACCTTGTGTGAATCCGAGCTCCCTGTGAAAAGTTATGGCGATCTGAATATTTCCCGCGTCGGGGTCTTCTGCTTGTCGGGTTTGGAGGATGCCTCGACATGTGTTTGATGCTTGTGTTTTCCCGAAACCCACTTCCATCAGTATTTCCAAGATTTCCTTTGTTTCGGGGTCAGAAAATGGATCTGCATGTGCATCGGATTTGGAGGATGGCTCGACATATTTCCACCCCATGCTTTCCCGACATGTTTTCCCGACTCCAAGACCCGATTGGCCTAGGCAGTGTTTCAGGTTTGCGGAACTCTCAAGCATCGGGACATCCCTTGCGATCTGCATGTCTCATGTTTCATGTCTCCCGAAACCCGAAACCCAAATTTCTTTTGTGTCGGGTTTTCCAACCCCTCCGACATGCTTTCTTTTGTGTCGGGTTTTCCAACCCCTCCGACATGCTTTCTTTGTGTCTATATTTACCCGGGGGTAAATATATACAACACTTCTTTAGTCAAACAATGAAGGAGTATGAATTGAAATATAATCACATTGAGAAACAAGTATTTTCTATCATGAAGGATCTCAAGAAATTCAAAAGCATGCTATCCACCAATCATATCAAAGTTCTTGTCTCACATTCTAGTGTGAGAGACTTTATTATGTAGTTAGATATCAATGAGAAGAGAACTGGATGGGTCACAAAGATTATGGAGTTTGATGTGACTATCAAAGCCACTAAACTGGTAAGAGGTAAGGAACTTTGTGAGCAGCTTGTTGTTGATGCTCAAAGTAACAATCACGATACCTCCTTCATCAATGAATAATTACCACATGATGTAACCAATATTAGTAATTGGATGAGTGACATGATTACTTTTTTATTTTCAGGTGCATATCCTCTTGGTCTCAATAAGACAAAAAGGATACATTTAAGGATGCAATCCAATCCTTATCTACTAGTAGATGGTGTCTTGTTTAAAACAAATATTGATGATGTATTTCTTAGGTGTATTGAGGGAGAGCAAACAGAGAAGGTTTTAGTAGAATTTCATGATGGATTATCTAGTGGTAATTTTTCAGCCAAAGCCACAACCATGAAAATTATGAAGACGAGTTATTTTTGGCCCACATTATTTAATGATTTCTACAAATGGGTCAGAAAATGTAAAGAATGTGTTTTCTTTATTGGAAAGAAAAGGTTGACAACTCTTCCACTCCACCAAATCCAAGAAGATCAAACTTTTTCTCAGTGGGGATTAAATTCTATTAGTATGATCAACCCTCCATCAAGTTTTGGCCACAAATGGGTTCTAACATCTATAGATTACTTTACTAGGTGGAATGAGGCCATACCATTGAAGTAAGCAACTGAATATATTATGGTGTCCCACAAACCATAATATTTGATAATACAATTTTTTTTTTAGGATCTAAAATTTCTAATATGGCTCTTGGTCTTGGTGTTTATTTGAAAAATTCTTCTACTTATTACCCTCAAGGTAATGGATTGGAAGAATCTACTAACAAGAACCTTATTAGAATTATGAAGAGGAAAATGGATGTCAATCAGAGACAATGACATACCATGGTGAGGAATGCTCTTTGGGATGAAAGGATTATCATGAAAAATGAAATTGCCACTTCACCATACAACTTGGTTTATGGTAGGGAAGCAATGCTTCCTTTGTTACTGGAGTTTCCTTCACTCGAATGAACTCAAGAGCTGGAATTTGAAGGTGTAGATCAGAGAGAAGTTAGAATTACAGAGTTGGTAGAGCGTAAAGAACTAAGGAACTCTGCAATAATTAAGTTAGAGCAGCATCAAGAATCCACCAAGAAATGGTTTGATAAAAAAGACAGATTTTAGAAATTCATGATTGGTGATTTGGTCTTAAAGTGGGATGTTGACATAACTAAACCAGGGAGACACTCCAAGTTTGATGAAATTTGGAGTGGTCCATTGGCAATTATTGCTTGTAGGGAAGCCAACTCCTTTGAGTTAACTGATCTTAATTGTGATGCATTGCTAATCCTAGTCAATGGGATTTATCTTAAGCATTTTCATTGAGTTCTTATTTCTGCATCTTGTAAATACTATTTTAGGTTTCAATTTCCTCCAAGTGCTTGCTGCACACTATTCTTTTGTAGTATAGGTTTGCTTTTGTAAGAAGTGCTTGTGCACAATCTGCTTGCTCCACTTGGAGTATGTATGTTTTTTTCATCTTTTTTACATATTTTTTGCATGTTGCACAATCCATTTTAGTTTAGGGAAAATTTCTTGGTCAAATCAGATTTTGGGGCAACTTTGAGGTTCATTTTAGACCCCAAGAGATTAGTTGCAGTCAAGAGCCCGTGGTGCCTCTTCCTTGGTCAAATTCACTACTTGGGATAGTGCTAATTACATGCATTTCATTGCCAAATCAGAATGAGATCTAAAACTCTGCAATGCTTCATTATTTGTCAAGGATTCAATTTAGTTTTCTCCAAAAACTTGGCCAAAATCAGATTTGAGAAAAATTTAGATGCTTTTATTTTTCTTTGTAGATCAAAATCATAGAAAACAAAGTGAAGTCCCATTTTTTTTACAAATTTCCATTCTCACAAAATCAAATTTAGCAAATTTTATAATAGATCATCACTTCTGGCTTCACCTCGAGCTTGAGCAGTTTAATGGTGAAATCAGATAATTAGAGCAGTTTCAAAGATTCATTTAGAGCTCCATAGATCAACTTGAAGCTTCTAGACCATGCTAATTTCATGCTCAATACAACCCCAGGGTAAGAAAGGTTAAATGTTGCAGATCAATTTTTAAGTTTTTTGGGTTGCATCCATGCCCAATGGATGCATAAGGCTATTGATATAATCTAGTAGATAGATTACCTCAAGAGGTCACCAAACTGTTATCCAAAATTACCCCCTAGGTTAATTTTGGCTTTAACAAGCTTAAAAAATGGAATTAGCCATTTTTACTGGTCTGTGACAGTCAAATGAATGTCAATTTTCACCTCCCAAATGCACTGGCCATTGGTATTCAAAAACCCGTAGGAGTGCAGTTTAAAAAACATTGGCGAGCTGGTTATAAAATATGTTTGATGTTCCAATGCCCATCAAATTCAGTGTTGGCTTCAAGGGGGACACATGGTAGAAGCTCAATAGTCTAGGCCCATGAGATAGCTAGTAACCAACTTCAAAAGCTAAAAAGTTTCTAAGTCCCCTGGACTTAGAAACTGCATTGCAAAGAGCTATGTGGCTCCATTTCATAAGTTCACCTTTCGTAGTCTGAAAAATGTAAAGGCCCATCCAATCATATCTAAAACATAAGAAGATAAACTGATAGGTTTTGACATTGTGGAAATGTGGAGCTTCCTCATTTGCTCACATTTCACAGTTGTCAGTAGGGTTCAAAGAAAATAGTGACATGTGATGTGTGTGGAGCTTTCTTATTGGCTTACACTTCACCATTTCCAAAGGAAATTAAAAATTCTAACAACGCATCAAGGCAAAGGAGTTTCCTCACTGGCCGATGGTTCACAGATGTTAGAAGCTAGAAATCAAAAGGAATGACATGTGAAGTGCATGGAGCCTTCCCATTGGGTCGCATTTCACATTGGTCAGTCGAGGGGAAAATTGCAAAGAAGCATGGAGCCATTTCATTGGTCCATGTGTCATGGACTAACAAGGTCAAGGGATATTCTATCAATACAAAGAGGCATGGTAAATTTCTATTGGTGTGTATTTTTTAAATATGATGAACCTTTTTAAAGCCAAAGCAAAAGCCTACAAAAGGTGAAGAAGAAAGGACAAATGGTCAGCGGGGAAGTAAAATCCTGATATTGCAAGCCAATGGGAAGTAGACACTTAGGAAAATGTGAATCAAGTACACATTGGTAGGGGCCAATCCTCGAACCAATTAAAGGATTCCACATGTCAGATTTTTGTGCCTCCCAATTGGAAAATCTTCAAATGGCCATATCTTCTAATCTCGAGCTCCAAATTAGACAAAATTTATATTGTTAGAAATCTCTCATTGAGCCTTTCAATTTGAAATCATCAAAATCTGATTGTGGTGGCTTTTAGTGGGTTAAAATGAAAAACACAGATTTTGGAGGTAGAAGAAGACTATTTGGGCATGAAAATGATTAAATTAGGTAGCTCAACCACCAGAATTGATGAAGCATGGCTTCTTTTTCTTTTGTAGGATGATATATATTGAATGATGGCTCTGTAAGGTGCCCATGTGCTTTGTAAAATATTTTAATGTACATTGCTGGTGGTTAAAGTCCAAAAACTTTGTGCCCCTTCTCTTTTCTGTCTTCTATTTCTTCCTTCTCTTTCATTTGAGCAATATATTGTAAAAATATTTCATTTTTAATGGATGGAAATTCAAAAAATTGTAATGGAACTCTGTCAATTTTTTTCCAAAGCAACTGTGAGATGTAAAACCTTAATTTTGGGCTTGGTAATGTGTTATTGTGCCTTCCTCTGCAATTTTAATGGTCCGTGCATACTTTTATTGCAATAAATCTTGTCTTGTGACACATTTATATGTCCTAACTTGTTTTAGCTGCAACCTTGCCTCTATTTTACTTATTACATTGTGTTGTGCATGTATTTCTGCTTACAAGTTCATTATGTTGTGTTTCCTGTGAGAAAAAATGGTAAATGAAGCTTTCGGTTTGTGTCGTTTATGTCTGTTCTCTCCCTTCTTCAATTCTTGCTCTTCCTCCCACACTCGAGTGCCTCACACCCCTTTTCTGGTGCTATCACCACCTTTTAGCTTAGGATTTACCTTTTATACATCTTTCTAACCCTCTCTCTTTGGTCCTTTGGAATTTTAGGTTAGTGTTAGTTAGTTGCATTTCCCTTTTTAGGAGTAGTTTAGTGCTAGGAATTGGTAGAGGAATTTTGCCTTCTCCGAAGGTCTATCTTGGTTCAAGTCCCACAACTTAGAGACAGTCCCATGTTTCCTAAGAACTCTTTCTCTTTCATGATCATATCCAGGGTGTAATTTTGAGCTCCAACACATGCCAATTACAACCTACTTGATCAATAGTTTTGGAAGGAATGTTTCGAAAGGTTTTATTGGTAGCTTTGGATTAGACGTTGGCTTCAAGATAATATGGAGAAGAGAAGCTACATTGGATGTTGAATGCATTGTTGATTTTATTAAGATATTTGTTTTTAAAGGAATTTCCATTGTCCATGACAAGTTTGTTGGGAATGACAAAATGAAATATAATGTGAGGATAGATAAAGTTAATGATTAGACCAGATTTAGTTGAGGTAAGTGGGATTGCTTTCAGACATTTGGTTAAATATTTGGTTGCAATAATAATAGAATGATGTTTTTGTTAAGAATGAGGATTAATAAGACCAATGAGATCAAGAATCCATTGTGAAAAGGGCCAAAGGTCTTGAGCTAACTGCAAATCTTGGCTAGGAATGTGACTAAGATTGGAATGTTGGTGACATTTTTCACATTTCTTAATGTACTCACAACAATCATGATTAAGGGAAGACCATTAATAGCCAAGACGAAAGACGCACTTAGCAAAAAATAAGACACTGAATTTTTGACCAAAAATACTGCCGTGGACTTTTTAGATGGTCCGAGAGGCTTCATGGGACCTAAGGCACCAAAGAAGAACACCGTCAAATCCGTGTTTATAAATAATGCTGCCAAGGATCACATAGTGGTTAGTGCATTGAAGGAAATGTCTCTTAGCATTCTTGGATATATTAGGGGAAATAATGGGTTGGGATAGATAATCAAAGATCTAGGAATATCAAAGGTTTGATGAATTAGATTCAACAAGATTAACTTGGGGTGATTCTTGAAATGGTTGATTACTGAGATGGACGATGAAAAAAATATTGGATTCCTCTTTTGTCCATGGAATAAGAACTGTAAGGGATGCCATCATATCAACGAAACGATTGGTCAATTGGGGAACAATTTGGATGGTGTAGGAATCAAAGGCTTCAAGGAGAATATGAATAATGTCACAATATTTTTCAAGGGTATAATTTTTTCATTGATACTCCCCTGTGACTTGTTTTATTACAAGTTTAGAATATACATAGATGTCAATAATTTGAACACCTAAAAAGGAAGCAGTTTCAAGACCTAAGATAAGGGCCTCATACTCTGCCATATTATTTGTACACTCAAAATTGAGTTTTTTTACAAAAGGAATATGAGTATCCCAAGGAGGAATGAGAATGAAACCAACACCCCCCCTTGTTGACACTTAGATTCATCGAATAAGAGAGTAAATTTAAGAGTGCCATACTCATGATGAAATTAATTAATGGAGTCATCCATAATATTTTCATGAGGAAGATGTGAACTAGGGAGGGGGGCTTCTGCTAATTGTTCTACAATAGCTTAGCCCTTAATAGATATTTGAGAGATGAACTCAAGGTCGAACTCAGACATGAGCATGAGCCATCGAGTAATACAATCATTATGGTACTATTTAGAATGCATCATCTTAAGGAGATTGGAAGCTAGTAATGACATACATCTTATGATTAAAGAGATAGTGCCTAAGATTTGAAATAGAAAAGAAGAGATCAAAACATAATTTTTCAGCTTCAATGTAGTGGGTTTCATAGTCATGAAGGGTATGACAGATGTAACGAATAACCTTCTCATAACCTCGATCATCATGATGTGCTAACATTGCTTCTAATGCATGATTAGTAGTAGAGATCTATATATAAAAGACCTCCCCTCATGTGGAGGTGTAAGAAATGGTGGAGAAAAGAGATATTTTTTAAGATCATCAAAAGACTTCTTGCAATTATGGTCCCAATCAAATTCTATGTCCTTTCGAATGGGTTGACAATGATATGAAAGTTGTGAGATGAAATGATAGATGGATTGGAGGTGGCCTTGGATGCTACGAAGCTACTTAAGATTGGAAGGAGGTATTTTGATGATTTCCTTAATATTTATAGGGTCAAATTCAATACCCCTAATAGAAATAATAAAGCCAAGGAGTTATCCAATTGAGATTCCATACACACATGGCTGGATTGAGATAGAGAAAAAATGAATAAGGCACTCGAAAAGAACTTCGAGAACATAAATATGGTCGTGAAGATGTTTATATTTACCTAAACCATATTCAACATAATAATCTATGGTTTGGTGGATAAGATCATGAAAAATGTAAGCCATGGCTTGCTTGTAGGTAGCACCGACATTCTTTAGACCGAAGGGCATGACCCGATAACAAAAAATCCCCCAAGGGGTGATAAAGGAAGTCTTGTATTGGTCTTTTGGTGTGATGATAATTTTATTGTAACCAAAGAAACAATCCATGATAGAAAGCATCTCATGACCCGCGGTAAGATCCACAAGCTGGTTGATGTTTGGAAGACGAAAGTTGTCTTTAGGGCAAGCGATATTGAGATCTCGAAAGTTAGTGCAAATATGAATTTTTCCAAATGCTTTAGCGACCAGGGAAATGTTGGAAACCCATTGGGGATAATGAAATTAGTAGAAATAAGTCACTACAACTCTTCTTTGACAAGGAGGGAAACACGAGGATGCATGTAACGAAGCTTCTTATTTACTGATTTAGCATTGGGAAAGGTGATGATATTGTTGATGAAGATCAAAGAGTCAAGACCTAGCATATCTGAATAAGACCATGTAAATTCCTAGCTATGATAGGAGAGAAATGCAGTGACATATTCAAGCTTGTGTGGATCAAGAGATTGGCCCACTTTTAGAATGCGAGGCTCTTGAGGAGTCCTGATATTGACATTGATGGTGGATTTATTGAGAAGAGTTAGTGTGTTAGATGGAAAGGTATTTTGAAGATAAGAATCCTCTACCCCTATGTGGGAAATAATGGCATTTTTGTCAGCACACTAAAGGATGTCAATGGTAGAAGAGTCTTCCAGATGGCAAAGGGGGAGGGACCTAGTCTGATTTTCACAATGATAAATGAGTAGTCCTAAAGTTATGGTGGAGAATAAAAAAATTCAAAGGCATTAGATACAGTATCATCCATATCCATGGAATCATGGGATGGAGAAGATGGAATAGGTGGATAAGGCATGTCCATACATATCTCAGATGGTGCAATGGTGTCAGGGGATTGCTGTTGGTATCCTAATCCAAAATTTTTGTGAGGTTTGTGGTATTAATATATAAATAGGCCATGTGGCCTTTGCTCATAGGATCCCATGCCGAATCCCTTCCATGTGCAACGATGGAGATAAGTATGGGAAAAGTATGGTTTGTTAAGGAAGCCGAAACCATTGGTATAAGGTTTGGCGTGTAGAAGATCAATGATATGTGAAGAAGGGGTATTAAAACAACTATGGATGAGGTTGGTTCAAAGATGTTGTGGACCAAAAGGAATGAGATCCCCAACATTGGGTTGGTACATAAGATCTTTATCATGTCTACTAAGACGATGAGGAGTGGGCAAGATGTTGAGTGTAAAAAGGAAATACTCCCCCAACATGAGTTTATCCATCATTTTATCTAGGGAGTCATTATTAGGAAGTTTGGAAGAAGGAATGGATGAGCTAGTGGATGGTGTGAATGGTTCGCTCTTAGGAATGAGTACATCATTTGGTCTATATGTCATGTTTCACATTTAAAAGGTGTTAGGTTGTGGAACCTGTTTTCATGTGTGAAAGTGTTGAAGAATGTACACTAAGAGTACTGTACACTTTTCATGTACATTTTTTTTAGGCGTAAAATTTTTTGGCCTCGAAAAATGCACCCGACATATCGGGAAACGTGCTTTTCTGATATGGGCGAGTTTTTTGACCCATAGGTTTATGGGATGGATTTTGCCCATGGTTTTGATACCCACGGTTTTGTAAAACTGCTTAAGCAGTTGTCTATTTATATGGTCTTATGCATATGATAGATGTACAAGCAAATATATTGCAGATGTGTTTTGAATTCGGCTGTGAATTCTGTAGAGTTTGTTGAGCATAGCTCCAAACGGATTTGGGTATTGTATTGAGAGAGCGGTGGATTGTAATAAAATCTGAGCAAGTGATTCTTGGTGGACGTAGCCCAAATTGGGTGAACCACGTTAAATACTATCTCTTTGTGTTGTGTTATTTTATTCTGTAATTTTATTTGAGATCTGTAATAATTTCTGCATATTAGTTTCTACTGTTGCGATTCTGTGAGGGATTATTCTGCATATTTTATCCCTTATTTCCTAACAATTGGTATCAGAGCCTGGTTTGGTTTGCTGAAGTGTTGAATTGTAGGGAAAGTTTTTAGCTTGAGTGGGAGCTATGGCAGATGAAGGGAGATCTAGGGTTGATAAATTCAATGGGTAGAATTTCAGTCTTTGGAAGATGTAGATGGAAGATTACCTTTATCAGAAGGATCTTTATACTCCGTTGTCTGAGAAGGTGAACAAACCTTCGAGTATGACAGATGCGGAATGGGATTTGTTGGATCGGAAGGCACTTGGAATGATCCAAATGAGTCTTGCATCTTTGGTATTATTTAATGTTTCAAAGGAAAAGACTACAAAAGATCTAATGGATGCATTAGGGAAGTTGTATGAAAAACCCTCTGCCTCTAATAAGATATTTTTAATGAAAAAGTTGTTTAATATGAAGATGTCTGAGAATAGTTCAGTAGTAGATCATTTAAATGATTTCAATACGGTATTGAATATGCTAGCTTCGGTTACAATATAATTTGATGAAGAAGTTAGGGCTTTATTAATTCTGTGCTCTTTACCTGAGAGTTGGAATATCCCGGTAATGGCGGTAAGTAACTCGGTTCCAGCTAACTCGAAGTTGAAGTTTGAGGATGTTGTAGGGGTGATTCTAAGCGAGGAAATGTGAAGAAAAATCTCTGGGGGATCTTCTACTTCAGGGAATGCTTTGACAGTGAAAACTAGAGGGAGACAGAAGAATAGAGGAAACCGTGGAAAATCAAAAGATCAGGCAAGGTCAAAATCCAAGAACAAGATTGTATGCTAGAATTGTGGAAAGCCTGGGCATGCAAAGGACTGTTGGGAGCTTCAGGATAAGAAGAAACAACAAGAAGAAAACAAGGAGGCAAATGTGGCAACGGGTAATGTATGTCAGGATGCTTCGATTCTTTCTTTGCACAATATTACTGAATCTTGGGTTTTAGATTCAGGGGCTTCTTTCCATGCTTCTCCACATAGGCATTATTTTGTTGATTATGTTCAAGGAGATTTTGGGCATGTTTTTCTTGGTGATGATGAGCCTTGCAACATAGTTGGAAAAGGTTCTGTTCAGGTTAAGATGCAGAATGGGAATACTTGGCTATTGAAGGATGTCAGACATGTGCCTACATTAAGACAAAATTTGATATCGGCAGGGCAGTTGGGAAGTGATGGTTGTACTGTGATATTTACAGCAGACTCTTGGAAGGTTACCAAGGGTGCTCTTGTGGTTACAAGAGGTAAGAAGGTTGGAACCTTATATTTAACCACTGATAGTACTAATGATTGTAATCTTATGGCTTCAGATGCAGATACAACATTATGGCACTATAGGCTCGGTCATATGAGCCATAAGGGCATGAACATCATAAAGAAGAATTTTCCTAGATATACAGAAACATGTTTTGATTTTTGTGAGAACTGCATATATGGGAAACAGAAGCGAGTAAGGTTTCTCAAGGTTGGACCTATAAAGAAAGAGAGTAAGTTAGAGTTGGTGCATTCTGATGTGTGGGGGCCAGCTCAGGTATCATCTCTTGGGGGTTTAAGTTATTATGTTACTTTTATTGATGATGCAACAAGGAAAGTTTGGGTTTATTGTATTAGAAACAAATCTGATGTATTTGACACTTTTGTTAAATGGAAAGCCTTGGTAGAGAATGAAACAGGTCTTAAGCTAAAATGTCTTAGGTCAGATAATGGAGGGGAGTATTGCAGTAATGAATTTGATGATTACTATTCTAAGAATGGAATCCACAGGTAAAAGACGGTTCCAGGAACTCTGCAGCAGAATGGGGTATCAGAAAGGATGAACAAAACAATAATGGAATGTGCTAGGAGCATGAGGTTACATGCAGGACTGCCTCTTTCTTTTTGGGTAGAAGCGGTGAGCACAGCTGTGTACTTGATAAACAGAGGACCCTCAAGTGCCTTTGATGGAGGAATACCTGAGGAGGCTTGGTATGGTTAGAAAGTTGATTATTCATTTCTTAGAGTGTTTGGATGTGAGGTGTTTGTTCACATAGACAAGGATGATAGGACTAAATCAGAAAAATGTACTTTCATTGGTTATGGTGGTGATGACTTTGGATATAAATGTTGGAGTATTAAGGACAAGAAAATCATTCGATCTAGGGATGTGGTCTTTAATGAGAAAGTCATGTATAATCAGCAGTTGCAGGAAAACAAGGAAGAATCCAAGAAAGAATATGCATTGGTAGAGGATCTTCCAGATGGGAAAGTGACACATGAATTAGTTCAGGAACCCCCTCAACAGGAACCCCAAACTCCTATATTGAGGAGGTCTTCTAGGGTAAGAAGAGAACCTGAACATTTTTCTCCTTCTCTTTATTATTTATTACTCACTGATAGTGGAGAACTAGAGAGCTTTGATGAAGCAATGCAGGTAGATGCCAGGAAGAAGTGGGAGCAAGCCATGGATGAGGAGCATCAGGCTCTCATGGAGAACCAGACATGGGATTTGGTAAAGCTACCCGAAGGAAAAAGAGCATTGCAGAACAAGTGGGTGTACAGAGTTAAAGATGAAGAAGGAGGAAAGAAAAGATATAAGGCCCGGTTGGTGGTCAAGGGGTTTGCACAGAAACAAGGTATAGATTTTGATGTGATTTTTTCTCCTGTAGTAAAAATGACTTCTATCAGAACTGTTCTTGGAATAGTGGCAGTAGAATACTTGCACTTAGAACAGTTAGATGTAAAGACTACATTTCTCCATGGTGATTTGGAGGAGGAGCTATATATGCAGCAGCCAGAAGGATATGAAGTCAAAGGTAAAGAGGAGATGGTGTGCAAACTGAAGAAGAGCTTGTATGTCCTGAAACAAGCTCCACGTCAATGGTATAGGAAGTTTGATAGCTTCATGATGGAGCAAGGTTATATTAGATGTCATTCTAACCATTGTGTGTATACAAAGAAATTTGAGGACGGAAGTTATATTATCTTGTGTTTGTATGTTGATGACATGTTGGTTGCAGGTAAAAACATGTAGGAAATAAAAGTACTCAAGAAACAGCTAAGTGAATCCTTTGATATGAAGGATTTGGGGGCAGCCAGACAAATCCTTGGTATGAGGATAACTCGGGATAGGAAGGAACGGAAGTTGACTTTATCTCAGGAAGAGTACATTAAGAAGGTATTAGATAGGTTTAACATGCAGGATGCTAAACCGGTTGGGACTCCTTTGGCAGGCCATTTCAAGTTATCAAAGGAGCAGTGTCCCATGACAGAGCAGGAAAGAAAACAGATGTCCAAGGTACCTTACTCATCAGCAGTTGGTAGTTTGATGTATGCTATGGTATGCACTAGGCCTGATATTGCCCATGCAGTGGGAGCTGTGAGTAGATTTATGAGTGATCCAGGTAAAGAGCATTAGTAAGCAGTAAAGTGGATCCTTCGGTATTTGAGAGGGACCATGGGGACAGTTTTGTGCTACAGTGGATCAAACACCACTTTACATGGTTATGTAGATTCAGATATGGCTGGAGATGTAGACAACAGGAGGAGCACGACAGGTTATATTTACACTATAGGTGGGACAGCAGTGAGTTGGATTTCACGACTACAGAAGCTGGTGGCTTTGTCAACCACAGGGGCTGAGTATGTTGTTGCCATAGAGGCAAGAAAAGAGATGATTTGGTTACAACAATTTCTTGAGGAGTTGGGGCATAAGCAGGAGGAATGTAAGCTGCATAGTGATAGTCAGAGTGCTATACACCTAGCTAAGAACTCTGCTTTCCACTCTAGGACAAAGCATATACAGTTAAGGTACCATTTCATCAGGACAACTTTGGAGGAAGAGAAGTTGAAGTTGGAGAAGATTCATACCAGTCAAAATCCTATAGACATGATGAACAAGGTGGTCACAAGGGAAAAAATAAATTTGTGTTCAACTTTGGTTGGTCTTCACAGAAACTAGTGAAGGGTTGAGAAGCTTGCTCAGAGGAAAACTAGTCTCCATGTGGGAGATTGTTAGGTTGTGGAGCCTGTTTTCATGTGTGAAAGTGTTGAAGACTGTAAACTAAGAATACTATACACTTTTTATGTATCCTTGCCAGGGTTTGGGGCCGGGCCGGGCCTTGAGCAGGGGTCCGGGGGCGTAGCCCCTGAATTTTTTTTTTAGGCGTAAAATTTTTTGGCCTCGAAAAATGCACCCGGCATATCGGGAAATGTGCTTTTCTCATATGGGTGATTTTTTTGACCCATAGGTTTATGGGATAGATTTTGCCCATGGTTTTGATACCCACGGTTGTAAAACTACTTAAGCAGTTGTCTATTTATATGGTCTTATGCATATGATAGATGCACAAGAAAATATATTGCAGATGTGTTTTGAATTCGGCTGTGAATTCTGTAGAGTTTGTTGAGCATAGCTCCAAACGGATCTGGGTATTGTATTGAGAGAGTGGTGGCTTGTAATAAAATCTAAGTAAGTGATTCTTGGTGGACGTAGCCCATATTGGGTGAACCACGTTAAATACTGTCTCTTTGTGTTGTGTTATTTTATTCTGTAATTTTATTTGAGATCTGTAATAATTTCTGCATATTAGTTTCTACTGTTGCGATTCTGTGAGGGATTATTCCACATATTTTATCCCTTATTTCCTAACAAAAGGGATGAGCGTCCCTAAGAAGTGTCAAAATCTTCCCCTCATGCTCATATTTAAGGGAACGATGAAATTTGGAGGGGACACAATGCATGACATAGATATATGGTCACCCAAGGAGAACATTGTACTAAAATTATCCTTATATGATGTAAAATACCTCATAGAGAAGCTTCTCATTGACACAGATGGGAAGAATGACCATTCCCAAGGCAAGAGTGATGGCATCATTGAAGATGCAAAGAACCCTGGGTGTTTGAGTGACAAATGCCTTAGGGATCTTAAACTTGTTGAAAGTATGTGATGAAGGGATATTAATACTCTCCAGACTGTTGATCATGGATCTTCAAATGATTGTATCATTGATCCTGATTGTGATAAAGAGGGTAAGGTCATGTTCTTCTGGAAGGATGTCTAGAATCTTGGTATCATCAAATGATATGGTAGTAGTAGAAGTCATAAGCGCTCCTATAAGAGACACGAAGCTTGAAGGGTTGGGCCTTATCGCTGTATGTCAAAATGCACTTTAAGGCTTCAACAAGAGCTTGCCTATAATTTGGCAAGCTTTGGACAAGCTTGTAAAGTGATATCTTGACTTGGACCTAGTGGAGTTATTTGACTATACTTTGTTTAATAGGCCTAGGTGCTGCTAAGATGGAAACCTTAGGTGTTGATGACATGGTTAACTCCTTAGGAGGAGGAATGAAGTTGAAGGTTTGAAATTTTGGTTGAGCTATTGGTTTAGGCTCACGTGGGCCAGATCAAGTGGTTACTAAAAAAAAATTATTGAAAAAAGGGGGAACATCCTTGGAAAATTCATCTTGCGAAGGCGGGATGGCAAATATTGGACTGGATGTGGAAGGAGGGGACTAGCTTGGTCCAAGAAGAAGTCTTTCCTCTTTAATGAGGTTATGGATAATGGCCTAAAGCGCTCTACAATGCTCAGTATCATGCCTAGGGGTATGATGATAGGCACACATAAGGTTGGAATTGAACCATGAAGGATTCTTTCCATTTGGGTCAAATACCTTGATAGGTGGAAGTGTGATTACAGAGGTTTGTAGTAAATGTTGGAAGATTTCCGTATATTATCCAACTAAAGTACTATAAGATTCCTTATGAGATATCTTGGATGTTTGGGGTAAAGTCTGAGTATGTTGATGTTTTGGTGACTTGAATTCAGTATTGATGTTGGTTGGTGCTTTAGTGTTGAATGCTTTTGGATTGGTAGGCTGAAATGTTTTTGGTCCTAAAATAGATGGCTTTACATTAGATTGTCTAATTATAGGAGCAATTATAGATTTCATATGTGGAGATGAACCCTTGGGAGGAGTGACGAAAATTTCAATTAGAGGGTTGAATGGTGATGTCTTGGTTTGTACTGGTGCATGAAGTAACATTTGTTTGATATAATCTAAGGAAGGTGGAGATTGGTTGAATTGTGTTGATGACATGGACGAAACATTTGAGGTCATTAAAAGTTGAAGTGATTGTAATAATTCCTCTAATGATGAAATTTGTGTGAAGGAAGAAGGTAGGATGGATGTGGTTATAGTAGTTGATGTGGGTAAAAGAATGGGAGCAAGAATTGGCCTAAGTTCTAAGGATGGTATGATGGGAAAAAGTAGAATGGATATAGGTGAGGTAGTCAATTCTAATGAAGTAGATGTAAAAGGTATGGGAGTTGATGGAGGACCAATGCCATATTTGGAAATAGATTGGAATGGTTTCTTCATGAACGTTTGTAGGGGTATGAATGATATATTTGTATATGGGGTTCTTGATTGGTCGATGTATTCTTCAATCATTTAACTAACAAATTATTCTAGTAGCATCATTATAAAACCAAGGTTGTGTGTCCAAGGTTGTATGTAATGAATATTTATGTAACTTAATTGTTTGGTGGTTCCTTTTAGGGGTTTTGGTTGTTATGTTTTTCTCTGTCCCTACTAATATACAAAAATGTAATGCTAAACTACTGAAACAACATCATTGTAATGAAATGCATTTAATAGAAATACTTTTCTGGAATTGGAATGCACGCACCAAATCAATATAACAAAATTCAAATAACACACACTCTAAATTGAAATTGCATAATTGAAATGACACAATCAGAATTGAAATTGCATGAAAGGAAATAACACACACTAAATAGAAATTGTAGTAAAGGAAATAAGTAATTACTTTCAAATAGTAACTTATCAAAAACCATGAGCATGCATAAACATCTAATCTCAACACCACAGGATATTCAAAACAACATATAATATATTGATTCAGAAAAGTTCCATAACATACTCAGTACATAACTGGAAAATAAATACTAATTGTTTTGAACCGTACTACAGATTACCAACATCAACTAGCTCCTAAATTTTTCTTCAAGGAGATGTCTATATAGACATAGTCAGTTACACATCATGCTAAAATTATAGGCACTAAGTTCTTCCACTAAAAACCCTATTAAAGTTCATTAAATCCTATGGAATTGCTAAAAACAAGATCCATGTTTATAGGTTGTCAATGGAAAAAATCTTCCATGACTACGCGATGGCTCTAGAATCAGATTCCTTGATTACAATTCCCATCATTGGCAGTAAATTTCCACTATTATCCTACAAATGTCACCACATTTCACTCATAGAGGTGATTATTGGGAGGTTCTATGGTAAACAAGTTGCATGAAACAAAACAAGAGAAATGCATTGAACTTACTAGGATATAACTATATACAACCTCCTCATGCATTAATTAATCATGTTTAATGAAAAATCAATAAGCACATAAATGATATAAACAATTCAAATAATGAACTCATCATCTTCCCTACACTTTACCTGTTGCATTTCCATATGCATCTCATCTTTACCCTACCCTAAGGCCAAGTTGTTGTGCCAAATCATATTCCTCAACTGATCTACATATTGTTTCTTGATTCCTTTGCATCCCTGATTATTTGAAATAAATTCCACCCAAGATGTGAAACTATCATGTGATTGGGTAGTGTTATTCTTCCAGGTAGTAATTGGATTTAGGAGAAGAGGTGGCCTCACCTGTGTTCCTACCCACTCATCATATGCTTCCAATCATTTAACTGACATAATCTTTGTCAGTGTCATTCTAAACTAGGGCTGTGTCCTAGGCAATATGCAATGGAGTCTAGGAGAACTAGTTATATGTTGGGTCTATTGGGGGGTTGCTTAGTTTAATGACTATTCTATGGAAATGTAGTTAAATCTATGGAAATTAAATACAGTTCTATGGAATTCAACTATTTGCAATGAAAGGAATTTTAACAACTAATCTTCTATTGTAAAATGAAATTTGCACACACTTATTCTTAACAAATGAAATCACAACTGAATAAATGGAACTTTAGCAGAAAGCAAGAATATTCGTTAACTAGATTTGCATAACAAAAGCATCTGTTCTAAGTGAAAGCAGTAATGGAGAAAGTAGATATAGTTAATCAAAGCATGCATGTAAGATTTATCAAATGACAATTGTAGTAAATCTAATCAAAGAACTGTATGCATGTACTCAAAGTAACCTCGTATCTCCTCGGTTGAGTGGGCCCTTGCTCTTCCTCGGGATAGAGGGATTAACAACTTCTGATTCTCAAAATGCCATGGCTTTCATTAACTTAGAAATAAGTTCATAACATAGAAAAGATATCCAGAACTGTATGCAGATAATCTCCTTCAATAATCAAAAAGTGGTACTACCAAGTTCTGAAGACGAAGTCTTCATATAGATAATGTTGGTTACAAGATCTGCCATATCAGGTGGCATTAAACACTATCCATCAAATATCAATTAAAACACATAGATTCCTACGGGCCGTTAGAATCAAGCCTAGGCTAATAGGTCAATTCGATGGAAACAGTCTTCAGCCGCATGCTTCGAACTTGGGCTTCTTATCCACCAGTAACTTCCATCATTCCCTGCACACATCATCATGTTTGATCTCACAAAGATAGTTAGTAGGAGGTTCATGTGATAATCAGTTTTCATAAACAATAGCAAGGAAAATGCATCAAACCTACTAAGATATAACTACACAAAACATCCCCATATACTAATAAGTCATATCACAAAGAGTATTTCCAGTCTAAAGAAATGATATTAATGAGCCAAACAATGCACTCATCATTTTCCCCCTGACTTTACCTGTTGCATGTCCCAATGCAACTCATTTGTGCCCTGCTCACCTTCCAAGTTGTTCAGCCATGTCATACTCCTCAAATTGATCAGCGTATTGCTTTGTGGTATTCTTGCAGCCCTGAGTATTGGAGGTAATTTCCACCCAGGCAGTGAAACTATCATGGGACTGTGTTGCATTGTTCTGCCAGGTAGTGAGAGGGCTCAAGAGGAGTGGTGGCCATACTTGGAGGCCTACCCATTCATCAGTGTATTGCTGGCTGGTTTTCTCTGTAGTTTGTTTGATAATGGTGATGAGGGCATCACCCCTGTGCATGCTCTAGCTCAAGTTTTGGGGAGAGAGAACCTCCCTACATTTCAAAGGTAGGCTTAAAGTATCCCATCTCCTATCACAAGCTTGCCAAGCAGCCCC
The DNA here is from genome assembly GCA_019776745.2 of Taxus chinensis. Lineage (NCBI taxonomy): Eukaryota > Viridiplantae > Streptophyta > Pinopsida > Cupressales > Taxaceae > Taxus > Taxus chinensis. The sequence goes on along the minus strand of CM034154.1, from coordinate 27,788,818 downwards.
AAAATTCTCTTGACTGTAATTTTCAAAATCAATAACGCACTGAAGTAAAATTTGAGAAATATTCACCCCAACCCCTGCCTGATAGTAAAATGATCAAAAGTTTTTCTGTAGGGTGACATCTTGTATGATGAGTTGGGTGAATGTGAAATCTGATGGACTGAGCAGTGTTATTGAAACTGTCTGTTTGCTGCCCCTAAATTATTTGATTCTGCAATACAAACTGAAAGGCTTTAATTTGAAAATCACCCACAAATAGGTTGATCAAGAAATCAGGGACATTGGTAACTATCATGTTATGTAGATAAAATTCACAGAGCAAATTTTGAATTTCCGGAGTACTGCACTTGTAAACTGATAAAAAACTAGGGCCATTGGGAATTTCGTGAGGGGCTTGAGAACACAATTGAAATAACTGCCAAGAATAAAATTGTTCTTGGACATACATGTTGTAGACTGAGGAGGGTTTCCTACAGGACAGTAGTTTGATGGCCAAAGGACAGACAGAGTCTAAAATAGATGTTACTTTTTGTTTTTCCTCTTCTATAGATTCTTTTTCCTTTTTTAATTTTTGATTTTCCTTCCGTAATTCCCTTTCCTGAAGGGACAACTTTTGGAAACTATTCAAGAGGGTAAGACTCTTATCACGCTGTCACTTTAAACAACTCACTTCAAGCTGCAGGGCAGCAATCTCCCGAACTTTTTCTACTATCTTTTGTGTAAATTTAGCTTGTAATAAAAGGTTGGTTTCTTCCATACCTTGTAACTGAGATTTTAGCAGTGTGATTTCCTCCAGATAGTTGTGAGAAGGTGCCACTTGGGTGTCAAGCATTTTAGGAGTCACAGTGTGAATTTCCGTAGATGATGGAACAACAGATGATGGAGCGGCCAGGTCATCCTCCTTATGCAGTTCCTCCCGAATGTGGGCGGTATCATCAGGCAAGGACTCCGATTAGAAACTACCTGTCTGTAAAAATGAGCTAAGCCGTCGGGACCATAGTTGCATGGAGGAAGATGGGGCCATGGCACACTTGCATTTTGAATCAAAAATGGATGGGGATGGACCCTCAGGAGTACCAACTGTGTCTGCATGCTCAGGAACATCAGCTGCCTCTGCTTGGCTATGTGAAGGGCAAGGGCCCGATGCAAGGGTAGACCGAGGTGCAAAAGAGAGACCAGATTTTAATTGCTTTGGCCTAGACCCTTCACCACCAGCACATCCCTCAAGCCTCTACTTTGGTCTAAAGAATACTTGGTGTGAACACAACAGATGAATCAACCCCAGGTGTTTAATCATAGACTTGCCTCCACTGGACCGGTGTTTCTGGCAAACTTTAATGATGGAGTCTGTGAGGTACTCTGGAAGATTTACCCGAAGGGCCTGGTTGACATGTCCCTTTTTAAGGTGAATGAGCATTTTGAGTGCATCACCACCCAGAACAGAGGCCTAACCATCACATATGAAATACCGGTTGACCCATTTTGCAATCTCACCCCAGATTCTAGGTAAACTTGTCCACTTAACACCCTTCTAGACACCCAATGGAGTCAGGATGACCTCCGAGAGTGCCTCTCCTTCGTCGTGAAACTGAGCAATCAGGATTTGTAAAGGGGCATTCATCATAACCTTTAAACCAAATTTTGGCAAGGCCAGATAGGTCAAAAATGACCTGACTGGTAATTTCAACTCGTTTTCCACCAACTTGTGAACAGGTGGACTCAAAAATTTTCAAGAACTCTTCCACAATGCCCTCATCAAAACCTTCAAATTTCTGAATGAAATCCAGCCATCCAAAATCATGAAATACCTATGAAAGGGTGGCATTCCAGAGTAAGGCATCTGGTGAAGCAGGTTCTGATGTCTTTCACAGTCCCATGCTGAAGCCAAAGGTGAGTAATACTCAGTAGCAGAAAAACCAGAGTAGAGCATCTCTTCCACTTCTCCGTCTAGTGTCTGATAAAACCAGTCATGTTTGATGTGCATACAACAATGGGAAGAAGTAGTTGCAGAAGCATTAAATTTCAAATGACACCATATTCCTTGGGTAGCGCAACATCAAGTGAAGGTGACGGCAGAAAAATAGTGATGAGACCGGCCACCCGTGTGAGTTTAAGATTTTTGCGGTGGCACATATCCCATGGTTGAGGAGTGAGTGCCACCTATCCTGATGTTGGAGAGTGTGACACATCAAGGAATGTGGTGATTATGAGCCATTACTCCTTTTATGTTGTCATTCATAGAGCCGGATTTGGAAAGAGATTCGGAATTACCATAGCAATCATTTCATGATGGCGTAATAATGACGAATGCATACATGGGGAAATGTTTTGCATGGAAATATCATTAGCAAGTTAAAATGAACTTACCCATGCCACATTTAGTTAGCTGATATCTGTAGATTCCTACACCCTGCAGTTCAGGATGAAACGTGATTAGCGGCAGTAGAAATAATGAAAATTCCTGCATTTATTGGAAATTACAATAAGAAAAATTGCTAAGGGAAGAAGATCGAATGAAGGATCATCTTCCTTTATTGAATTTGCAAGAGATTGATTACTCCATGCTTGAGAGGCAAAGAGCCTCCTCAGCATGCATGTCTGTTCGTAACAGAATGTCATCGGTGAAAGTCTTCTTATCCAGTGGTTGGTGATAAACTCGGAGCCTATGCCCATTCACCAGAAGAGTCCATTTGTCTCCATCAATCGGTATCAATCGAACAGAGCCATTATCAAACACTTGATTTACCTGATAGGGACCTAACCAATGTGTACGCAACTTGCCTTTAAACTGCTGATAGTGGGAATCAAAGAGTAAAACCCACTGTCCCTCATGAAATGTCCTTTTTTTGATGTGAGCATCATGCCAATTTTTCCGCTGATGTTGTAGAATTTATGTCTGTTGTTGTGCCTCCATCTACATTTCATCTAATTCATTCAGCTACAACACTCATTCATGCTGTGCTTCATCCAAATCTATCCCAACTTCCAACGCTGTTCACCAGGTGCGCAACTCGAACTCAACAGGTAACAGTGGCTTCTTCCCAAAGACTAGCTCATAGGGAGAAAAACTAGTAGTTGTTTTCCAGGTCGTGTTGTAGGCCCAGATGGCCTCAGGAAGCTTTGGTACCCAATTCTTTCTATCAGCGTTGACCACCTTAGTTAGAATATTCTTGAGTTCTTGATTGGTTACCTCCACTTGCCCATTGGATTGGGGGTGATATGGTGATGATTTTCGGTGCCTGATTCTATAGATTTCCAAGAAAGCTTCAATCATATTTGAAACAAATTGAGGACCTTGATCAGATACAATGGCCCTTGGTGCTCCAAATCGCAGCAATATCTGGTTGTAGAGAAAATCAGCAACAACATCTTCATTGGCAGATGCCAATGCTTGAACTTCAGCCCATTTGGTGACATAGTCCATGCATACCAAGAGATACTCCTTCCCAAAATATGGAGGATCAAATGGTCCAACAAAGTCAATACCCCATTTCTCAAATGGTCCTAGAACCAACTGAGGATTCAGAGGCATTTCCATAGAAAGTGTAGGTTTTCCCATTCATTGGCATGCATCACACTGCCACACATACTTTTTGACAGTCTTATGGAGGGAAGGCCAATAGTACCCTACTCCAAGGATCTTGTGAATTGTTCGTTTCACTGAATAATGTCCACCTCCTGGCTCATCATGACACGCTCGCAGTATGTCATGTACCTCATCCTCTCGAACACACCTGTGAAGAACCATGTCAGGACAACATTTAAATAAGAATCTGTTACACCATTTATATGTTGCACTATTTCTAACCAATCGCCTTCTTTCCTTATGAGTAAAATAGGCAGGAAACTTCCCTGTTGTTAAATAATTCGCGAGATCAGCGAACCAGGGAGTCTTAGTAGAGATAGCAAACAAGTGTTCATCAGGAAATTGGTCTTGGACTGCTTCATCATCACCTGAAACATTTATTCTGGAAAGAAAGTCAGCAACAACGTTAGATTTCCCAAGCTTATCTATAATAGTGAGATTGAATTCTTGCAACAAGAGTAACCAGCGAATAAGCCTTCTGCCAACCACTGGTTTGTTCATCAAATATCGAATGGCAGAGTGGTCAGTGTAAACAAAATTTTTATATCCAGTGATGTAATGATGAAATTTATTCAAAGCATAGACAACAGCCAAAAACTCTTTTTCCGTAGTAGTGTAATTCTTTTCCGTAGGAGTCAGATTTTTGCTGATAAAATAAATTACATACATATGATCTTCTGAGTCTTTTTGTCCAAGGACAACGCCCATGGCTGTATTAGAAGCATCAGTGTGGATATGGAAAGGTTGTCCCTAGTCAGGGCCACGTAAGACAGGGGTTGTTGTCAGCTTTTCTTTGATAGAATCAAATGCCTGTTGACACTGAGGAGACCATTCAAAAACACAATCTTTGGTTAGCAATGAAAACATTGGGGAGGAAATTTTGCTAAAATCTTTTATGAATCGGCGGTAATAACCTGCATGGCCAAGGAAACTTTTGATGTCAGTCTGATTAGCTGGTGTAGGTAATTGGGTGATGATTGATATCTTTTTGGGATCCACCTGTATACCTTGGGCTGAAACATGGTGACCTAAGACAATTCCTTGATCAACCATCATTAGACATTTTTCATGACTCAGAGATAGTTGGTGTTGTTCACATCGACTGAGTACTTTCTCAAGATTATTCAAATATTCTTCAAAAGTGGATCCATTGACAGTGAAATCAACCATGTAAACCTCAACACAGTCGTTAGCAAGATCTGTAAAAATGGCCAAGACTGCCCGTTGAAATGTAGCAGGGGCATTACAAAGCCCAAAAGGTAAGACTTTGTAAGTGAATGTACCCCAAGGGCACGTAAAAGTAGTCTTATCCTAATCAGTAGGGGTAATACTAATTTGATTATACCCACTAAACCCATCCAAGAAAGAAAAATATTTCTTACCAGCCAAATTGTCCAGGACTTGGTCAATGAAAGGCAGGGGAAAATAATCCTTCTTGGTGGCTTTGTTAAGTTCCCTATAATCAACACATATTCACCACTTACCATTCTTCTTGGGAACAATAACTAATGGGGAAACCCACTGACTATCAGATATAGGATAGATGAAACCTACCTTTAGGAGTTTTTTGATCTCAGTTTTGACTATGTCTCTCAATGCTGGATTGATTCTTCATTGCGGCTGCCTTATAGGTTTGACATCATCAGTGTAAATATGATGTGTATAGATGCTAGGATGAATTCCTTTCATATCAGTGTAATCCCAAGCAAAAGCATGGGAATGTTTCTTCAGAACCTCAAGCACCCTAGCTTCTTGATTGACCTCCAAGTTGCTACCTATAGTCAGCTCTCTACCCATACTGACAAGCACCTGCTTGGTATCATTCGCAAGAGCAAGCTCTGTACTAGTGATAAAAGAATTCAATGGGAAAACATGGGGCTGAAGCATGTGCAGGATGGATATGTTGTCAAAATACAAAACCTTGGTTAAAGGACAATAGAAATCAGGAACTAAATGTTTGGAATTATAAGCATAGAGTTTCCTACCAGACTCTACAGAGGTAATGTCAGAGGCAATGTCTAATGTTGGTATTCCGGATTCCGTAGCAGTAGTGCTGATTTCCGTAGTCGCAGAGTCCTTAGAATCAGTCAGTGTATATGACTCTGCAGCTTCCACCATATGATTGTGTACTACAATAGTGGCCAGAAAAGAAGAACTCAAAGAGTTAGCATCCAAAGAATCCACCCATACCTGGTCACAATTGTTCATATAAGGCTGTGCAGGAGGATATAATGAAATGAGTTTGGATTTCTTCCCATTTAGAATTTTCATATTGCCTGACCTACAGTCAATGTAAGTAGCAATCGTAGCCAGCCAAGGTCTTCCCAAGATGAATGGATATCCCAACTTCTGAGCTTTAGACTACAAAACCATGAAATCAACTGGGTACTCCCATGATTCAACAGTGACCATTATATCTTCAACCACACCATCAGGTACAGAAATGGATTGATCTGCTAACTGTAGAACAGTGTTGGTTGGTTGAAGTCCTGTTAAGGATAGCAGGTTAAACATTTATGTTGTGATGACATTAATAGTAGCACCAAGATCCACCAAAACATTAGATATTGACTGGTTGTTTATAAAAATAGTAATGAAAGAGGCTCCCAAGATCCCCATATTTTGGTGAGATAAGGGTGTTAGCAACTAAATCAGCTGAATTCCCTTCAACTCTGATAGTATTTAGGGTATTTCTTTTTCCTTCCTGGTGTCTTTATACACTCATTTCTAATGGTTTGGTTCATTTCAGGGATGTCCCTTATTACATGCAGCAGTGAAACCTCAATATGTACCTTTTTTCAATTCTTGAACTAGTTTTGTTTCATCTGCAGTTCGAGTGTCCTGTAATCACTCAGGAAAAGGGGCTATAGTATGTTTGGGTATTTGATCATCCTGTTTATCTGGCATTGGTGAAGAACCAGTTTTACCCTCAAGGCTCTCTTCCTTATCGGCATCATCAGGCACTTTTGTGATAACAACAAGAGGGTTCAATATTTTTCCAGATCGTAGTCATAAATTACCAATAGTGTTAACATGCATGGTGTTACCTAAGTCTGTGTCATCAATCAAAGCTGTCTATTGATTTTTAGGATTGCATACTAGCTAGGTCGGAATTTTTGTTTGTGTTGCTTGTCCTTGATTTTGGTAGGCTTGAGGTGGAGGCATTAAAGCTTGTTGTGGCTGCTTGAACCTGTGTTGTTGATTACCGTTTTGTGGTGGTGCCCAGAACTGATTTTGGCTAAAATTTTGTTGAGGACCCCACTGCTGATTGTGCCAAGGATTGGCTATGGGTGGTGGAGCCCAACCTGACTAAGTGTAGGGATTTGTCCAAGGTGGTGGATATGGATAAGTCATCTAGTTTGAGTTTTCCCACTCAGGTTGTCCCCAAGAAGACTGAGAGGCTTGATTTGGCCATGGCATTCTCTAGGGATTCTGAGTTGGTCTAGATGGGAACCCACCTTGATTTTTTGGTCTTTGGAAAAAATTTAATTACGCACTTGTTTGAGAGATGGCATTCAAACCTCCCTTCAATTGTGGTAGAAGTGTGCAATGCTTAGTGTCATGGTTAGTAACTTCGTAGATTAAGCACATGTCTGTGACATCCAAAGGACATTCTCTCAAGGGGTGTCTCTTCTAAAATTTAGGGCAATACATGTCCGATGGTTCTTTAGCAGGGGTGGATTTTGCCTTGAGTCCATCTATGGTGGATGTTAACTGCATCAGAATGTCTATTTTCATGTTGGCCATTTCTTCTAGAAGTTCAGAGGTACCCAAAGACTTGGATGTTTGTTTTCTTCGTATTCCTCCACGTGTTCTAGAATATCTTCTACATAGCTCAGTGATTTGTTCCATGGTGAGTTTGTGCACGTGTCCTCCTCCCATGAGATGGAGAGAGTCCTTGGTTTCCTCATCCAGTCCTTTTAGAAAGATTGTTTTAGTGATGTCTGCATGTAACTCATACCCACTGCGTTTATGGAGAAAGAGGAATCTATCCAGATAATCCTCTAGATTCTCATCATCCTTTTGCCATATTTGGAAGAACTCTTCCTTCCTATCCATTCCCCTAAAATAGTCTTGGTATTTATCCAGGAAGGCTATTTCCATGGCTTCCCAGGAATTAATGGAGTTAGACAGTAACCCCATAAACCATCTCATAGTAGAATCTTTGAGAGTGGAGGGAAATATTTTGAGTTTTTGATTGTCAAATCGGTAGTCATATGTCTGGCACAAGATTTTAAATTCAAATAGAAATTGATCAAGGTTTTCTTTAGTCATTCCTCGAAAGAGGGGGAGGATGTTAAAGTAGGTATTTACCTTAGCTCATGTTCACCTAGGTACTTTATTTACCTTTATTGTATTTATCCTCACCCACTTATGTGTGTGGATATTTCTTTTATCTTATTTAGATATTAGGAGATATTATCTAGTTGTTAGGTATAGTTCATTCCTTGATCTATGGCATTGAATAGTTCTTTCCTTGATCTATAGTATTGACTAGATCCTTGATGTCTAGTTATCTCCTAAATCTATGGTCTTGACTAGTTCTTTGATGACTAGTTATTTCCTTGATTTATGGCTTGATCTATGACCTTGACTGGTTCTTAGATTGTTATTCCTTGCCTATTTAAGCAAGGCCCATTCTCAATGTATTGCATTGAGTTCCATAATAATATATGATTTTGCTTCTCATTAGTTTGCAAAGGTTTATGTAAAGTTATTCTGGTGAATTACTTTCATCTTATTGATCGTGGTGTTTAAATAACATCTGTGTTCTTGGCTAACACCCATTAAAATCCTTAGTCCTTGGTCATATGGTATGGTCATATGAGGGCTTAAAACTTGTGATTCCTACTAGTAGGTGCTTAACTTCAGCCCCCTTTAATTTTATTTGTGTGGTGAAGGCAACAACATTTTACTTTGTTTTAGTGGCACCTCAAATAAATAACAGAGCAAAATATTAAAAAACTTGTAACTTTTGATCGGTAACTCGGTTTTGAGTGCCATTTTTTGCAAAAGTGATTTTTTCGTGCTCTTTCCATTGGAGTTATTTATTTTGAGACCTGTACTATAATTATAAAGTGCCGAATATGGAGGAGTGTTGTAATCAATTGTGGACATAATTTCGGCTGAGCCTGACGTCCTAAATTTTTGGGAGTTACAGTTTGTACCTATTATGGATTCTGAGAATGATATGATTTTCTTTGAAGTATGTGGACTTCAAGAGGATATTGTAAAATTTGTGGAAGAAAATAGATCACTCAAGAAGTGAAATTCTCTTCTACAATCACTCATTCATGATAAAGATACAATAATACACTCCCTGCAAAATAAAATTGCTAGCCTAAAACATCACCATCATATTGTGGACAACCATATCCATGCTCCTAGTCCACTTGCAGTTGTTGCTCTTGTACCCACTAACATTGATCTGCCAGTCTTTGAGCCTGAACCTGTTTTTGATGCTTCTAAACCTATGAGGCTTGTTATTGCATGCTCTTCCACATCTATGCCTATTACAGTACCACATGTTGTGTATCCTACTTCTACTCAGCTGCATGTTTTTTTTAAGAAGCATACCACTTCATTTAGTTCTCGCATGCTTCATTCTATGGGTCTCACTAGCAGAGTCATTGACAGACATTCACAGGGTATTGTTTCCTCTATTCCACATGTTGAGTGGAATTCTCGTCATGACATTAGTTTTCAAGCAGATACTTCATTGGGATCACACATTGATAGAGCTCCTTTTTTCGTTTGTTCAACTCTTTTTCAGGATCATGAGCAACACATGTGTTTTGCACCTTCACTCAAGCTTGAGAAACCTGAGATTTCAGCTGTCAGACATGATCAAATTTACACACATTTTGATGTTCTTTTGCATGCACCCATTATGCATTTTGCACCAAGTCATATGCAGGCATCTTCTTCATCCATCTGTGTTGATTTGAGGTGGATATTTGATAACTCATGGAGGCAACATAGGCATTCATTGAGAGGACTCTACAGGTGTGGCTCCTCCACCATTCGGCCTCTTGCTCCACTTTCTATACCATGCATTGTGATGCTTCTTATTTTGAGAATTTTTTTTAGCAGGTGTAGTATATCTCTCTTGTTTGTTGAGAGATTTTGTATCTGTATTTTTGACACTTTTGACATGTTGACAGTATCTCTTGTGTAGGATCTATTTTGGTGAAGTCCAGTGTTATTTTGTTAGTGTTTGAGTAGTTTATTTTGGGCAACTCATATAGATTTGTAGCATCACTCCACCCATTCAGTAGTATGGGATGGTGTGGTGCTGATCCTGCTTCTTTCAGGTTTTGTGTCCTTGCCTTGTTACCTTGGTTTTTCTTGGATCGTGACACTTTGGATTTTGTGTCCTTGCTTTGTTGCTTTGGTTATTGTTCTTGGATCGTGACACACCTATTTGTAGCACTTGATCGAATTATGTTTGGATTTTTTTTGCACTTTCGACATCACTCCATTGAAATTCTCTTTATATGGAGCTATTCTGGTGGACCCCAGTGTCAGTTGTTTTTGAGTTTTGTGATCGAGCAGTGGATTCAGACCACAATGCACTCCAAACTTCTTTAGCATTATATGATTTTTTTGAGCTTAACTTCTTGGGATGCCTTGGATTGGGTCTTTACTCTCTTTACTTTGTTGTTACTGATTTTGGGTACCTTGCAGTGTCCATTTTTTCCCAATTATTGTACATGAGTACCTCATCAGGCCTAGTTGCTGGGACTCATAATGTGGACATGCCACTTCCATTTTAGCCCCTAGCTTCAATTGAGGGGGGGTGTTAAAGTTGGTATTTACCTTAGCTCATGTTCACCTAGGTACTTTATTTACCTTTATTGCATTTATCCTCACCCACTTATGTGTGTGGATATTTATTTTATCTTATTTAGATATTAGGAGATATTATCTAGTTGTTAGGTATAGTTCTTTCCTTGATCTATGGCATTGACTAGTTCTTTCCTTGATCTATGGTATTGACTAGATTCTTGATGTCTAGTTCTCTTCTAAATCTATGGTCTTGACTAGTTCTTTGAAGACTAGTTATTTCCTTGATTTATGGCTTGATCTACGACCTTGACTAGTTCTTAGATTGTTATTCCTTCACTATTTAAACAAGGCCCATTCTCAATGTATTGCATTAAGTTCCATAATAATATATGATATTGCTTCTAATTTTTTTGCAAAGGTTTATGTAAAGTTATTCTGGTGAATTACTTTCATCTTATTGATCGTGGTGTTTAATTAGCATCTATGTTCTTGGCTTGGTATGATCTGGTTATCGTTCCTTTCAGAAGATGGATGGTGAGACGTTTTTCATGGGTGCATCCTCATCTGCATCAAGGACAATGGAGTATGTAAAGGTTCATCTGTACAAGTAATGATATAACATAATCCAGTCCTATGCACAGCTGGTGAAATAGGCCCTACAAAGTGTAACATCCTCATTTTATACATTAGAACAAGTCAATTTTTATTTTTTTTGATATTGCATCCTGGTTCTAAATACGTAATTTAGAACTCACAAATCAAATAACCATTCTTATAAAAGATAACCATATGCAGCTGTAATGACTCAGAGTACCTCCGATCTATTCATTCCATGACTCGGTAATCTGCCGATCTATTCATGAGTAATAAGAGTTGGCGTTTTTATTTAACACTTCACTCTTGCAGTTCTCTTCCCTATTCTGGGATTCAGAATGCTCTTTCCAAGGAACCTAACTGAATAATTGTTACCATTATTCATCGGCATCTCATCCCTTAGACTAGGTGAATTAGGACAACGCAATCAGCAGCTTGCGATACTTTGGCCAAATATTTGAAACATACTGTTTATGTCTCGTATTCCTTAATGGCATACTCGTCAATATGGAATACGCCCTTCACCCCATTCTTATGTTATGTAGAATATCTTATACTGACTTCTGTCAGTCCCTCCTATCTCAACTTATTCACTCAGAAACGGATTAACAAGGTGATAACGTTATATGGATGCCCATGAGGATTAGGGATACGATGACATACTAGTTCAACCCTAGTTAAACCAGTGCGTCAAGATACCCTAAATCTCCTAGGCAGCCTTATAACATGACCACATTCCTAATCGGTCCCTGAGTAACTCGTTCGAGATCAAAGTGTAAATCTTAGCGATCAATGCAAAGGGTGTCATCGTAAGTCACCTGCATTGTTGTAACTTCGAGAAGATCCTAATCTTCTCAGAGGTACAACCCTATAGTTGACTTGTGCCGTCAACCTTTAAATCCACCTCGAAAAGATCTACTTATTAAAATGCGTTACGCACGTTGAGTTTAAATTACATTAAAGACGTCCCCCTAAGGTTAGCCTTTCCCGATCCCTGGATTCTTCATCAAGGATGACCTTCCTCAATAAAACCCATTACACAGAGGAGTTATTAAGACCAAGGTCTCATCAAGGAGTTCATAGAATATACATAATTCTAAAACAACAGAATTGGACAATATCTCATAAACTTCACATGAGATTGCCATCTGAACCCCATTAGGTTTATATCAGTTCTCCCTAACTGAATTTATATCATACTTATTAGTATCAAGATATAAATGATTAAGAATCTAATTAAATGTTGTCCTGTCATAATCAAGACTAGGGATTAGTAATTTAATTCAGCTTGATTAGCATTCTGCTTAGGTTTATTTTAATCCTATCTTTTAGAAAGACAATGATTTAAATTTCAATTTTGCTTTCGATAGAACAAATTAGAACTACTAAACACTCATAAGAATTCAATCACATTTTCTTGTAAGCTTTCATTGACAATCACAAAATTCTCCAAATTATACAAAGATAACATTGCCCCTCCGGTATATAAACCAAAGAAGGTCAACCATCAAAATAAGAATTGCACAACACATAAGTAGCAAATACTTATTTCTATTCCTTTTAGAACTATACAAATACATTTTATGCATTCAGCATACTTGATACAATGCTCGACGGAAAAGGAACATCTTTCCACATATAGTACATTTAGAAAATCAAGATGTAATTCATTATAAATCAAATTAAACAATCTGATCATCCTGTCAGATCTGCATTGCTTTTACCACTTACGGCATCCATCTGCAAAAATTATCAACATGGGTCAGTTCAATGAACTGAGCATGATAAGCACTAACTCTTAAAACAATTGCAATCTGTCAATTGTTTTCATTAAACACCCTATTTAAATGATATAAAATAACCAAACAAGTAAACATGATTCAAACTATACGTTAGGAATATATCATGTCTATAACGTGTAATAATAATTTTTGTTACAGAGTAGTCCTATATACTTCTCAAATATTTCATCAAAATATTAGGGATCAAGAAGAACAAAAGTATCCTAAGCAATTATTCATTGTAAATCCCAAGATGAACAATCATCAGACAAATCATGATATTCAACTTAAAAACAGGAATACCATATCAATCCTGATACTGTCATTATGTAAAAACAATTACAGATGTTAGTTAAACAATTATATCAACTTATAATTTACAACAGAAGAGAAATAAGCAAATTGTACATGTTTCCCTTTGAACTAGCTCATGACTGTACCGTCTTTCAAAAAGCAAGGCATTCACTTAATACACATGCAAATAAATCATTCGAGTCCATCAACAGCACCACTGTTTTGTTAAAACTTACAATAAAGCAACTACAGTACAGTAGCCCTCTTGCCAAACAACGGTGTCTATCTACCAAGCAGAATCAGTATGACCTTACACAAGAAGCGACAGACAAGAAGATAAACACTTCCGTTACCTGTTTAGGTACAGTCAAAAACTCCTAAATTCAATCATGCTCAAGAATGGATATCTATGCAAAGAAGACGTAACATGTTTAAACACGCCAACAATCCCTATAACAACCTACAGCCCATTCAAAACCTTTCTACACTGTAAGGCTTTTAGACCCAAGGTCGAATTCAAAGGATCTCCTTCATTGTCGCAGTCAACAAGAGACTCGAAATCATTTAAGCAATGTCATCTCCCTATGACTATGCAGAGAGATTTTTAAACGAAATCCACGCAACATGCACAGCCACATCAAACTAGAATGTAATCAGAAAGAAAACATAACATAGAATATCGTAGTCACTTCTGAACGCAATCAGAGTTGAAAGTATGGTATTCACGACCTACTTTATAAAAGCCATAAAACAAGATGTCAAGCTATTTAAAGAAATCCAACAAAGCCAAAAACATTACATGTTCATACTCAGGCTTATACAGAAACAGTGACACAAATTACCACGCAAGGATTTTAAAACTAAATCCGTAAACAGTATTAACAGTATAGCTTTTTCCAAAAGCTGATAATAAGATATCTTCCCATACTCAAGGAACCCAACAGTGTCAAAAACACTAGTAAACTAAACAAGCTTAATTGAGGCAGGTACTGTAGTTACCTAGAAAGGTTTCAACTGAACCCGAGTAACAGTATATCAAATAAATAATAAACAATGATTCCCAACTGTGGCCAACAATGATAAACATTAAAAATCAGGCTTAAACAAATTACTGATTTCATAACAAGAATTCCCATTGAACCTCTTCAATATTCTCGAACAAGCTTTCTCAGAAGGAAATGTAACAGTACAACCAGGGAGTCTGTACCTAAATTTATTACAAATTACAGAGGTTGTATGACCTGTTACTTCTTCAAGACTCCAACGAAACTCAAATTACCAATATTCAAAGATATATAAAGCTTCCACAGTGGTCCATAGTGTACGAATCATTCAATGGACTCTACAGAGTCATTTCAAATAAAATAAATACATATATATATAAAAACGGGTTGAATCCCCATAACCTCCTCGCAAGGGAAAAACAACTCCAAGAAAGTCATAATGAATACTGTAACACAGTAAGTTATCTCTTCACAATAACTATAAAATTTCATAACGAAACCTAGCAAGAATCAATAATCACCACTAAATAATAACCACAACAAGCTTACAAAAAGTTCAATTTAACTGAACAATCACACCAATGTCCATCAGTATCCCTCCCGACCAGTATCCACAACAAACATCAACGGCAAGTATCAGCAACAAGCATCGACTACGAGTATAAATCGACAAGTATCACAGTGGCCTGTACCCATCACTAGAATAATTTATAGGCTCTCGTAGAGCAGGGCCGAGCATACATTCTTTTCATATATTTCGTATATTTAAGCCAGAATGCAAAACATAAAGAAATATAGAAACAGTTCGAATATAATAAACACCCATCAAGGGTTAAATGAAAAATCGAACCCGCAGGAAGATTCAGTGCCAAAAATCACACAAGGCTACCATAGAAACCATCTATTTCCATAAATCATTTTAACAGAGTTGTTCTAATGAAATCATTTGAAGAAGAGCAAGATTTTTAAAAGTTAGGGCCTAACATGCCTAGATATTTGCTCAAAATTCCGAAGCAGACCACTCAAAGAGCTCGGACTTTCTTTTCCTTTTCCAAGTTAAAGCCACCAACAAAATTTTGCTATTTCCATGACTTATATATTTTACTTGCCAGAGGAAATAGCTAGATATGCTCATTCTCGCCATGCAACACCAAGAAGACTGGTGTGAAGAACCAGTGAACAGGTAGAGGGAAAACCGGAATTCGTGATAAGCCAAACAAAACATTAACTTTCCAATTTGCATGCCTTCTCGCGAATTCTGAGCTCGACTTCCGAGCTCATTAATTGCATTTACTCCCAACTTCCCGCTCAAACTCCACTGCCACCGACCGCCATAGTTGGCGATAGACAAATAAAATTTCAAGACCATTTTTAGTTTTGGCGACCTGCCACGTCGGCTCAAGTTAGCCGTTTCTAAAACTTCTACCAATACCTGTCCTTCATACTTATCCTTTACATTTAATGACATAGAAAAAGCCGCCCATGGTTCGCATCCCTCCATAGGTCCCCTTACATCCTTGTTCAATAGTTAGGTTAGTAACTTAGGTTAGAATTTAGGATAACACCTAGTCTAACTTCATATAACATAGATACTAGCTTAGGACATTAGCTCTTAGCCTAGGTCTAGGTTAGATTATCACTAATCTAACCCCTAGGTTAAGTTTAGTTTTAGGTTACTAACATTAATAATTCCAGTTAGGTCTACATTCCGTATGCTCAGAAAAAGACCTACAACATGCATTCTCGAACAAGGTTAACTCCTATACTGCCATTAGGCTACAAAAATTTGTATGTAACTGAATTATTACCTGGTCCACAATCAAGACCTTCCAGATATATTTAGATATCGGGAACCAATCCTTTTCACATGATAAACCTGAGTCATACTCCGGACTAGCTTATTCAATGCATCTGGACCTTGCAACCTATTCAAGGTCTGTAATTTTAATTCATCACGAACAAACTTAAAGCAATACTTGGGTCAATTCCACTGATCCAAGGCTAGGTATTATAGGTGGATAACTCTATAATTCATTCTGAGATCAGATTAAACTCAGATGAAAAATGAAAGAAATAAAAGAGTCCAATCATATTCTGACTCAGTCAAAGATCTGCAATCTGCAAAGAAGATACAGTACATATCAAGCATGATTTCTCAATCAAGGAACACATCCTTTTACAAAGAAACCATATATCAACACTTGAATGCTCAGGAGGAAGGTAACAACAGTTCAGGGTGTTACATATTTTCACCCTTAGAGTGATCACTTTTTATTTCTAGTGATGTTTCCATTTGTTTGTCTGTAAGTGCCTCAAAGAGGTTTTCACTATAGGACTTGGAATTTTTCTTTTTACAAGGCTTCTCTGAGGATATTTTTCCCTTGATTTTATTTTGATTTTGATGACCATGAATTTTATCCTCCCCCCTAAATTACACACATGTGTCAAGATTAATGGAGAATCCCTTCAGATGATAACTGACAAGAATGTCATCTTGACGACCCATAAACTCACCAATTTCTTTTTCATTCTCAAATAATTTAATTGGTACATGTTTTTTTTGGTCCCAATGGACTAGGGAAGGATAGACAAGATTTAACTTATGAAAGGAATCAGATATGGTTAATATAGTTGTGTCATAAAATAAGTTTGTAGAGGAAAGGTATTCGTAAAGAATACACCGGGAATTTTTTTTCTCTTTCATAATTGTACAAACTATCTTCTCATTCAGAAGAGGTTTCTTCGACCTCTAGAGGATTGGACCCATATGGCTGGATACCAATATTGTACTTACAAACCTTGCAATGTGGTATCAAAAAATCTTCCCACAAACCTTGTTCATTTACGTCACATCCATATCCTTTGTATCCCATAGGATACATCATTTTATTTGAGATAGCATACTTGATTGATTGATAGCATGGAGCCATTTCATCATCCAAATTTCAGGATACAATAATGTCAAGTAGGTTCTCATCTATTAATAGACCACCAGGAGTAAAAATTTTGATGTTATAATTCTCTCAAAGTCATCGACATGTGTAGCTAGGCCTATCTCACATCTTGGGAGATAGGGGGAGTTTGGATACTAAAAGGTCATGTTAAGATACATATTCTCATGTATACTGTTGATCATGTTAGAGATATATTCTCTGTATTATTTTCATTAAATTTCATCTCTCATAAAATAAAGGGAGAGTATAATGTAGAAGCACCATCCTTACAAGATCCCAAGGTATCTGGATCAACGTGTGAGGCAAGCACCTGTGATTGAACTTGAATGGACATTTCTGTAAAAGGAAACTAAAATGTGGTGGGAAAATAATCTGATAATGCTTTGTAATGAGCAAAGGGTTGAGGATCCCCTTGAATGGTAATAGTATATCCTTATTGGTATAGCTTTAGACACTGATGGTATGTGGAAGGAAAAACCTACATGGCATGAATCCATGGTCAAATGAGGAGCATGTTGTAAGGAAGTTACAATTATAAAACATGGAACTTGGTGTCATGAGTAATAGGCCCCACTTCCATAGGAAAAGTGACCATGCCAATTGATTTCCACTCTTCATTATCATAGTCCTCTATGTTGATGACTCCAGGTTCTATGAGTTACAGCATTAGTGACATCCTAGTTATCAAACCTTTAAGAGTAAAAATATTTAGTTGATCCAGATCAGCAAGCAGTTATCAAACCAGTTTAAGAGTAAAAATATTTAGTCCTGATCCACCATCCAAAAGCATTATTATCTTCTTACGGTGGATAATGACTTGAATAAGTAAGGGGTAGATTATGCGCAAGATCTTCTGTAGGAATATCTTGATTACTAAAGGTTATGTGTTTAGTAGGAGCAATCTATGCAACCAAAGCTTGGAAGCTTGTAGGATCAATATCAATTGACACTTCTGACACCTGTAGCATTTTACAAAGGATTTCATTGTGAACATTAGATATTTTTTGAATATCTAAGATTGAAATATTAGTAGTGGTCTTCTCAAGTTGTTCTAAAATTTCATAATGACTATCCTGAAGGGTAGGTAGAGGAGGTTTTGGGATAACGAGGCAAGAATGTCACATTGCCATAGCACACTCTCTCACTTTAATCTTAATAATGTTGATATGTTCAATTGATGGGATAACATAACCATTATAGAATCAAAAGGATTATTAGTTTTGGAACTCAAAAGGATACTCTTGTTATAGTGTCTAGACTTGACCTTGCATCCACAATGGCAGCAAGCTCTAAACATATGATACTCTTGTTAGGAGACTGACCTTGAAAATTTTTCTCCCCTTTATTATGCTTAGGAAAAGGCATGTATATTCCCAAGTTTTTATTGGAAGACTTGTTATGTCCTAGGGAATCCATTTCCACATCTCTGCTATCGATTAGATCTTGTATGAAGTGTTTTAACTTCAGACACTTATCAGTCTTGTACCACTAACATGATGAAACCCATAATATTCATTTTCTCATAACCATGTTGGTTTCGAAACATCATCTTCGTAAGGTATATTGTTTGGGTATTTAACCATGTTCAATTTGTATAACTATTTTAATATTGATGCTAAAGTATCTGTTAGAGGGGTGAATGCACGACACTTGAATTTAGGGAGCAGTATCCCTTTTGGTAAGTTTCAAAGGAACGTTATTGAGAACTACCTACACATGTTTAAAATCAGTTATACCATCACCTATGATGTTTTTATTCTTATTTTGAAATATTTTCAGTTTGGATCTGTAGGCTTTAACTTTCATGATTATCTCAAAATTCCCATAAGGGATCTTCAAAGGCTCATGATTATCTCTTGATTTTAAGGTGGCTAACAACGCTTTTTCAATTTGGCTACCTTTTTTCTATAATCTCTTCAAAGGTGTTTCCATAATGCATTTACAATTGGAAAGCAATCTTAGGGTGTAGATTAGGCACAAAAATGCTAACTAACTGTTTTTGTGGTATGAAGCAAGGAAAGTGACTAGATAACCCTCATCATCTTTATAAGTGTAGTGCTCACTTCCCTTTGACACCTATTGATAACAATTTTGATACGGTTGATTATATGCTAGACATTACTATGTTTTGATTTAGTATGATGTTAGACATTTGATCATGGATTATTGTTGACCTTGATTTGGTTATGATGCACGATGATTTCTAGAGACACTCATATGTGGATGATGATATATTATTTGACATGGATGTTTTATGGATGTTGTTCAGACATGTGATTTTATGAGTAGATCTAGATCAATGGATATTATATGATGAAAAGTTGTTGATATAAAGTGTTATTAATATTGACTAAATTTCCTTGATGTTGTTGTGATTCATATAATAGATGATTTGATATAAAGATTAATTATTGTTAAATTTCCTTGATTTGTTGTGATTCATATGAATAGATCATGTTGGATGTTCTGATATGGCCATGATGCTGAAGGAGGTATTTTTGTTTTACAAGTTAAATATCACAACAAACATCAAGGGATTGGATACAAACCATAATGGAATTCTAGGTGAATTTGACAGGGTCTTCACCATGGCAGCTTATTTTATTGAGTTGTGTTTATAGTTGTTAGGAATTCCCATGGGGGGGGGATCACCTTTATATGTGACCATGGGTTTTGTGTAATTATTAATGTAGTTTCTTTTTGATTTATTGTTGTATGTATTTTCTTAGTAATGTGTCCTTCTCTTTTATTTAATTAAAATTGTGATAGATTAATGTGAGAAATCATATGGTTAAAACTTAAATAAATCAAATTTGGGTTATGGGAAAGTAATAATGGAAGTTGTTGGCTCTTTGTATTTAATATGTAAGGGATGTGTAAGTTACCATATTGTAAGAGTGTGTAAGTAATTTTTTGGAATATGAAATAACTTTTCTGTAAGAGTGTAGTAAGTAATTTTATTGGAATATGAAATACTCCAGTAGCTCCATGGAAATTCAAATTTATCTTTGGGGAATGTTTTTGGAGGCTTGTGGGACAAGTAAAACTTGTCCCATACCTCTCAATTTAATTTACCAACCATAATTATGGTTGGAGGGGTGATTTTAGACTTCTATAATACATTTTATTAATCATGTTGTAAGTTTTGATTGCACTCTCTTACATTTTATTTATATTTGCATTCCTTTGGGGTGTGGAATTTTTGGAGTGTTTAAGTAATTTGTCATATTTTCACCAACCTCTTTATTGTGCTTGGGAGAATGAAATTTTGAATTTTTTGTTTGGAGTTGAGGATTTTTGATGTGGCATCCTACATGGATCGACATCATCATCCTCTTCTCTTCCCTCTTCTATAAAATTCAAACTCTTTTCTTGTTTTATGTTGTTGAATCATTTCACAAACTTTCTTGGTATCACATTTTCTTGTGTTAAAAGCTCTTTCTTTTGGAGGGAGTTTAGAGAAAATTTGTATGCTTGGATATTGTTGTTTTGGGTTAGAGAAAATTTGTATGCTTGGATATTGTTGTTTTGGGACTATATTTTGGGCATTAAAGCTTGTTGTTTGGAAAAAAAAGCTACCATAGAGAGGTAGGAGTTTAACTCTTCTTTTATGTTGTTATTTTCTTATTGTGTTGTGTGAATGGTGAATGTTTTATGTAATTATTGGCTAGTTGGGTAGACTGCCATAGGAATGTTGTAGGAGAAGGCTATGAGGAATCTATGTGTGGGGGCATAAGGGAATGCCATTGGCATCAAAATTTTGTGGAGGGAGTTTGGGTTTGGGATCCACCATGGAAAAGAAATAGCTTGCATTTCTTACTATGTTGGGGAGCATAAGGAAATCTGTTGGGGGGCATAAGCATGGATTATGGAGGGCATACGGATATGTTTGGTGAATGTTTTACATACTGTTATAGCTGCTGAAATGAAAGCAAACATGTTAAGATATGTTTTGATCTTAAGAGAATGTGTTGCTAATTTGGATTCTTATATGCTATGATTTATTGCATGGGAAAACAAATATTGTACTTGTGTGTTTGCTGATGTGACGACAAATTGTCGTATACTTGCTAAACTCTCTTTGCTGATTGACAGCATACCTTGAATCAATTTCACTGATCCAAGTATGTTGAGGTCCTCTTGTGATTTCTATGTCGATTCACACTTGAACCGAACCCGAGATTGTTATGAACGTGTAGCGCCTGATTGCAGGTGTGAACAGCTAGCACGTAGATGCCAACGACAGGGGTTCGATTCTTGAACCCTGTACTATCAAACTTGGGACCTCGTGAGGCAAGAAATGCCTGGACACGGGTGGCCTTGGCACTTAATCTGAGGGACGGAACGTCCTGCTCTGCATTAACGTGAATGTTAGTAGGGAGGCTAGATGGAAGTTGTTAGTGTTAGTGGTTAGTGTGACTTAAACCTAAGCTAATCCTAAGTCCTAACATGCATCCTACACTACTACCCTAAGTGGATTTTTAAATTAAAAAAAAAGGGGGAAAATAAACCTAAGTTCTAAAACCTAAGGTTAAACTAAGACCTAGGTTGAATACTATATGCAACCTAAACTAATCCTAATCTAAGGGGTGCGCAGACCCTTGGGAGGAAAGGGATAAGGATGAAGGAAGGGCATTTATTGGCATTTAATAAAACAATCCATACGTGGACAGCGCCAGTTTTGGCGGGGCAGGTAGGAATTAGAGGCATCTATTTAGAAATAGAGCCAAATTCAGTTTTGCATGGAAATTTGAAATTTAAAAAGCTCACCAACTCAAGTGGCAGTGGCGTGGGAAGCAAGGAAAAAAGGCAGAGCCTTAATTGCATTAATTATTCTTGGTCCTCGTGACCAGCTCACCTTGGAAACTGCATGAGGGAATTTGATTTTTCATTGTTTCGATTTGGTTTTGGCCAAAGTTGCTCTGCATTTGGTTTTTGGCCTAGTTTAGTCGAACCAGCTCTTGGAATTTGACATTTTCTTGGAGATTTTGAGGCTGTTGCTAAGCCTGAAGAAGAAAGAAGTGTTGGAGAGTTTGTGCTATCGCTGTGGAAGGAAAAACGTGGCAAACGAAGTTTTCTTCGAGTTTTGGAAGAGAGATTATAGGCATGTTAAGCCCTTCTCTTTAAAAACTCTTGCTTTGTTTAAGTGTATCATTAAAACAACCCTGCTCTTGGGTTTGAATTGTATGATTGTTGTTGAATCGATTTGATTTGGATTTTGTTTGTTCTTTCTTTCTTTTCTTGGAAAATGATAAGAAGATTTGCTTCTGGTTGCTCGGTTTTGAGTTGTTTTTGCTCGAATAAAGTTGGAAATGAATTACTGTATGGTTGTTGACTGTATGGTGGTTTGAAATGGATATTTCTTTCACAGTTCGTGTTGTTTGAAATTGGGAACAGGCTGTGTATTCGTTCCTTATAGTGAAATTGTTTCCTTAAATGTAATCTTTTCTTGCTATTGTATTGGGAACTGTCCTTACATGTAAAAAAAATAAGGAAGTGGAGATACAGCCGTGTATATTGCTATGAATTGGATTTCATTGAATCTTGCTGTCATTTTGGAAACAATAAGAAATATTGTCTTTGACTGCTGAGTTTAATTGTCTTTGTATTTCTCGAATGATGTACCTTCTTGTGTGTTGGACATTTGACTGTAACGGGAAATTCATCGTATATATCTTGTGACTGTACACTTATTATGAGTTGTTTTCACTATTGAAACAATCGTTTACTGCTAATGAACTGGATGGAAGGGAATAATAGTTGTTGAAGTAGTTCTTATTGAAGTTTTCTTTAAGAAAGTAGATCCTTTTCCTTGTACTGTTTTGGATTTTGGATGGAAGTGGCATTCGGGTTTCCTTTGAGTAATTGAACTCGAACTGAATGAAGTATTAGCAATATTATCATTGCTGTACCTTTTCTTGAGTAGGAACTAAACGAATAAGTATTGGGTATTCGTGAAGTAGGAAAAAGATAACTGTTTTTCCTTCTTAAGTTATCAACGGATTTCGTTTCTCCTTGTTGAGAGAATAAGGTGGTTTCACTGTGTTTTATAATGCTGTTTGGTCTTCCTATACAGACTGTTGACACAATTACAACTTGATTGTATTCTATGCAAAGAATGATTATATTTCTTTATACTGTAATGGAAAAATTGATTTCATTGCGTCTTATAGTTAAGGGTTGTCCTTCTGTTTGAACTATCTGGAGAATGCGAACTTGAGTTGATTTTTGTGGAAATAAATGGAAAATTTGGGATCTAACTTGTCTTCTGAGTCTGCTCTGGCTGTACCGAGCTCATGCAATTAACACCCGGTGCGGGTTTGCTTTTATAGAGGTATTGACAATTGAATATGCGTTGTTTGTGGTATTGGATTGAAACGGTACAGGCTATGAGAGTTTGTTTTTCGATAAGAACGACTGTTCTGTTATCTTTATAATGAGCTGTCTTGTTTAAGATGATCACGGGTTGGGTGTTTGATTTCGTTTTGAACAAAATGGTTGTTTCTTAATGAAATTATAGGGAATGAATTCTACTCTTTTGCTATTTTTGATTCTGAAAATAATATTGGAGCTTTACGGTGCATAAGAATTTGGTTTCGCTGTAGGTAACAACAATGTGTAATTTGTTATTATGAACTGTATGCGTTCATGGATATAAAGAGTCATATGAGTAAGTGATTACGTGATTGTATAACTGTTTGTTTGGTTAACAATACAGTGAAAGAAGTATGGGATCTTCTAGTACAGTAAATACATAGTCTGCATCTTGATATTGCTTGTTCTATGATGAATTCTTCCCTGTTTTCATTTAAAGCTGATTATAAACGAAATTATTCTTGCTGCCGGAAAGTGAATTCCGAATGGATTTTGTAAGTTTCACTCTGAACTGTTATCTTGAATTGTCTTTCGTTTGGATTTCACTGTTAGGACAGACATGTGGAAAGAAATAGAGATATGAATGAATGACTTGGAAATATGATCTTTTCTTCTTTCATTCAGTTGGAAATCTGGAATTCGTGATTAATGAATTTTTATAGTTCTTAGATGGGAGCAACTATATGCATTGATGTTTGCTTT
This sequence comes from Taxus chinensis, assembly GCA_019776745.2. Lineage (NCBI taxonomy): Eukaryota > Viridiplantae > Streptophyta > Pinopsida > Cupressales > Taxaceae > Taxus > Taxus chinensis. The sequence goes on along the minus strand of CM034154.1, from coordinate 27,764,742 downwards.
CTTGTCTGTACTTGATTGCTTTGAATTTAATACACGAACTGAAAGGAAAGTAATGAGTTACATTTCAGTTAGTTTCATCCTTTGCATTTATTATTAATGAAAGGTGTGGAAAGGATAACAGTATGTTTAAAATTATGTGGAAACAGAACAGCAGTCTTATTGCTGATTGTGATAATATTTTGATAGTTCAGTTGTTATGCTGATCTTTCTTTTGTGCCTATTTTGTGTTTGATGTTTAACTATCGTTTCATAAAAGCAGGGTTCTTTTATTGAGACAGTTAGTTGAAGCACCTTATTTTAAGGATAAGTGCTTAATATGCTCAGTTCATTGAACTGACCCGTGCAAATCATTTTGCAGATGGAATTTGATTAGAATGAAGACATGGCTGTTTTCTGATGCTTCTTGATTAATAAAGGATGAATTGTAATTGTTGCTTTATTTCCTCTTCGAGGAATTTTGAAAAGAAGAAAATATATTCTTCTGTCCATGAGTTGTATGGATGTTTGGTATAAACTATGCCCAATCAGCTGGATTGGCAAATGTACAGATTATGACTTGAAATATTGAATACAATTACAAGTGTGATATTTTCAATAGTTATATCAGTTTGATTTTGTTGTCTAATCTGGAAATATAATGTTATTTCTTGATTTGGAATTGTTATTTGTCCTTGGATGGATGCTAAATGGAAACTGATATCTATTCTTACCTAAACGCAACTTTTAAGTTGAAAAATGCAATTAGTTCATACTTTGGTAAAGATGAATTTTTAATTGACATTAAAAAGGATTAAGAAGAATATGATTCCATAATCGGAAGGTATTCATGATTAGCTTAGGAGCTAAGGAATATCAATCAACTCCGGAGTAATCGAACTTCGCTTTCGAACTCCATTAATGATCCCGTTTGGTAAATTCAGAATAATGGATATAGGATAAGTATATCCGTAACTAATGGACCTTAACCAAATAACGTTAAGGAGAACAAATGAATACTGTTCTTGGGAATTAGATCTCGTTTAAATGACGTCTAATAAGTTAAAATTCTAAATTTAGTTGCAGTTGAGAAAATCTTGGTTAAGTTTAATAGGTTAAACTTATCACGTCCATCGGAACGGACTACTTAATCCAATGATTAAGAAGTGAACCAAGTAAGGAAATGTAGCCCTTCGATACGAAGGAGAAGATGCATTGCAAGACAATGGATGGATTTAGTCCCCCTTAGCCATATACAACTGTAACGGAAACGAGGATCAAGGGATCAGCGGGGATGCTGAAAGTTGATTTTAATTATTAAAATCATATCTGAAGCACTTGAGCAGGATGTGTTTTCTCGATGGGAGAATTCCGTAGGACATTGGCATACGCCAGCTACAGCAAGGTGTCTCCATGAAGACGGGGTCTTCGTGACGACACACTGTTGCAGCTGACATATTGCAATGCCCTCCTGAATTAAAACATCAAGAATACATAGGCTGAAGGTGTAATTGTGGACAAGGGATAGGAGTATGATCTGGTATACAGAGTGACTCTGGAATACTAAAGATAACTAGACACACAGGATCGTGGGGAAACGACACTGTATGTCTGCGTATCTTTAGTTACCGGGAGTGCCTTCCTATACTCGTTCATATTACTAACTGTAATTGGGAGTTAAACTAACCTTAAACGAAGAGGACTGGTAAGAACTAGGAAATACCATTCTAGATAACAGGTGAAGTGAAGTGAAGGACGTATTCCATTGATGTGTATAACATCCAGGAATATGATCATGCAAAGCATGTGAAAATCTTTGGCCAAAGTATCGCAATTGCTGGTTGCGTTGTCCTTATCACTTAATTTAAGATGCAAGATGTCAGATGAATATCAGTAACAGATATTCAGATAGGCTTCTTAAATGGATCACTTCAATAACCGGAAACGGTTATGAGAATAGGTATATATAATATACCATGCATAAACAAACATGAAGGATCGGTTGTTGCCGAGTCATGAAATGAAGGATCGTTGAAACTCCAAGCCATGAAAATGGAAGATCGGTAGTTCCTCGATTCATTTACAACAGCATATAGAATCTGTTATAAGATTGAATGGCATTGAATGTGTGTTCCATATTGTAAATATGCGAATAGGGAACATTTGTTTTAAAAAGAAATTGTGTGATCCAAACTGTGTTGTTTGGGCAGAGAACAATTATTAAAACTTGAACGTGTGTTTGAATTTTATAATTCATAACAGGGAACGTTATAAAAAAAAAAAAAATTCCCTGGTTCTGGTATTTTGAAATGAGGATGTTACACTCATCAATGTTTAGTTCAGCTTTACGGCTATCCCACCACGAAGATGCTTCGTGGGAAAGCTGATAGGCTCCCCAAATAGCTTTGGTTTCCTCTGAGAAGTTCCTTATTGCAAAGTACTTCTCCATTTCACTGAGCCAGTTCTCAGCTCCATCTCCTAATGTGGTACTATCGTACATAGGTGGGCTTATCCTTTTTATATCATTAGTGAGTTCTGCTGCCAACCTGGCCTTTTTGTTTTCTAGTTGGACAGGTGCATTCCCAGCATTAACATCAACACCCATATCAGGGTTGTCCTCAGGAGGTGGCTGATTGTCATTACCAGCTTCTTCATCCTCCTCATTTCCCATCGCCTGTTGTTCAAGTACAGCTAAATGATCTCTTGTGTCCAACAGGGCAGCAAGGATTTCATCAAGTTTCTAGGTTGTTGCCACCCCTCCTTTAGGTGGAGCATTATTCACAACATTCCCCCTTGTTCTAACCATTTTCTGTTACAAGAAAATTCAGGTTTTGATCAGATTATGGACACAATAGGTCCAAGAGATGCAACCTTCTGCTCTGATACCAAGATGTAACATCCTCATTTTATACATTAGAACAAGTCAATTTTTTTTTATTTTTTGATAAATGCTTCCAGGTTCTAAATACATAATTTAGAACTCACAAATCAAATAACCATTCTTATAACAGATAACCATATGCAGCTGTAATGACTCGGAGTACCTCCGATCTATTCATTCCATGACTCGGTAATCTACCGATCTATTCATGAGTAATAAGAGTTGGAGTTTTCATTTAACACTTCACTCTCGCGGTTCTCTTCCCTATTCTGGGATTCAGAATGCTCTGTCCAAGGAACCTAACTGAATAATTGTTACCATTATTCATCGGCATCTCATCCCTTAGACCAGGTGACTCAGGACAACGCAATCAGCAGCTTGCGATACTTTGGCCAAAGATTTGAAACATACTGCTTATGTCTCGTATTCCTTAACGACATACTCGTCAATCTGGAATACGTCCTTCACCCCATTCTTATGTTATATAGAATGTCTTATACCGACTTCTGTCAGTCCCCCTTATCCCAAGTTATTCACTCAGAAATGGATTAGTAAGGTGACAACGTTATATGGATGCTCCCGAGGACTAGGGATAAGATGACATACTGGGTCAACCCTAGTTAAACCAATGTGTCAAGATACCCCGAGTCTCCTAGGCAGCCTTATAATGTGACCACATTCCTAATCGGTCCCAGAGTAACTTGTTCGAGTTAAAGGTGTAAATCTTAATGATCAATGCAAAGGGTGTCGTCATAAGTCACCTGCATTGTTGTATCTTCGAGAAGATCCTAATCTTCTCGAAGGTACAACCCTACAGTTGACTTGTGCCGTCAACCTTTAAATCCTAATCTTCTCGAAAGGTAAATCCTCGAAAAGATCTACTTATTAATAAGCGTTACACACATTGAGTTTAAATTATATTAAAAGACGTTCCCCTAAGGTTAGCCTTTCCCGATCCCTGGGTTCCTCACCTTAGAATGACCTTTCTTAATAAAACCCTTTACACAGAGAAGTTATTAAGGCTATGGTCCCATCAAGGAGTTCATAGAATTTACTTAATTCTAAATCAACGAAATTGGACAATAACCCAAAATCTTCACTTGTGATTGCCAACCGAACCCTTTTTAGGTTTATCTCAGTTCTCATAACTGAATTTATGTCTTACTTATTAGTATCGAGACATAATGATTAAGAGTCCAATTAAACGTTGTCCTGGCTTAATCAAGACTAGGAATTGATAATTTAATCCAGCTTGTTTAGTGTCTTGCTTAGGTTTATTTTTACCCTAGCCTCTAGAAAGACAGTGATCTAAATTTCAATTTAGCTTTGGATAGAACATATAAGAACTGCTAAACAATCATAAATAATCAGTCACATATTCTTGCAAGCTTACATTGATAATCACAAAAGTCTCCAATATAAACAATAATAACAATGCTCTTTAGATCATTTGAACCGAAGAAGGTCAAACTATCAAGATACAGATGCAAACACATAAGTATCAAATATCTATTTCCATTCCCTTCAGAACTAATCAAATACATTTTATGCATTCAACATACTTGATACAATGCTCAACGGAAAAAGAACATCTTTCCTCATATAGTACATTTAGAGAATCAAACTGTAATTCATCATAAACCAAGTTAAACAATCTGAACATCCTATCAGATCTGCTTGCTTTTACCACTTACGGAAACCATCTGCAAAATTGTCAACATGGGTCAGTTCGATGAACTGAGCATGATAAGCACTAACTCTTAAAACAATTGCAATCCACCAACTGTTTTCATTAAACAACCTGTTTAAATGAGATCATTTCACCAAACAAGTATACATGTTTCAGACTATGCTTTTGTAATACAAAAATGACTACAAACACGTAACTCTAATTATCGTTACAGAATAGTCCTAAATACTTCTCAAATATTTCATCAAAATATTAGGGATCAAGAAGAATGAAAGTATCCAAAACAACTATCCATCTGAATTCCAAGGACAGAAAACATCAGACAGATCATTACATTCAACAGTAAAAGGAATATCATAACAATTCATGATTCCATCAATATGTTAAAACAGTTCTAACGGTTAGATAAAAATATCAACATATACTCTACAACAGAAGAGAAAGAAAACAATTCATTCATATTTCCCTTCAACAAGTTCATGACTGTACCATCTCCTCAAAAGGAAGGCATTCACCTTACATGCATACTAATAAGTCAGACGAGCCACAAGAAGAACCACAATTTTGTTAAAATCAAATATAACAAAACTCCTGTAGCTTACTAACAATACATTAGCTCTCACGCCAAGACAGTGATGAATATCAACCAAACAGACTCCACATGACCTTCCACATGAAGCGACATACAAGAGGATATTCACTGACATCACCTGTCGAGGTGCAGTCGACAGCTCCTTAGTTCATTCAGGCTCAAGACTAGATATACATGCAACAGAAGATGTAATCATGTTTAAACACGACAACTATCCCTCTCAGCAACATACAACTCATTCTAATCCCTACTAAATATTGTAAGGTTTTAGATCCAAGGTCGAAATCAAAAGAACTTCTCTTTTATCGTAGTCAACAAGAGACTCAATAACATTAAAGCAATGACGTTTCCCTATGACTAGGCAGAGAGATTTTAAATGAAATCCACGCAACATGCACAGCCACATCTAATTGAAATTAATCAGAAAGGAAACATAACATACCGTATTCACTTCTATACGTATTCAGAGTTTGAAATTATGGTATTCACGACCCACTTATACAGGGCTAAGATACATGATATCTATCTATTAAGAAATCCAACAGAGCCAAAAACAATACGTGTTCTTAATCAGGCTTAAAAAAAAGTAGAACACTGGATACCTATCAAGGATTAAAACTGAATCCGAGCAACAATATTAATGATAAAGCTTCTACAGAAGCCGATATACAAGATAAATACAAGTTAAAGATTCCAACTGTGCCAATCAATGGTCAATATTCACAATCAGGCTTAAACAAAATCTAAATACTGATTTCGTAACGAGGAATCCGACTGAACCCCTACAACAATATTCGCTCTAAGCTTACATAGAGTGGAAAACATAATAAGTTTACCAATTGAGTCTGTACCAAAAATTCCTTGCAACACGAAGGTATTCATTACAAAATAACAAAGGTCGTATTACCTGTTACTCCTTCAAGACTCTGACAAAATCAAATTACCAATATTTAAATATATATATAGCTTCAACAGTGGTCCATAATATACGAATCATTCAATGGACTCCACAGAGTCGTTTTGAATACAATAAATATATATATTGCATACTATCAACGGGTTGAATCCCATAACCTCAACGCAAGGGAAAAACAACTTCAACAAGGTCGCAATGAAATACTGAACACAGCAAGTTATCCGTTCACAAATAACTTTAAATATCATAGCGAAACCCAACAAGATTCTGTAACCACCATCTATAATAACCACGACAGAACTTACAAGGAAGTCGAGTTATACTGAACATTCAATCAAAAGTCCAACAGTATCTTTTCCGACAAGTATCGACAACAAGCATCAACGACAAGTATCAACTGTAGCCTGAACCCAACAAGGGAACAATACTTGGGTTCTCACAGAGCAGGTCTAGTATCTTTCTTGCATGTATTTCACAAATTAAATCCGGAATGAAAATCACAACGATATAGTGCAACAATTCGAAACACAATACACACCCATCAAGGGTTAAATTGAAAAATCAAACCAGCAAGAAGATACAGTAACAAAATCACACAAGGCTACCATAGAAACCATCTAATTCCCAAAAATCATCTGAACAGAGTTGTTCTAATGAAATCATTTGAAAGAGAGCAAGATTTTTAAAGGTTAGGGCCTAACATGCCTGGTTATTTGCTTAAAATTTCGAAGCAGACCACTGAAAGAGCTCGAACCTTCTCCTCCTTTTCCAAGTTAGATCCACCAACAAAAATTTGCTATTTCCATGACTTATAAATTTTCCTTGCCAGAGAAAAGAGCTAGTTACGCTCATACTTGCCATGTAACACCAAGAAGACTGGTGCGAAGAACTAGTGATCAGGCAGAGGGAAAACCGGAGCGCATGAAAAACCAAAAATACTACTAAATTTCCATTTTGCATGCCTTCCCATGAAACCCGAGCTCGAAGACCGAGTTCATAAATGACATTTACTCCAAATTTCCCGCTAAATTTCCATTGCCACCGACTGCCATAGTTGGCAATGGATAAAACCAGTTCGAAGACCATTTCCAACTTTGGCGACCTGCCACGTCGGCTCTAGCTAGCCGTTTAAAAACTTCTACCAAATTACCTGTCCTTCATACTTATCCCTTTATTTAATGCCATAGAAACTGCCGCCCATGGTTCACACCCTTCCATAGGTCCCCTTCTTCCTTGTTCAATAGTTAGGTTAGTAACTTAGGTTAGGATTTAGGATAACACTTAGTCTAACCTCTTAACACATAGATACTAACTTAGAACATTAGCTTATAGCCTAGGCCTAGGTTAGATTAACACTAATCTAACCCCTAGGTTATAGTTTAGTTTTAGGTTACTAACCTTAATAAATCCAGTTAGGTCTAACATTTCAAATGCTCAGAAAAAGAATCTACAACATACATTCACAAATAGGGTTCACTCCTGTACTGCCAATAGGCTAGTGAATTAAATGTAACTGAATTATTACCTGGTCCACGATCAAGACCTTCCTGATATTACGATATCGGGAACCAATTCATTTAACACGATCAGCCTGAGTTATACTCCGTACTAGCTTATTCAATGCATCCAGACCTTGCAACCCGCGTAAGGTCTATAATTTTAATTCATCACGAATAAACTTAAAGCACCACTTGGGATCAATACCACTGATCCAAGGCTAGGTCTTATAGATGGATAACTCCATAATTCATTTCGAGATCAGATTAAACTCAGGTGTAAAATGAAAGAAATAAAAGAGTCCAATCATATTCCAACTCAGTCAAAGATCTGCAATCTCAAAGAAGATACAGTCCATATCAAGCATGACTTCTCAAAGGAACACATCCTTTTTACAAAAGAAATCACGTATCAACACTTGTATGCTCAGGAGGAAGTAACAAGAGTTCAGGGTGTTACAGATGTGAAGAGGATACAGAATGCTCAGAAAAGGTTCTAGGTGTTGAGTTGGAATCTATATCACTCTCATTGTTTCTCTCTTGTGAAGTGTCTACAGAGATTTGTTGAATATTGCATGCTATAAATCTCCCTTGGTTATCTTGTGACCTATGCATCCAGGTTGGTTGGTTTAAATCGAGGTCTGAGAGAACTACTGGTTTCCTATATGAACTCGATTAACACCCATAGCATATGAAAAAATAATGGAGCTTATGGTTATTTCCCTGGCAATGGCACCAAAAAATGATGGGTCGTCGTATGCTTCCAATAATTTAATTGACATAATCTTTGTCAGTGTCATTCTAAACAAGAGCTATGTCTTAGGCAATATGCAATGGAGTCTAGGAGAACCAGTTATGCATTGGGTTTGTTGGGGGGTTGCTTAGTTTAATGACTATTCTACGGAAATGTAGTTAAAATCTATGGAAATTAAATACAGTTCTATGGAATTCAACTATTTGCAATGAAAGGAATTTTAACAACTAATCTTCTATTGTAAAATGAAATTTGCACACACTTATTCTTAACAAATGAAATCACAACTGAATAAATGGAACTTTAGCAGAAAGCAAGAATATTCATTAACTAGATTTGCATAACAAAAGCATCTATTCTAAGTGAAAGCAGTAATGGAGAAAGTAGATATAGTTAATCAAAGCATGCATGTAAGATTTATCAAATGACAATTGCAGTAAATCTAATCGAAGAACTATATGCATGAAATCAAAGTAACCTCATATCTTCTCGATTAAGTGGGCCCTTGCTCTTCCTCGGGATAGAGGGATTAACAACTTCTGATCCTCAAAATGTCATGGATTTCATTAACTTAGAAATAAGTTCATAACATAGAAAAGATATCCAGAATTGTATGCAGATAATCTCCTTCAATAATCAAAAAGTGGTACTACCCAGTTCTGAAGACGAAGTCTTCATATAGATAATGTTGGTTACAAGATCCGCCACATCAGGCGGCATTAAAAACTATCAATAAAATATCAATTAAAACACATAGATTCCTATGGGCCATTAGAATCATGCCCAGGATAATAGGTCAATTCGATGGAAACAGTCTTCAGCTGTATGCTTCCATCATTCCTTGCACACATCATCACATTTGATCTCACAAAGACAATTAGTAGGAGGTTCATGTGATAATCGATTTTCATAAACAATAGCAAGGAAAATGCATCAAACCTACTAAGATATAACTACACAAAACATCCCCATATACTAATAAGTCATATCACAAAGAGTATTTATGGTCTGAAGAAATGATATTAATGAGCCAAACAATGCACTCATCAATAACTTCTCTCCTTTTTAATGGAAAGTTTTAGGTATCCCATCTTCCATCACAAGCCTGCCTTGCTTCACCAAAATGATGTTGACTATAGGCCTCAAAATTCTACACACATTTTTGTAGAATCTTTAAAGTATTTTTCCCAACACTAGCATGATAATAAAGAGATCAGAAATTTTTCTTCATGGCCACCTCATTGTGATGGGTAGGCCTAATGTAAAAACCTATGGTGCGAGCTATTTGAGTGAAAATATCTATTTTTTTCCCCATGTAATTTGGTTCCTAAACAAGGACTGAAAGGAATTCAACTAAAAATATCCCACAAATAGATTAATAAAGAAATCAGGCACATTGGTGATCAACATGTTGTGGAGGTAAAATTCACACAATTGATTTTGTATCTCAGGGGTACTGTTTTGATAAATTGACAAAAAGGTTTTGCAATCAGGAATTTCATGAGGTTCTTGAATGCACATTCTCATTAATTTCCAAGCATAGAATTTATCTTGGACAAGCATGCTATATACATAAGAAGGTTTCCTAGAGGCTAGAAGCTTACAAGCCAATGGAAAAACAAAGTATAAAATAGATTATGAATTCTTATTCTTATTTGTATTGGACTCAATCTTCTATTTTAACTTTTTATTTTTCTTTTTTAATTCTTTATTCCAAAGAGATAACAAATTTAAATCATCCCATACTTTAAGGATTTGTATCTTGAGACTGCTAACCTCTACCTTCAAAGCAATAATTTCCCTCACTTTTTCTATAGTTCTCATGTAAATGTAGTTTACAAAGATAAGTTGGTTTCTTGCATAACTTTTAAATCTTCCTTAAAGAAGGAAATTTATTCTAGATAACACCTCAGTACATCATCTCCATGTGATTTCTAACTACCATTCTCCATTACAATAGATTCAGGCACCAGGGTCTGTATATTTGAACTGACTTGGTCTCTGGCGCTACAGAAATATCTGGACTATGTGTTATAGGGATAGTTGTTAGGAATATATCATCTTTAGATTGTTCATCAAGTAGAGTTGAGGTACTAGCCTCTTCCTTATCCTCCACAATGGGAGTAGAATCTTCATGAAAAACTTCCAGATGGAAAACTTCAAGTCTCTGTAAAGTACAAGACCTTCTAGGCCTCAACGAAATAGAAGAAGGAATTGGTAAAGTGATTTTACCCTTATAATTTTGTGGCATAGAAGATGGACTATCTTGACCACCAAGTTCTTCCACAATCTCCTGTGAAGGGTGAGGATTCGAATCGAGCTTAGGTCGAATGATGAGAGATGGTCCCTTCTTGATTTTTTTTGGGGAACTCTCCCCTGCACTTATTTGTTTGATCCTTGTTGGTCTAAAAATCTGTCGGGTGGGCAGATCTATGGATAGACGAGCCAATAGTGTGCAGGGCTTAGCCCCTCTTTGAGAAAGCAAAGCGAAAATAGTTTATTGCTATTCTATCAGTAGGAATCTGTGCAAGTCTCACAATATTCTGCCTCCGGGGGTTTGGGATTTCATCCCAGTAGAGGTGCTTTCAAATGTGAAAGGAAAGGAAAGAAGGGAAAGACGAAGATAAGATAGATCTGAAGGGAGAAAATAAATGAATTCCAAAGTAGAAAGATCAAAATGTCTATGTTTTGGGATTGGTAATAAATGGAGCCAAACCTACTTGCATAGATGAACAAAGCAATACTGATGAACAAATGACAAAAATTAGAAGTAGATTCAACATAATAAACATACAGATCTAACATAAGAAAGCTCTGATGCATAACACAGGTATTCAATACAAAGTCTCAATATTGTATTAATATTTTCTGTTACAAAAGTACAAAGCCTTTTCTCCTCACTTCTATTTTTTATCTAAAAAGTGTCCACCACCTGAATACAACAAGTATCCAAGTATATATAGAAGAAGGAGAAGAGAGAAGGTAAAAAGAAAACAACTAATTACAAAATATCTAAAAGTCAACTGTTGACTTTTGGCAACTTGATGGATGACACATCCCATGGTGCAACATGGATGATGTCATCGATTGTGCCAACATACTCTTAGATATTTACAAAATGAAATCCGAGAGGAAGAAGGCTATTCATCGTCGTCCTATGGCTGAAAGGGAGTATCTAGCTTCTGCTGTTGTTCGAGAGAGGTAATGTGGAACTGGGTTTGATATTCCATGAATTTATTGACCATCAGCTGAAGTTAATCCTGGGAAAAACCCTTGGTATGATCACCGATGACCTTGCAATTCTCTCGTTCATCTCTAAGAGAAGAAGGTTATCAGCTTTTGCTTCTTAGCCCCCTTTGCTGGTATGATAGAGAAATCCATAGGTGCAATAGGGACTTTCCTCTTATGTTGGCTTAGGTGCTGAGAAAGCCATGCTAGAGCTAAGGGAGTGGGACCAGAGGTGGAAGAGGGAGCAGCTATAGTGGATTAGGGGAAATGCGTAGAGACACTTGGTGGCGGCATCGAGAGAGAGGCCAAGAAAGTACTCACGGGACAGGGAGACACTGCAAAGGAGGTAGTTGTGGGAATGGAAGGGAGCTGAGAGATGAGAGAAGAAATGGTGGGGGACAGCTCCACGAGAGAAGAGAAAATGGAGGAAGAGGAAGGGGGAACAGTAGAAGATGGGGGAGAGGATACAACCAAAGGAATGGTTGCTTGAGTCACAAGAGGAGGGGGAGAAGGGATGGTGGGAACCTCCATGGTTGTAGCAGTGGCAACATCCCGAGTGGATGTGCCCATTGGAACACTCTCTGCCACTTCTATCTCTGGGGATGCCAGAGTTACAATCTGTTCCTGTGCGGCGGAGGGAGGACTCTCAGGAGCTTTCTATTGAGCGGAGCTTGATTCTACCTCTTTATCTTTGGCTTTTCCCTTTGGCAGATGTTTCAGTTTGACACGTGCGTTGCCCAAAGGGGACATGGTAAAATTTACTTCAAGGTAGATAAGGCCGTTCATTCTGGACCAATGTTCTATTCACCACAATGTTTCCTTAACCCTTACCTCAATGGTCTGAGGTACCTTTGTTCTATCTATTTCAGAAAATAGCCAGCTGTCCCCATCCGTGTCTAGATACACCTAATCAACTTCTTGATTAGTTGTTTGGTAACCTTTTGGAACAATGGCCACGCCATATTGAAAATCTCTACCAGGACCAGATGAGAGTGATCCTTTCTTCTGAGTTTGACCTCATGATACAGGTCGATGTAGATGTCCTCGATCTATGGAACATGGATCGGATCGAGTTTTGCTTTGGGAGGCAATTTCTGGGATCGAAGGTGGGCCTTACCAGGAAATTTTGCTTCAGATTAAGCAGTTCCAGCTCTGCGAACATTTCCCGAGCCTTGGTGTGAGAAGTGCAGGTATACCTACCCACTGTGAGGGGGAAAGGAGTTCTGCCCTTCTTCATTTTTAGGCACTTCTCATGGTATGTTATGAGCTGCTTGGACAACTCTAACAGGATCAGCTTAGGGCCAGCATACCTTGGAAATTTGGTGGGCTCCCCCAAGAAGTTAGCTGCTCTAAGATAGGTGAAGGTGGGGAATTCGGTAAATAATCCTCCCCACTTCTCAGTCACTACGACTGTGCTCTTGGTCATCCGACCATGAGTAATATTTGGCCTCAAAAGGTAGACGATGCCGTAGAAGAAAACATCATTGATCTTCGTGAACTGTGGGATGTTATTCTCCAGCCTCAGCTCTGGGTAGTATTTGTATATTTTACCTGAGGCAAAACCCCGCATCAGCTAAGTGTTGGATAATCCCTCTCCGAGGCTGCAGTGTAGACTACATAGGAGTTCATGTAGAATCTCCCCATTGTGGTGAGCAGTTGGAGCTACTCAGAGATGGTGTTGCTTATGATCTCTGCCCATTCAAAGTGCTGATCAGGCACATTCTTATTCATGGTTTCCAGGTACCTGAGCATCCATTTTTGAAAGTAATGGGCATCAGAAAGCCCAAAAACTCTACTTAGGAACGTGATGGTATCGCTCAGTTCCTCGAAGAAGTCGCTGCAGTGAATAACCTGTGGCCACCTGGTTATCACCTTCTTATTCTTTAGGTACACCTCGTTCATTAGCTACATGCATTTTTCTTCTTTATCATCCCATGCATTGATGCAGTCTTCTTAGCTTATAGCCACAAAATGCCGGTGGTGGGGAATGCCTAGCATGATCTCGAAGTGTTGGGTAGTGAGGTTGATTATGACCTAGCCCTTTTCGTTTTCGACACACCTTGTGTATTTGTTATAACAATGGGCCACCACCATCATAAAATCATTATTCAATGCACTGACGGGGATCCCCCCAGCAAAATGAAGACCACTACCCACCAGTTTGTCCATCCAAGGACTGCCTGTAACCCTCCTAGTTCTTGCCCAAAAATCCTCCATGTCAATGTGGCCAAGTTGGGAATCTATGATATCTAGGTCACATTCTGCCTGGGACTCAGGAATTCTGACCCTTTGATTATTGTATTTCATCTCTTCCTCTATGAGCTTAGCCTTGCCCTTTGACTTGGTTGGCCTTTTACTTGATGTAGACATATGTGGATCTAAGTTCAGTTGCTGATCTACAAGAAGGAGCGAAGTCCAACGCAGAAGAGCCATGTTAGCAATCAGATCTTTGATTAAAGCTCCACAAATGAGGAGTTAGCAATTTTAAAAGCCTCTAGGCACAGGGCACAGGAAATTTGTAGGCTGCATGGTCAAAACTATGGCACACTGAAGTGGAGTGTTACAAAGAAGAAATTAGCGCCAAAGGGTGCAGGGCGCAAGAAATTTGTATATTGTTGACAGATGTGCGCCTGTGCCATTACATGAAGTTTTATACTGGGCACAAATAATTTTGGTGTTGCATGGGAGTAGGATGTGCCAATGATGCAGATAATTAACATGTACATGGAATTTTGGTGCGCCGAGGGGCGCAGGATCAATGTGTGTAGCACTAACTTTATATGCGTAAAGGGGGCCTTTGACGCAACGCAGGAAACGATTGCATAACATGCTTGTTGTTGTTAGTGAGATTACACAAGTGCCTAAGACAGGTTTAGTTTTTGCATGGCACAAGAAAGGTGCGTGCTGCAATTAGGGTTAGTGCGCCATTAGTGTGACAGTGTTCTTTGTAACAGGAATGGTGTTTGCGCCAAAGGAAAACCGTGGGTGGAAAAGATAACTTTTTAGGTTTCTTGCCTCTTGAGTTTGTGATTTTCAGGTTTTCTCGACATGATTTGATAGTGAGGGGAACACAACAAAGAGGTCTGGGTTCATTTTTGAGGTAGAGCCCTCTTGGCCAGCAGATCTGGAAAGAGGGTAGAAACGACTTGGGAGGGAAGATTCACAAAAATGGGCAGGAGGGGTTTATGGTTTCTCAGATTCATTTCACCAAACTTCACAAACAACCAACAAAACAAAAACACAAGAGAAGTAAGGACCACTTACCCGAAATATATATAATGAGAGAAATAAATTGGGGTCCACGAATGCGACACGAGGATGACGGGCGTGCTGACAGTGCAGAGGAATAAAGATTTTCACGTGTTTTTGATTGTGAAAGTGACAGGGCGGATGCGCCTACATATAGCCAAAAGTATAATAAATGCACCAACCACTTTTTAAAAGGGTGCACCAAAACACGTGTTGACATATAACACTTTACACCCAGTGGCGAGGATATGTTTTTGTTAACATGAAATCATCTGCACCTTAAGTGCAAATTTAGGGCTGTCGACACTAGATTTTGAGTGCCTTGGCATACCAAAATATGGTGCAACATTTTTGTTGCTGACAGGAAGGTGCATGCACCTTGGCGTAGGCAAGAATGGTGCATCACGAGGAGGCACAAAAATTGTTGTGTCAACACTCCAAAGGGTGCGCCAAAGAAAATTAAGGGGCCGTAAATTTATCCTGTGTTGCATTGATAAAAGGTGCGCCCAGCCAAAAAAGGACCAAAATGACTAAGTTCAAGAAACCATATTTTCTGAAAAGGAATTTTACACCATTTTGAATGCTGAGGGACCTTGACGAGGAACCAGAACAAAATTTTGGTAAGGTTACCTACAAAATTGCCCTTGTCAATTTTACAAGATAACAGTTGGCTCTTTTTGGGGACTATCTTTAAGCGAAGCTCAAGGGTAGAGAACCCCAGATCAACATGTGCCTATCCATTGGGTTAGAGAGTCAAAAACAAGGGTGATGATGAAAGAAAACACATGATGAAAACAAACACACAACTGTACAAAGAAGAGAGCAAGCTCTACTTCATGAATATTTTGAGATGCTACCCACTATAGGGAAGCGGGAGATCAGTTTCATCTAGATACGAGAGATAGAAGCTATTCTCTCCATTGAGCTGCTTGATCTTGAAAGGCCCTCTCCATAGAGAATCAAATTTCCCATGCATGCCCTTTGGCTCTCTTCGTTTGTCCCACAAAAGGACAAGATCTCCCATCTGGAAATCTCTTTGCTTAGCTTTTTTATCGAACAGTCTGTTAACTTGATTCTGATGTTCAGTGATCCTGTCGACCACTCTTACTTTTTTTTCTTCGAGCTCTGCTAGATACATGATCCTCTTTTCAAGAGAATTTTGAAAAGTCTCATCTTCAATTGCTCGTGCCAAGCACAGAGCAGGAAGTTTTGTAGAAATGGGAAGTTCGATGTTGATTCCATATAACACTTGAAAAGGTGACATACCGAGAGACCTCTTGGGAGTAATGTGGTCTACCCACAAAGCATCATATAATGAATTGTGCCACGTTCGCCGAATCTCATCAACTAGCTTCCATATGATGGTCACTAAGTTTTTATTACTGGATTCTACTTGACCATTTCCCTGGGGGTAATAATCCAAGGCGTGGGCCAAGATTATCCCGTGTTCATAGCAAAAACCAACAACTTCTTGTGAGGAGAAGTTAAAAGCATTATCAGCAACAATTTTGTGTGGAACGCCAAATCTCACGATGATATTCTCTTTGATGAAATTACAAATGACTTCAGAGGTTGCATTCTTGATAGGCATGGCCTCCACCCATTTAGTGAAGTAATCTGTTGTTGTCAGGACATAACAATGTTCGGAACTCGATTGGGGATGGACTGCTCTGATAAAGTCAATTCCCCACTGCCTGAATGGTTCATCAATAATGACCAACCTGAGGGGAAGAGCAGCCAATTTTGGTTTGCCGACAAATTTTTGGCAGAGCTCACATTTTGCTACCTAGGTGACTATATCTTGAAACAACGTTGGCCAATAGTACCTAGCCTGGATGATCTTGTGTGCCATCACGGAAGAGGAGAAGTGACCACCACTGACTAAATCATGAAAATTATCAAGTAGCTTTATCTGTTGTGGTTTGTCAACACATGGAAAAAAGATGCCATCTATTCCATGTTTGTATAAACAGTCATCCCAGATGATATATTTGGCTGCTCTGAGCTTTATAGCATGTTTCTCCTTTGAAGTTAGATGAGCTGGTCACTCACCATAAGTGAGAAAGAAAGTGATATCAGAAAACCACTCATCGCTAGTTGCGACAAATAGAACCATGGGTAGAGAATCAAATTTCTCCAGCCGGCCGAGTGTTTTATTGATGCGATCATCCTTTTCCTCAGGGTCTTTTGAATCTTGGTTTTCAGCCATAAGCGGACATAGGCCCTTGCCTCTTACTAGCTTGGTTGGTTTTATATCTAGATCATAGTCTTGAACCTTTACAATCCAATTTCCTCATAAACTCCCTAACTCCTGTTGTGTTAAGATGGACTTGACTGTTGTGTCAGGGACCACCACCACTGTATGAGAGTTTAAAATATAATACCTGAAGTTCTTGATTACTTTGACAATGGTGAAGGAATGCTTTTCCAATTGAGACATCTTTAACTCATGAGACTTGAGGGGAGAACTCATGAACGCAATTGGGATTCAACATCCTTAGAATTCTTTTGCATTAAGATGGCCGATATAGTTTGTTCAAATGCATAGCTATACATGATAAAATCCTTGGAGAAATCGGGACATACCAGGACTGGTGCGTGAGCAACGGAGGATTTTATATCCTAGAATGACTTCTTTCCTTCTTCACTCCACCAGAAAGTTTGCGACCCTTTCATCATGTTTGATATGTAGTGATTCTTTTTAGCAAAGTCTGGAACGAAGCGCCTGAGAAAGTTCACTTTCCTGAAGGAGTGAACGCCGGTCTTGCTTGTGGGTAAAGTAAGGCTCTGAATAGCCCTAACCCTTTCAACATCTATTTTTGTCCCTTATTTGCTAACAATGTGTCCTAGCAACTTTCCTTTCGTGACTCTGAAAATAGATTGTTTTGGATTTAGGGAGATCCCGTTTTCTTGGCATCTATTCAATACTTGCTCCAAATGATCACAATGATCCTTTCGATATTTAGAGAACATAGTTAAGTCATCCAAATAAACTACGATGACCTTCCCCATCATACCTTTGAACGTGAAGTCCATCGCCCTCTGGAAGGTGGCGTTAGCGTTGGTTAAGCCAAAGGGCATCCTGCTGTAGGTGAATGTACCCCAGGGGGTAGTGAATACTATTTTGAATTGGTCTTCGAGTGAGACTTCAATATGATTGTATCCTGAAAAACCATCAAGCATGGACAACATTTCTGATCCAGTTACTACCTGTAGAACCTGATCCATTATGGGAAGCGCGTAGTTGTCTTTCAGGGACGCCTGATTCAAGTTACGAAAATCTACGCAGATGCATATTTTACCATTCTTCTTTTGTACTGGCATGATATTTACAACCCAGGTACTGTGGTGGATAGGAAAGATGATTCTCGCATCCAACATCTTTTGTATTTCAGCTTGGATGGTGCCTGAGATCTTAGGATTATAGTGCCTCTGTTTCTGGTGAAAGGGTTTGACACCTTCTTTCAACGGGATGTCATGCTGGATGTCCTTCGGCTTGAAATACTTTAGATCGGCATAGGACCATGCCAATACATCCATGTATTTCTTCAGCAATTTGACAAACTTCCACTTTTCTCCAGGTGTGCAACATTTCCCGATGTTCACAAACTGCGGGTGTTCCATGGTACCTAGATTGACCGGTTCAGTCTCTGGAGAGGAGTTAGGATTATCTTGTCTTTTCTTCTTGACAAAATGATCATGTCTATCAAACAAATGTTCCAGAGAAACCAAACCTTTTAGAATTTTATTTCCTTTGAGCTGACATATGCCATCACTCCCTTTTGATTTATCATCTTGATCAATAACAGATTCACGACATGCGGAAGTGGATCCTTCAAAATGAAGCTCACTAAAAAATTTCACCTTTTCTAGGAAGGAAATAAGTTGATTGTCATTATTGAACACCTGCCAAAGTTGAGAGTTGTCTGGCACACTTGGGCGGAAAACTACCTCAATGGTATATGTGTCTATTTTCAACCCTAGGTGGGGGAGCATGAGGGATGCTGAGATGGATAATGAATCAGCCATGTCGTTCTGAGCTCTTGGAATGACTATTATTGAAAAAGTGTCAAATTCTTCGATGTTGTCCCATACCGCGTTGTGGTAATGCCTGAGCCTTTCATTTTTTACTTAGTATATCCTTTTTACTTGATTTACTACCAACTCTAAATCACCTTGCACTTTCAAGTTCTTGATTCCCCTCTCCTTTGCGGCCTGCATGCCAAGTAGTAGGGATTCATACTCAGCAGTATTATTCGTGTTGAAAAACTATAACTTGAAAGAGAGAGGAATGATCTCTTCCTCTGGGGAAATCAACACAACTCCGGCACCACATCCGCTAGTCGCACAGTTGCCATCAAACTGTAATGTTCACACTTTGTTAAGGTCTTCTTCTTGGATGAGAACATCCATTTTGTCAGACTCAGTAGACAAGAAGTAATTTCCCATCCCTGATGATTCGAAGAGAATTTAGGCTTGGGGTCATCAGAATTGGTGACCAAGTACTTCTTTTGTGATTCCGGCTCTAATGTTTGTATTACGCCTTTGATGGGGATTCTGGCCTTAGACTAGTCCATATGAATCTCTCTACCAACTTCACTACAAAATCTCCTTCCTAGTAGAATTCCATATGCTGCCGAAATATCAACAATGAGGATGGTCATCTTTTCTCTTTTCTCCAAGAACGTTGCAAATGCAAACTACGCGTCTTTGATTTGACTGATCAACGGAACCTGCTTGGTTTCCAAGGAGTAACATATGCCAAAATGCTTGGTAAGGGTGAGACCCAGAGCATGGGTGACTTTTGCTGGCATGAAATTGTCAGAAGCTCCAGAGTCAATTATGCAGTTGCTTAACTTGTGACCATTAATTAGGAGGGAGAGATAGAAAGGTTCTATTTTACCTGATGCAGAAGTTGAGGCAACATTTATGCGAGATGCAGGAGGAGTAGAAATAATTCCTTTCAGGGAGATCTAAGGAGTGATGATAGCTTGGATTTGAATATATTCGGTCAACCTTACAAGTTGTTTAGAATTTGACTCAAGATACTCGGCTTAAGATATTTGGATCTTAGTCTTTTTAGCATGATCAATTATGTCAAATGCGGCCAAGGGTTGCATTGATGAAGGAGTAAGTCCCTCATTTCGTGATGGTAGGGTAGGATTACTGGTCTTGATGGGAATATGAGAGGGCTGATTCAGAGGGGAGATAGGGAAAAAATATTTCTTTGAAAGAGACTTCATAACGGGTTGAGCAGGAAGGGGATTGCCTCTTTTAGCGATGGTTGGAGGCGTGTTTGACATGGCCTTCTCTTTTTGTATCCTGGCAGCAACTTCTTCTTCTCCTTGAGAGTGGGTGAAAACAACATAAGACTGTCTACTTGCATATCCCTGGGTACCCTCTTCTTCATCAGATTCCTCCTCGTTGAATTCTATATACCCGATAGTAGAGTCGCCAGTCGGCTCACTGACATCTTGGTCATCTTCACCTTGAGATGAAGGTTCTTCATAATTTTTCTCCTCTTCATCAATTTCAGCTAAAGCATTAACCGGAGGGGCCTCAAGTGCCAACCGTGGAGTAGCTGCAGGTAGGCGTGGCCTTTGAGGAGCATTATTGGAAGTGAAATTTCTTCGTGGGATATCCCGGTATGAAGAGATGGGAGAAGCCTGAGCCAGCTAATTTTTTAACGTGAGCAAGTCATTCGCCATCTTCTGGAATGCTGGATCTGATGAAGTGACTTGAGAAGGAGTTAAAACTTTTGGATTGGATGGCTCTTGCTTTAATTTTCTAGATATTAACAAGTTATCTTCAATTCAAATGGCAACAGCTTGGGCGAGAACCAGAGTAGTAACTTATTCTTGCAAGAGTAAGAAACTTACTTTCTAGCTCATGGCATTGATGAAGAAACACTTTTGATTCTCTGGTGTGGGCAACATGGCAGGCGGAACATGATTGATTAATGAATTGAAACGAGTGATGAAATTGCGCATGGTTTCATTGACTTCCTTCTTTAGGTGAGTGATCTTTGACAGTATCGCGAACGCGTCTTCGGAAGGCTTATACCTATCTTCAAAAGTAATGTGGCCCAAGTAGTGATAGATCCGGCCGGTAAATGCTGGAACCACTCTACTGCGGGTCCCTGTAAGGTCTCCAGAAAGAGGCGAAATGACACATCTTCGTGGGTCACATCCAGGATACTACACGACATGATGAATGCGGATATGTGTGAATCTGTACTTTGGTTTCCGCTTCCATCAAATTTGGGAAAATTCTTTCGGTTTCCATGAGGGAGCGCGTGAACAGGATGTGGCAAAGCAAGGGGGCCCATGTCATTTCCCCATGGTACTGCCATTTGAATAGCTGGAAAAAGGACGTGAGTTGGAAACATGGTTCCACTGAGCAAAAAAGCACTGCAAAGAGATGAGGATGTTCCTTGTGAAAAATGCTTCCTTTATGGAGGTGAGACACTTTTGGATGACCGGTCAACTGAACTTAGTGATGAGAAGTGTGCCGGTGTAATACTAAATTTGTGCCTTTGAAGCAGATCGAAAGTAGGATCAAATTCCCCATGAGCTCTCCTGTTATGAGTAAATGGTTCACCCGCCAGTGTACCCTTCAGATTTGCAATATTTTGGAGCAGATTGAAGAACTCTTTTTATTGTACTTGCTGATTTTCTGGTTTTATTGACAAAAATCAGCAGCATGTACTTTTTCTAGATATTTAATTTTATCCTCTTTTTGAAAACCGATTGCAGTTAAATGAAAAATATTAACGAGGATAAAAAATAGCCAACTTAGTAAAATGATTTTCGGATCTTAGAGTTGACTTTTGCAAGGGTTTGAAATTTTGTAAAACAGTCAAAAACTCAGATCTAAGGAAAAATATGGGTTTTTATAAAAACTCAGCAAACTAAAGATCTTTAACTAGCTCAGATCTATGGATCTCTAAAGAAAATTTTCAGTTTGGATCACTTTTACAAAAAAATTGGATTTTGAACAAAATTTAAAATTTTACAAATAGGTAGTGATTTTTACAGTTTTGTCAAATAGATTTGTTCGAATTCCCCAGTAGAGTCACCAAAAACTATTGGTCCGAAAATATGTTAGGTGGGCAGATCTATGGATAGACAAGCCAACAGTGTGCAAGGCTTAGCCCCTCTTTGAGACAACAAAGTGAAACTAGTTTATTGCTATTCTACCAGCAGAAATCTGTGCAAGTCTCACAATATTTTGCCTCCGGTCCAAATGTGAAAGGAAAGGAAAGAAGGGAAAGACGAAGATAAGATAGATCCAAAGGGAGAAAAGAAATGAATTCCAAAGTAGAAAGATCAAAAGGTCTATGTTTTGGGATTGGTAATAAATGGAGCCGAACCTACTTGCATAGACGAACAAAGCAATACTGATGAACAAATGACAAAATGTAGACGTAGATTCAACATAATAAACATACAGATCTAACATAAGAAAGCTCTGATGCATAACACAGGTATTTAGCACAAAGTCTCAATATTGTATTAATATTTTCTCTTACAAAAGTACAAAGCCTTTTCTCCTCACTTCTATTTTTTATCTAAGAAGTGTCCACCACCTGAATACAACAAGTATCTAAGTATATATAGAAGAAGGAGAAGAGAAAAGGAAAAAAGAAAACAACAACTAATTATAAAATATCTAAAAGTCAATTGTTGACTTTGGGCAACTTGATGGATGACACATCCCATGGTGCAACATGGATGATGTCATCGTTTGTGCCAACATACTCTTAGATATTTACAAAATGAAAGCCAAGAGGA
Source organism: Taxus chinensis (assembly GCA_019776745.2). NCBI lineage: Eukaryota > Viridiplantae > Streptophyta > Pinopsida > Cupressales > Taxaceae > Taxus > Taxus chinensis. Next base: position 27,742,167 of record CM034154.1, on the reverse strand, counting down.
AGAAGGATATTCATCATCGTCCCGTGGCTGAAAGGGAGTATCTTGCTTCTGCTGTTGTCTGATATTCCATGAATTTACTAACCATCGGCTAAAGTTGATCCTGGGTAGGACCCTTGGTATGATTGCCGATGACCTCGCAAGTCTCCCATTCATCTCCGAGAGAAGCAGGTTATCAGCTTTTGCTTCTTAGCCCCCTTTGCTGGTATGACAGAGAAATCCATAGGTGCAATAGGGACTTTCCTCTTATGCTGGCTTAGGTGCTGAGAAAGCCATGCTGGACCTAAGGGAGTGGGACTAGAGGTGGAAGAGGGAGCAGCTACAGTGGATGAGGGGAAATGCGTAGAGACACTTGGTGGCGACATCGAGAGAGAGGCGAAGAAAGTGCTCACGGGAGGGGGAGACACTGCAGGTGAGGTAGTCATGGGAATGGAAGGGAGCTGAGAGATGAGAGAAGAAATAGTGGGGGATAGCTCCGCGAGAGAAGAGAAAATGGAGGAAGAGGAAGGGGGAATAGTAGAAGATGGAGGAGAGGATACGACCAAAGGAATGGTCACTTGAGTCACAAGAGGAGGGGGAGAAGGGATGGTGGGAACCTCCATGGTTGTAGTAGTGGCAACATCCTGAGTGGATGTGCCCATTGGAACACTCTCTACCGCTTCTGTCTCCAGGGATGCCAGAGTTATAATCTGTTCTTGTGTAGTGGAGGGAGGACTCTCAGGAGATTCTTCTTGAGTGGAGCTTGATTCTCCCTCTTTATCTTTGCCTTTTCCCTTTGGCAGATGTTTCGACCTGATAGGTGCATTGCCCAAAGGGGATGTGGTAAAATCTACTCTGTGAGAGAAGTGAAAATGGAGGAAGAGGAAGGGGGAAAATTAGAAGATGGGGGAGAGGATACTACTAAAGGAATGGTTGCTTGAGTCATAAGAGGAGGGGGAGAAGGGACAGTGGGAACCTCCATGGTTGTAGCAGTGGTAACATCCTGAGTGGATGTGCTCATTGGAATAATCTCTGGCACTTCTGTCTCCGGGGATGCCAGAGTTATAATCTGTTCCTGTGCGGGGGAGGGAGGACTCTCAGGAGCTTCTTCTTGAGTGGAGCTTGATTCTCCCTCTTTATCGTTTCCTTTTCCCTTTGGCAGATGTTTCGACCTGACAAGTGCATTTCCCAAAGGGGATGTGATAAAATCTAGTCCGAGGTAGATAAGGCCGTTCATTCTGCACCAATGTTTTGTTCGCCACAATGTTTCCTTAACCCTTACCTCAATGGTCTGAGGTGCCTTTGTTCTATCTTTTTTGGCAAATGGCCAGCTGTCCCCATCCATGTCTAGATACATCTAATCAACTTCTTGATCAGTTGTTTAGTAACCTTTTGGAACAATGGCCACGCCATATTGAAGAATCTCTTCCAGGGATAGGTGAGAGTGATCCTTTCTTCTGAGTTCAACCTCATGATATAGGTCGATGTAGATGTCCTCGATCTGTGGAACATGGATCAGATCGAGTTTTGCCTTTGGGAGGTAATTTTTGGGATCGAAGGTGGGCCTTACCAAAAAATTATGCTTCAGATTAAGCAGTTCCAGCTCTGCGAAAATTTCCCGAGCCTTGGTGTGAGAAGTGCAGGTATACCTGCCCACTGTGAGGGGGAAAGGAGTTCTGCCCTTCTTCCTTTTCAGGTAGTTCTCATGGTATGTTATGAGCTACCTGGATAGCTCTAACAGGATCAACTTAGGGTCAGCATACCTTGGCAATTTGGTGGGATCCCGCAAGAAGTTAGCTTCTCTGAGATAGGTGAAGGTTGGGAATTGGGTAAACAATGCTCCCCACTTCTCAGTCACTGTGACTATGCTCTTGGTCGTCTGACCATGAGTCATATTTGGCCTCAAAAGGTAGATGATGCCGTAGAAGAAAGCATCATTGATCTTGGTGAATTGTGGAATGCTATTCTCCAGCCTCAGCTCTAGGTAGTAGTCATATATCTGAGGCCAAACCCCGCATCGACTCAGTGCTGGATAATCCCTCTCTGAGTCTATAGTGTAGACTACGTAGGAGTTCATGTAGAATCTCCCTGTTGTGGTGAGTTGTTGGAGCTACTCAGAGATGGTGCTGCTTATGATCTCTGCCCATTCAAAGCGCTGATCAGGCACATTCTTATTCATGGTTTCCAGGTACTTGAGCATCCATTTGTGAAAGTAATGGGCATTAGAAAGCCCAAAAACTGTACTTAGGAATGTGATGGTATCGCTCAGTTCCTCGGAGAAGTTGCTGTGGTGAATAACTTGTGGCCACCTGGTTATCACCTTCTTATTCTTTAGGTACACCTTGTTCATCAGCTACATGCATTTGTCTTCATTATCATCCCACGCCTTGATGCAGTCTTCTTGGCTTATAGCCAAAAAATTCTAGTGATGGGGAATGCCTAGCATGATCTCAAAGTGCCGGGTAGTGAGGTTGATTATGACCTCACCCTTTTCGTTTTCAACACACCTTGTTTTTTTGTTATAACAGTGGGCCACCACCATCATAAACTCGTTATTCACTGCACTAACGGGGACCCCCCCAGAAAAATGTAGACCACTACCCACCAGTTTGTCCATCTAAGGACTACCTATAACCCTCCTGGTTTTGGCCTAAAAATCCTCCATGTCAATGTGGCTAAGTTCAGAATCTCTGATATCTAGGTCAATTCTGCTTAGGACTCAGGCATTCTGACCCTTTGATATTTGTATTTCATCTCTTCCTCTGTGAGCTTAGCCTTGCCCTTTGACTTGGTTGGCCTTTTCCTTGATGTAGACATATGTGGATATGAGTTCAGTTGCTGATCTGCAAGAAGAAGGAGCGAAGTCCAACGTAGAAGAGCCATGTTAGCTACCAAATCTTCCATTAAAGCTCCACAGAATGAGGAGTTAGCAATTTTAAAAGCCTCTGGGCGCAGGGCATAGGAAATTTTCAGGCTGCATGGTCAAAACTATGGCACACTAAAGTGGAGTGTTACAAGGAAGAAATTAGCGCCAAAGGGCGCAGGGCGCAGGGCATAGGAAATTTGTATATAACATATTTGTTATTGTTGATAGATGTGCACCTACGCCATTACATGAAGTTTTATACTGGGTGTAAATAAGTTTGGTGTTTCATGGGAGTAGGATGTACCAATAGTGTAGGTAATTAACATGTATCATGGAATTTTGGTGCACTGAGGGGCATAGGATCAATGTGTGTAGCACTAACTTTATATGCGCAAAGGGGGCCTTTGGCGCAGCGCAAGAAAATATTGCATAACATGCTTGTTATTGTTAGGGGGATTATGCAAGCACCTGAGACAGGTTTAGTTTTTGCATGGCACAAGAAAGGTGCATGCTGTAATCAGGGTCAGTGCGCCATTGACGCAGATGTGTTCTTTGTAATAGGAATGGCGTATGCGTCAAAGGAAAACTGTGGGTAGAAAAGATAACTACTTAGGTTTCTTGCCTCTTGAGTTTGTGATTTTCAGGTTTTCTCGACATGATTTGACAGTGAGGGGAACACAACAAAGAGGTCTGGGTTCATTTTTGAGGCAGAGCCCTCTTGGCCAGCAGATCTGGAAAGAGGGTAGAAACGGCTTAGGAGGGAAGATTTGCAAAAATGGGCAGGAGGGTTTTATGATTTCTCGGATTCATTTCACCAAACTTCACAAACAACCAACAAAACAAAAATACAAGAGAAGCAAGGACCACTTACCCGGAATATACATAATGAGAGAAACGAAGTGGTGTCCACAAACATGACACAAGGACGACAGGCGCGCTGATAGGTGCAGAGGAATAAATATTTTCACGTGTTTTTGATTGTGAAAGTGACAGGGTAGATGTGCCTATATATAGCCAAAAGTGTAATAAATGTGCCAACCATTTTTTAAAGGGGCGCACCAAAACACATGTCGACATATAACACTTTGCGCCTAGTGGCATGGATATGTTTTTGTTAACATGAAATCATCTGCACCTTAAGCACAAATTTAGGGCTATCGACACTGGATTTTGAGTGCCTTGGCACACCAAAATATGGCGCAACATTTTTGTTGCTGACAGGAAGTCACATGCACCTTGGCGTAGGCAAGAATGGTGCATCACGAGGACGTGCAACAATTATTGTGTCAACACTCCAAAGGGTGTGCCAAAGGAAATTAAGGGGGCACAAATTTATCCTGTGTTACATAGATAAAAGGTGTGCCCAGCCAAAAAAGGACCAAAATGACTAATTTCAAGAAACCAGATTTTCTAGAAAGGAATTTTACACCATTCTGAATGCTGAGGGACCTTGACGAGGAACCAGAACAATATTTTGGTAAGGTTACCTGCAAAATTTCCCTTGTAAAAAAACTGATGTGAATAGATCAATTAAATAAGCCCTGGGTGTTTCAATGCATCCATACCACATCTATTTTTCTATTTCTGTCCCACTTTAATGACAACATTAGATAAATATTAGGTAAATTTACCCTAAGTGCAGGGTTTATGCAACCTTTCTTCAAATGAATTAAAATCTTTAGCGAATCCCCTCCAAGCACATATGGCTTTCCATCATAGAGAAAGTGCCTATTGATCCATTTAACAACTTCCTTCTAAATACCAGGAAAAATTTCCCTCTTAATCCCATTTTGAGTACCATATGAAGTGAGGATTACTTCCGGAAGAGCTTCACTATCCTCATGAAACAGGGGAAATAGGTCTTTAGGAGGAACATTTGTCATAACTTTGAGACCAAAGTCTAATAAACCATATAGGTCAAAAATAACTTGAATACTTATTTCTACTCATTTTCCCCCAATTCACGACTAAGTGGTTTCAAAATTTATCAGGAACTCATCAGCTAAATTTTCATCAAAGCCTTCAAATTTCCTAATAAATTCTATCTATTCAACATCATAAAATACCTGGGAAATTGTAGCATTCCAGAGCAATGGGTTTAGAGAGTCTAGTTTGGATTTCTTCTTCTACCCCATAGTATAGACGAATTTAGATATTTATGCAGAAGAATGATGTTGTGTTCGAACTCACAAAGCAATGACATGAAGTGTTTGGTGAGTGACAATTTGAAATATACCACAATTTTTTTAATTGCCTTAGGTCAGTGTAAAATTGGTGACATGAAAAGTTGACAAGACCAAGTTTCCATGGGAATTTTTAATGTTTGGTATGGCACACCCCCAATCATATTGAATAATAATGCCACATTTCCTTCTTAGAAAACATCCCATCCATTTCTTATAAATTTAACATATGCGATATCACTGCTAATTATGATTCATTATGATTCATGACACCCCACTCCATGCCACATGATTTTGAATGATATCCCCAAAAAATGCATTAAAAATTGTGTATTGATTTAATCATTATAAGTAAATGCGATGGGGGAGTGCTTCAAAAGTTAATATCCATAACAAAGTAAAATGCACTTACTCTTGCCAACTGAGCTTCCTGATATCCGTAGATTTCCACATTCTATGCTTATAGAGAAAATGTGAGTAGTGTACATTTTAACAATAGACATGCCCACCTTTATTGAAAGCATGAAACAAAACAAAAATTACAATCTAGGGAAAATAAGATCGAAAGCATGATCATATTTCTTTATTAAAATTTAAAAATGACTACTCATGACAGGAAGAGCTTGGCTTCTACACTGAATCCATTTCCTCACATAGCAACATATATTTGATAAAGGTTTCTTTATCTAGAGGACATTGATAAATAATTAATCTATTTCCATTCACAAGAAGAGTTATTCTATCTCCATCAATCAGAAAAAATCTCACAGAGCTATTAGCAAACACTTGTTTGATCTGGTATGGTTCCAACCATCTTGTCCTCAACTTGCCTTTGACCTATTGGTACTTTGAGTCAAAAAGTAAGACCCAATCTCCATCATTAAACTTCCTATATTTGATACGAGCATCATGCCAAGATTTTATTTGATTTTGAATAATCTCAGTTTGTTGCTGTGTCTCCATCCTCATTTCATCCAGCTCGTTCAGTTGCATTACTCTCTCACATTGTGCTTTGTCCAAATCAATGTCAACTTCCATTGCTGTCATCTAAGTATGTAATTCAAACTCAATGGGTAACAATGGCTTCTTCCCATACACCAGTTCATATGGGGAGTGTTGGGACCCCAAAATATTGGTTGAGTACAAAAAGGCGTGTAGGCATGCAAGGCCTAGTTGAAGAAGGGTGCGTAAGGAAAAGGCACGTAGGAGAGGGTTTAAGGAAGGGTTTAAGAAAACTCGTGGTGTGCACATGGAAAGAGCTAAAGTTTCAGGACTTAGTCATATTTGGCATATCAGTCAGGACACAAGAAAAGTGTGACCTTGACAGTGAATGAGGAGTGGATAAGGTGCTAGCTTGGCAACATGATGCCCATGAAAGGAATATGATTAGCGATAGAGGATTCCAAGAGACCATCATTACAAGGAGTGGAGAGATTGGATCTATAGGAGCATTCTCCCATGGAGGAAAAAATTCAGACACTTGGCACCATATCTGAGGCTGTAGAAGGATGAGTTGGCACTGTGGGATGCCTATAAAGACAAGCGCCCATAGAAGGAAAAGGGAGAGAGAGAGAGAAGATCGGGTATATGATATAGGAGAATATAGAGAGCGGAGCTCTGCAGAAATACTACGAGAAATTTGTGGGATTGGGTAGAGGATATATAAGGGAGTAATGTATTAAGGGGCTAGGATATAAATTTTTCTTTGTATGGATGAAGGACATGATCCCTGCTGTGATGTATGACTTTGGTCTGATCAAGCTGTGGTAGTCTAATAGATCCATTGAATGTAATGAGGTTACAAACATGAATGAGTATGAATGTAATTGATTTGGTTCATATCTATATCTTTTCATTTCTGTTCATGGATGTTATGGAATAGATGTAAATCCTTATGCATTTTCCTTTCTACTGTAGTTCTATCTATTATCTATAAGTACCCTCTATTTGGAATGAATACATTTGTCTAGAGGCTGTTCTGATCCCTATAATGATTGTATGTCTCATTTCCACCTTTATTCATTAAGTTTGTGACATATATGATGGTTTCCCACTTAACTCACATAAAAGAGAGATTCGGCACCCACGCGTGCCTCAGGTGAGTGCCCAGTGCTTGCTAGGTGATAAGACGATGTGCATGGGATTCCCTTGTTCTTTTGTGGGTGTAAAAATGACTACATCTTGGTTCCGTTGCCGGGACATATTTTCAAAGTTGGAGTGGGAAATGGCATGCATCATGGTATAGATAATGAGTAATGAAAAAATGTCTAACTCTAGAGTGTTTAATCTTGGTTTAGGAGCACAGAGGATGATTTTTCTTAGAGATTCAATAATGGGCCTGAGTTTGATGCACTGAGGTGGGTGGAAGAGAATATCTACCATGAAATTTATGAAACTTTTTTCTGCTGTTTCCCAGTAGAGCATTTGTGTGGACACAAGAGGACTATCAAGAGCTACAAGATGTAGATTTGACTTGGACACGTGTTGTTGATCAGTGGTGGAAGAGAGTGTTGGCGAGCTACACTTTAGAGTACACTATTTCCACATATTCTTGTCTGGATGTTGCTGAGTTTGAGTTTTTGCGAGAGCCAAGAGGATCATTTCTACGTGCTATTCCTATGGACATGAAGATATTGATTGTTACCTTGAGTTTAGAAGCATTTCTGATGGCCGGCTAAATCATTTTGAGGGTTGGGTGAGGAAGCTAGGGTGGAGGAAGATGGCAGATATTACAACGGAGAAAGAAAGGGAGGAGAGACGAATTAAGTATAGTTAAGCCTATGAAAGGGAGATTTATACAGAACATGAGGTTGTAGGTGTGATGGATTTATAGAGGAAGACATTGTGGGAAGAAGTGGAGGCTCACGTAGAGGATGTAGGACCTGAGCAGTCTGTGTTACTCCATATTGGAAAGAGTGTAAGAGATACCCCTTCGACTTCTGATGAGAGTTCATTGTGTGGAGAGAGAAGAGTCTTTGGCACACATCTAAACCCACCTAGTGACCAAACCCTAGCGCTTGGTTTTCTAGATCAAGGAAGGAGTATCGCTGACCCAGTTGGTATCAGTAGAAGTGATAGATCTACACCTAGGAGATACAATTTCTCATTTCCCACTTCTATGGCTATGCATACTATTCTAGTATTCAGAGGAATTTTTGGACAAGGATAAAGTACACAAGCCTTCAGTATCGCATCTGGGAGTGGCACAGGGTACACTAGTAGTAGTGGGCATTATCACAGACCGTCGGCGTGCATTTCAGTGGAAATTTGGGGACCCTTGGCACGACCACCACAAGACTTGGTGGATCTGGGGGGTCAGGAGGAACAGGACTTGGTGGATCTGGTGGATCCAGTGAAGGAGGAAACCAAGGCTCTGACTATGGAGGACAGGGGACTGAGCCACCTCCTTAAGTATTCTTTGAAATATCTTTACATTTACTAAATTATAGAGGTCTTGAAGATGCTGCAAAACATGTTCAAAAGTGTGAACTGCTATGGTGCACGAAGGGGATTACAACCCTAGAGTGGAAGACCAATCAGTTTGTAACAACGTTGCAAGGTCATGCACATAGTTGGTATAGGAAATATGACCCTCATCAAATGGTGGTGGTTTATACTGCTTTAAAGAACACCTTCTTGGTAAAATTCCACATCCTCGAGTTTGAACAGAAGAGCATCAATGCCCTGAAGGAGATTAAACAAGGAATGGAGGAGAGTGTGTAGGATTATGATGCGTGGTTTAAGACTCTCCTATCAAAATTATCATATGAAATTCACCCTTCACAACATGCTCAATGGTTTTTTGGGGGGTTGATAACTCCATTTAGAAGAACTTTATCTCATAAAACTTTGACAGACTCGCGTGAGGCGTTAGAAGCCGCTTTGCATACCGAAGTTGTTGAAAGTGTGGATACTAGTGTTAGCCCGTTCCTGGAGGCTCAAATCACTGCTATGGCTAAGCAGCTGGAGAAGTTGTCTATGAACTCAGCCTATGTGACTTACAGTGGAATATGGTTTACAGACTGTGAAGTAGAGGGGAATGTCAAGGATAGTTGTCCCCGGAGGATAGTAGGTGTCGTAGTATTAGACTATGAAATTTTTCATGGGGACCATGATGTGAGTAGATGTCCCCTATTACAGCGTGTAATTCAGAAGAATGTGTCTTGCTACTGTAAAATATGCACCTCTACAATTCATGATACTAAGGACTGCAGACTGTTGACCAAATCGATGAGGCCATTGATCATGGGGTACACCAAACCAACATTGGTAGTAGCTCCAAGGAGGATCATTGCCATTATGAAGGTTACGTAGATGGAGGAGCACGTGGAAGGGAATTTCATGGAGGATTTCGTGGTCATGGTAACCATAGAGGAGGAAGAAGTGAGTTACCACATGGAACCTATTTTAATTGTGGGTCTACAGACCACTACAAGCATGAGTGCCCAAAATTATTTTAGTGTTCATGGTGTGGGAAAAAACACAAGTATGAGGAGTTCCCTGAGTTGTTTGAGCACATGAATCAGTAGCACTGAAAAGATAAGGGTGTTGCAATGACAAGCATTAAGAAGGCAGAAACACAATGGATACCACATCTGACACATGATGTAGGTTTGGAATATGTTATGGTAACAACAAGAGCAGAGGCCACACGTGTAAAGGAAATACCAAGGCAGAAGAACTTGGTTTCAAGGGAAGAAGTGGTACATGGAAAGTACCCGGATCCTGCACATTAGAAGGAGGTATATCAAGAGACCATAAACGTCATTTGGAGTTTACAAGGATAAATCCAATGTCTAAAGGAGCAGTCTAGGAGGGAGGAGCAAAGAAGGAAGGTCGAGGTGCCAAAGGATGACTTGGATGAGGTTAAGGAAGTGTGCAAGATGCTAAGGTAGGAGAATATTATTCCCCTGCTAGGAGCATGGTTGAGAGAGAAGGTACCACACTCCAAGGTGGAGCATGAAAGGTAGGTCTTACATGAAAACCTTTCCCCTCATAGCCTTGACTATGATAGGGAGATCACGTTAAATGTAGTCGTGGATGGATGAATCCTTAGTAATATCCTCATTGACATAGCTGCAGAGGTCAATGTTCTCACCTTGGATGCATGACATCAGATGGGAAGGCCTGCATTACAGCTATCTTCAAATGTGTTGTATATGGAAAACAAAATGAAGGAAATGCCATCGGTGTCTTAAAGGATGCAGTTATCACAATTCAGGGGGCTAAGTTTACTGAGGACTTAAAATTCTTGGCACTCGCCAAGGTAGAAAATTTCCCAACATTACTTGGGCGCCCATGGTGTTATAAGAATAATGCGGATCTTCGGTTCAATAAGGGGTACATCAGCTTTGAGAACAAGGAAGAAAGGGTTATCATTCCCCTTACAGATGGGAAGTCAACACCATACACAAAACCCTTAGGAGAAGAGGTCATTGATCAGATTTATGTGCATTCTATTTGAGACTCAGAGATAATCCATCCTACCGACGAAGTTATCTAGTTTGAGGATGCTCAGTCGATAAGTGAAAACACTAGTCTAGCATGTGACAATTGGGTGCAAGGAACTTATGAGTTGTTTGGGTGAAAAATGAAGGGGTTTGTAATTAGAGCAACTAAGGAATGCTCACTTAGGTGCCTAGGAGGAAGTTACCTAAGTATTCTGGAGGGGCTTACACTGAGACCTTCTTGCAGGAAATGGAGGCCCAATGGAGAAATGAGAATGAACGAAGGGGGATGCTAAGTTACGTCCTACTTAGAACTACTGCGCACTGGTGGGAAACACATTGAGATAATCTCTTAGAATGACATGAAGTGAGAATTTCCTTATCTGTTTGGTTCTCTAGAAGTAACCTGCCCACCACCATCAAAGAATACCATGGTAAGGAGCAGCCTCTTTCCACATCCAATCATGTGAGAGAGCCTGGAGGGAAGGTGCATGAGCTTTACCGCCATCTTTCTGGGTACACAAACTATATTCTACACTACAGGGTTGTGTGTGTGCATGGTACATCCACTCTGAGACATGCCACCAAACAAGGAATTGGCAAGAACTAGTGGCTAATCTCATCCAAGCATTTGAGTATCGAAGCACTAAACCATTGGCGGATAAGGCATTACAGGCGTTCAAGCACCTTATGATGGGAGATAGTGCAAAGACAAAGGATAGGCTTGTATAATTTCTAGGAGATCCATGATTGGAGGGATAATTTTGTGAAGATGAGTCTACCGAGGTGTAGTTTGAGTGTGCATGCGCAGAGAAAGAAAAAGTCAAGATATTCTATGTCATAGAAAATGAAGAGATGGAAAATTTGGAGGTTAACCATTCTTTAGGCTTACACGAAGTGATGGATAATACTGATAAAAGAATGTGCCCATACTATGAGCCCATGAATACAAAGAAGGTTAATATTGGGTCAGAGGCAGAACCCAAGGAAGCTATCATTGGAGATTACTGGTCGGAGAAGGAAGTCTCTAAGATCATTGATCTTTTAAATGAGTTTGAGGATTTATTCCCACATGGGTATCATGAGCTTAAAGGATTCCACCATTCCTCGAGGGAGATGAGGATGAAACTAAAGGAAGGTGTGCACCCAGTCAAGAAGAGACCATACTGAATGAACCCCAATCTGTGCATGAAGGTCTAGGAGGAAATAGACAAGATGATAATGTCAGGAATCATAGAGGCTGTGGAGGAGTCAAAATGGATAAGTCCAATGGTGATTAGTATAAAAAAGGATGGAAGGATAAGGATATGTGTTGATTATAGGGATTTGAATGTAGTGTGTGTCATTGATCCCTTCCCAACCCCATTCACTGAAGAAATCTTGGAAGGAGTGGTAGGGTGCAAAGTCTACTCTTTCACGGATGGGTTCTCAAGCTACCACCAGGTGAGGATTGTAAAGGAAAACCAGAGAAAGACAACCTTCTCTACAGAGTGGGAATATTTTTCCTAAAAGGTCATGCCTTTTGGGTTAAAGAATGTGCCTACTATGTTCTCATGAATTGTAGTGCAGGCCTTCGAGGACTTCATCCATAAATTCCTTCAAGTGTACCTTGATGATTGGACTATGTATGGACTGGTCAAGGACCATTGTGACAATCTGAGATTGATGTTTGAAAGGTATCGGTAGTTGAGGATATCCCTCAACATCAAGAAGTGTGTATTTGCTACCCCATTCAAAATCTGTTGGGACACATCATATGCAAAGAAGGCTTACTGGTAGATCCTACCAAAATTTCCGTAATTTTGGGATTAGGGGAGCCAATTAGTCAAAGCATAATGCGCAAGTTTCTTAAACATGTGGGTTACTATCGGAAGTTCATCAAAGGGTATGCCAAGATCTCTGCACCTTTAGAAGAGTTGGTCAAACATAAAAGTGCCTTCCATTGGGGAGAGGCACAACATAAGGCATTTGACACTTTAAAGAATTGTTTTAGCACCGCACCCATCCTATGTTTCCCTTCTTGGGATAATCCTTTCCATGTTCATGTGGATGCCTCAAGGACCACCATTTGAGCAGTACTTACACAACCTAGTGAGGGGACTTTTGATCACCCTTTGTGCTTTGTAAGTAGGAAGTTGACACCAACAAAGTAGAATTATACTATGAATGAGTGCAAGGCATTGTCAATGATCTACGCACTTCATAAATTCAGACAGTATTTGTTGGTAACTCCCTTTATCTTCTACACTGACCACATGTCATTAAAATATTTGGTGAACAAGCCCATTCTATAAGGGTGCATATGTTGGTGGGTACTATTGTTCCAAGAATTTGAGTTCACGGTGGTTGTAAAATTAGGAAAAAGTAATTCCAGACCTAACCATATTTCTAGGATTGATTTAGGGGAGGATGCACAAAACATTGAAGATACCATGCCAGATGTGCAACTTTCTAGGTTGCGGCGCACGCCCTCAGACTTGGAGGATATTATTTTGTTCCTTAAAATGGGTATGGCACTGGAAGGGATGAAGACATTAGAGAAAAAGGAACTAGCCATACGCGCCATGCCCTACATGTTGATTAGTGCAGACTTATACAAACTAGGGCATGATGAAGTTTTACATAGGTGTGTACTAGAGCATGAGTATTTCGCCATCATAGAGGAAGCACATGGAGGAAGTGTAGGTGGACATTATGTAGGCAATGCCACCACACATAAAATATTAATGGCAGGATTGTGGTGGGAAACTTTGTATAAGGATTGCAAGGAGTATTGTAAAGCATGTGACCATTGTCAATGCGTTGGCAAGCCAAGATAGAGAGATGAAATGCCTTTGCACCCTATCCCTAGCGCTAAAACTTTTGAGAAATGGGAAACAAACTTTGTAGGCCCTATTCCACCAACAACACGTAGGACTAGATCACACTATGTAATCACTTGTATGGAATATTTGATAAGGTGGGCAGAGGCAACCGTACCTAAATACTATACAATAGCTACATCAGTAATATTTTTATGGGAGAACATTATCATGAGGTATGGATGCCCTTTGAGTTTAACAAGTGATAGAGTTACGCACTTCCTTAATGAAACACTTAGGATTCTGTTGTCAGATTTCATGGTGGCCCATCACAAAACTACTCCCTATCACCCTCAAGAAAATGGAACTACTGAGGAATTTAATAAAACACTCAGCCACACATTGACTAAGATTTGTGATGTCAGAAGAAAATATTGGGATGACAAGGTATTAGCTGTATTATGGGCTTATAGGAAAACTTATAAAAGGTTGAATAAAGCCACACCATTTCAATTGGTGTTTGGCATGGAGGTTGTCTTACCAATTGAATTCATGTTACCTTCTTTGTGTATAGCGTGCACAGGAGGATTAGATGATGAGCAAGTGCTGGAAGAAAGAATTGACAAGTTAATGCAATTAGATGAAAGACGATCACTCGCCAGGTGGAGCCAAACAACAAACAAAGCAAAATAAAAGGCATGGCGTGATCGTCACATTAAGAAAAAGAAGTTTGAGGTTGGGAAGATGGTCTTACTGTATGATTCAAAGTTTCTGCACCATCCTGGAAAACTTAAAAGTCCATTGGTTGGGTACCTACATCATCTCGTACATCCTTGATTCAAGCATGTGCCAGTTATAAGTGCTAGATGGGACGAGATTTCTAGGACACTTCAATGGGAGTAGGCTGAAGCCCTACTAGAAATAAGTCTTCTTGGTGTTTGTAAATAAGGCAGTATTGCCAGTTAGTTTAGGATTTCTCTTAATGATTTTCTTTTCTTGTGTTTTCCTTTCTTGTTGTTGTTTTGGGTTGTGCCTTGGGCACCAATAATCTAATTAATTTTTTAAGGTTGTAATTGTGTAGAGGACTGCACACCATTTTAGTGTGGGGTGGAGTAAGGAGGAAGAAATTGAAGTATGAAGTACCAGGAAGGATTTCATTGGAAATCCCAGTTGAGTGGCCTTGTGAAGGAAGTACATGCAAGGAAAGGTGAAAAAGAATGGTTGGTGTCAGGATAAGGCTACATTGGGGATCCATGTACAAGAGAGGAAAAAGTGAAAACACAACACATGGTAGGTGAGAGAAAAAATCATGACAAAAGAAGTGCCTTCGGTACTGGTTATGCGTGTGCAAGATTCTCCTGTCAAGTTGGATTGGTTACACACTAGAAGGTTGGGGAATTGTCCGTGTAGGAGTAGGCACATGAGTTAAAGTGCTAAAGTCAGACTTTGGTGAAAAAGATGCATTAAGTGTTAAAAGTATGGTGGTAGGTAAGGTAGCATTTAATGTTAAGAAGTGGGAAAAACTATAAATAGAAGGTTGGGCACTTCATTATTTACTTTGCGAATACGAAGAAGGAAGAGATTTTATGGATTAGGGTTTCCAGAGTTGATCCGTGTGAAGAAAAATTGGATAAATTTAACCATGAGTGACAAGTTTATATTTGTAAACCAGGAGGGAAATAGTTCACGGGTGTGGAGGGAGTTGTGGAGAAGCACTGTCTTATGAAGGAGATATTCCAGTTAGGGTTTGACAGCTAGGGCATGGGTTGGAAAGGAGTTTCTTCAAAAGTTTGAGATTTGAACTTGGAAAAGATAGATGAGAAGAGCTAGGAAGAGACATTGAAGTTTCAGTGATAACCTACACAATGACACCCCAAGAAACTAGTAGTAGCACCTAAGAAAGGCAAGGGCAAGGGAAAACAACAAGAGACTACCATAACTACCAATGAGGAATGGTATGCACAAATGCAGTACTCTAGATGGAGTTTTTCTTTGAAAGGAGTGGGAATACCATTTGAGAAAGATGGTAATGAGATGATTATAACCATCACACAAACACAACAAAGAAGGAAATGGCATTGGAGTTAGTGCGCCTGAAGAACCAAAGGACATCTAGAGGGTTTGCCCATTTATAACGATGAGGTAAAATTGAAGTTAGAAAAGGATAGGGTTATTGCACCTCTATGAGTTTTCCCTACTTTGGAAAGAATGATCATCTCTATTAGTGGCTAATGTCACACGTGTATGAGGACCACTTTCACTTTGTGGGATGCAAGATGCACATAATACCTCAGCTGATTTCGAAATTCATAAGTCTCATCTGTGAAAGAGAAGATATAAATAATGACCTGTGTGACAAGGAAGAAATTAAGGACATAGTGGTTGTATATGCGTACAAGAAGGGGTCAAGGTACTTTTGATATCGAGGGATATCCAAGACCCAATAGGGAGAATGGTCATGCGTGCCTGGTAACAAAACTCAACGTGAAAGAAAGATGGACGCAGGTAAACAAGTCTTGGCTAAATATTTGTAGAAGATGTATCAGAGGGCACAATCTACAATTTATCTGGCCTACATTGCAGAGTGAAATTATCACCAACACATAGGAAGGAAACAATATTCTCCTTGGTAATGTCCTCTTAATGATTGTGTTCTCAAAAATTGGGGTACCAGATGCAGCAGACAAGTTTGTTTGGGGGTACCGAGAGGAAGATCCCTCGCATGCAAAAATATTTGAGAAATATACTTGTGATAGCATGATGCCCATTCACAAGGAACGTCTTAAAAAGTGGTATACGTGCTTAAGGAATGTGTTCAGGGCAGAATGGAGAATACCGGAACAAATTCCAACGCTTACAGTAGGAGAAGTTGAGTTCACTGTATACCAACACTTTTGTATTGGTAGGTTCAAGCTGACAGATGAAGACATAATCCCATGGTGCAAGCTTCCATTTACCTTCACAGCTCAATACTTCCAGGAGGGAGTTAACAGATTCAGGGAGTCCAAAAAGTTAAAGCTTGACCTTGGAATTTTGGACTGGAAGCACAGGGAGATGCACAAGATGTTGGTCTACCCCAACAAGCACACATACATGGAAAAATATGTGTCACATGAAGTCCAAATGGTAAAACCCCTGAATCCGAATATTGTAGAGAGGTCCACGGCACGTGTATACATTCAGATAAGGCCCAAGTTTGAGAAGGGTGCTTATCTTGAAAACAAGATAGCTATATGTTGGCTAGATTTTCTGCATAGCACAAAACCTAGGCAGTCATGAGATAAATATCCCTCATTTACCGGTGAGGCTCTTGTGTCAGATTTGTCAATTAAAGTATGCTTGTATCTAAATGGGGTTTTACTATAACTATTTAGCTCATGAACCATAGCTGTACAGTTCTGCAGCAAGTAAGTAGTTGTTTAAAGAAAGAAAATATTTATAGAAGAAGGGAAAGGGAATTATATAAACACAGAGAAGAAATGGGGAAGATTTACATCCCAATCAATAGATAACAGAGTTGATTGCATGCACATATAAGAAACCAATGGATATAAACACAGAATTATAAGTAGAGGTAGCTCTAGATCTAGATCTAAAATAACACAAAGTTTATTCAAAGATCTAAGATAGAAATCTAAAAACAAAATACACCTTGACACATAAATCTACTCCTGTATATTCCTTTTCTTCAAGTGGCTCTCAAGGGTTTCAACACAAAGTCTGGAACACAAGGATGCTGCTTACAAATTATCTTTTTTAACCTGGAGGTTCTTCTCCTACTTATAGAATGTAGGAGGGAAAGTAAAAATGGGAAACTCAATGGAACTGAAACGTAAACAACAAGTAAAGATGACATTTGGAAATCATCCTCCACTAACTTCTCCTTAAGTGACACATGTATCACTTAACTAATAGAATTGTTCCACATAACTTTAAGTAATGGTTTCAAAACCAATAACATTAAAGTTTTACAATTTCATCCAGGAACGTGAAAGATAGAAGAAGAAGTCAAGCTAGCTATAACATTTATGTCTTCTTTTTGTTCTAATATTGGATATACTTATCGAACATGTGATTCAACATCTTCCCATCTATTTTAGCCACCGCTTCCTTTTCTGTCCTGAACTATAGCAATCCTTCATTCAACACCTTGATACATGCTTCCACATCCTCCAAGCTCATCCTGAACCTCGCAATATCCACCTACAGTGCCACCAGTCTACTAATGGAATTCATCGTGAAAGGCTTAGTAGCTCCATCAATTCTTCCTTGTACCATTAGAAGAGACCCTTCCAGGGAATTAGGCACTCTGCTAGGAATGATCCGTATGTATGAAGTAACATTTCCGACAACTTCCTCCTCAGTGAAAGAAATGATATTATCTGTAAGGATGATGTCTTACTCTCAAGTGTCTACATCCTCTTCAGCAAAACTCTGCAGATCATCAAACAGAAAGATACTGCAAACTCTAGCTGCTTCCCCTTCTCAATTGATCCGTCTGGTACAATCTGCTCTAAGACCAATACTTCTCTAGGTACCTTGTTAATTTCAGCCAAAGTACTTAGGTTACTCTCAGCAACTATGTTCATATCTACGATGATCGTCACCAGTTGCTTCAGCTGATTTGCTGCATCATTCATAACCTTCAGGCGGGCTGCCACCTCTCCAAGTTGTATAGAAGCTTGACGAATAATCATATTCTTCCATTCGTCAATAGCTTTCACTTGATTACTTACATCCTCCATATCCTACATAAGATGATTACTCACCTGCTCTGAAATGGGCTGAGTGGAAGATTTAGCAACCTTGGCTATGATCTCGCATAACTGAGATACTTGCTTCTAAAGTTTGTCTTTCTCCACCTTTTCTCTATCAAGCCTAAGGAATAGAGCATCTATCAATGTTTGTGTGTTTTGCTTCAATCCTTCTATGGTGGCTCGATCGATGGGTACTCTGGTTACTGTTACATCTTCTACTGTGAGCTCATCCTCCTTCTTCCCTTCCACTGGAACTGACATCTCAGCAAACTTCTACCTTGACTCCTCGATGATCAGCCTTGAAGTTACCTTAGTAACTTTAGGTCTTCTGTCTTTTCTGCCTAGACTCCAGAGTAGCTGCAAGTCATGTTTCTCCAAGTTCATTTCCACTCTAGCTTCTGGAACCAACTATGAAGCAAACCATTCTAAGAAGTTACTTCTTAGAGAATGAGAAGTCGTTGAGTGCACTACTATCTCCCACTCTATATCCTCTCCATCAGAAATTACTACAGTGTTATGGATGCCATCTTTTGAATCATCCAAGGACAAAGCTCTATCGAACTCTTCCATCTGCAGCTCCAACGTCTCTTCTGGAATAGGTACTTAACGGAGTGGCTAAGAAGAGAAGATGAATGCTACCAGATTTAGGGGAGGCATTGAAGTGTCCTGCTGCGGTGTAACAGTCGGTGAAGTACTGGATGCTAGAGAAGCTGGAACTAAATTCATAGCTGTGGAAGTGATCTTCTCCTTTGATTGAGATCTTATGTGTACTTTCAACTTCTCGGACCTTCTGCTGCTTTCTCCTCCATGCTTCCTCTTGAGGGAATCTCCTGTGCTGAAGTTTCCCATGACTTGATTCATCAATGCGTTATCAAGGCAGTATCCTTTCATCAGCAACCAGTTTGAAGTATTCACCAGAACAACGCCAGACTTTTCTTCAATCGTATGGCAGCCCCCTACGTTATCCTAAAGTATGGCTCTCTCTCTCGTCCCATTTGATGGTAAGTGTTAAGCAACACATTCCCATCATCTTTAAGATCCACAGGTATCCGCGCTAGTCCAAAGTTGAACACTTGCCATGCTAATACCCTGTTGAAATCCTTCTTTCTAACTTCGTACTCACTTTTACACTTCATCCATAAATCCTTTAATGAAGGCACATGTGCGTACTCCTGGGAGATCATCTTCCTGGCTACTCCAAATGGATCAAAGTTCAGTTGTGCTAGGAAGAACTCTTGCTCATACTCGGATAACATCTCTGCCTCCATCCCTCGAGCTCTATGAAT
This sequence comes from Taxus chinensis, assembly GCA_019776745.2. Classification (NCBI taxonomy): domain Eukaryota; kingdom Viridiplantae; phylum Streptophyta; class Pinopsida; order Cupressales; family Taxaceae; genus Taxus; species Taxus chinensis. Next base: position 27,722,851 of record CM034154.1, on the reverse strand, counting down.
GCTCTGGCAGCTATAATGTCCCATAGTGATCAGGAAGAAGCCTATAGACTTGTGCCATTTTGACTAAAGGTCGTGTATCTCCACAAGTTGTCTTCTCAATCATAGCAATCAACCAGTTTTGCACAGGTAAAACAGCATAATAAGTATATTATTCCTCTATATCATATTCAGATACAAGTGGCTATTATATAGCCATAAAGGTAGGTAAACAACTTCCTAGAAAATAGGAAGTGAGTAGAGCAATAAACCCGATAATAGCTACGGGTATAACAAATAATCATTCATAATATATTGTTATTCTAACAATATATATGACTAAAAAACTCACTAATATTCATTATAATAATAATTACCAATGTAATTATTATTCACACACGTATAAATGTGGAGCACTAATTCATTTTCCTAACATTCCCCCCCTTAGTGCGAACATGGGAAGAAACTACCTTTGTACTGCAACGTGCCGCCTACGTAGCATGCTCATGATCTGGATGGTTTCAAGGACAATACCAACAACCTCTGGATGGTTTTCCAAGTGGTAAACCAACAACCACACAACAGATGGTTTTTGAGGAAAGTACCAACAACCTCTGGATAGTTTTTCTGGATAACTAACAACCACGATATCATGATGATGTAGTAGTATCAACAACTCTCATCACTATCTCACTGTAGGGAATAACATAGGAAATCCTATTGAAATTTGTTGCTCATACATACATAGAAAAAGCTGACATACTGGAAATGGAACATTGGATCATGTTCCCCCCCTCAATGTGAAATTTCCACTTATTGAAACACGAACACTGCAAACAGGAACACTGATACTGGAACTCTGAAAAAAACATGACAAGAAGCACACGACACAAGCAGAAAGAAAATACACCGTAAAAATGTCACCAAAGCTGATATGCGGCCCCGTCGTTGGCAACTGATGAGAGGTCGCTGAATGACCTCCAACCTCCGATGCCTCCTGCCTCCGGTTTCATGCTCAGAACAAGAAGTCTTCAGAGCCACTGTCTTCATTTACTTGTTCTTCCTCATAATCAGATTCATCGTCTATGCCCATATTTGCTTCTTCCATTTTGATTGTTCCATTTAGAAGATCACGAGCTCGTTTTTTACAAAATGGAGTTTTATGCCCCTTTCTCTTGCAGTAAAAACATTCAATTTCCCTCATTTTTGGAGAAATTCTTGTACTTCTTTTTTAGGTACAATGCAGTTTCTTCTTCTACATCTTCTTTAGTCCTTTTTTCCTCAGCTAGAAGAGCTGATATCATATCTTCTAATGAGTTGGAAGGCATCTGACAAAGTGTGAAGACAATATTACTGTATTTGGGAGGCAAACTATTTAACAGAATAGCTTTTGCATCTTCATCGTCTACAAGAGCTTTTTACTTCTGCTAGCTGTCAGAGAAGAGACCATAAATCATTAATATGACTGGACATTATAGTTCCTTCACCCCATTTTTAACTTGAACAACTGCAATTTGAGAGAAAATTTTGCGTTCACTTGCTTTAGCACCAAAGGTTTGGTTCAAGTTTTCCCACATTTCATGAAATGATTTCTCAAGATCAACATAGTGTAGCTCAATATCTAAGAGAGAAATACAAATAATGGATTTGGATTTATCATCTCTCGTTTCCCATTCTGCCAATTTGGTCAGATCTGTAGGTTTTAGGTTCTTTTCCATCGGACTATCCGCCAGAGTTTTTTATTCATCAGCTACATCTGGATCTTCACTTTCCAAGTATGAAAATTGAGCCCATTGAATTTTTCTAGAGGGACTTCCATTGTGAGATGGAGAAAAAAAATAAAAAACTTCTAACAACACTTTTGACGTTTGACAAGACAATAATAACTTGAAAAAATGATAACAACTTTGATTCTTTTGATTACTTTCGATAAAAAAAATCCTAAAATCACCTATATGAAATACAACCTATTATTCACCTAAACATATTTTGACGATACAATGATGAAAAATATATTAATTTTGACTCTTTAAATGACTTGTGATACTTGACAATACTACAAATCTTAATACATAGGTGGGAGGAAATGAATATTGATCAACTAATTTTAAAAAAATGGAAGACCTATTTTAATTTATACCCAATTTTCCTACGTCATTGACAATGTTTGACTTAAAAACAAATATGAAACTCTAAATCTAAAATGACCACAACACATTAAACGAACAATCAAATTTAAAGACTACAATAAATATGAAATCAAAAATGGAATACCGATGCTATCTGACCGTGTATGGCAAGAAATCTGAGATTTTTCCATCTGTTCAAAGAAAATCTCTGACACATTCGCTGAAGCGAGGTAATTTTTCTCCAGTTTTCTCCAAATGTGAATCGATTCGCTGAATTGAGACATTCGTTGAAGCGAGGCAAATGAAAAGTCGAGGAGAAGCGAGGTAATTTTCCCGAGTCAAGGGATGAACACGCCCTTCAAAGTTTCTGTTGCCAGAGAGCACAGCGCTCAAACTTGCATCATAAACTACGTTTTCTTTCAAACATTCACTGCTGAGAGTGCAAGTCACACGACAAATTATTTGTTCGCCATTGTAGACCAACATCAGGTCGCATACTCCTGCATCACACCTGATCCATAACTGTGTATACAATTGATCCACGAGTTGCAACAATACACAGATCCGTATGCTTAAAAAGAAACTATGTAATGACCTCTCATTTTTTTTATATTCTAGATCTCAAGAACAGACATATGATCGCTCTGGTACCAAATCATAGCAATCAACCAGTTTTACATAGGTAAAACACAGAATAAGTATATTATTCCTCTATATCATATTCAGATACAAGTGGCTATTATATAGCCATAAAGGTAGGTAAACAACTTCCTAGAAAATAGGAAGTGAGTAGAGCAATAAACCCCGATAATAGCTACGGGTATAAACAAATAATCATTCATAATATATTGTTATTCTAACAATATATATGACTAACAAACTCACTAATATTCATTATAATAATAATTACCAATGTAATTATTATTCACACATGTACAAATGTGGAGCACTAATTCATTTTCCTAACACTTAGCTCCATGGGGATCAATCTATCATTTGGATATCTAGGTAGCTTAACCGGTTCTCCAAAAAAGCCAGTAACCCTGAGGTATGTGAAATCTATAAATTAAATGAATAAATTGCCAATTCTGGATACAGCTTCCCCATGTTTCCTTACTCACTCTATTGGCCTTTAGGTCCCTGTCTAGCCTACAAATGAATTCCATAGAAGAATCCATCATTGACCACTTTGAAATATTTCTCGCACGTAGGTATAGTAAGCTATGGGTAGCACTCGAAAATGGGGTCCTTAGAAAGAACACCACATCTATGCAGCTTGGAGAAGATGCCTTGTAAAGCTGTAGCGTAAACCAAGTAGGAAGTCATTTTGAAGCTGAAAGTACACTTCACGTTCTGGAGTTGCTCATCAATGTTGTCGCTAATAATTTCTGACTAATTGATTATGGAATCAACCTTGTTGACTTCAATGGTCCTGATGAAAGCATACATCCATGTACGGAAAGTGTGAGCATTCACCTTGCCATCTATCCTGCATAACAATTTGGTAATATCATCTACCTCCTGCACCAGATTGAACTGCAAAAGAGTTCTTGGGAACTTAGAAGGATATCTGGACTTCTTCATGTATCTGCTATTCATTATGTTCACACAGTCAACTCTATGCTTCCCCCACCTGCTATCGGCATCCTGAATGCTAATGGAAGTCACCACCTTTCGTGCCAGAATCTTCAAACAATAATTGATGAACTCTGCATCCAACTGAATTATTGTTTTCCCCCGTAGCATCTCGTACTGATCTAGAGATGAAGGATGGTAAGACCTAGCACACTCCATAACAAACTCTAGAAACTGTGCTATGTATGGAAAGGCTGCAGCTCGAATAATTCCACTGCTTTTAACTGCACGCATGAGTGAAGTCTTTCCTGTTTTGGATCTATCAATCAATTCGGAAAAATGTTTCAAACCTAGATCTGTGTCTCCTATGTCTACAAATTTGGAAGTGATGCATGACTCCATTATGCTTTATTTTTCATCCCTCTTTGCCATGGCTTTGTCTATCTTTGTCTGAACAATTCTTTTTCTTCTTATTCAGCCAGAATTCTTCAAAACTGGTGCAAATCTGGATAATTCTTCAGATTCAGAAGATATATTCAATGTATTGGACATTGATTAAAGCTATTTTTCTTTTGTAAAGCACCTGTAATGAATTCATGTAATTAATTCAGATAAATATGGCAACCAAAACATGAATAGTGAATTTTAATCATGAAAATCTGCATAATTCAAGCCTACTGCCCCAAAAATTGATGTTTTGTTTGCATGCAAAGCGAGCACGAAATTTTCTAACTTCACTTGAGCACATGTATCACTTATGCAAATAATTATCCAGACACAAATCAACTCCCTTCAACCTGTGCGCCAAAATTGGAAACTTTTAGCATTGATTTCACCTTCTTTTGAGCAAAAATCCTCTTTAAATGGGGTACACTTTTCCTCTGGGCTGCACTTCTTTACCTATGAATTAATTAATTCATCCTTATGGCAGCCCTTGCTTATATAACCCTTGTGATTCTATAATTAATTAATGCCTTTGCTATTACTGGTAATTAATTAATTATTGAATGAGCTTCACTCTTCAAATGGGGCGCCTATTTTGTGCATGCTTATGGCTGCCATTAAATAAATTAAATTTATTTAATTTTAGACTTCTGCTTCTAGTTAACTCAAGCATCATAGTATGCTTTGACCTTAGCCACTGAAAATAGGAATTAATTTAATCATTTAATACTTTTAAAAGTATTATCTCTCTCCTAAAAGGGGTGCACGTTTTGACATAAAGGGGCTGCCATTAAATAAATTAAATTATTTAATTTTAGACTTCTATTTTCAACCACCTTTTGTCCTTTAAGCTCTGTTTGACTTTTCCACAATCCTGGGTGCCTATTTTGGGTGAATAATTAATTAAATTAATCAATTTAAAGGCTGCCTTTACTTCTCCAAAGGGGGCACACTTTGTGACATAAAGAATTCTATTTTTAAGAATCGCATGACAATGGGATTATTTACCCTGCAAGGCAGCCTTGAAAATCCCATGGTTCATTTAAGTCATTTGAATTTCATAATGGGATTGTTTACGTTGTAAGGTAGGCAATAAAATCCCATGATTCACTTAAGTGATATTTCTTTTATTCCACAATGGGAATTTTTACTCTGCAAGGCAGGTAAGAAATTCCCGCTTGCCTGCTGCCTCTAATTTTCCCATTTTCACTTAAGTGGCGTTGCCTCCATGGGAAAAATTACCCTGCTAGGAAGGTACAAAATTCCCACCTGCATGTTGCTTCTAATTTTCCCATGTCCACTTCAATTCTTCATTTTCCAAAAATGCGGCCAGCCTAAAAGAGGATTTTTGGTGCACAACTTCAGTTTTTCCTAGTGAACCAGACCTTCGATGGTGACTTCCTTCTGACATAATGTGTGTATATGATCTCTAGCTACTCTAGGCCAAGAATCAAGACAAATCGACAAAGGAATTGATCCAGAGAAATTTCACAGAAAACGAAACGGGAAAACACAAAAAACATAAAACGTTGCCAGAAGTCACAAATAAAGTCCAGAACTCATTCTTGGTTAAAACCCTACTGGTATATAGGAATAACAATATGTACAATCACAACAGAGTTAAACCAGAGTGCAAATTGCCTCAAATGGGGCTCAAAATAATTAAATACAAATTTCCCGCAGACAAATCCCGACGATAGAATATAACAATTTTAGGCATCTGGGTATTTGGCGAAAATGGCTAATATGGATTTGTGAGAATATCTTGATGCAATACAAGAAATTTCTGGCAATAAAAACACAAAACGACCCATTATTTTAAAAGTATGAAATTTTTTCAGATCGGGTAGTCATAGATTTCAGGATGAAATCTGGGGACACCAGTATACCTGAGGACCTTGTTGTTGCAAATCAGCAGCACCCCTAGATGCAAATCAAGTTTCTAAGTTGATGTTTCAGGCATCCAGTGTGATTGCACAACATTGAAACCTCTCTCCAAGTGTGGGACTTGTAAAATGAGAGAGGAATCTCTAGATTAGAGGCTGGTTCCTCAAACTCCTCTGATCAGATCTATTATTTGCACAACTGCAGAGGTTCAGATCCTAATTTTATCTTAATTTGCAAGGAGACAGGGATAAGAAATGCAAAAATTAAAACTAAACTGATAAGGGTGATACACCAAAGGAGTGGTGAGCACTTCTTGCTCATGCAAATTGACACAAATCAGAAATTGCAACATAAAACATCATGCACAGGTTGATAAGCTGTAAACAAGGGTTTGAAATGAAGCAAACAACACATACAAAGGACTGAAAGCATTCATAGAGCCTGCATTGTGATTTTCAACATCAAAATCCTTGTATTCCAACACCAAAGAGGTAGAAAAAACCTGTTACAATCCCTGGAAGGTCTGATACTTGCCAAAATCACTTGTTGAAAGTGAAAACAGAAGCTTGCTGTGTAAAAAAAGTGTTCCCCCCTTTGAAAAATGAGCCAAATCTGGCTTTTACAGTGCATGGGTCGAGCCCAGGAGAGAGAAAACATGAAAAAATGTGGGAGCCATTCCCCATTGACCAAAATGCATTAAAAATAGCATGGAGGTCCTTACAAACCCATGCCCTGACATTTTTGACCATGTTGGAGAAGAATGCGACCCATTTTGCATTAAAATTGGTTGTTGAAACGTCAGTTCTGTCCATGGGCGCGTACCAGAAGTGTTTTTTGATTTTCTCCCTCCAAACTAAACCAAAATTCAAAATTGACCATGGAATCTTGTAGAGCATTTCACCAGCTTTCCATTGATATAAAGAACGCAAAAATCCGAGCTCTGGATCGAAAGTTATGGTGATTTGAAGTTTTAGGGAAAAAATAGGCCAAAATCGGATCGCTTTGATATTTTTGACCTGGACACGTGGCGAGTTCTGATTGGCTGCGGACCTTGCAAGGGAAAATTTCCCACAAAAACTCTGCCGAGCCATAACTTGAAAAATACGTGGAGTTAGGAGGAAATCTTTACCTTTCTAGAAAGTTGAGAAAGAGTTCTATCCAATGGTGTCATTTCCAGAAGGTTTTGAGTGCCTAAAAAGTAAAAATTTATGACTGAGGCACAATAGAAGGAAAGAATGAAAGGGAGTTAGCCACAAAATGAGCAGGGGGCACATTTGGATAACAATTTTGGCGACTCAGAGGGGTCATCTACCTGCTGGATGAATGATCAGTAGCCTGAAGCAATCCATTGGGCATGGAGTCATGAGTAGTAGCCTGAAAACTGATCTGAACTTTGAAAACTTCCCTCTGAACCGCTTGAATCCCACTGGACATGGAGTTGTTCCCACCAAAATGCCATCAAAATGAACTGTGCAAGAGTGAAACCAGCAGCACCAAAACTATGTACAAACTGAAAATCATACATGCTCCAAATGGAACATGCAGAGTGTGCACAAGCACTTCTTCTACTGAAAGCAAACCTACCTACTCTACTCTAACTGGAAGCAAAGGTGAGCTAAATGAACCCTGCAACTGGTTGTGCAAAATAGCTTCCTTTCTTCAAAATTGGCAGCCATGCAAATGATTTGGAGCTGAGTATGGCTGATTGGATGAGTGGAAAATCAACAAGAAGCTGGTCTTCTACCCAAATTAGCAAGGTGTCAACTAAAAACAAATCCAATACCTCTTTTAGTTGCTCTGCATTTGGATTGGAGAGGTATGACAGCTGATCCTTGGAACTTTGCAGCTCATCCTCATGCTTAGAAGCAAGCATGACTGGTTGTGGCTTCTCCTTTGGCTCCAATGAAGCCAAATACCTGATTGGGCAAGGTCTGATCCATTGAGTATGCCCATAATTCTGATTTTCAACTCCAAGAATGGAGTTCTCTTGTAGACCTTGAATGGATGGTGTGGAAGCAATGGTAGAACCCTTCTGCCCTTTCTCTTCCTCCAATGAAGGACATGAAAGATTAAAATCTTCCAATCTTGGTTCCAAAGAGCTTCTATAAGATGCAGGCTGCTGCAAATGAATACTCTCCTCCATGACAGCAGGCTCTTGTGTTTGGAAGATGGATGATGAAAGAGAGAATGGTGGAAACTCAACCGGTTCTTCTTCATCAAAACAGTCCTCCAAATCAGATAGGTAAACTACCTCATTGCTGTCCTGCTGCAAATGTTCAACCTCTCCCATGGCGTTCTCTTGATCTGCAACTTGATCACCATGGTTTCTTTCATCCTCCAGCATTGAGTTTGAGGGATCAAACTCTTCTTCAGTACTAGAACTTGAGAGAGATGAAGTAGAGAGAAGAACTGAAGGTTCTTCTATAACCTGCTTTGTGCTCAAAGCCTTTGGATCTGCACTTTTCTCCCCCACAGCTGGAATGTGCTCCTCTTCTTTTGGATTTGGAGCAGCTTCTCCTTCCTCTTGCTGTCCCTCATGACTGATTTTTGCAATTTGAATTGGATCAGCATTTCCTTCAAATAGGGTGCCAACATGGACACTATATTCTGAACAAATTGATTGCTGATCTGCAACTCCTTTTTGCTCTTCTTCTGCTGCAACAAAATCAGTCCTGACCACCATTTGTTCTGTAACTCCAACCTCTTCTGAAGGTTTCATCAGCAAAGGGATCTTCTTCATCCCAAATTTAAGAGCCCAACTCTTCAAAATTTGAATTTCTTCATCCTTGTTTGGCTTCTCTTTTTGCTGTCCTTCATGACTGATTTTTGCAATTTTTTGTGGTGGTGGAGGAGGTAAAACCTCTTGTTTCTTTGGAGGAGAGGGTGTTTCATTTAGCTCTTGTGGAGGGGATGACTGTTTGGAAGGGAAAAGGACAGAAGAATTGAGATGAGGTGGAAGACTAGGGGGTGGAGAAATGGATTCAACACTTGGGACAGCAGATGGAGAGTTTAAAACTTGACACTGCTGAGATAAAATAGATTGGGAAAGAGGAAAAGAAAAGGCATGAGATGGTGTGCTTACCCGTTGACAAGGTTGCTGAATACTCCTCTCATACACCTCTATTCCTTCAATCCACTTTGCAAGCAATGGCAGCGTTGCAATCATGAAGTCAAGCTTCTCTTGAGGGCTGTAATGCCTTGGGAAAGGTCCCACCCATGGACAGGGTGCTCCACAACCGATTCCAAATGCTTTCATTTGTGCTTGAGCCCTGGATTGCACCATGTTTACCTCCATCTTTTGGATTTTCTCCAACAGACCAGCATCTTGCATCTGATTGTCTTCATTGTATGCACACCCTTGCTCTTGGAAAGCTCCATAGCCAAACTGATTTTGGCATTGCTGCTCATATGGGTATGTATGCTGATTTTGAATTTGTTCAAAATGCTGATTTGGAGGATTTAAAAAACATGTTGGAGGTGGGAAACATTGCTGCTGTTGTAAATGTGAGTTCCATGATGGAAATGAAGTCATGATTGCACAACTTCATGGAATGGAAAAGAATGAAAGAGATGGAAAGAATAATGGATGGAAATGGATGAAAAATAGGTCTGCAACTTCAGAAATGGGTTGCTGATCAGATGGAGTCACCAGATGTGTTTGCAAGTGCCTCCAAAGGCTGAAATCTTCACAGGAACACACCAACCTGCAAAAGATGAAGTGGAAGACCTCTAAGGTCCCACCGGGCGTGCCAAAACTGTTGTTGCAAATCAGCAGCACCCCTGGATGTAAATCAGGTTTCTAAGTTGATGTTTCAGGCATCCAGTGTGATTGCACAACATTGAAACCTCTCTCCAAGTGTGGGACTTGTAAAATGAGAGAGGAATCTCCAGATTAGAGGCTGGTTCCTCAAACTCCTCTGATCAGATCTATTATTTGCACAACTGCAGAGGTTCAGATCCTAATTTTATCTTAATTTGCAAGGAGACAGGGATAAGAAATGCAAAAATTAAAACTAAACTGATAAGGGTGATACACCAAAGGAGTGGTGAGCACTTCTTGCTCATGTAAATTGACACAAATCAGAAATTGCAACATAAAACATCATGCACAGGTTGATAAGCTGTAAACAAGGGTTTGAAATGAAGCAAACAACACATACAAAGGACTGAAAGCATTCACAGAGCCTGCATTGTGATTTTCAACATCAAAATCCTTGTATTCCAACACCAAAGAGGAAGAAAAACCTGTTACAATCCCTGGAAGGTCTGATACTTGCCAAAATCACTTGTTGAAAGTGAAAACAGAAGCTTGCTGTGCAAAAAAAGTGTTCCCCCCTTTGAAAAATGAGCCAAATCCGGCTTTTACAGTGCATGGGTCGAGCCCAGGAGAGAGAAAATGTGAAAAAACGTGGGAGCCATTCCCCATTGACCAAAATGCATTAAAAATAGCATGGAGGTCCTTACAAACCCATGCCCTGACATTTTTGACCATGTTGGAGAAGAATGCGACCCATTTTGCATTAAAATTGGTTGTTGAAACGTCAGTTCTATCCATGGGCGCGTACCAGAAGAATTTTTTTATTTTTCTCCCTCCAAACTAAACCAAAAATAGAAATTGACCATGGAATCTTGTAGAGCATTTCACCAGCTTTCCATTGATATAAAGAACGTGAAAATCCGAGCTCTGGATCGAAAGTTATGGCGATTTGAAGTTTTAGGGCAAAAATAGGCCAAAATCGGATCGCTTTGATATTTTTGACCTGGACACATGGCGAGTTCTGATTGGCTGCGGACCTTGCAAGGGAAAATTTCCCACAAAAACTCCACCGAGCCATAACTTGAAAAATACGTGGAGTTAGGAGGAAATCTTTACCTTTCTAGAAAGTTGAGAAAGAGCTCTATCCAATGGTGTCATTTCCAGAAGGTTTTGAGTGCCTAAAAAGTAAAAATTTATGACTGAGGCACAATAGAAGGAAAGAATGAAAGGGAGTTAGCCACAAAATGAGCAGGGGGCACATTTGGATAACAGACCTTACAGGTAGGAAGAAGCCTGTGTCTAGACAAAAAGAAAGAGAAGTGCAAAAAAAGGCACCAAGTGCTGAAGATACTCATGCGGTAGGCGTCCCGTGAAAAAGCACTAAAACAAGTACTTACACGTACAGGAAGAGGTCCCCAATCAGAGAGAAGCCACCAACATAGGAAGAGCTCATCACAGAGGAGAAATCACCAGAGGAAGAGGAAGAAAAAGTAGAGTATCCTATACTGGAATCCCCTGTTAGGAAGAAACAGAAGGTGATCGAGGAAGCCAACTCGGAGGAGACAGAGAGCTTGGAGAAATACATAGGCAAAAAGGATGATGAAAATGAGGAAGATGATTCTAAAGAGGACCAAGAACCACTTGTTTTCAGCATGCATGGTTTAGAAGAAGAGGGCGGAAAATAAGAACATGAATTCTGTTTCATGTAGCGAAAGGGTAGCTAGGATGAGGAAGGTGCCTAGGACATGGAAATAAGTGAAGAAGTTGGTGCATAGGATCAGAATACTCCAAGCCTTATGCAGGAGCAAGTAAACAAGGTGGCAGAAAGAGAAGCATTGAAAATAATCAAGGCCTTGGTAGAACAAGAATTGGAGCATAGAACTGACATAGTAATGGGAGAGGATAAGGAGGAAAGCGTTGAAAAAGAATAATTCAGTGTGGGAGGAGGTCCCCATCTAATGGTGATTTTCCCAAAATCCACGCACTTGGGAAGGAGGAGCCTTGATATAGATCAAGGATAGGTCATTGGCTATGTTGCTAACCCAAGGAAGGTGCTACGCACGTGCTTCTAGAGCACTATACCCATGGAAAAACTTCTAGTTATGGTGTCATTTGATGAGGAGGGTGCATACCCCAGGACACGAAAGATGCTCTCTTGGGCATTTAAGTACCATATTGATGAGCTAGAGTTCGAAGTATACCAAGTGGAAATCATGCCTGTACTGGAGTCTAAGGGAGCCAACCCCTTGGTAAATGCCCAACAACTCTTAGATGAGAAGTTATGTAATGCACTCAACAAGGTCATGGTCGAGGCTGAGGCTAGGATCTTTGGAAGAAATGACAGGGTAAAATTTCTAGAGGGAGAGCTAGAAAAGAAGGAAGAGGAGCTGGCTGAGAAGACTAAGGGCTTAAAATAAGAAGATTTGATTAGTGCACAGCTGAAGTGTGAACTAAGGGATGAGAAGGTGAAGGTGCATGAAGTATACAAAAATATGGATTCTATCACAAGTGCCATTATGTTAAAGCATCTAGACATAATGCCACCTGCACAGAAGTACGAATCCACTCTTGAATGCTTAGAATATTTGACATGCATCCTCACCATGGAGAGACAACCATTGGCCTTGGAGTTTTTGGAAGAAGTGGCACCACGCTTGGTGAGGGAGGAAAAATTGAAAGTGGTAGCAATCATTGCTGAGTATAGCAAGGTACTTGCGGATGTCAATATTGATACCCAATTTGCTAATGCCACATATGATAATTGCGTAGATAGGGATAGAGTGGCAAACATCTTGGTCGCCACTCACAAAGCAGAGCTAAAGGAGTTTCAAGAAAATAATAAGGGAAATAGGGTGGAAAGGGACGGAATCCTTGCCGAGGTCGAAAATAAATCCGAAGCCATTGAAACCTTAAGGGGTTTAATCAAAAACCGGTTGAAGGAACTGTACCCACAAATCAAAAGAAGAATTGACACACTTGAGGACATGGGAAAACAATTGGAAGGGGTAGCTGAGATTATGAATACCTAGGGAGATGAGTTAAGCTTTAAAGAAGTGAGCACCTTAGTTGGTAACCTCTGCTAGAGAGCGCAAAATGAAGTAGATGCCTGGAACAAGCTGGAGGATGACCTAAAAAGAGACTTCCCATTCCTTCTATAGCAATAATTACCTTTCCATTCTTTTATTCTTTCCCATTCCTTCATCCCATTATTCTTACTCTTCCCAAATTCTTTTATTCTTCGAGAACATATTGTAATTCTTTATTCATTGGAGAAGTGTTCCCATGAATGGAGAACAAGCATAGTGTGGGGTGATGTTGGGACCCCAAAATATTAGATAAGTACAAAAAGGTGTGTAGGCAAGGCCTAATTGAAGAAGGGTGCACAAGGAAAAGGTGCGTAGGATAAGGTTTAAGGAAGGGTTTAAGAAAACTTGTGGTGCGCGCACGAACAGAGCTAAAGTTTCAGGACTTAGCCATATTTGGCGTATCAGGCAAGACACGAGAAAAGCATGACCCGATAGGGAATGAGGAGTGGATAAGGTGCCATCTTGGCAATGTGATGCCCATGAAAGGAATATGCTTAACGATAGAGGATTCTAGAAGACCATCATTACAAGGAGTGGAGAGCTTGGATCTAAAGGAGCATGCTCCCATGGAGGATCACATACAAACACTTAGCGCAAAATATGAGGCCACAGAAGGATGAGTTGGCACTATGGGATGCTTATAAATACATGCACCCACAGAGAGAGAGAGAGTAGATTAGGTATATTATAGAGGATAATATAGAGAATGGAGCTCTACATAAATACTATGAGAACTCTGTGGGATTGGGTAGACGCTATATAAGGGAGTAATGTATTAAGGGGCTAGGATATAAATTTTTCTTTGTATGGATGAAGGACATGATCTGTGCTGTGATGTATGACTTTGGTCTAATCAAGCTATGGTAGTCTAATGGATCCACTGAATGTAATGAGGTTACAAACATGAATGAGTATGAATGTAATTGATTTGGTTCATATATATATATATATCTTTTCATTTTTGTTCATAGATGTAAATCCTTATGCATTTTACTTTCTATTGTAGTTCTATTTGTTATCTATAAGTACCCTCTATTTGGAATGAATACATTTTTCTAGAGGCCATTTTGAGCCCTATGATGATTATATGTCTCATTTACACCTTTATTCATTAAGTTCCTAACATAGATGATGGTTTCCCACTTAACTCACATAAAAGAGATACTTGATGCCCACATGTGCCTTGGGTGAGTTCCCAACACTTGCTAGATTATAGGCCGATGTGTATGGGATTCCCTTGTTCTTTGGTGGGTGTAAAAATGACTACAGGGAGAAACCAGTAGTGGTATTCCAAGCTGTATTGTAGGTCCAAACCACTTATGGGAGTTTTTGTACCCAATTTGTTTTGTCTGCATTAATAACTTTGGTTAAAATATTCTCCATCTCTCTATTTGTAACTTCTACCTGTCCATTGGATTTTGGGTGATATGGTGATGAATTCCAATACTTGATTCGGTAGATCTCCAAGAAAGCATCAATCATGTTAGACACACATTGAGGTCCCTGATCAAATATAATAGCTCTAGGGGCACCAAATCTCAGCATAACCCTATTGTACAAAAATTCATCTAGATTATCTTCATTAGATGATGCCAATGCTTGAACCTCAGCCCACATTGTGACATAATCAGTGCACACAAATAGGTAATCTTTCCCAAAGAATGGGAGATTAAAAGGTCCAACGAAATTAATACCCCACTTCTCAAATGGTTCTAAAACCACCCGAGGATTGAGAGGCATTTCCATGGACAATGTAGGATTTCCCATTCTTTGACATGCATCACAATTCCACAAGTACCTCTTGACAAAATTATGAAGAGGAGGCCAGTAATACCCAGCTCCAAGGACCTTGTGAATTGTCCTCTTCACTGAGTAATGTCCTCTTTCAGGCTCATCATGATAAGCTCTCAATATGTCATATACTTCATTCTCATGAAAACACCTGCAAAGAACCATATCAGGATAACATTTAAATAAAATTATGTTACGCCATTTATATGCTAACATGTTTTTAACTAATCTCTTTCATTCCTTATTGGTAAAGTAAGCTGGAAACTTCCCTGTAGTTAGGTAATTCACAAGATCAACAAACCATGGTGGCTGAGTTGATATTACAAACAAGTTTTCATCTGGAAAATGATTATGGACTATTTCTTCTTCTTCTAAAACATTCAATCTTGAAAGGAAATAAACAACAATGTTAGTCTTTCCTAGCTTATCAATAATTGTTAAGTTAAATTATTGCAACAAGATTAACCATCTGATAATTCTACCCCCTTATATTGGTTTATTCATCAAATATCTTATGGTTGAATGGTCAGTATAAACAAATATTTTGTACCCAGTAATATAATGTTTAAATTTATTCAAAGAGTAAACAACAGCTAAAAATTCCTTTTCCATAGTGATGTAGTTTCTCTCTATAGGGGTCAGATTCTTGCTGATAAAATAAATGGTATACATTTGATCTTCTTCATATTTTTGTCCAAGAACAACTCCCATTTTTGTATTAGATGCATCAGTATGAATATGGAAAGGTTTCCCCCAGTCGGGTCCTCTCAAGACTGGAGTGGTGGTTAGCTTCTCTTTGATAATCTCGAAAGCCTACTGACATTGAGGAGACCATTCAAAAACACAATCTTTTGTTAGCAAAGAAAACATAGGTGCAACAATTTTACTGAAGTCTTTGATGAACCGCCTATAATACCTTGCATGTCCAAGGAAACTCTTGATGTCAGTATGATTTTTTGGCTTAGGTAGGTGAGTAATTACTGCAATCTTTTTGGGGTCAATTTGTATTCCTTTGGTAGAAATACGATGACCTAAGACAATTCCTTGATCAACCATAATAAGACATTTTTCATGACTCGAGGAAAGTGTTTTTTATTGATAAGGTGGATTGATGGGACCTGTTCCCAATAAAAAATAGGGCCTAAATACCCTTGATAGATAAAAAACAAAGTTGGGCCAATACCCCAAGATTAAAAAACCTATAAAATATTACTGATCCAAACGACAAAAGAGAGGCTACTGTAAAACCTGGGTCGAAAAGTAGTCCTCAATACTACTTATTTGACCTTTTTTAATTTTCTTATTCTCAACTTCTTGCCACTTACCATTCCCATCTGTGATAGCTAAGTGAAGAGGATTTTTTTGTCACTATCCGATTATCTGATAGAGATTCCTGATCTGAATCTGATTTGGTAGGATAAAGACTCCTTTTCATTCTGGTGACAGCTAAAATCCCCTGCAAATCCTAAACAACTTCCATTTTTCCACATTCCACACTCTCCTCTGCCTTATTCTCTGCATTTGAATTTCCTGGCTCCACCTTGAATGGTTCCATCTCAACCAATTCCAAATCCAAACATCCCCAACCTTTGGTCAATCTCGAACCAATCTTCTTAACTGGTTTTTTAATCACTGGACATGATGCTTGCAAGTGACCAGGGTTTCTATAGTTTCTACACTGGAAAGCTATATTTTTGTAATCTAAGGGTTGAGAATGCATAAAGTTTCTAAATTTTAAATTAATTCGATCTAGAAGCCCTTTAATCAGATTGAATTCCACACATATACAGGCGAAGGAGCGCATACCCACATGAGATCTATCTATATCTTCTTTTAAGAATCTGCCCAATATATTTCCAATATCTTCTAATTCATACCAGAGGTGTAGATGAAGATTGGGAAGTATCACCCAAACCAATGTTTTAAAGATTGATAGAGTGTTCAGGTCAAATTTTGGGAACCAAGGAATCAAAAATAAACTAACAGTACCCTAGAACCAAGGCCCATCAGCTACATAACGCTAAAAGTCCCCTTCTTCTCTAAAATGAACAACAAAAAACCTCTAAAATAGAGGAAGATTTCACAT
This sequence comes from Taxus chinensis, assembly GCA_019776745.2. Lineage (NCBI taxonomy): Eukaryota > Viridiplantae > Streptophyta > Pinopsida > Cupressales > Taxaceae > Taxus > Taxus chinensis. The sequence goes on along the minus strand of CM034154.1, from coordinate 27,706,120 downwards.
TTATCAGAATAGTTTTGAAATATCCATTAATACAATGCTTTAGAGGAAGGCCATATTCCATTGAATCGACCTATTATGGCATCCTGAGATAAATTTTGAAAATATTCCTCCACTTTCTGACCTTCAATGGCCAGCGAAGGGATTTCTTTAGAAATATCAATGATACGGTTAATTCCATGGATTATTTCCTTTAGATTTTCCTAGGGCATCTTTAAATGAAGCCATCCCACTACCCTGAGCACCTCCCCTTATATTTCCTTTGTTATTGAGCCCTCGTTGGCTTGACCCGACCTTTTTTTTGGATTTTTCAGTGCCAGGTATAGGGTTAGGGCATATCCACCCAGCCCTAACATCTACCATTCCATCCATAGTAGCCCGCGTCTCCCTGAAAGCTCATCCCCATTGTCATGCTACCTCTCCATGCTTATTCTGCCATCCTTTGTTGGATCAGGTCTCTATCCCCATCTTCTTCATGGGTTCATAGTTGGATGCCATCCTCCTCCTCGCTCCTCTCCTCAAACTTCACAAGCCCCTAAACAATCCCTAAAAATAATAAATATTAATCCCATGACTCAAGGAAAGTTGGTGCTGCTCACATCTAGTTAATAATTTGTCAATATTGTTTAGAGATTCATCAAAAGTGGAATCGTTGACAATGAAGTTGTCCATGTAAACTTCAACACAATCATTTGTAAGATCTACAAAAATGGCCAAAACTACTCTCTGGAAAGTAACAGGTGCATTAAAAATTTCAAATTGTAGAAATATATATGAAAATGTACCCTAGGGACAAGTGAAGGTGGTTTTATCATGATCAATAGGTGTAATACTAATTTGGTTATACCCACTAAACCCATCAAGAAGGAGAAATATTTCTTACCTACAAGATTGTCTAGAACCTGATCAATAAAGGGTAGGGAAAAGTAGTATTTCTTGGTGGCTTTATTAAGTTCCCTATAGTCTACAAATATTCTCTATTTACAATTTTTCTTGGGATCTATAACTAGTGGTGATACCCACTGACTATCATATATATGATAGACGAATCCTACTTTCAAAAATTTTTCTATCTCATTTTTGACTATGTGTAGTCACTTTTACACCCACTTAAGAACAAGGGAACCTCATGCGCATTGAACTATCACCCAACGGGCGCTGGGCGCTCACTCGAGGCATGTAAGAGGGCACTGAGTCTCTCTTTTATCTGAGTCTAGGGAAGGCATAGCTCATGACTCCGACTTAGTGAATTAACAGACATGAATATCTAAAGAGCTCAGGACAGATTCTATACCCCTTTAGTCATAGTAGAACCAAAATGCACCACATAAATAATAGAACTAAGAGTTTTAAATCTACTACTATACTTAACCATTCAAGTAAGATTCATGATTATATATGAATAGAAGTACAATAGAAGTATGTAGATAATAAAAGGAAAGATTCTTAACACATTTGACATGGTAACCTTATCACATTCATTCATAGTGTTACTTATAAAAGATTATAGAAGGTAGACCGTAGTCATGCGCCAAATGTGGATCCATACATGTATTCTCGCAAGACAAAAGTTTCACTCCCCATTTCCCCATTACATCCTTACTTGAATTCTATACCCATTTTCATCCCATAGTTCCTGCAGTAATTCTGCAAAGCTCCACTACCTTATTTTTGTCTCTCTTTATTTTCCAAAGGTGCGCATATAAATATTCCTCTAATCTCTAACAAACTCCTCTGCAGCCTCATATCTGGCCCCAAGTGTTAAGGTGTGGGTCACCTCGGGAGCATGCCTCTCCATGTCATGATTAAATTTTTGGATCTTTCTATCGCAAGGTATATTCCTTCCAGGACACCCTGTCGCTAGGCTAGAACCTTATCCAAATGGAACATGTTCTTCATGTGTTCTATCCCAAAGGACAAAATTGGCAAAGTCTTGAATTATTCTTCGTACAGAGCGCATGCCCTGGGTTATTCAAGAAGCCTTTTTAACTCTTCCTTGCACGCCTATACTTATGCGCTTTCTCTTACCATGCATGCCTACACGCCCTTAAGATTTGGAACCTAAAATAGGGGCCCAACATTACCCCACACTTCACCTGTTCTCCACCCTTGGGAACCTTCTCCAAGAATGTAGTATAAAATAATGCAAGGATTTGCCTTGGAAAAGAATGGGGGGGAAAGAATAAAGAAAGGGGAAGAGAAAGAATAGGGGGAAAATTTCCTAAAGGAGGGGAAATTCTTGTTAGAGGTCAGCCTCCAGTGTACTCCAAGCGCTGACTTCCTTCTGTGCTTTAGTGCAGATGTCACTAACCAAGGTGCTCACCTCATCGTAAGTTAGCCCCTCCCCCTGTGTGGTAATGGTTTCTACCACAGTCCCCAGTTCTTTAGCATGGTCCTCCAGGGCATCCATCTTCCTTATGATGACCTTGTAGATCTCTTTTAGCCGGGTTTTGATTAAGACTCACCAGTTCTCAATGGTTTCAGATTTCTTTTCTACCTCAGCTATGATCCTTTCCTACTTGGCTCTATTTCCCTTATTATTCTCTTTGAATTCCTTCAATTAAGCCTCATCACTAGCAAGCAGTATGCTTGTCACCTTGTCTTGATTTGCACAGTGGTCGTAAGCGACCCCTATGGTTTATGCATCTATTCTTATGTCAGCGAGCACCTTGTTGTATTTAGCCATGAGTGTGACAACCTTCAACTTTTTTTCTCTCTCCAAGTGTGTCATTACCTCCTATGGAAAATCTAAAGCCAAGGGATGCCTCTCCATGGTGAGGATTCGAGTCAAGTCCTCTAAGCACTCCAAGGAGGATCTATACTTTTGCATAGGAGGGTTAAGGTCTGGGTGCTTCGTGATAATCGATTGGGAGATGAGCTCCACCTTCTTGGAAACTTCACACACCCTAGCATTTTCCTCCTGAAGCTCCCTCTGCAGTTGTGCGCTGATTAATTTCTCTAGGCCGAGATCCTTTGTCAGCTTCACCACCTCTTCCTTCATTTTCTCCAACTGGTCCTCCAAGAATCTAACCCTGTCATTTCTAGCAAAGAGCCTAGCCTTGATTTCCACTGAGACTTTTTTCATTGTGTTGCACACTTACTCATCTGATAGTTGTTGTGTGTTTACAATGGGGTTTTCCCCCTTTCCTTCAGATAGCTTCAACACCACTCCCTGGTTAATTTTGAATTTAGGCTAATCGAGGTGGGAGTCGAATGCCCAAGATAGCATTTTCCTCATTCGCGGATATCCTCCCTAAGGGCCAAATGACTTCATGGTGGTGAGCTCCTTAGTGGGCATGGTACTTTGGAAACGTGTGCACAATACTTTGTTGGGGTCATCAATGTAGCTCATTGTTGTCCTTCCCCCTTCTGTGTATTTACTTCCCGTGCACATGCCCTTGGGAACAGTCACCAAGAGAGTTGGTCCTTTCGCGCTACTTCCATTCTTGTCCCTTTGTTCCTTCTTGAACTCACCGAGCACAAGGTCTGCGCTGCACCCCAACTCTTCATTTACCAAGGCATCAATTATCTTCTCTGCCTCTCTTGTTTCCTTCTCATCCATCTCCTCTTGAGTGAGCTTGGGCACATCTAGTTCCTTGTTACTAGCCCCTTTTCTCCCCTCTTCGCCAAGCATGCCTTCCTCCCTTTCGGCATCTTTCCTCCTTACAAAAATGAAGGCATCATTTGCATTCTCAGCCTCCTCTCCTTCTAAGTCATGGATATTAATTGGCTCTTGGTCCACCTCCAGCTCCTCCCCTTCATTGTCATCCCTTTCACCTACATAGGCGTTCAGGTCATTCATATCTTCAGACCCTTGTTCCTCCATTCCTTGTTCTTCTTCTCTGGCCAAAAAATATGGAGTGGGGGATGTTGTCTTTTCTTCATCTGAAGGTTCTTCAAGGGATGGTGGCTTCGCAGGATCTGGGGTATTTTCCCTGACCACCGTTCTTCTCTTCTTTCAGACATAGGTACTTGGCCCAATGGTACCTATATCCTACCTCCCCACCACCCCTTGTTCTTCCTCTTCTTCTTATTTCTCCTTGTGCTTTAGCGTTGGCTTCTTCCTTCCCATGGGGTCATCTAGGATGAATATTTAATTTTCTACATACGTGCCCTTCTCCAACTTTGGCCTTATGTGTAGGTAAATTCTTGTAGTAGCGCTCTCAACAATTGGTAAGGTCATCAGCCTTATGATGTCCACATTCTGCGACACGTACCTTTCAACATACGTGTGCTTTCCTAGATAGACCAGCTTCTTCCTCATCTCTTTGTGTTCACTTTCGAGGGTGGATAGGTCAAGTCTTAACTTCTTCGACTCCTTATATCTGTTTACCCCTACTTGGAATAATTTGGTAGTAAATGAGAAGGGGAGTTTGCACCAGGGACTCTAATGTGGGACTCCCACTCTTGTCCTAGCAAAACCCCATCTAGGTATTACATCTGTGAGTACCATTCCTCATTGGTATCCAAGGGAATTTCATCTTATTTCTTCTTTCCTTTTCCCTTCCCCTTTCATTTCTTGGATTGTACTGTAGGCTTATCAATTGGTTTCGTGGCCATCATTTTACCCTTTTATTTCATTCCTTGGTTACCTTTGAGTTTTTTGAGAGTTTTCTTCACACACCCCGTGCCCTAGGGTACAAACCCTGATTTATGATTTCCCTCTTTCGATCACAACGTTCTTTCACAACTTTCCTCACACCCATAAATCACTTTCTTCTCTAGTTTGTAGATCAAATGGACTGATTACGTGTGAGTTTCCGAGATTCTCCTTCTTGTGAGTTAGCTCTTGAACCCTAGCTCTTGAAATAAAATTGTTCTCCTTGTTTTCACAAAGTAAAATAATGAACTTACCATCCTTGTATTTATAGCTTTTTCCTGCTTTTATGCATTAAAGGCTAGGCTACCTACCACTGTACGACACTATTTAATGTGGCATTTTCATACAAACCTGACTTCATCACCTTTCCTTGCACACCAAATTCTCATGTGAAATGTTTTTCACCCACACCTAATCCTTGCACAAAAAATTTTCTAACCTTCTGGCACACAGACAATCCATCTTGACAGAAGACTTTTGCACGCGTGTTACCAGTGCCAAAGGCACCTCTTCCATCCTCATGATTCTTGCTTTCACCTACCTCGTGTTTTTGTGATTTTTTCTCCTTTGTACGTGGATTTCCAATAGAACCCTATTTTTTCATCCATCTAGCTTCCTAATGCATCTTTTCAATAGGGTAGTTCGAACAATCTACCAACTCAATCTTCCTACAAAATAACTTCATGCCTCTCTTCATCACCTCACCCCATACTAAATCTATGCACGGTCCTCTGTGCAATCATAAGTTTAAAAATTATTAAGGTTACCAAAACCCAAGGCGCAAAACAAGACAACAACGTGAAAGGGAAAAACAAGAAAGGAAAAGCATAAAAGGAAACTCTAAACTAACTGGCAGAACTACCTTATTTACAAAAACCAAGAAGCATTATTTATAGTAGGGCTTCAGCCTACTCCCATTGAAGTGTCCAGGTAATTTTGTTCCATCCAGCGCTTGTAGCTGGCATGCACCCAAATCAAGGATGGATGAAATTACATAAGGACCCAACTAATTCACCTTAAACTTTCCAGGATGGCATAGAAATTTAGAATCATATAAAAATACCATCTGGACAACCTCAAATTGTTTTGTTTTTAATGTGGCAGTCATGTCATGCCTTTTTTTTAGCTTTTTCAATTGTTTGGCTGCATCTTGCTAGTGAGCACCTTTCATCCAAATTTATTAACTCATCAATTCTCTCTTCTAGCACTTGTTCATCGTCTATCCCTCCTAGACGTGTTATACGCAGCGATGGTAGCATAAATTCAACCAGAAAAATATCCTCCATGCAAAACACCAGTTGAAATGGTTTGGCCTTGTTTAACATTTTATATGTTGTTTGGTATGCCCAAAGGACTACTGACACCTTATCATCCCAATCCTACCTTCCTATGTCACATATCTTAGTTAATGTGTGACTAAGGATTTTGTAAAATGCCTCTGGAGTCCCATTTGCCTGAGGGTGATAAGGGGTAGTCTTGTGATGGGCAACCATGAATTCTACCAATAGGATCCTGATTGTTTCATTTAAGAAGTGAGTACCCCTATCACTTGTTAAACTTAATGGGAACCCATACCTACTGATAATGTTCTCCCACAAAAATATAGCATTTGTGGCTACGGTGCAATCCCTGGTGGGTGCAGCCTCTACCCACCTTATTAGATAATTAGTATAGGTAATAATATACCATGAGTTAGTCCTTCGCGCAGCTGGCGAGATTGGTTCGATGAAATCTATTGTCCATTTTTCAAAAGGTTTCACACTTGCGATGGGGCACAAGGGCATCTCATCCCTTTTTCTAGGTTTTCCAAGGCCCTGGCAGTGGTCACAGGCCTTGTAAAACTCAATACAATATTGGTGAATTGTTTCCCACCATAGTCCAGCAACTAGGATCTTGTGCGTAGTTGCATTCCCTGCATAATGTCCTCCAGCAATCCCACCATGGGATTCTTATATTATAGCTATGCGTTCATGTTCTAGTACACACCAGCACAATACCTCATTATAGCCCATTTTATACAAATCCCCATTGATCAACATGAATGGTGTTACGCATATGGCTAACCTTTTCCTTTCCAGAGCATTCATTCCTTCAGGTGCCACACCTTCCTTGAGAAAGATATCAATGTCTTCTAGTTCTGAGGGCATGCGCCATAACCTGGATAGTTGTGCATCCGACATGGTTTCCTTGATACTCTATGCGTCATCTCCTGAATCAATCCTTGATAAATGATCTGGCCCACAATTGTTCTTTCCTGGTTTTACCACAACTTTGAATTCAAATTCCTAAAATAGAAGAACCCAATGGCATATGCACCCTTGCAACACTTCTTTGTTTACCAGATACTTCAAGGCCATATGGTCAGTTTAGAATATGAAAGGAGTTTCTAGCAGATATTGCCTAAATTTGTGGAGCACGTAGATAATTGACAATGCCTCGTGCTCGATCATTGTATAATTCTATTTTGCTAGAGTCAACTTCTTGCTTGAAAAACAAAAAGGATGATCAACAATCCCCTCTCCTGGTTGAGCAACAATGGCTCCTATTTGCCATACTAGAGGCACCCACATGGACATGGAAAGATTTATCCCCTAATGGGAATCATAGAATAGGTGCAGTGATAAGCCTTTCTTTTAGAATGTCAAATACCCTCTATTGTGCCTCTCCCCATTGAAAGGCACTCTTGTGACTAAGCAATATTTCCAAAGGCATGGCTATCTTGGCATATCCCTTAATGAAATTTCTGTAGTACCCAGTGTGTCCAAGAAATCCACGCATGGTGCTTTTCCTGGGAGGCTCCCCTAATCCCATAGTAACAGCAACCTTCGCGGGATCTACTAGTAAGCCCTCCTTACATATGATATGCCCCAACAAAGTTCCAAAAGGAGTTACAAAGATACATTTCTTAATGTTGAGGGAGATCCTCAACTACTGAAATCTTTCAAACATCAACCTTAAGTTATCACAATAGTCCCTGACCAACCCATACACTATCCAATCATCCCAAATATACCTGAAGAAACTTGTGGATGAAGTCCTTAAATGCTTGTACCACTATGCGCGAAAATACAATGGGTGCATTGTTTAGCCCAAAGGGCATGACCGTATATGCAAAAAATCCCCACTCGGTGGAAAAAGTTGTCTTATCTTGGTCTTCCTTGGCAATCCTTACTTGGTGATATCCTGAGAATCCATATATAAAGGAATACACCTTCCACCTAGCAACTCCTTCCAAAATATCTTCAGTAAAGGGGGTGGAAAAAGGATCTATGATACAAACAACGTTTAATTCCCTGTAATCCACACATATCCTAATCTGTCCATCCTTCTTTATGCTAATCACCATTGGACTTATCCACTTTGATTCCTCCATAGCCTCAATGATACCGGATGCTATCATTTTGTCTAGTTCTTCTTTAACCCTTACGCACATGTTGGGATTCATTGGGTAATGCCTCTTCCTGACTGGGTGCGCACCATCTTTCAACCTTATCCTCATTTCCCCCAATGAATCGTGGATGCCTTTCAACTCATGGTATTTGCGTGGGAATAAAGCCTCAAATTCATGTAAGAGATCGATGATCTTTGATACTTCCTTGTCCGACCAATAGTCTCCAATGATAGCCTCTTTGGGCTCCTCTTCCGAGCCGATGTTAACCTTCTTCATTTTAAGTGGTTCATGATATGCTCGTGCACATGCATCTGTACTATCAACTACATTTAATACCCCAACCAAATGGTTGACATTCAGGTTCTCTATCTCTTCTCCATCAACAAGGTATAACATATTTCCTTTCTCCTTTTTAGCACACGCACGCTCGAATTGTATGTATCCGGTTCTTATTCTTCGAATTGCGCTTCTAAACTCGGTCCAACGAGTAAGTTTACTAACCTATCTTCCGCCATGGTGCAATCCCTCAGAGTGAGGTTCTTGATAGTTTGCAATGCCTCATCAACTGGTTGCTTTGTACTTTGGTACTCGAATGTGTGGACCAAGTCAGTCGTTAATCCCTGCCAACTTCCCATTCGGCGGCATGTTTCAGAATGTATATACCACATGCGCGCACAACCTTGAGGTGTCGAATACAACTTATGCACCCAAATAGAGAGTGGTAAAGCTTCCACGCCTTCTCCCCAGACCCTCTCACATTCCTGGATGTGGGAAGAGGTGGGTCCATTACCATTGTAATCCTTAATAGTGGTGGGTACATTGTTTTTTGAGAATTAGATAGTGAGCACAATTCAAACTTCGCACCATTCCAACAAGTTTTCACTATGCGCGGCCCACCACCTTGCTACTGTGCCGATCAAAACATAACCTATCATACTTCGCCACTCATCCTCCCTCTAGCGAGCTTCCATCTCTCTCAAAAAGACCTTAGGGTATGCATCCCCAGAATAATTTTTTATTGTCTTCCCTCCCAGGTGCCAAACTGTACGTGCCATTATTACCTTGGTTACTGATCCTTTTAGATGTTTCCCAATCAATTCATAAGTCCCACGTGCCCAATTATCACATGCTATATTAGTAATATCACTAACAGATTGTGCATCATCAAACTGGATGACTCCTTCTGTAGGGTGGATGGTCTCTGGATCTCTTATGGAGCGCACATATATTCTATCCAGGACTTCCTCCTCGAGGGGTTAAGTATAGGGGGTGGACTTCCCATCAACTAGCGGTATAACTACCTTCTCTTCCTTGTTTTCAAAACTTATGTACCCCTTATTAAACTGGAGATCTGCATTATTCTTATAACACCACGGGTGCCCAAGTAGAGCTGGGAAATTATCTACCTCCGCAAGCACCAAGACTTGAAAATCCCCAGTGAACCTAGTCCCCTGAATAGTAATGGTTGCATCCTTCAAGACACCTATGGGCATCACCTTTTTCTTATTTTCCATATACATCACATTTGAAGATGGCTGTGATGCAGGCCTTCCCATTTGATGCCAAGCATCCAGAGTGAGAACATTAACCTCTACGCCTGTGTCAATGATGATGTTGCTAAGCAACCATCCATCCACTACTGCGTTCAGGGTAATATCTTTGTCATAATCAAGGCTGTGAGGTGAAAGGTTTACATGCAGAATCTTCCTTTCATGTTCTTCCTCGGCGCGTGGCACCTTTTCTCTCAACCATGCCCCTAGCAGGGGAATAATATTCTCCTGCCTCAGTAGTTTACACACCTCCTTAACCTCATCCAAGTCATCCCTTAGTGCTTCCACTGGCCTGCTTTGCTCATCTTTTCTAGTCTGCTCTTTTAAGCATTGGATCTCCCCTTGTAAACTTCTAATTACATTCATGGTTTCTTGGTAGACTTCTTTCTGGTGAGCTGGGTTTGGATACTTCCCATGTACTACTTCTTCTCTAAAAACCAGATTTCTCTGCCTAGGCACTTCTTTTGTGTGTGTGGATTCCACCCTCATTGTTACCATAACAGGCTCTAGTTATGATTCACGTATTACTCGCGGAAGCCACTGCGTGTCAGATTTCTTAATACTCACCATGGCAGTGCCCTTATCCTTCTGGTACTACTGACTCATATGTTCATACAACTCTTGGCATTCTTCGTACTTATGTTTCTTTCCACACCAGGAGCATTGTAGAAGATCTAGACATTCGCACTTATAATGGTTTGTGGCTCCACAATTAAAACACGTCCCACGTGGGAACTCACTTCTTCCTCTGTAGTTACCATGACCACGAAATCCTCCACAAAACCCTCTTCCACGCGCATATCCATCTTTGTGCTCCTCATACCGACGTTCATCTCCTTTGGAACTAATGACAATGCCAGTATGACACACACCAAGACCAATTGACTCATGAATCTGGTCAACCAATCTACAATCCTTGGTGTCATGAGTGGTTGAGGTACATATTTTGCAATAACAAGATGCATTCTTACGGATCACATGCTGCAACAGGGGGAACCTACTTGTATCATGGTCCTCGTGACATATCTCATAGTTTACTGCCACAGCACATACCGCCTTCTGAGTACATCTCCCACCATTATCCTTTGTGTGTCCTTTCACGTTACAATCTGTACACCCCATTCCTCCGTGAATCTTTGGAACTGTGTTTGCAGACAATTTCTCCAATTGCTTAGCCATGGCGGAAATTTGAGCCTCCAGAAATGGGCTAACACTAGCCCTCCTAAAGGGTGTGATCAATCCTCTGACAAACCACTGAGCATGTTGTGAAGGGTGGATATCATAAGACAACTTAGAAAAAATATTATTAAAGCACACATCATATTCCCATATGCTCTTTGCCATTCCCTGTTGGATTTCTTTGAGAGATCTAATGCTCTTTTGTTCAAACTCAGGTACGTGGAATTTCGTCAAGAATGCATTTCTCAGTGTGGTATAATCCACAACAGTCTGATGAGGGTCATACTTTCTATACCAGCTATGCGCGTGTCCTTGCAATGTTGTCATAAATTGACTGACCTTTTGATCCTGGGTTGTGATTCCCTTCACATGCCATAGCAGCTCGTACTTATGCACATGCTCCACGGCATCTTCTATTCCACTTTAATCTGACAAGTGTATAGACATCTCAAAAAATACTTGAGGAGGTGGCTGCGGCCCTTGCCCTCCCGATCTAGTCCCTTGGTTTCCTCTGGTGTTTCCTCCTTTGCTGGATCCACTAGATCTTGAGCCACCAGCTCCACCACTTCCACCTCCAGATCCTCCTGTGTTAGGTACAAGGCCTGTGTTTATCATGTCAAGCACTCCCGTCGTCCCACTAAATTGCACGCCGACAGTTTGTGAACTAGTACCACTCCCAGTCATTGTTCCTCCACCACTTCCCAACACGCTTCCAAAACCAGCCGTGTACGTGCCTTGTCCAAACATTCCACCAAATATCGGAATAGTGTGTGAAGCCATAGAAGTCCAAAATGAGAAATTGTATGTTTTAGATGCCGATCGGTTGCTTCCACTGATATCAAATGGATCAATTGTACTCTTCCCTCGTTTGAACAAACCAAGCGCCAAGGTTTGGTTGCTACATGGGGTCAGATGCGTGCCAACAACTCTTCTCTCTGTACGTGATGGACTCACATCAGAAGCCACAAGGTTTTCTCTTCCGCGCTTACCAAGATGGGGTACCACAGACTATTTGGGTTCGACATCCTCCGCGTGAACCTTAACTCCTTTCCACCATGTCTGGCTCGATAACCCACTTGTAATCCCACACTGCCTATCAATATCCTTTTCACGCGCTTTGTTATACTTGAGCCGCCTCTCCTCCCTTTCCTTTTTAGTCATCAGATAAGCCTTCCTTCCCCAACTTGGCTTCCTCGCCTAGCGCTCAGGGTGGTTTAGCCGGCCATAGGGAATTCCTCTAAGGCCATGGTTACCATCTATATTTTGATTGCAAGTGGAATAACACACAAAAATGATCCCCTGGGCTCTCGCAAGAACTCAAACTCAACAACTTCTAGACATGAATACGTGGAAATGGCATATTCTAGAGTGTAGCTAGTCAGTATTCCCTTCCACCAATGGTCTATAGCACGGGTCCACTTTAGATCAACATCTTACAGCTTCTGATATGTTTCTTGGGTCCAAGGGTATGATCTATAATGCCACCTCGATCTAGATGTATAAGGTAAGAGCCATTCGAATAACTCTACTGGGAAACAACAGAAGAAGGTTTCATACAACTCATGCTAAAGAGTGTCTTCCACCCATCTTTGCGTATCAAACCCAGATCCGGTACTAAATCTCTGAGTGAATTCATCCTCCATGCTTTTAAACCAATCCTCAACACCTTCAAGGGTTAAGCGTTCCGTCATCACTTTTTACAAAGATCATGATATATTCCATGTTCAACTACGACTTCAAAAAGAGGTCCCGGTAACGGAACCAAGATGTAGTCACTTTTGCACCCACTTAAGAACAAGGGAACCTCATGCGTACCAACCTATCACCCAGCAGGTGTTGGGTGCTCACTCGAGGAGTGCGAGATGGCATCGAGTCTCTCTTTTAAGTGAGTTTAGGGAAGGCATAGCTCATGAGTCTGACTTAGTGAATGAACAAACATGAAGAGATATAGAGCTCAGGATGACTTCTATACCCCTTCAGTCATAGTAGAACCAAAACACGCAATAGAAATAATAGAACTAAGAGTTGTAAATCTACTACTATACTTAACCATTCAAGTAAGATTCATGGTTATATACGAATAACAATACAATAGAAGTATGCAGGTAATACAAGGAAATATTCTTAACACATTTGACATGGTAACCTTATCACATTCATTCATAGTGTTACTTATAAAAGATTACAGAAGGAAGACCATAGTCATGCGCTGAATGTGGATCCATACATGTATTCTTGCAAGACAAAAATTTCACTCCCCATTACATCCTTACTTGAATTTTGTACCCACTTTCATCCCATAGTTCCCATAGTAATTTTGCAGAGCTCCACTACCTTATTTCTGTCTCTCTTTCTTTGCCAAGAGCGTGCATATAAATAGGCCTCTGAGCTCTAACAAACTCCTCTGTAGCCTCAGATCTGGCCCCAAGTGTTAAGGTGTGGGTCACCCCGGGTGCATGCCTCTCCGTGTCATGATTAACTTTTTGGATCTTTCTATCGTAAGGTATATTCCTTCCAGGACACCCTGTCACCAGGCTGGAACCTTATCCGAACGGAACACGTTCTTCATGTGTTTTTTCCTAAAGGCTAAAAATGGCTAAGTCCTAAATTGTTCTTCCCATGGAGCACACATTCTGGGTTCTTCAAGAAGCCTTTTGAACTCTGCCTTGCATGCCTATACTTGCGTGCTTTCTCCTTCCATGCGCACCTACGCACCCTTAAGATTTGGAAGTTAAAATTAGGGGCCCAACACTATGTCTCTGAGTGCTAGATTAATTATTCATTGCACCTGTCTCACAGTTTTAACATCCTCAGTGTAGGTATGGTGAGTGCAAATGCTTGGATGGATCCCTTTCATATCAGTATAATCCCAAGAAAAATCTTGGGACTACTTCCTCAATATTTCTACAACCCTAGTCTCTTGGCTGGCCTTTAAGTTATTACCAATGGTCAACTCTTTTCCTATGTCAACATTCACTTGCTTGGTATCTTTCAAAATAGAGATCTCTGTATCCGTAATTAAAGAATTCAAGGGAAAAACATGAGGCTGAAGCATGTGCAAAATAGTCATATTTTCAAGAGACATAACCTTGGGTAAAGGACAATAGAAATTAGTGACTGCACATTCCTCATTATAAGTATAGGTTTCCTTACAATTTTCATTCAAAATGTCACTTACCAAGGTAATATTATCTGTTGTGTTTAGAACAAATAGTTCTGTAGCCTTAGTTCTAATTTCCGTAGCCCTAGTTATGTTTTTCGTAGCCACAATGTCCTTTTCATCAGACATTGTGTATGACTCAATAATTTCTTCCATGTGATTTTCCACTACGATGGTGGCCATATAAGAAGAACTCAGATGATTAGTATCTGAATAATCTACCCATACATGTTCACAAAAATCTACATATGGCTGGGAAGGAGGATACAATGAAATATTATTTGATTTTCTCATTTAAATGGTCATTTTCCCCAGCCTACAGTCAATATGTGCAGCAACAATAGCCAACCAAGGCCTTCTTAAGATGAATGGATATCCCAACTTTCAAACTTTAGGCTATAAGACCATAAAATCAACGTGATACTCTTAGGATTCAACTATGAACATTACATCTTTAATCACTCCATGTGGTACAACAATGAATTGATCTGCCAATTGAAGAATGTTGTTGGTTGGTTGTAAACCTGTTAAAGACATCAGATTGAACATATCTATTGTTATAACATTGATGGAAACACCAATATCACTAAAACATTTGATATTGACTGACCATTTACAAAAATAGTAATGAATGGACTCCCAAGATCCCTATATTTTGATGAAATAAGCTTTCTAGCAATAACATTAGCTAGATTCCCTTACAATTTTACTGTTTTTGGGTATTTATTCTTTCTTCCTGGTGTCTTTATACACTGGTCTCTAATGGTCTAGTTTAATTTTGTAATGTCCCTTATTTCTCTTAGAAGTGGGACCTCAATGTTAATCTTTTTCAACTCTTGAACTAGTGTTGTTTCTTCTGCAGTTCAAGTTTCTTGTAATCATTATGGAATAGGAGATGCATGTGCAATATTATCTATTCCTTGACTATTCCTAGTGTCTTCCATTTTTGGAACATGTTCAATTTCTTCATTTTCCTCAGGTGTCTCTTCTTTCTCATTTTCCTCAGGTATTTTTGCGATAACAATAAGATGATGATTCAATGTTCTCCCTAATCTTAGTCACATATTATTGATAGTATTAACCTACATTGTATCATGCTATCCGGTTTCATTAATTGAATATTTCTATTAATGTTTAGGATTCACTACAATATGGGCTAGAAGTTGAGTTTGTGTTGTTTTCCCATGTTGTTGATAGTTTTTTTGTGGGTCCATTAAATCCTGTTGTGATTTCCGGAACCTCCTTTGTTGATCATAATTCTTTTGAGGTGCCCATTGTTTCTTTTTCCATGGATTTGCATTGGTTAGTGGTGTTCAACCCTGCTGATTGTAGGGAGTCATCCATGGTGGTGGATGTGGGTAAACCATCCAGTTTGGTGGTGTCCACTCAAGTTGTCCCCTAGTAGGCTGAGGAGCTTGACTGGGCCATGACATCCTCCAGGGCTTCTGAGTAGGTATATGGGCATACACATCCTGATTATTTGGCCTTCGAAAAAATTTTACCTCTACATCATCTTGAGACATGGAACTCAATCCTTCTTTCAACTGAGGTAAGAAAGTGCAATGGTTAGTATCATGATCAGTAACATCATAGATCAAACACTTGTCTGTGACATCCAAAGGACACTCACTCAAAGGATGTCTCTTCCTACATTTAGGGCATATATGTCTAGAGGTTATTTTGTAGCACTGGTCTTGGCTTTTAGACTATCTATGGTTGATTTTAATTGTGAAAAGATGTTTGTTTTTACGTTAGCCATTTCATCCATAATTTCTAAGGTACCTAGGGTAGTCTTGGATGTTTTTCTTTTCTTTATACCTCCTCATGTTCTAGAGTAACTTCTGCATAGCTCAATGATGTTTTTCATACTAAATTTGTGCACATCACCTCCTCCCATAAGATGGAGGGAATCCTTGGTTTCCTCATCCAAGTCCTTTAAGGAAAAATGTCTTAGTGATTTCTACATGTAACTCATAACCACTCCTCTAATGGAGAAAGAGAAATCTATCCAGATAATCTTCTAGATTTTCATCTTCTTGTTTCTTTATCTGGAAGAACTCTTCTTTCCTATCTCTTCCCCTGAAGTAGTCTTGATATTTATCCAAAAAAATTATCTCCATGTTCTCCCAAGAATGAATAGTGTTAGGGGACAATCCCATGAACCACCTCATAACAGAGTCCTTGAGGATGGAAGGAAATAGTTTTAGTTTTTGATTATTTGTTCTGTAGTCATATGTGTGGAAAAGAAATTTGAATTCAACAGGAACTAATCTGGGTCTTCTGTAGACATTCCTCAGAAGATAGGAATGATGAATGGTGAGATATTTTTCATAGGTGCATCCTCATCTTCATCTAAGACAATGGGATAGGTAAAGGTTCTACCCAAGGGTTGGTTCTCATTATTCCCGTTTTCTCCCATTTCTAAAGGTTATTATGGTTCTAAATAGGATGATGCAAAATGTTCAGAAGGTATTTTAGTCATTGGATGAGATTTGATGTCGATTTCAGTGTTCCCTACTTGTACTCTATTTGGAGATATTCTTTGGATATTACGTGGTATAAATCTCCCTTGAATGTCTCATGGCCTATGCATCAAGGTTAGTTATGTAAACAAGGCATAAGACTTCTATTGGTTGCATAGATTAACTTCATTAACACCCATAAAATTTAAAGTGAATAAAATGGCATGTTGTGCTTATGATATCCCCAAAAACAATGCCAAAAAGATGGTTAATTGTATTCTCCAATCATTTAACTAACATATAATTCTGCTAGTGTCATTATTAAACTAGGGTTGCGTGTCAAGGCTGTATGTAATGAATCTTTATGTAACTTATTTATTTGGTGGTTCCTTTTGGGGTTTTTGGTTGTTATGTTTCTCTCTGTCCTTGCTAATCTATAGAAATGTAATGCTAAAGTACTGAAACAACACCACTATAATGAAATACATTTAATGGAAATACTATTATGGAATTGGAATGCACACACCAAATCAATATAACATAATTCAAATAACACACACTCTGAATTAAAATTGTAGAATCGAAATGACACACTCAAAAATTGAAATTGCATGAAAGGAAATAACACATAATGCATAGAAATTGTAGTAAAGGAAATAAGTAATTGCATTCAAAGTATAACTTCTCAAAAACCAAGAGCTTGTATAAATGTAAAATCCTCCACTTTCCTTGGCCGATTGGGCCCTTGCTCTTCCTTAGGACAGAGGTAATATCAATAGCACATGATATTCAAAACAACATCTAATATATTGATTCAGAAAAGTTCCATAACATACTCAATACATAACTTGAAAATAGATACTAACTTTTCTGAACCGTACTGCAGATTACCAACATCAACTAACTCCTAAATTTTTATTCAATGAGATTTATATATAGACATAGTCAGTTACACATCATGCCAAAATTTTAGGCATTGAGTTCTTCCACTAACATCCCTATTAAAGTTCATTAAATCCTACATAACTGCTAAAAAAAGATCCATGTTTATAGGTTGTCAATGGAAAAAGTCTTCCATGACTGCACGATAGCTCCAGACTCAGACTCCTTGATTACAATTCTCACCATTGGTAGTAAATGTCCACTATTATCCTATATATGTCATCACATTTCACTCATAGAGGTGATTAGCGGGAGGTTCTACGATAAACAAGTTGCATGAAATAAAATAAGAGAAATGCATCGAACTTACTAGGATATAACTATATAAAGCATCCCCATGCACTAATTAATCATGTTTAATGACAAATTAATAAGCACATAGATGATATAAACAAGTCAAATAATGCACTCATTAGTTCTAGTAGTTGTAGAGGTAGGAGTTGATGTCGAGATAAATGTAGGAATGATAGATGTAGGAACAATATCAAAGGGGGTAGATGTGATCGAAAATGAAGGACAGGAAGTTGTGGATGGGATTGGATCCTGATTTGTGGTGTGAAGAGTATTTATAGTTTGAGTGTTGGGTGGTTAGGTTGTAGTAGAAATGGTAGCTTGGATTGTTGGTGCATGATTTGGGAAAGGTTGTTCAAAGATGTCAAGTGGTTGATTGGGTGAGACATTTGGATTGTCCACTTAAAGATCACCCTGATCGATGAGTCTTTGGACAAAATACTTGAAAGTTCAACATTTCTCTATGTCATGTCCTCAGAGGTGGTACTTGTAATAATGGTCTTCACGATACCACATGGGTTTTGGTCTTGACTTATCAAAGTGAAGGAGAAGCAAAAAATTTACACAGGAAAATTGATTCGTTCTTCTCTATATTATTACTTTGCTGCAAATACGTAACAAATTTTATAAGCCAATATTTCTCCTATAATATCGGAAGTAAGTATAATCACTCAAACAATATAAACGAGTTGCTCTAACAACTCGTACCTTTAGAATCTATTTACCTGGGTTGTTTAGAACAACCTTAATCATATATTACAAGTATATTAACGAGAGCACTAATAAATGTATTCCTAACATCCCCTCCCTTAGTGAGAACATGGGGAAAACCTCCATACTACATTACACATGATTTCACGATCATGTGATTTTCCTTTGGATTATCACAAACCACAAGTTGGTTTTCCATCGGCTAACCAAAAACCAAGAGTGAGGTGGTTTTCCAGTGGTTGACCACAAACCACAAAGGGGTGAAGGTTTTCAAATGGTTAACCAAAAACCAAGAGTGAGGTGGTTTTCTAGTGGTTGACCACAAACCACAAAGGGGTGAAGGTTTTCAAATGGTTTACCTACAACCATATCATGATGTGCCAGTGCATTCTTTAGCTCTCATCATAGTTTCTCTTCCGGAGATAAATTTTTGGAATCCATCATAGTGAAAATATAATAATCCACACATACAAACTAAAGCATCGTGTCATTTCCCCCCCACAATGTGAAGTCTCCATAACACATTATTATGAAAACATCACACTGAAATAAACACACACTCACACATGTCACCATAGCAAAAGTGGTCCAGTTGTTGGCGACTGACGAGAGGACGTTGATTTTCCTCCATCATCTTGTGCCTCCATCCTCTAGTGCGATGCTCCTAGCTCAGCATAATGTGAACACAAATCTCAAATTTACATATTGGATGTCGCATTCTAGCGATAATGTTTTTGTAAGGATTTTTTTTTGTTTTTTTGACAATTTATGACAACACTAATTTGAAAATTTACGATGACTCTACAATTGATTGACAATGATTTTGAATTTGATGATATGACAACAACTCAAATTTCACAATAAAAATACAAATTTTTATAATGATAATAATTGACATTTTAACTATAACAACAAAGACTACTTGTTTTTTAACACTTGTGACGATATGCACTATTTAACCACCCAATGACAAAATATCTCTATACTTTGACAATAAGAATATAATGAAATAAACTTATACTATAATCACCTATATGAAAAAAGACCATAAATAACTCAATGTAATCTAAAAAATTATACCTAAATAAATGAAATCTAAACCACCTGCTGAAAAATAAATACCACGAATTTAAACCTAAAACCCTAAAATAGACTCACGACACTTTAAACCATCTAAAAAATCAAATGAAACACTTATACAAGAAGTAGAAACTGCCTCTACTCTTTCGATAGCACATGCCTTTTAATCAACTCACACGTATAACAAATTTGAATGTGGTTAACAGCCTATGCTTTGGGATATCCACGTCACCAAAAATGGTATAATGTCGAGCTGTCTGAAACATATGGCTTATACGAAGGGCACAATTATCAAAAGGATGAGCTCTTTGCATGGGTAAGTAATCTGCACTTAAACAATGAGTGAGGTGCATGGATCAATTTTTAACGAGATCTCAGGCCTGAATAATTCGTGGAAAATTTCAAAGGAACAAATACAAATCCAAATGCAATTTATAGTTGGATCTGACGCATATCTCGCTCAAGCCAACAACAAAGGCGGTGAATTTTGTGTGAGTCAAATATCAAAAATATGGCCTTGCTCATGTGTAGTTTGTAAATTGAATGGTGTCGATATGTGTAAAAAAAATTATGAACCACACCCTGTGTGAGTCGACTTGATGCTGATGCGTGAAGAAGAACCACACCCTGTGTAAATTGAATGGTGCTGATGCTTGAAGAACCACACCCTGTGTGAGTCGACTTGATGCATGCAAATAACAAGATTATCTACTATAATCTATAAGAGGATTGTGTGCTAAGCGTAAAGTCCAAATTCTTCTTTGATTACTATGGCGTTGGTAGGCATGTAGGAAGGAAAAAAATTATTGGGTAGATATCCTCAAACATGTGTTGAATAGACTATCACAGATATGCAACCAATAAAAATATGAAACAAAGCTCATTAGAAGACTCTCATAACTGATGGATTGAGATCACTCTGATACCAAATAAAGGGGAAGAAACAGTTTTACACAAGAAAATTGATTCATTCTTATCTGTATTATTACTTTGCTGTAGATACATAGCCAAATTTATAGGCCAATATTAAGTATAACCACTCAAACAATATAAACGAGTTATTTTAACAACTCGTACCTTAGAATCTATTTATGTGGGTTGTATACAACAAGCTAACTCATATATTACAAGTATATTAATGAGAGCACTAATAAATGTATTCCTAACACAGGGTCAGATAGGAGAAAGTGTGATAAGGTTTACTGCCATCAACTTGTCAAATATTGTACTATATGAATCCCCTAGGGGAATGTAGTTGGGTATTTCTCGAAGGGCTCATTGTTGAGTCCACATGATGAATGTAGCTGTGGAAGATGATTTAACAACCACAACATTAGCCTCCACCTTTGATTTGACGTTTTTCATGGAGGACTTGGTAAATTCATGTTTAGGTTTGTTTGATTTTAATTTTAAATGACCCTGCTAAAGGGCCCTTGTTTCAAGTTTACGAGCCATGGTGAAGGCTTCGTCGAAGGTTCAAAATGATTAGATTTGTAAAGTAAAATATTTATGTTTTAGACACGAATGTGAGAAGAGCTCGATGAGATCAGTTTGCGGAAGAGGGAAGGATAACGAGTTTATAATGTTGCACCATCGTGCGACAAAATTTGCGATAGACTTGTCCTCAAACTTCTAGATGGTGTATAGATCATTGATAGTTATTTTGCGCTCAATGTTAATCGAAAAGTGCTCCAAAAATAGTTGTGTGACTTGGTAGAAGGAGAATATAAAATATTGAGGAATACTATTGTACCAGTTTAGCGTGACACCGGCCAAGGACACGGGGAAAGTGTGAAGAATCAAGTATTGATCATGTGTAATAAGGTAGCATGCATGTATAAATGCATGAAGGTGTCATTGTGGATCCCCTTTGCTATTAAAACTAGCGAATTTTGGTAATTCCCAATGTGGAGGATATGGTTTAATTATTACAGATGGGTGAATAGGGTCATTACAGATTTGTCTGTATGATAATGAAACTATAGATCCTAAAGTATTAGCTTTGAAGTTAGCTAACCTATTCACAAGAGCATGCATAGGGTCATTCGAAAGAGTCTATTGGGGGATGAGAGGTGGTGGTTGCATGTAAGAAGTGGCCAGATGAATTTTTTGGTGAATTTGTGGATGTGAGGGTGTTTGAGGAATTTGGTGGGGGTGAGTGTAAATCATGGGCTGTGATTGAAGGGGTGGTTGTTGAAATAATTGTTGTTGGGAGATAGGAACATGATATGATTATTGGTATTGGGTAGGATTATGGGGAAAGTGCTGATTGAGGATGTGGGTATGCATGGGTTGTAACTATTTATGGAATGGATTGGATGTTGAATAATGCAGAGCACCCATGAAAGGAGGTTGGGAAGTATTGACAAGAATGCTAGATGTGAGAAGGTCATGTTGTTTGAATAGGGGATGTGATGTTTGGGTATGTTGGTTAGGGACACTATTAAAGATAGCGATTGGAGAGGTGATAGGGAGGGTAGTGTTGATTGTCATGTTGATTGGAGGGAGATTGTGAGGAATATGCGTGATTATATGGGTAGTTTGGTGAGATGAGGGATTTGTGGAAGAGGAAGCAATATGGACTTTAGAAAGTTCATTCATTGCAAGTTTGATGGTTTGGGGATTGGTTTGATAAGAATAAAGTTGCTGAAGTGGTGGACCATCTAGGGGAAGATGAGTTGATCTCCTAAGGAGATAGTATTGGAGTGCCACTAGATTGGCATCCAGAAGCTCTTGGAACATGGTATCACCAAGGGGAATTTAGAAGGTCCAAAAGGTTCTGATCTAATGGATGGTGGGGTAACTGGCCTAGAAGGGATAAATTGGTGGTATGAGATTGGATTAGTCTCACCAAAGTTATAGTGTGAACAACAGGTACTTGGTGAGAGACATTAATGAGAGGCTGAATGTACATGAGAGAAATAATCAAGGGAAAGAATGAAGTAACTGTTGTGGTAGATGTTTGAGATGAGGAACTATTTGAAGCAAAGTTTTGTTCCATTTTATTAGTTGCAGAACGAGTAATTACGAGCATGAAACATGAACAAGTTTTATGTTAACTAAATTGAGAAAGTCAAGAAAAAATTCTTTTTATGCCTTTTGATTATTAAGAAAGTGTGAAAAAGAAAAAGTGATGGGTAATGAGGTACCTAGGAGAAGGTAATTTATGTCCGGTTTTAGGTTATTATGGCTAGGGAAGTCTCAGGTGGCTTCTTGTTGGGTGATGAAATCCCAATCAATCAACCAGGTAGGATGATGTTTATATGTGTGATTTATATGCATGAGGTTTTGGTTGTGTGTGATAAGATGTGAGATACAACAAGTTAACCCCTACTTAAGCTATGTGTGAAAGCAAGATGTAGAAAAAAAGGTTATTTTAAAACCAAATCAAAATGTGGATTTTTTGATGAGCACACACATGGGAAAGGGAAGTACAATGCAAAAGGGAGAAAATAAGGGAAAAAATGAGGAATTCCTGGATATAGCTTTTCCTTTTTATCTGAAATTTAGGTGAAGAACAATCCAAGTGGCCCAACCCAACACAAGAAAGTAAAAAGTGAAACCTTATGCGATAGTGTTAGTAGAAGACAGAAGAAGTAGAAAATATGAAAGAAATGAAAGGGATCACCTAAAGGGTGGTCCCACCAGGCGTACCAGGAATGTTGTAGGTATTTTCTCATTTGTTAATCAATAATGACATCTATTAAAGAAATTACATAACTTATAAATGATGGAGGGTTTAAGGTACCTCAAATGTAACATGTGGATGAAGACAAACATAACGTGATGATGGATCCCACTGCTGCTAGGTGATAGCCTGCAAATAAGAAATACCAACACGAAAATGGATTAGATGGTTTGTGCGGGGGCTTCCTGAAAAAGTGGCTCCAAGAAGTGTTAACTTCCTTGGTGGATGTCAACCCCTGGGTGATAAGGAAATGTGATATAAATGACTGATGAGCAGATAGTATGTATAAACTGAAAGAGGTATAAAATTTGAAATTGATAAAAACTTATCTAAATGCTAATCTGATTGAAATAAATGTAAACTTGATGCTACCTAACAGGGTTGATGGTGACCCAGACTGTGTAGAGGTAGGTTGAAAAAAACTTGGGAGTGTGGGTCTGAACAACAAAGTAAGTATGTAGACCTCAAAAGATCTGGATGCCAACCAGAAGCAACATAAGTCTGTGGATGTTGGAAATAACTTGCAGAAGGAAATATGTGGCTAAGGAAACTATAAAATGGGCATAAATAGAGATGCGGAGGGACTAATGGACAAACAGGACTCTAGTCAACGACAACTAGGGTAGGGCAATGGTGATTGGGATGCAAGTAGGCTAGTTTGGATAAAATAGAGGGATTGGATGGTGGTTTTAGTAGGTTGAAGTAGATACAAAACACATGTAGAGGTTGGAGAAGGCTTTGGAAGTATAAAACATAGTTATAGAGGGCCGAGTTGACAGTGACTCGGGTTGGGCGATGGTGACTATGATAGAGTGAAGCAACACCAAAGGTAGAAGGACTAAAAAGGTCACTTGTAAGTATAGAAATTGGAAGAACACCTTGATAACATAGTCACAACCACTGATAAACCTGCAAGGATTAGATTGAACAAGATAGCAACAAAAACAATATAGATAGAAAAAAACTCAATGAAAAACCTCCCGTAGATATGCAAATGATCAAAACGAACTTCCAAGGGCTACAAGAGGATTGCTGAGATGCTCTTGTTCGAAGGTTGATTTCGTAGAGTGTAAGAAAATCACAGATGAGTCACACTTGTGTGTTTTCTGTGTTGTTTTCCATTTTTCTTGGAAAGGATTGAGATAGTCTTATAGGGTCGATTGTAACTAGGGTGGGTCACCGCTGACTACGAGGAAAATTTCCCAAATGGGGTGGATTTTGTGATTTTGGTTGAGATTTATGGCATTTAAGAATTAGAAGAGTGCTTTAAATCATGTAGGTGGGAAGAGGATGTGTCATGGGTAGTTAGGGGATAAAAATAGACAAGAAAAAAGCTTAGAAAATCAAGGGGATGTAGGTTAGGATAAAATCCTCTAAAATAGAAGGTTTGTTAGGGCATATAGGATATTAATTAATTAATGGGAATTGGATGGGCATTAAATGTGATAGGATAATTAAGTGGGCATTTAAATTAAATTAAAGGGGGGCTAGCTAGGACTATGATAAAAAATGCACATGGTAGCAGATGAGGTTGGGATACCAAATTTATGTGTCTACATATGGGTTGTAATGAAGAAATTTTGAGCTTTGTTGTCCAAAATAACCACCCTATTTATTTAGACAACTTACAGATCCATTTTGGACCTAAATTCATGTTTTTTAGGTTGTGCACACTCTTGGCTCTATCCTTGGCACAATTTATTTGTCTGCAGTTATTCACTCATACCCTTCCATACCCTTCCTTCTTCTTCCTTGTGTTTTCTATTCCCTTCATTCCCTTCTATATGCTCCTCATTCTTCGCCTTTATTCTTTTATCTCCTTTCATTTCCCTTTTGAGTGTAAACCTTGTGCACCCACTTTCATTCTAAATAGTTTTGTGCACCCTCTCATGTACATCTATGGATTTTCTTTTCTTTTTGCTAAGTCCCTGACATGTTTTCCCCATGCATTCCCTCCCTTCCTAAGTCTCGTGCACTTCTTCATGCGTGCTCTTTCCTCTTCTTCTTTCTACCTTACACACTTACTTCACATGATTTCTTCTTTGCATCCTTATCTTATGCTCCTCTTCTTCCGTGCATGCTTACATACCTTTGTATATATGCACCTTTCTCTTCCCACTTCTTGTGTACACCCTTACATGTACTCGCAGACCTTTGCATTCTTTCCCTCACCTCCTGCTCTTGCACACGTGCTAAGTTCAACCCTCTTCACTAGTCATTAGGTGCCATGTGGTAATTTGTTAGATGAAGTATACAACATGCAACCTATTAGAACATGTAATCTACGTATCAAATACTCACATCAAATGAATGCATGACACGTGGCTAACATGTTAAAACAAATAGACAGTTAACTGAACTCTTCATTTGATCAGATCGCACCATGTGCCTAGTTTGTTCAGCTTCTACTTTGATCTTAGAATCACCATAACTTCTACTGTAGAGCACGAATTCCCACACATCTAGGCTTTATTGAAATCTGCTGATGTAGGATACAATCTAGGCAAATAAAAATCAGATTTTGGTGGGATTTGGTAGGTGGAAAATAGGTAAATGTGACACAGGCCATTCATGGACACATCCATTTGACTCAACCACCTAGATTTGACCCATATTTTCCTCATTCCTTCTCCTACAATCTAATCAGACATAGGGAGGCAACTATGATAGTATTGTAGGCAAATTTGTAGGCATTTATTTCTTTTCTTGGTGGTTGAAATATTGAATCCAAGTTTACCTCTCTTTCCCTCCTTTCCTCTTCATCATTCCTCTAAAAATTGTTGATCAATGCTCACTATAAAAGGTTGGACTCTCTTAGTTTGCAAGAGTATTATTCAAAGTAGTGCCTTTGCATTTTGAGTTGTAGACCTCAAATCTAGTTTGTTGCATGTGGATACTTGACTCTTCCACTATTATAATCAGCTGTGTATCTTTGGAAGCAATAAAATATTTGTTTTTTGGCTATTATCTTCCTTAGCTCATTTCTCTTACATCTCCTTTCCTTTCCCCTTGCATTGTTGGTTTTTGGTACATTTTCTTTTCTCTTGTAGGTTCCTATGTGTTGTGTTCCATGAAAATGGGTGTGTGAATGTTGTTACAGATTGTGACACATATGCTTACCCTCCATGTGTGCATTTTACCTCATTCTTACTTATCCAAGACTTTCAACCCCCTCTTTCTAGTGTTATCATCTCCCCCTAGCTTAGGATTTCATTTTTGTGCACCTTTTTCTCATCATGGTCTCTTAGAATCATAAAGTAGTGATAGGTAGATGCATTTCTCTTCCTAGGAGTAGTTTTATTAGTAAAAATAGGTAGAGGAAGATAAAATTCTCGTAAGGTTTGTCTCAAGTGCAAGTCACATAACTTGGAGACAGTCCCATGTTGCCTTTCAGGTACCACTCTTATGCACATTCACAACACCTCTACAAAGAATGAAGTTTTGACCTATTGTCAAATGTCAATGATGTTCAACTACCATTATCCTACACGTTCAAATGCCCCTACACAGAATGAAGTTCTGAGCTGACACCTGTGAGCTCAACTATATGCATAACTTGCTGACATATCTCCAAGCTTAATATGAGTTAAATCCGGTATCTAGGTTGTAACAGGTACTCACAAGCTGACTAGGAGATATGTTTGGAGTATTAATAAAATTTTCTAAGTAAGAAAATCCACTGAGTATGGTAAACCTTTCTCTCAGCATTTTCTCACAAAATCTGATCTCCAAACTAATACTGCATACTATTCATCAATCTGAATTATGCAATATATATTTGAAAAACTGTTGACTTACCCATTTTAAAGGACTTTCACTTTTAGGTATTACCTAGTCCTGGGTTGAATTATCAACTGGTGGTGGATTAGTAACCTTGCCTTTTCAACAGGCCTCCATTCCATCTTTGTCTTTCCATAACTCTGATGGCGAGATGGATGCAGTTTCTATCAATTGTCCACCTGATGCCCATTACTCTGGAAATGAGCACAAAAATTCCTCTTAATCTCCTTCTTCTGGGATGTGGAACTCTTTCTGCCATTTCTCAACTACACATGATGAGATCAGTCTTTCTGATTTTCTATGTTCTTGATGAATGACATCAACTTCTTCGTCAATGTCCTTATCTTCCAACAGTTGACCACATAATGATTATGCAATCCACAAAAAGTACATGGAAAGGAACTCCACATTTTATGAAAATCATAACCATATTTATTAAGCTGAAAAAGTGGATCGGAAGTTTTATTGTGCTTCTAATTATGGTAAGAAACCAGAGGCAGAATCACATTACCTCTTTGCTGATTTATCTTACCACATCCTTTCTGTGATGAAGAAATGCAAATTTCCTACTCAGAATCTTCTTGCAGGACTAGTAGGGTATTCAATTTGCTTTTGGAAGCTTGTGTCCCATTAGCATTCTTGGAGAAATCTCTAATATCCATTCCCACACTAGGAAAACCCAAGCCTGCAAAATGAGGATGATCCTTGACTTGTATTGGGTTAGTAATTCCTTGGCCATTTTTACTAAGGCCTCTTTCCTCAAATCCCATTTAAATAACAATTTGGATCCAAAGGTATCATTACTTGAATCCGAAACCGAATGGGAGGAAGAAGATTCACGTGGTGAATAAATTACAGTGTAATCATCTACCATGGTCTCTACATCTGAAGTTGAAGGTATTTCCTTTCTTTGATCACCACACTAAAATCTTGACAAGAGCTCATCCTTGGTTTATAGTTCTGATTTAAAACGAGCATTCTCCTCTTCCAAGGAGTAAAACATTGATCGCAGGAGAGAATTCTCTTCCTGAATCTGGTGATTATACACCTCAATTTCCTTGAGCTTCACCTGTTTAGACATCTTTCCCATAGTTCACTTATACCATGTTCACAAAAACTAAACCAACTACACCAACTTGAAGCAATCACTCTGTTAATTAGATTTATTGGAAGTAAATATGGAGCTAAACCAACTCTGATACCAACTTGATCTGAAAATGATCAAGTTTCTACCTGATCTTAGAACCCTATAGGATTATTTTATTTTCCGACTAGTTACTCCTTTTAACTAATAAATTTAAAATTAATGCAATAATGTAATGAAAATTACACACGATTGATTATAGAGTTTGGCAATGGCTTACATCTCTGAGTTCTTTCAAATCATTCCACTAGTAAAAAATTGTAAGTACAATGTTATTTTTTACAATAAAACCTAATGGAATTTCCACTTTTTTAGTAGTACGCCAGTCCTTCGAATAACTTATGATGATCAGTCAAATATTTCTTCACCTTCCTATGCACAACCTCCTTTGGAACTCGATCGTCCTTCCCAACACTTCCCGACATCCTTCAGCACTTTGGTCGATACTCCAGGCATCGCAAGTGAATAATATTGTGGCTCAATGGACCTATTTGGTAGTGTGATACTCCCAATCACAAATATTTCATCTACTATTGCCTAGAAAATAATATGCTAATAAACAATATTTTCCTATAGTAACTTTATGATTTTAATATAGTTCTCACAACTATATTAAAATTATCCTATTTCTATATCTCCCAAATCCCACAATTAAGCTTTTAAAATAATAAGCTTCTCATGTTTACAATGAAGAGGGGTTCCCTATTTATATTAAAATAGGTCCCTTGAAATAATGCCTTAAAATTTATCTAAAGGCTATTATTAGCCTAACACGTAACACCGGGATAGGATTATAATCCCATAGGGGGTGACATATATTTGAGTGGGTTAAATCCCACATGGAGTGACATTTAAGTTTTGATAAGTTTTTAAAATACCTTAGCCTCCCACCATTCATGTGGATCCTTCCATGCACAGGCCTTTGTTTGCCCCACCATGCTCCACCACATGGAATTTGCAACAAAATGGGGGTTTGGAAGATTTAAATGGGCCACTATGTTTAATTCACCCATTGTGTGGGCCAAGCAATTGGAAAATTATTAATGCCACTTCATGGTGATTTTGAGGAAAATGTCGTGGGGTTGTTCACCAAAGTAAATGGGATAATATAGATCCCATGTAATATAGATGAGCTCAATCACTTTGGATAGCTCGCCGACCTAAAATGTAACTCGGTCCTTACATGACTCAGCTAATAGCTTGATGTCGATCCTCGATAGGAAAATCAATTGTGGTGGTAAGCCACATGGTGGCTTGAGGACCCACCACATTGGTGATGATAAATTAGTCCTCACGAGGGCTAGGCTCCCATCTGTAATAAAAGTTGAGCCTCTTACTCCCACGAGCTATATCATTTTACAATCATCGAAGACTGATAGTGAAAACCTCTCCAATTTTGCTAACGCCATTTTTCCATGTGTCAAAGTGCTATTGGTCCACTATTGACTTGTTGACCAGAGTTGACTTTCCCATTAACTGAAATTTGACCGGACATAACTGGAGCTCCCAATGTCCATATTTCACATTCTCATAGTCGGTGGAAAGCTATCAAAAATATCTTCTACATTGATAAAATTTATGGATGTTTAGGGAACTTTTGATATAAAAAATGATCCCTTGATCAGGTGTAATTTTGAGTTCCAAAATTTTTGGCACACCCGGTGTGATGGTATTGAAAGCTTACATTTCATCATTGCTAAGTTTTGGTGTATGAATTAGTGATTTATGGCCTTTGGAGGCTCACTTAAAAACATTTGGAGACTCCTAACACTCAGATCTACTAATTTCAGCATTCCACGTACATATTTCATGAGAATAATACATACCAGAAAGAGCACAACAACTAAAGGATCCTTTGAATACCTCTAATTATCTCCAATAATAAGTAGTAGAACTACTATGTGTGCATTTCCATATTTCATGCACAAGGCACAATCTACGCATCCTCATATTAGACTTTCCACGTGCTCTACCAGGGTATTTAGACATTTTCTAGCCATGGTGTAGAGGAATATTCCCTTTTTCATCTCCACCAACAATAGTCCTCTCACTCTTCCCATGTAATATGATATACCAATAGCTGCACTCAAAAGTATTCCATTTTTTACTGGTGAGAATCAAGTTACCCCTTCTGATCACATTCAATACATTGCAAATGTATGCTCTATTCAACTAGTTACAAAAGATGATGTAGTTGTAAGGTTGTTTTCTTCTTCACTCAAGGGAAAACCACTTTAGTGGTATAGAAGCTTAAGACCTTCCTCTATCAGTAGTTGGGATGAACTTGGCATTGCACTTTGCAATCAGTTTGAGGAGAAAGATGAAAACATCTCCTTATTAGAACAAATCACAATGATCAAAAGAGATCCCAATGAACCTATGACTAATTTTAACTTCAGATTTTAAAAGACAAGGGACATAAGTCCACCACTCTTAGGTGCATTTTTCAAGGACAAAAAATTTTACGCCTAAAAAACGTTTTTTTGGGGGCGCAACCCCCAAACCCCTGCTACCGGGGGCTGTCGCCCCCAGACCAACTCCTCAAGGTGCTTTTCTTTACTTATTAAGAGCCTTGAATTCTAACATTGTAGTGATGGTACAATATATGGGTGGCACGCAACTACCCGATGATTGTGTTATAGCCATTAGGAAAGAGAATTGTCTAATCCAAGATGGAAAGATATCCCCTAGACCATCTATACATTTGTTTCCTAAAATTCCTCAAGAGCCTCATCCTTACGTGGCTTCCATTTTTGAGCAAAATTCCCAGCCAACTACTTCCACATCATTCTCTTCTCAACAACAAAAGGAGGATGAAGAAATGAAGGCCTTAATTATAAATTTGTCAAATAAAGTCATATCCTTAGAAAAGCAGCAGGAACAAGCCATCATAAATTAATCTAATCAAGGATTTAATCAAATCCATTATCCATTTAGAAATCAATATCCAAATCAAAGATATGGGAAAAACCAAAAAAATGATAGATGACAATTAATGTGCACCTTTCATTACAGACAGTTCCTCCTACGCAACCTCTTCTGGTGCCTAGTTCAAGTAAAACACTAGTTCCAGTTCAGAACAACATGGTGTAAAAGATAGAATGGTATTTCCCTTACAAATTTCCTTATATTCAGTAGAACTATGCGAAGGCCTTGCATGCGCAAGATTCCATGATTTAAAATGCTTCAAGTTATGAGCCTTCCAATAATGCGCACAAACTGGAAAATGAAAAAGTGCCAGAAGTTGTTCCTAAGACTAACCTTATATTATTTAGGGTTGAGGATTTCTGTGTAATGAACCAAGCTAAGGACAATTCAATAGTGCTTTACATGTAGGTTGCTAACAACATAATTTCTATGAAGTTAATGTTAGACTTTTGCTTCTTCCATTTAGAATGATCCTCAGAAGCAAAGAGATGTAAATGTAAATCAACTCATCAGTTCTAACGCGCATCTTCCCGCATGTGAGGTTTTGTGTAGGTTTTCAATTGAAATGGCATGCACTCTTCCTTTGGTAGGTTAATCCCCTATGTAATGTAAGACCCCTTCCTCTGCACTTGAACAATCAAGAAAAGGTGATGTTGTGCCTCAAACGCACAATACCAAGGGCCTTCCATTCAACATTGTAGACTAGATGAATAAGATAAATGTGAATGTCACAACATGAGATGCCATGGCTATTTCATCTTAGTGCAACATGTTGCATGAAGCTTTGGCACATCTTCCATGCACTATCCAGTTATTCAAAGAACTCAAGTTGTTATCAATATTTATGAAGCAAAGGAGAAGCAAGTAAGAAAAATTGTCAAAACCCCATGCTTCTATATATCCGTGATAGTAAGAAAATATCTTGTTCACAACTATAGGATTGAATCGAGGGCTAGTATTTATGTCATTCCTTATAAAATTTCTGATGTCCTAGGTATTAAGTACATCCCCTTGTCCAAAGGATTCTTGCAACTTAATGGTTTAACTTTCACCACCTTAGGAGTCATCAAGAATCTTGAGTTAATCATTTATACATGTCTAATTCTAACTATAACTCAAGATGTGTCAATCATTGACCTACCTCCTTTGTTTTCCATTTGTCTGTCAAGATATTTGATAGCTGAGGTGGGTGCTTACTTGTCTTCTGATTGGTCTCATATGTTACTAAGAACAAGGTATGGTACCCGGTTTACTATACAAGTTGAGCCTATATTTTCCTATTGTGTTGAGGTATATGACCCATCCCCTCTTCAAGCTAATTTCCTTATCCAAGAAGGACAAGAAAAATATTAAATTTTAGAATAGCATCTTAATCCTCCATCCATACCTGATCTATTATTAGATGAGTGGGCTAAAGAGAACTATGAATTTGATCCCTATGATACAACTATTGAAACCGGTCTTGGTACTTATTGCAAACTTGAAGAAGAAGAAGCTTTGTTTCCTACCACACTCAAACAAGAAAATGATGAGATTTATAGACTATAGAAGACATACTTTGATGGTTCTAGAAGCAGGAGTGGCATAGACGTATGTGTTTTTTCTCATCTCTCCCAGGAGTGAGAAGTTCTTTTTTGCGTACAGGCTGCATTGTGCATGCTCCAATAATGTAGTAGAACATGAAGCATTGGTGCATGATCTTCTTATTTCTAAAAAGAGGAAGATCAAGGACATACATACATACATACATACATACATACATAGATACATATATGTATGTATGTATGTATGTATGTATGTATGTATGTATGTATGTATGTATGTATGTATGTATGTATATATATATGTATATATATATATATATATATATATATATATATATATATATATATATATATATACTACCACACACATACAAAAATTTCTATTGTAGATGTAGGCGGTCACAAATATATATTTTTGATCACCTAGATCTCTAACACACACACACACACACACACACACACACACACACGTTTCTATTATAGATCTAGGAGGTTAAAAATATATATTTTTGACCACCTAGATATGTAATTCAAATGTGTGTGTAGGGATATCCCTTATAGTTGAATCCTTCTCCCATATACCTTCAATGAAAAAAATGAGATATAATGAAAATGGGAAAACACGATAGGTAAAAATGAAAAGAGGAGGATAGGAAAGAGATTGTTTTAGGAGACTTAGGGTTTCTACGTACCCTAGATCTAAGGGAGGATTTTTACCCAATATAAGGGATAACATCACATTCTCCTCCCCACTTGTTGCCAAGTTGAAAAATTATATTAATAGGTCCATCCATGTTTTGTAAACTTAGATATTGGAGGAGTACTAACCAATTATATTAATAGGTCTAACCATGTTTTAAAAACTTCGATATACATGTAGTAACCTCCTTGGATATTGGATATAAGGATGCCCTCTTTTAGTATGTGGACTACATGTAGGATGAGAAGATTTAGAATCACCATTTTTTCGGGGTATAAACTTGGATATTGGAGGAGTAATACACATGCACTGTCCAAAGCCCCTCTCCAAGGTATTGGAGAAGGTATACATCACTGAGGATAACATAGGAAATATCTAGGCTAGGGAAAAGGCCATATAAAACATTCAGGCTATGTAGAATAACTGATCAAGAGGAACACCACCTTCTCCTAGGGAAAATAACAACAACAACATTCCCAACCTAGCTATGGGGAAAAAAGAGATATGGGTAGTGGTTCATAGTTTTATGGGAATACTGGAGTCTAGGGATGACAAGGACAATAGGAGGATAACCAAGTGCACAGTAAAGAATAAGCTCCTCAAAGCCTACAAACACGGAGTTTGGGACCTCTTGGAAAGCTTTGAATTTCTCAATCTATAGGTGGTTCGAAGAAGATTTAACAAAGAAGAAAATCAAATGGAAATCCTTGGTTCACAATTCTCACATAATGAGGATTTTTTTCAAGGCAATGCACAACGCATCAAGATGGTGGTTAGGCCATCAATCCTAGAGAATGAAACCAGCTAGTAGGTGTTTGACATTGATGTGTAGATTGTCTAGTTCATCTAGAATGAAACTAAATGTTCATCAGATATGCAAGATGACTTGCATGAAAACTATGGTTACCAAGTGATTCAACTAAATACTAGTAAGTTACTTAAAGGGATAGTCACCTTAGAGCACATATTCAGTCTTGATGATGAGTTCAAAGGTGAAGAAAAGTACATTTGCATAGTGTAAGGAGACTACCTCTCAGTCACTATTGTGTGTGGTAAATATTTTTTGCTTGGAAAAGAATGCACGTAAGATGAAAGAGTATATTTTATCTCTCTATACTAGAAATTTAGTGATATCTTCTCACAAGATTATGAAGACCTAAAAGAATTCAATCCAAGTGTTTCTCAACACTCCATTAACCTTGATCCTAGTATCAAGCTATCAGAAAAAAGAAAAGGCCAGTCAATCCTAAGATAGAGCCCCTCATGAGGAAGGAGTTATCCAAACCTATTTAGGAAAGAATAATATTTCCCATCAAATACTCTACTTGGGTGGAAAATATTGTTCCAGTGTGGAATAAAATGGTTAAATCAAACTTTGCATTGATTTCATATATTTGAACAAGGGGTATTTGAAGGATCATTATCCTTTTCATTTGATCGAGCATATTTTATAGATAGTGGCTAACACACAAAGATTTTCCATGTTGTATGGGTACTCTGGTTTCAACCAAATCATGGTCAAGGAAGAGGATCAATTCAAGACAACATTTACAACCAAATGGGGAACATATGCTTTTCCAAAAATGCCTTTTAGTTTGTTAAATGTTGGCATAAAATTCTAGAGAGACATGGAAATTTCCATCAAAGGATATATCAATGAGTTCATCCTAGTGTACTTGGATGACATAAATATATTCTCAAATAGGGTGTAGATTAAATGATACATTTGGAGAAAGTGTTTAAGGGATGCAGAGAGTTTGGGGTGTCTTTTAACCCCAAGAAGTGTAACTTTGTTGTTGCACAAGGAAAAATTCTTAGCCAAGTGTTCTCAAAGGATGTTATTGCCATTGATCCTGAGTATGTTTCTACCATCCTTTCTCTCTCATTGCAATCCCATAAAGTTCTTGCAGTCATTTCTAGGCAGGATTAAATTTGTTAGGATATTCATTCCTAAATTTACAGGATTGGTCAGGCCTATCACCCTCATGCTCAAGAAGGATACATTCTTTAGGTGGACATCAGAAGGAAAGGAGAGCTTCAACAAGATCAAGAAATAAATTACTTGTGCCCTAACACTAATTAATATGGATTACTCCAAGGATTTAATGCTTTATGATTATGGAGATGATGTTAGTGTTGTCATTTTCTTAACTCAAGAAAATGAACAAGGAATGAAGTAGTTAGTGGATTTATTAAGTTAGAAACTGAAGGAATATGAACTAAAATATAGTCACATGGAGAAACAGGTCTTTGCTGTCATGCGCATGCTGAGAAAGTTTAAAAGTATGCTCACCACAAATCATGTTAAGGTGCTAGTTTCACACTCTGGTGTGAAATAATTCATCATGGGGGTAGAAATCAATGAGAAAAGAGAAATATGGGTAGCCAAAATCATGGAGTTCAATGTGACTATCAAAGCCACCAAAATGGTCAAAGGTAATGTGATTTATAGGAAGATTTTTGAGGATGTGTAGAATGAACATGAGGCTTAATTATTTTTGGATGAAAATACTCAGCGCGATAAGGTTGAGAAGAATGAAGATACTAGTGCACACACTTGGATGGAGGACATGGTAAAATTTCTCTCTTCTGGGGAATATCCTTCTGGTCTTCTAAGGATGCAATCTATTCCATATGAGTTGATCAATGACGTTCTCTTCAAAATAAAATATTGATGGTGTATCGTTGAGATGTACTGATGGCATGAAAAATAATAAAGTGTTAGTATAATTTCATGATGGATTCTATTGTGGAAATTTATCTCCAAAAGAAGAAATGATGAATATAGTTAAGGAAAGATACTTCTAGCCTACCCTTTTTACATATGCACACAAGTGGGTTAGAAAATGCAAATAATGTGCTTTCTTTACAAGTAAAAATAAACTAACAACACTTCCCCTCTAGCCAACCCAAGTGAATTAAACTTTTACACAATGGGGTATTGAATTCATAGGCATGATCAAACCTCCTTCAAGCCCTAGCCATAAGTGGGTGTTGATAGCTACATATTACTTCACTAGATGGATAAAAGTTATCGAGCTCAAGGAATCAACTGAGTTAGTCATTTTTCAATTTCTTGAGGGAATTGTAACAAGGTTTGACATTCCTCATACCATTATCTCTAATAATGAAAAATCCTTCCTTAGTACAAGAATTTATGATTGGGCTCTTAGTATTGGTATATATTTTAAGACTTCATCCAACTATTACCCTAAAGGTAATGGCTTGGTGGAGTCAACTAATAAGAACCTAATCATAATCATGAAACGAACAATGAACATCAACTAGAGATAGTGGTATAAAAAGGTCCTGCACGCGCTCTGGGAAGATAGAATCACGGTGAAGAAGGAAATAGGTAATTCACCATACAAATTGGTCTATGGAAAGGAGGCTAGGATTCCTTTATATTTGTAATTTCCTTCATTGGAAATAGCTCAGTAGTTAGAGTTTGAGGGTGTAGAACAAAGAGAAATCAGAATGAAAGATTTGGTTAAACTTGAAGAACTAATAAACTTTTCCATGATCAAATTAGAAGAATATCAACAGTCAACCAAATAATGGTTTCAAAAAAAGGCCAGAGCTTAGACCTTCCATTTTGGTGATCTAGTCTTAAAATGGGATATTGACAGATCAAAACCAGGGTGCCATTCAAATTTTGATGCACGATGGAGTGGCCTATATATCATAAGTTCTTGTAAAGAGGCTAACTCTTTTGAGTTATCTCATCTTGATGAAGATGTGTTTCCAGTCATAGTCAATGGGATCTATCGCAAGCACTGTAGTCTAGTTTTTCCACTCGAATGCCTAAGTGCACTAACACTTCATCCAGATAAATACAAATGCTCACTCGAAGCGTGCAAATCTAAAAGATCCCTCTTTTGTGAAATCTTACCAAGATGTTAGCATGCATTTTCATAGTAACCGTTAACCATTCATAATCTCAAGTATAAGTCATTACATTCATCATATGGAAACACATGTAATAGGGAAACATAACAAATCAAATAATTATTAATATCAGATCCACCATATAAATACCATGATTAAATACATCAATTACCATAATCCATCCACAATTATCCATTACATTAATTCATCAAGAAAAAAAAGATGAATACATCACAATAGTCACCATAGAGTCATGTGTGCTAGTAAATCAAGGCAACATAGCTTTATTACATCAGGGTAAGTGCAGGAAGTTGATGGACAAATATAGGGTCATCCGTGGACGTCATATTGCAAAAAACAATGAAATCTCAACTTGTAGGGATTATTAGCTATACATGCACTCAAAATTAGAAAAATTTATATAAATATTAATCGTAGCATTCGGAATCTAGTTTCTAAAATACTAATTTTTGTAAAAAACGGACAAGTTTAGCTATATTAAACACTTAAAATTATATGACTTATTTTTTTTTTTCGAAAAAACTTATAAGATTGTAGTCCGTGTGCCCGCATTTTGGATGACCAAATCTTGTTATTTTTTTTTTCCTTTGGTGAAACATTAGATGTAGTTGTCTATCTTGGGATGGATTTTATTTTGTATTTTTTTTAGCAATATTTTTTTTTTATGATTTTTTCCGTGAAAGTGGTATGAAAATATTTAGAAAATGGAGCACTTTTTGTTTGCCCACCATAACTATATCAAAAAATATCGAAATCAATTTTTTTTTTTTAAGGTTTATAGAATTTGTCCACACTTGGGATGGTATAATTTTTATCATATTTTGATAAGTGAAACAAAAGTTACAGTCTTAAACGTAGACATGAACATTCACGGGAAAAAATGTCTTAAGGACCTATTGTTAGTAATAAATTATAAAATGATATTTATCTTATTCTATTCACTTTAAAAACAATATTTTTACAAAGCTAAGAGTCTACCCTACGTGATGGAACCATTTTTGTGAAATGTTTTCAGGTTTTTTAGCATGGTTCAAGTCTTTGGAAGAGCAGATTGAGGTTTTTTGACCTTTTGCACTTCATAATGACCTTCTATAGCTTTGGTTGGGGAAAAACAAAGATTTCCGAGGCTTAGGTTTGGCAAATAGATCCGCGATCGCGGTTTTTGTAAAAATACCGTGAATGCACTTTATAAAGCGCGCTCGCGGTTTATAAAGTGTGCTCGCGGTTTATAAAGTGCGCTCACGCTTTATAAATCATATTTACACACATCCCAATGTCTGAATTACCATGTCATTTTTACTCTCTGACCTTACCATATGAATTACTGTGAAATTCTGTCTTTTTCCAAGCACGTTTTTTATCACCGAAAGCAAAACATCATGGGAGACAAAAAACCGAAGTCAAAAAAGGAAGTCATTAAGTAGAAAAACACCAGATGAATTAGAGGCCAACAAAATTGAAAATGCTGAGAAAATGTGGAAACTGCGTGAATCTAGAAGAGGTTCATCTTCAATCCCAACTATTGTAAGCAATGAAGAACTAGGTAATGTTTCTACTGTCAATGTTGAAGTTGAATTAAATACTCGTGATGAAGAAGTTTTTACTATCAATGTTGAAGAAAAATTAAATACTCATGATGTAGCAAATGTTGAAATTGAAGGAGACAATGAAAATGTGAATAAGGAAATTCATGTTGAAACTATAGACAAGCAAAATTTGACAAAACACCTCCTAGGATTTTACATAAGAAACCTAATTTTTTGATTGAAATTGATGAAAACATTTTGAAACCAATGTCTGACAAACTTTATGAACGACAAATCAGAAGAAAAGCCACTAAAATTTGGGATAATAATTTCGAAATTTTAAATGATTCCCAAAGATGTCAGTTGTTGGTTAGTTTGATGAAATTGATTAAAATGAGACCTACATTAAACACCTCAGGATTGACAACATCTAACATACGTGGTCAAACCTCTACAATTGTTGAAAACCTTCATGATGCATATCACACTGTTGGTGTCAAGAGACGCACTAGGGATAGTAATATTGTGTGTCGTGTACTTGCTACTAGTGTTGTAAGTGAATAAATAAAAAAACAACGTTTGATTATGCAAACAAGTTGAATGTTGCAAGTTAATCGAAAAACTCTAATGAAAGCAATTGAAAGACGTAATATCCTTCAATCACTCAATAATGTCTATTTTTGGGCATTTTCTGCTAGAGCACCGCGTAAGGACAAAAATAATTCTGATGCTATAAGAGAAGTTGTTATTAAATTTTGGCATGATAACACTAGAGTTTCACCTAATACAAGACATGTTATAAAACGGAGAGTTGGTTCTACTAATCGTGAACCACATCCAAAGCATTCTTAGATATGACTCAAACTCAATTTTTTCGTAAGTTTGAACAAGAGAATCTGGAAATTAAAATTAGTCAACATTTTTTTGAAATGTTGAAACCATTCTATGTGAAAATCAACCATGCTCACACCACTTGTTGTTGTAGGCAACATGTTGAATTTGCGATGCATTATGCTAAATTTTTACGTATTCGTTCTATTTTTCATTCTGAAACTATGTTGTTTTAATATTGGCAAATTCTGAAACTATGTTATCTGAATGTGGTGTTCAAGTTCCACCAATATCTTCTAGGATTTCATTCTACTATATTTTGTTGAAAAAGAAGTTGGACAATTTTTTTATAGTCAGGATTGTTTAGATGGAAGTTGTAGTACATGCGGCGGATTACCTAAATTGGAAAGTTACATCCATGAGCAAATTGACGGTACAATAGGACATAATTTAGTTGAATTTGATAAATATAAATTAGTTGCATACCAGTTGAAAGATGGAAAAGAGTCGAAACGGTGTGAGCTAGTTACAAAACAAATGCCCATTTTTCAATTTATGAGAAAATTTAAGGATGAAATTGTTTATGAGTATGCGAGGCATACACATAGAGCTCGATGGTTGGATGAACAATTCAAGCTATGAAAAGACACATTTCCTATTGGTACTATTGTTTCAGTGGTCGATTTGCAGAGAATTACACATTGCACCACAAATGGAGGTTCAATTCGCAATATTACAACTCAGTACAAGTTGCCATTTTTGTGCATATAACATTTCTACATTCTCCTGACAGTACAGAGAATGATCAAATTTTTTTAAGAGAGTAACCACTTTTATATCAGTGATGATCGTACTCATTCTACTGAAATTTGTGCAAGGGTGTTTCCAGTTATTTTATGGAAACTTGTCTGATAGGGACATCCACTTCAAACAACATTATATATGGTCAGAATAATTGCACGTCTCAGTTTAAGAATGCACGAATGTTTTATTGGATGAGCAGAATGCATGTCAAGATGGGTGTGCAACATATTTGGAGTTTCACTGAGGTTTGACATGGAAAAGGAGAGCATGACGGTGTAGGGGCATGTGTGAAAAGAGCTCTTGTAAGAGAAGAGTTGAAGTACAAAGATGGTGCTAAATTAAAAGATGCAAGAGCATAGTGGAATGGTGTACTGACAACATGGCCCGAGGTTCTCAAGAAAATTCCACAGTTTGCAGATATTTTTGGTTGATAGAGGAAAAACATATTGCTAACTACGAGGATTGTATGACACTCAATGGTCCATGATATGCACTCATTTTGTAGCTCAGACGCTACTTTCGTGGGCCGTATGGACAAGAAAAGTTGACATGTTTTTGTGCATCTTGTATCGAATTGTCACTGCTGAGTGTGATTCACAAGAATGGGTGGAAGGATGGATTTGTAGGCCTCTAACTCCGCTTCCTATTATCAACCTCCACAAGCATTACAACTTGTTTCTACAGATGAAGTTACAACATCCAAGGACTTTGACGAAATTTCGATTTTGGTGCGACAAGGTATTTATCCAGTTATTTATTTAATTTTGTATTGAGTTATGTCCATTGAAATTTTAATATGTAATTTAAATTTGAGTTTTTTCAACTTTGGTTATTTTTTTGTAGGACATGTGTTTGCATAAGTAATTGCGACAGAAGACAATGAAGAAGGAATAGACTATTTCTTATGTCGTTGCATCGAGGAAAGAAAGAAGTTGACTTCTCCTATTATAGATGGCGAAGAGATTGAGGTATCCTACCGGGTCAGTAGTAGTTACTGGAACTTGGCTTCGATGGTATCCATTAAAAAACTCCTCTTGTTTGGGTGTTTGAAGACTTTGAGACACATAGGAAAATACTCCTATATTCACATCTAGTTCTAGCGACACATATTCAGTTGTATAGATATCGAGGAAGACCTAATACAAGATTCTTTGGAAGGTTCAAGAGTCAGATCATGAAGCAATCTTGTCTGCTATTCAGAGTAGATCCGATTCTGATGGTTCATTAGAATGAATTTACAATGCTCATGTTTGGTATATATTTAATTTCAAGTTTTAATTTATATAGCGTATATATATATTAATTGTTTTTAGTTTAAAGATCTAGATTTAAGTTTGAATATATTTTATTTTAAATTTGTGTATTTTGTGTGTCATGTATATAGATCTAGCATATGGTTTTGATTTGAAACTATAATTTCTTGACTAGCAATTTTATGTTTAGGTAGTGGTGCCAGAAAAGCTTCCACCTTCACGTGGTTGGTATCGTTAGTAGAGAATTTTAAATTCTCGAAGCTAAGAGCAAGTTTTGAACATTGTTTGAAAAAATTTGTAAATTTTGAAAAAGTCAAGTTTGTAAATTTTGAAAATATTGTAAATTTTGAAAATGTTGTAAATTTTGAAAAAAGTTGTAAATTTTGAAAAAGTTGTAAATTTTGAAAATGACTCCTCTAGGTGCCACGGCCCACCATTTGCAAAAATACAACGTTTGACAACCTTACACTGGCTCCAACTGCACTATTTCGCGCGTTTGCAAACATTAGGACAGCGAGAAGCACCGAAATGAGAAGGAAAAAAAATGAGAGAGACTATTGTAGCGGGTCCGTATGTCGAGGGTGCCAGATCAGACGAGGCCTCCCTAGGTGCCATGGAGGTCTGAAGTAGTCACCTGTTGAATTTGAACGATATTTTGGTCTCAGGGCTTTAAGGGACTACGCCCGAATGAAGTAGCCCGGAATGCAATGACCCTTTCGCGCACCGAACACCACCTCCTCTAGCATTCACCTGGCCACCCAGATGTGCCAGCGTAGGTGGTCAGTGCCACGGCCCACCCGTTTGGCAAAATACAGCGTTTGACAACCTTACACTAGCTCCGAACTGCACTATTTCACGCGTTTGCAAACATTAGGACAGCGAGAGCACCGAATGAGAAGGAAAAAAAATGAGAGAGGATATTGTAGAGGGTCCGTATGCCGAGGTGCCGGATCAGACGAGGCCTCTCTAGGTGCCATGGAGTTTGAGTAGTCCCCCGTCGAATTTGAACAATATTTTGTCTCAGGGCTCTTAAGGGACTACGCATGAACAAAGTAGCTCGGAAGCAACGCAATTTTCACACACCGAAACACCACCTCCTCTAGCTTTCACCTGGCCACCCGGACGTGTCAGCGCAGGCAGTTTGGGTGCCACTGGCCCACCGTTTGCAAAATACAGCGTTTGACAACCTTACACTGGCTCCAACTGCACTATGTCACGCCTTTGTCAAACATTTGGACAGCGATAGCACCGAAATGAGAAGAAAAAAATGAGAAGGCTAATTGTAGAGGG
Organism: Taxus chinensis; assembly: GCA_019776745.2. NCBI lineage: Eukaryota > Viridiplantae > Streptophyta > Pinopsida > Cupressales > Taxaceae > Taxus > Taxus chinensis. Next base: position 27,663,360 of record CM034154.1, on the reverse strand, counting down.
TCCCGTATGTCACGGTTTGGATCAGACAGGCCTCACTAGATGCCACATAGTCGAGTAGTCACCCTTCGATTTTGAATGAATTTTGGTCCTGAGGGCTCTTAGGGACTCACGCCCGAACGAGTAGCCCGGAAGCAAAGACCCTTTCCCGCGCCCTGCAACACCACCTCCTCTACCGTTCACCTATTCACCCTTACGTGCTGGTGTAGGCGGTTCGTGCCCAACCAACGTTCCCACGTTTGCAAATACATCGTTTGACAACCTTACACTGGTTCTAACTGCACTATTTTCGCTGCGTTTGTCAAACATTAGGACGAGAGAGCACCAAAATGAGAGGAAAAAAAATGAGAGTTCGTTATAGATGGTCCATATTCTAATGCCGGATCAATACGAGGCCCTCTCTAGGTGCCCCACGGAGTGCCGAGTTCACCCGTCCGAATTTTGAACGATCTTTTGGTCTCATGTGCTCTTAATGAACTAACGCCCGCATGAAGTCGCTCGGAATCACGACCCTTTCACACACCAAACACCACCTCCTCAAGCGTTCACTGGCCGACCGCGTACTGCCGCCTAAGTAGTTTGGTGGCCAACGGCCCACCGTCTGCAAAATACGGCATTGAACCTAAAACCTGGCTCCAACTTGCACTATTTCGCACGTTTGCACATTAGGACAGCGGGCACCGAAAATGAGAAGGAAAAAAAATGAGAGATGCTATTGTAGAGGGTCCATATGCTGAGGTTTCCATAATCAGAAGAGGCCTCTCTGGGTGCCACGGAGTCCGAGGAGTCACCCGTCGATTTGAACGATATTTTGGTCTCAGTGCTCTTAGGGACTACACCCTACGAATTAGCCCGGCAGCAACGACCCTTTCGCGCCACAAAACACCACCGCCTCTAGCAGTTCACCTGGCCACTGGTGTTTCTGCGTAGGACGGTTCGGTGGCCATGGATCCACCGTTTGCAACTACCAACCTTTCCTTTTTATTTAAATAATTACATGACTTGGGTTTTTAGTTATCTCTTATTGTCTCTTGTCCTTGGTAGGATGATGTACATTGCGGGCTCATGATCTTTTTTCTTCCATCCCCTCAATGAGGTCCTTCAATAAATTTCTCATTGTTAACATTATCTCGTTGTTTCCCTTGACCCGAGAAAATCATAGGAGTCCATGTGATCTCTATACCATCATGGTTTGGGGTGCATCTTGTGCATAGGACTTTGTTTGTATAGTGAACCATTTTCACTGCCTCGAATCGTCTCAAAATCACGGATACTTATGTTCCTTATTGACTTTGAAAAAGTGTAATTTGGTTTGGCTACCCCTCACAACACCATTAATTTTTTATGAGTTTTTTTTATGTATAACCACTAAGTTATGAGGGATAAAATACTATATTTCTCAAACATATTTGGGATATAGAAAAATAAGAATAGCATTATCTTATGATTCCATCCTCAATTGAACAAATGAGCTTAAAACTTTGTACTTTAATTTCAATAACCTTGTGTACTTTGAAATGCCTCATGGTGTGATCTAGGATGTGGTTAGTTGTATTCAATGTTATATGATGTGGCTGGACATAAAGTGAAGTACTTGTTTACAAGATTCCTAGATGCCCCTAATAAGGTTAGTGTGTGGTTTTATATTTGTAGGAGACCTTGGGAAGTTTTCTCTCTCAATCAACTAATCCGAATGAACTTTGAAAAATTGGCCATTAAATGCAATGGCATTAGTTAATATGATGTATATATACCTTCATATCCATCCATTTCTAGGACCCTATTAGATTGTCTAGAATGACAAAAATTCGGTATGAGTCTTTTAGAGGTCTAGATGATGTGTCAATAACCTGGTGCAATGTTTTAGAGGGTTTTGAGCGTCCTGAGATTTGTTTTTTAATCTATTGGAATATACGGTGTGAGCTAGATTCAATAATGCACCTTGTTGTAAAAACCATGCAATAAATGAAGTGTATAATCAAAATAACGTCCAAAATTCTATATTTCCAAGTTTCCCAAACCAAATTTTTGGGTACTAAACATTTATATCTTAATGAATTCAACACTCACGATGACACTTTTACTATTAACTATGGCAGTGCACCAAGTAAATTAGCAACCCTTTGATCAGAGATTTTAGTGCATTATTTAAAGATATCCTAAAAATTGACACCAAATACACATTATATCCAGCATGGTGTTCTATATGGCATGGCATGGTGTTATATCCTAAGTAAATTGTTCTCTCATATTTGTTTATCAGATCAAATTTATAGCCTTACATCAACACCACTTTTTTGTTAACATAGTAATATAATTTGTTTGAATTGAGCATCCAATATTATAAATAAGGTGTGGAAGTTATGGAATCAATATAATAATTCATATTTTTAGAAGTGACATGTAAACAAATTAAAAAAAACTAGAGAAAAAATAATGAGGAAAAATAAAAAGTAATCAACCTACAAAAAATATCCAACATGTAAAACTACAAAGATTGAAGAGGGAGAGAGAAGCAATATTTCTCACATTTAAAAAATATCCAACATGTAAAACTACACATTTATTGACTATGCTTAAAGCATCTTTCTCACTCCCAAATTCTAAGTCCCTTGACCATTTCTGATTACTTTTTCTTCATGTAAATTGGTACCTCAAGAATCAATGCACGTTATACATAGCACATCTCTAGTTACTAATACTTAAGTTGGCTTGATATAGAGCTAACAATATTGTTTTAGTTTGAAAAATAAAAATTCAAAATGCCCATGGCACGAAATATACCACAAATAATAATTAGAAAGATACTAGAAAATATATAAACTAGAAGTAATACACTAAATCCACCGAACAGAGATCAAAACCCACTTCTCAGAGTTAGCAATAATACCAAAATAACCAAATTTATAGCCTTATTTAAACCAACACATGGATATATATATATATATATATATATATATATATATATATATATATATATATATATATATATATATATATATATATATATAATAATCAAATAAAGTGTGCTCCAGACGCGCACGTCTCTGAAAATATATATGTACATGTATAAGTTCATAATGTATGTATACATCTCGAACTAAGCACGTGTCATAATGTACATATGGGACCACATGCGGTCGCAAAAGGCTAGATATATATACAATGGACTGTGAATAGATGTAGTCATGACCACATATATGTGGCATCCAAGTGGACTATAAATCTACTCATGAAAAATCTTCCCTCTCTTCGCCCTGCTAGAAGTAGCACATCCACGACCTGGGGATGTAGTGGAGGGAGATGCCACTATGGATTTCATCCGTGTGGTCCTAGGTGTCTCCAAGCATGCCTGCAACCTAACCTGCACATTCATAAACAACAAGTTTTTAACACCCAAAATTTTAAAATACCTTCAAAATTTAGAAACTTGTACAATTTAGTTAAATGCATGTGCAATCTTACCGCAATGTCATGATCCCTATCATTTGTTGTTGACGTGTCGCAGGGACAACAATAGACTCACGAGGTTAAGCTACATACAAATAATTAATTTTCAAATTAAATATTTCACACATATATATACCTACAAAATTTGATATTGTAGATTTAAGTTTAATAAGAAATAATGAACCTCCAAAATTTAACAAATTTAAAAAATTGTGTACCTCGGTTAGTGGATTTACAGATGCTATGGCAGTATCTACACAGCCTCCACAGTCTCATATGTGGAGGAGTCTCTGTAGCAGTCATAAGCTATACAAAAAACATGTACAAATCAATTTATTAAAATCTACTTAAGAGCTATACAAAAAACATGTACAAATCAATATTTAGTTACTCAAGAAAGAATAAAAAATACATTATTAAATTTTATCTTCTATTTAGGCTAAATACATAGGATCTATAAATGTTAGCACGGAGGCCATCTATCTTCATAAGATTTTGACAAAATTTTGTATTTAATCTAGGTAACCCATAGTCATCTTCTATGACAATTAGAGCATCATTCAAATTTGAAGAACTTTTTTTTAATCTAACATCGCCAGACCAAAAACATATAGATCAGACGAAGAGTAGACTAGAGTTGTATATCCTTGGTGGGCAAGTGTGTTGCAAATATATAGATTATAATGCACTATTTATATGTATTTGTGTCCAAAGGTAGCTGAGTTTGAGTTTTGGTGCACGAGCCTAGAGGATCTTACTTGTGTGTTATCCCTTTGGAAATAAAGAACATAACCTCCTTCCACCTTGCTGGCTTAGAGATCTTTATGTCCACGGAACTGTCCACCAACTTCGTACACTTATCCTGTCAAGCGGTTGGGAGTTGACTACCCAGGGTGGTCTAGCATCAAACACACACATATTTTTCTCCTTTGGTTTTTTAATGCTTTGATGAAGGGTTTTGTAAGTTATTAGGGTTTCTACTTTACTGTTGATCATTACAGGTCATCTCGATGTTTGTGTGAAAAGAGCAACACAATGATCACACAATTTCTAAACAAGCAAAGCACTAGAAAGTTGAGAGCTCAACTACCTTATGATCTAAGACTGTAAATTCCTTGTATTAGACTATAAACTACTACATAGACCATACATATCATGTATGGTCTTGAACCTACATGTTTTCCAGTTCTATAATATTCTTTGTAGAATCTAAAGTCTTATCTTCTCCTGCTCCGCTACCTGTCACATCTAGCTCATCCCAGAATCTTCCTAAATAAGCTAAGTTTCTCTCCCCTCTTGTATATTGATAAAGTTATTGTTTATCACTTAGTCCATTTCAATTGGAATGAATTATTTTTGTCATGCTTAATTGATGTTGGAAGTTAATTAGATAATAATTGTCTACCTATGTTTATTTAATCCTTGTACCTTTTTCAGTAGAAAAATTTAAATAAGGGTTGGTATAAATATGACCAATAAATTATAGCTCCTCAAACCCATTATGAGGTGTGGCATAATATATAATAGAATACAAGCCCTTGATTCATCCCTCACACATGGAAACATGCACAAATTTATCTCATGTTTGATCTATGGGAAGAAACATGGATAACTTCAAACTGGTAGTTTGTTGTTGTTATGGGTACTCTTAAGGAATCAAATGGTCCAATGTTTCTTCTTAATTTTATTAGAGTGAGAATAGAGGATCCTTGAATTTTCCAAGGTCACCCTACTAGGTTTTAGTGAATGACTATTTTATATATGACCAATCATTAGATTTCTTACTCAACAAACCTAAAAGTACTACCTAGGTGACTAAGCCAAGTAACCCTTTTGAAAAAGTTAATATTAGAAGTGTATGGGATAGGTTCGTAGGGGGTGGATAGGTTGGAGTTTAACTTATCCTAAACCTACAAACATGTCCATGATGTCTAATAAATTAGGTCTGAGACACATGGAGGATTATGCATATGTTCAATAACATGTGCAGTGATTTGTGAGGGTTGGGATGGAGAATACTTGTTATCTAGTAGAAGCGAAGTGGATATAGAGTGAGACATTTCCTTAAGTTGTTCAAGTTATGTGTGAATGAGATATATATCATTATAGTTGTAACACACGTCATGTTTCCAAGTGTTGGGAATACATTTAGGTACTACAAATTACCCCCATTTCAATATAGTATTGATAAATGTTGGATTAATAGATAAATAAAAAACAAGTAAATACAAACCTCACTTCTTGATCATACAATGATGTTGTAAATTCTTAAATCTCAGTACACCAATCCATATAAAAACTTATAATCATATGGAAAGGACGCATAGATTTTTTTTAGATAAAAGGGGTACAAGAGGATTAATAACCTTTTTTACATTTCTTCATCACTCTTATCATTCATTTTGATTACGAGTTGATCGCTTCCACCTTGTCAAGTATCTTTTCCTTCGTGACTCATGGTGTTACATATCTAGAGGTAGTTATTGAGAATCAAGATATAGTCTAGGTAAATAAGTAGATATGGGAAGATATCATTTTACATTGGATTGAGAAGTTCATCATGTACAAATAATATACCTATGACAGTGCAGTGCAGTGTCATTATTTTGGATGTTGGGAACATGTAGACCATGTGTATTCGTAATCATATTGCTTGTACATCTATCCATATAGCATAAGGACCATATAAAATAGACAACTGACTAAGCAGTGTTACAAAACCCGTGGGACTCAAAAAAACCATGGGCAAAAAAACCCATCCCATAAACCTATGGGTTAAAAAACTCAACAAATTGAGAAATCACATTTTCCCGATATGTCAGGTGCATTTTCAAGGACAAAAAATTTTCACGCCTATAAAAAACGTTTTTTTTTTTGGGGGCGCAAACCCCCAAAACCCCTGCTACCGGGGATGTCGCCACAGACCCCGTCGAGGCCCAGCCCGGCTCCGACCCCGGTGGTAAGGATACATGAAAATTTTACAGTACTCTTAGTGTACAGTCTTCAACACTTTCACACATGAAAACAGGCTCCACAAGCTAACACAAATCGTGCAATGATCAAAAGAGATCCCAATGAACCTATGACTAATTTTAACTTCAGATTTTAAAAGACAAGGGACATAAGTCCACCACTCTTAAGATCAACTCCTCAAGGTGCTTTTCTTTACTTATTAAGAGCCTTGAATTCTAACATTGTAGTGATGGTACAATATATGGGTGGCACGCAACTACCCGATGGATTGTGTTATAGCTAGGAAAGAGAAGTGTATAATCCAGTGGAAAGATATCCCTAGACCAGCTATACATTTGTTTCCTAAAATTCCTCCAAGAGGCCTCATCCTTACGTGGCTTCCATTTTGAGCAAAATTCCCAGCCAAACTACGTCCACATCATTCTCTTCTCACAACAAAGAGGATGAAGAAATGAAGGACTTAATTATAAATTTGTCAATAAAGTCATATCCTTAGAAAAGCAGCAGGAACAAGCATCATAAATTAATCTAATCAAGGATTTAATCAAAGCCCATTATCCATTTAGAAATCAATACCAATCAAAGATATGGGAAAACCAAAAAAATGATAGATGACCAATAATGTGCACCTTTCATTACAGAAGTTCCTCCTACGCAACCTCTTTGGTGCATTAGTTCAAGTAAAACACTAGTCCAGTTAAAACAACATGGTGTAAAGATAGAATGTAGTTACCTTTACAAATTTCCTTATATTCAGTAGTAAGGGTAGATAGAAAAGAAATATGCGAAGGACTTGCATGCGCCAAGATTCCATGATTAAAATGACTTCAAGTTATGAGGCCTTCCAATAATAATGCGCACAAACTGGAAAATGAAAAAGTGCCAGAAGTTGTTCCTAAGACTAACCTTATATTATTTAGGGTTGAGGATTTCTGTGTAATGAACCAAGCTAAGGACAATTCAATAGTGCTTTACATGTAGGTTGCTAACAACATAATTTCTATGAAGTTAATGTTAGACTTTTGCTTCTTCCATTTAGAATGATCCTCAGAAGCAAAGAGATGTAAATGTAAATCAACTCATCAGTTCTAACGCGCATCTTCCCGCATGTGAGGTTTTGTGTAGGTTTTCAATTGAAATGGCATGCACTCTTCCTTTGGTAGGTTAAGCCCTGTGTAATGTAAGACCCCTTCCTCTGCACTTGAACAATCGAGAAAAGGTGATGTTGTGCTTCAAATGCATAATACCAAGAGCCTTTCATTCAACATTGTAGAATAGATGAATAAGATAAATGTGAATGTCACAACATGAGATGCCATGGCTATTTCATCTCAGTGCAACATGTTTCATGAAGCTCTAGCACATCTTCCATGCACTATCCAGTTATTCAAAGAACTCAAGTTGTTATCAATATTTATGAAGCAAAGGAGAAGCAAGTAAGAAAAATTGTCAAAACCCCATGCTTCTATATATCCGTGATAGTAAGAAAATATCTTGTTCAAACTATAGGATTGAATCGAGGGTGTTATTTATGTCATTCATTATAAAATTTGATATGTCCTAGGTATATTAAGTACATACCTTGTCAAAGGATTTCTTGCAATTAATGGTTTAAATGCACAACCTTAGGAGTCATCAAGATCTTGGTTAATCATTTATTTACATGTCTAATTCTAACTATAAAGCAAAGATGTGTCAATCATTGACCTACCTCATTTGTTTTTCCATGGTCGTACAAAGATATTTGATAGCTGGGTGGGTGCTACTTGGTCTTCTGATTGGTCTCATATTGTTCTAAGGAACACAAAAGGTATGGTACCAGGTTTATATACCAAGTTGAGCTATTTTCCTATTGTGTTGAGGGTATCTGACCCAATCCCATCTTCAAAGCGACTTCCTATCAAGAAGGACAAGAAAATATTAAATTTTAGAATAGCATCTTAATCCTCCATCCATACCTGATCTATATTAGATCGAGTGGGGATAAGAGAAATAATGAATTGGCTTTCGATGCCCTATGATACAACTATGAAACCGGCTTGGTACTTATTGCAAACTGAAGAAAAGAGCTTTGTTTCCTACCACAATCAAACAAGAAAAATGATGAGATTATTAGACATAGACGACGACTTTTGATGGTTCTAGAAGCAGGAGTGGCATAGACGTATGGGTTTTTTTCATCTCTCCAGGAGATTGTGAAGAATCTTTTTTGCGTAAAAGGTTGCATTGTGCAATGCTCCCATAATGTAGTAGAAATGAAGCATTGGGCTGCCTGATCTTCGTTATTTTAAAAAGAGGAGATAAAGGACATATATAAATACATACATACATACATACATACATAATATATGTATGTATGTATGTTGTATGTATGTATTTTGTATGGATGTATGTTGTATTGTATGTATGTATAATATATAGGTATATAGATATAGATATATAATGAGATATTAATATAGATATATATTTTATATATATACTACACAACATACAAAAATTTCTATTGTAGATGTGAGGCGGTCACAAATATATATTTTGATCACATAGATCTCTAACACACAACACACACACACACACACACACACACATGTTTCTATTATAGATCTAGGAGGTTGGTTAAAAATATATATTTTTGACCACCTAGATAATGTAATTCAAATGTGTGTGTAGGGATATCCCTTATAGTTGAATCCTTCTCCCATATACCTTCAATGAAAAAATGAGATATAATGAAAATGGGAAAACACGATAGGTAAAAATGAAAAGAGGAGGATAGGAAAGAGATTGTTTTAGGAGGACTTAGGGTTTCTACGTACCCTAGATCTAAGGGAGGATTTTTACCCAATATAAGGGATAACATCACATTCTCCTCCCCACTTGTTGCCAAGTTGAAAAATTATATTAATAGGTCCATCCATGTTTTGTAAACTTAGATATTGGAGGAGTACTAAACCAATTATATTAATAGGTCTAACCATGTTTTAAAAAACCTTCGATATACATGTAGTAACCCTCCTTGGATATTGGATATAAGGATGCCCTCTTTTAGTATGTGGACTACATGTAGGATGAGAAGATTTAGAATCACCATTTTTTCGGGGTATAAAACTTGGATATTGGAGGAGTAATACACATGCACTGTCCAAAGCCCCTCTCCAAGGTATTGGAGAAGGTATACATCACTGAGGATAACATAGGAAATATCTAGGCTAGGGAAAAGGCCATATAAAACATTCAGGCTAGTAGAATAACTGATCAAGAGGAACACCAGCCCTTCTCCTAGGGAAAATAACAACAACAACATTCCCAACCTAGCTATGGGGAAAAAAAGATATGGGTAGTGGTTCATAGTTTTATGGGAATACTGGAGTCTAGGGATGACAAGGACAATAGGAGGATAACCAAGTGCACAGTAAAGAATAAGCTCCTCAAAGCCTACAACACGGAGTTTGGGACCTCTTGGAAAGCTTTGAATTCTCAATCTATAGGTGGTTCGAAGAAGATTTAAACAAAGAAGAAAATCAAATGGAAATCCTTGGTTCACAATTCTCACATAATGAGGATTTTTTTCAAGGCAATGCAACAACGCATCAAGATGGTGGTTAGGCCATCAATCCTAGAGAATTGAAACCAGCTAGTAGGTGTTTGACATTGATGTGTAGATTGTCTAGTTCATCTAGAATGAAACTAAATGTTCATCAGATAGCAAGATGACTTGCATGAAAACTATGGTTACCAAGTGATTCAACTAAATACTAGTAAGTTTCCTAAAGGGATAGTCACCTTAGAGCACATATTCAGTCTTGATGATGAGTTCAAAGGTGAAGAAAAGTACATTTGCATAGTGTAAGGAGACTACCCTCTCAGTCACTATTGTGTGTGGTAAATATTTTTTGCTTGGAAAAGGAATGCACGTAAGATGAAAGAGTATATTTTATCTCTCTATACTAGAAATTTAGTGATATCTTCTCACAAGATTATGAAGACCTAAAGAATTCAATCCAAGTGTTTCTCAACACTCCATTAACCTTGATCCTAGTATCAAGCTATCAGAAAAAAGAAAAGGCCAGTCAATCCTAAGATAGAGCCCCTCATGAGGAAGGAGTTATCCAAATTTGTAAGGAAAATATAATATTTCCCATTAAGTAATCTACTTGGGTGGAAAATATTGTTCCAGTGTGGAATAAAATGGTTTAAATCAAAACTTTGCATTGATTTCATATATTTGAACAAGGGGTATTTGAAGGATCATTATCCTTTTCATTTGATCGAGCATATTTTATAGATAGTGGCTAACACACAAAGATTTTCCATGTTGTATGGGTACTCTGGTTTTCAACCAAATCATGGTCAAGGAAGAGGATCAATTCAAGACAACATTTACAACCAAATGGGGAACATATGCTTTTCCAAAAATGCCTTTTAGTTTGTTAAATGTTGGCATAAAATTCTAGAGAGACATGGAAATTTCCATCAAAGGATATATCAATGAGTTCATCCTAGTGTACTTGGATGACATAAATATATTCTCAAAATAGGGTGTAGATTAAATGATACATTTGGAGAAAGTGTTTAAGGGATGCAGAGAGTTTGGGGTGTCTTTTAACCCCAAGAAGTGTAACTTTGTTGTTGCACAAGGAAAAATTCTTAGCCAAGTGTTCTCAAAGGATGTTATTGCCATTGATCCTGAGTATGTTTCTACCATCCTTTCTCTCTCATTGCAATCCCATAAAGTTCTTGCAGTCATTTCTAGGCAGGATTAAATTTGTTAGGATATTCATTCCTAAATTTACAGGATTGGTCAGGCCTATCACCCTCATGCTCAAGAAGGATACATTCTTTAGGTGGACATCAGAAGGAAAGGAGAGCTTCAACAAGATCAAGAAATAAATTACTTGTGCCCTAACACTAATTAATATGGATTACTCCAAGGATTTAATGCTTTATGATTATGGAGATGATGTTAGTGTTGTCATTTTCTTAACTCAAGAAAATGAACAGGAATGAAGTAGTTAGTGGATTTATTAAGTTAGAAACTGAAGGAATATGAACTAAAATATAGTCACATGGAGAAACAGGTCTTTGCTGTCATGCGCATGCTGAGAAAGTTTAAAAGTATGCTCACCACAAATCATGTTAAGGTGCTAGTTTCACACTCTGGTGTGAAATAATTCATCATGGGGGTAGAAATCAATGAGAAAAGAGAAATATGGGTAGCCAAAATCATGGAGTTCAATGTGACTATCAAAGCACCAAAATGGTCAAAGGTAATGTGATTATAGGAAGATTTTTGAGGATGTGTAGAATGAACATGAGGCTTAATATTTTTGGATGAAAATACTCAGCGCGATAAGGTTGAGAAGATGAAGATACTAGTGCACACACTTGGGATGGAGACATGGTAAAATTTCTCTCTTCTGGGGAATATCCTTCTGGTCTTCTAAGGATGCAATCTATTCCATATGAGTTGATCAATGACGTTCTCTTCAAAATAAAATATTGATGGTGTATCGTTGAGATGTACTGATGGCATGAAAAATAATAAAGTGTTAGTATAATTTCATGATGGATTCTATGTGGAAATTTATCTCCAAAAGAAGAAATGATGAATATAGTTAAGGAAAGATACTTCTAGCCTACCCTTTTTAAATATGCACACAAGTGGGTTAGAAAATGCAAATAATGTGCTTTCTTTACAAGTAAAAATAAACTAACAACACTTCCCCTCTAGCCAACCCAAGTGAAATTAAACTTTTACACAATGGGGTATTGAATTCATAGGCATGATCAAACCTCCTTCAAGCCCTAGCCATAAGTGGGTGTTGATAGCTACATATTACTTCACTAGATGGATAAAAGTTATCGAGCTCAAGGAATCAACTGAGTTAGTCATTTTTCAATTTCTTGAGGGAATTGTAACAAGGTTTGACATTCCTCATACCATTATCTCTAATAATGAAAAATCCTTCCTTAGTACAAGAATTTATGATTGGGCTCTTAGTATTGGTATATATTTTAAGACTTCATCCAACTATTACCCTAAGGTAATGGCTTGGTGGAGTCAACTAATAAGAACCTAATCATAATCATGAAACGAACAATGAACATCAACTAGAGATAGTGGTATAAAAGGTCCTGCACGCGCTCTGGGAAGATAGAATCACGGTGAAGAAGGAAATAGGTAATTCACCATACAAATTGGTCTATGGAAAGGAGGCTAGGATTCCTTTATATTTGTAATTTCCTTCATTGGAAATAGCTCAGTAGTTAGAGTTGAGGGTGTAGAACAAAGAGAAATCAGAATGAAAGATTTGGTTAAACTTGAAGACTAATAAACTTTTCCATGATCAAATTAGAAGAATATCAACAGTCAACCAAATAATGGTTTCAAAAAAAGGCCAGAGCTTAGACCTTCCATTTTGGTGATCTAGTCTTAAAATGGGATATTGACAGATCAAAACCAGGGTGCCATTCAAATTTTGATGCACGATGGAGTGGCCTATATATCATAAGTTCTTGTAAAGAGGCTAACTCTTTTGAGTTATCTCATCTTGATGAAGATGTGTTTCCAGTCATAGTCAATGGGATCTATCGCAAGCACTGTAGTCTAGTTTTTCCACTCGAATGCCTAAGTGCACTAACACTTCATCCAGATAAATACAAATGCTCACTCGAAGCGTGCAAATCTAAAAGATCCCTCTTTTGTGAAATCTTACCAAGATGTTAGCATGCATTTTCATAGTAACCGTTAACCATTCATAATCTCAAGTATAAGTCATTACATTCATCATATGGAAACACATGTAATAGGGAAACATAACAAATCAAATAATTATTAATATCAGATCCACCATATAAATACCATGATTAAATACATCAATTACCATAATCCATCCACAATTATCCATTACATTAATTCATCAAGAAAAAAAAGATGAATACATCACAATAGTCACCATAGAGTCATGTGTGCTAGTAAATCAAGGCAACATAGCTTTATTACATCAGGGTAAGTGCAGGAAGTTGATGGACAAATATAGGGTCATCCGTGGACGTCATATTGCAAAAAACAATGAAATCTCAACTTGTAGGGATTATTAGCTATACATGCACTCAAAATTAGAAAAATTTATATAAATATTAATCGTAGCATTCGGAATCTAGTTTCTAAAATACTAATTTTTGTAAAAAACGGACAAGTTTAGCTATATTAAACACTTAAAATTATATGACTTATTTTTTTTTTCGAAAAAACTTATAAGATTGTAGTCCGTGTGCCCGCATTTTGGATGACCAAATCTTGTTATTTTTTTTTTCCTTTGGTGAAACATTAGATGTAGTTGTCTATCTTGGATGGATTTTATTTTGTATTTTTTTTAGCAATATTTTTTTTTTATGATTTTTTCCGTGAAAGTGGTATGAAAATATTTAGAAAATGGAGCACTTTTTGTTTGCCCACCATAACTATATCAAAAAATATCGAAATCAATTTTTTTTTTTAAGGTTTATAGAATTTGTCCACACTTGGGATGGTATAATTTTTATCATATTTTGATAAGTGAAACAAAAGTTACAGTCTTAAACGTAGACATGAACATTCACGGGAAAAAATGTCTTAAGGACCTATTGTTAGTAATAAATTATAAAATGATATTTATCTTATTCTATTCACTTTAAAAACAATATTTTTACAAAGCTAAGAGTCTACCCTACGTGATGGAACCATTTTTGTGAAATGTTTTCAGTCTTTTAGCATGGTTCAAGTCTTTGGAAGAGCAGATTTGAGGTTTTTTGACCTTTTGCACTTCATAATGACCTTCTATAGCTTTGGTTGGGGAAAAACAAAGATTTTCCGAGGCTTAGGTTTGGCAAATAGATCCGCGATCGCGGTTTTTGTAAAAATACCGTGAATGCACTTTATAAAGCGCGCTCGCGGTTTATAAAGTGTGCTCGCGGTTTATAAAGTGCGCTCACGCTTTATAAATCATATTTACACACATCCCAATGTCTGAATTACCATGTCATTTTTACTCTCTGACCTTACCATATGAATTACTGTGAAATTCTGTCTTTTTCCAAGCACGTTTTTTATCACCGAAAGCAAAACATCATGGGAGACAAAAAACGAAGTCAAAAAAGGAAGTCATTAAGTAGAAAAACACCAGATGAATTAGAGGCCAACAAAATTGAAAATGCTGAGAAAATGTGGAAACTGCGTGAATCTAGAAGAGGTTCATCTTCAATCCCAACTATTGTAAGCAATGAAGAACTAGGTAATGTTTCTACTGTCAATGTTGAAGTTGAATTAAATACTCGTGATGAAGAAGTTTTTACTATCAATGTTGAAGAAAAATTAAATACTCATGATGTAGCAAATGTTGAAATTGAAGGAGACAATGAAAATGTGAATAAGGAAATTCATGTTGAAACTATAGAAAAGCAAAATTTGACAAAAACACCTCCTAGGATTTTACATAAGAAACCTAATTTTTTGATTGAAATTGATGAAAACATTTTGAAACCAATGTCTGACAAACTTTATGAACGACAAATCAGAAGAAAAGCCACTAAAATTTGGGATAATAATTTCGAAATTTTAAATGATTCCCAAAGATGTCAGTTGTTGGTTAGTTTGATGAAATTGATTAAAATGAGACCTACATTAAACACCTCAGGATTGACAACATCTAACATACGTGGTCAAACCTCTACAATTGTTGAAAACCTTCATGATGCATATCACACTGTTGGTGTCAAGAGACGCACTAGGGATAGTAATATTGTGTGTCGTGTACTTGCTACTAGTGTTGTAAGTGAATAAATAAAAAAACAACGTTTGATTATGCAAACAAGTTGAATGTTGCAAGTTAATCGAAAAACTCTAATGAAAGCAATTGAAAGACGTAATATCCTTCAATCACTCAATAATGTCTATTTTTGGGCATTTTCTGCTAGAGCAACACCGCGTAAGGACAAAAATAATTCTGATGCTATAAGAGAAGTTGTTATTAAATTTTGGCATGATAACACTAGAGTTTCACCTAATACAAGACATGTTATAAAACGGAGAGTTGGTTCTACTAATCGTGAACCACATCCAAAGCATTTCTTAGATATGACTCAAACTCAATTTTTTCGTAAGTTTGAACAAGAGAATCTGGAAATTAAAATTAGTCAACATTTTTTTGAAATGTTGAAACCATTCTATGTGAAAATCAACCATGCTCACACCACTTGTTGTTGTAGGCAACATGTTGAATTTGCGATGCATTATGCTAAATTTTTACGTATTCGTTCTATTTTTCATTCTGAAACTATGTTTTTTTTAATATTGGCAAAATTCTGAAACTATGTTATCTGAATGTGGTGTTCAAGTTCCACCAATATCTTCTAGGGATTTCATTCCTACTATATTTTGTGAAAAAGAAGTTGGACAATTTTTTTATAGTCAGGATTGTTTAGATGGAAGTTGTAGTACATGCGGCGGATTACCTAAATTGGAAAGTTACATCCATGAGCAAATTGAAGGTACAATAGGACATAATTTAGTTGAATTTGATAAATATAAATTAGTTGCATACCAGTTGAAAGATGGAAAAGAGTCGAAACGGTGTGAGCTAGTTACAAAACAAATGCCCATTTTTCAATTTATGAGAAAATTTAAGGATGAAATTGTTTATGAGTATGCGAGGCATACACATAGAGCTCGATGGTTGGATGAACAATTCAAGCTATGAAAAGACACATTTCCTATTGGTACTATTGTTTCAGTGGTCGATTTTGCAGAGAATTACACATTGCAACCACAAATGGAGGTTCAATCGCAATATTACAACTCAGTACAAGTTGCCATTTTTGTGCATATAACATTTCTACATTCTCCTGACAGTACAGAGAATGATCAAATTTTTTTAAGAGAGTACCACTTTTATATCAGTGATGATCGTACTCATTCTACTGAATTTGTGCAAGGGTGTTTCCAGTTATTTTATGGAAACTTGTCTGATAGGGACATCCACTTCAAACAACATTATATATGGTCAGATAATTGCACGTCTCAGTTTAAGAATGCACGAATGTTTTATTGGATGAGCAGAATGCATGTCAAGATGGGTGTGCAACATATTTGGAGTTTCACTGAGGTTTGACATGGAAAAGGAGAGCATGACGGTGTAGGGGCATGTGTGAAAAGAGCTCTTGTAAGAGAAGAGTTGAAGTACAAAGATGGTGCTAAATTAAAAGATGCAAAGAGCATAGTGGAATGGTGTACTGACAACATGGCCCGAGGTTCTCAAGAAAATTCCACAGTTTGCAGATATTTTTGGTTGATAGAGGAAAAACATATTGCTAACTACGAGGATTGTATGACACTCAATGGGTCCAGTGATATGCACTCATTTTGTAGCTCAGACGCTACTTCGTGGGCCGTATGGACAAGAAAGTTGACATGTTTTTGTGCATCTTGTATCGAATTTGTCACTGCTGAGTGTGATTCACAAGAATGGGTGGAAGGATGGATTTGTAGGCCTCTAACTCCGCTTCCTAGTTATCAACCTCCACAAGCATTACAACTTGTTTCTACAGATGAAGTTACAACATCCAAGGACTTTGACGAAATTTCGATTTTGGTGCGACAAGGTATTTATCCAGTTATTTATTTAATTTTTGTATTGAGTTATGTCCATTGAAATTTTAATATGTAATTTAAATTTGAGTTTTTCAACTTTGGTTATTTTTTTGTAGGACATGTGTTTGCAGTAATTGCGACAGAAGACAATGAAGAAGGAATAGACTATTTCTTATGTCGTTGCATCGAGGAAAGAAAGAAGTTGACTTCTCCTATTATAGATGGCGAAGAGATTGAGTATCCTACAGGGTCAGTAGTAGTTACTGGAACTTGGCTTCGATGGTATCCATTAAAAAACTCCTCTGTTTGGGTGTTTGAAGACTTTGAGACACATAGGAAAATACTCCTATATTCACATCTAGTTCTAGCGACAAATATTCAGTTGTATAGATATCGAGGAAGACCTAATAACAAGATTCTTTGGAAGGTTCAAGAGTCAGATCATGAAGCAATCTTGTCTGCTATTCAGAGTAGATCCGATTCTGATGGTTCATTAGAATGAATTTACAATGCTCATGTTTGGTATATATTTAATTTCAAGTTTTAATTTATATAGCGTATATATATATATAATTTTTTTAGTTTAAAGATCTAGATTTAAGTTTGAATATATTTTATTTTAAATTTGTGTATTTTGTGTGTCATGTATATAGATCTAGCATATGGTTTTGATTTGAAACTTAAATTTCTTTGACTAGCAATTTTATGTTTAGGTTAGTGGTGCCAGAAAAGCTTCCACCTTCACGTGGTTGGTATCGTTAGTAGAGAATTTTAAATTCTCGAAGCTAAGAGAAGTTTGAACATTGTTTGAAAAATTTGTAAATTTTGAAAAAGTCAAGTTTGTAAATTTTGAAAATATTGTAAATTTTGAAAATGTTGTAAATTTTGAAAAAGTTGTAAATTTTGAAAAAGTTGTAAATTTTGAAAATGACTCCTCTAGGTGCCACGGCCCACCATTTGCAAAATACAACGTTTGACAACCTTACACTGGCTCCAACTGCACTATTTCGCGCGTTTGCAAACATTAGGACAGCGAGAGCACCGAAATGAGAAGGAAAAAAATGAGAGAGACTATTGTAGAGGGTCCGTATGTCGAGGTGCCAGATCAGACGAGGCCTCCCTAGGTGCCATGGAGTCTGAGTAGTCACCTGTTGAATTTGAACGATATTTTGGTCTCAGGGCTCTTAAGGGACTACGCCCGAATGAAGTAGCCCGGAAGCAATGACCCTTTCGCGCACCGAAACACCACCTCCTCTAGCATTCACCTGGCCACCCAGATGTGCCAGCGTAGGTGGTTCAGTGCCACGGCCCACCGTTTGCAAAATACAGCGTTTGACAACCTTACACTAGCTCCAACTGCACTATTTCACGCGTTTGCAAACATTAGGACAGCGAGAGCACCGAAATGAGAAGGAAAAAAATGAGAGAGGATATTGTAGAGGGTCCGTATGCCGAGGTGCCGGATCAGACGAGGCCTCTCTAGGTGCCACGGAGTCTGAGTAGTCACCCGTTGAATTTGAACAATATTTTGGTCTCAGGGCTCTTAAGGGACTACGCCCGAACGAAGTAGCCCGGAAGCAATGAAATTTTCACGCACCGAAACACCACCTCCTCTAGCTTTCACCTGGCCACCCGGACGTGTCAGCGCAGGCAGTTTGGTGCCATGGCCCACCGTTTGCAAAATACAGCGTTTGACAACCTTACACTGGCTCCAACTGCACTATTTCACGCGTTTGCAAACATTAGGACAGCGAGAGCACCGAAATGAGAAGGAAAAAAATGAGAGAGGCTATTGTAGAGGGTCCGTATGTCAAGGTGTTGGATCAGACGAGGCCTCACTAGATGCCACAGAGTCTGAGTAGTCACCCGTCGAATTTGAATGATATTTTGGTCTGAGGGCTCTTAAGGGACTACGCCCGAACGGAGTAGCCCGGAAGCAACGACCCTTTCGCGCACTGAAACACCACCTCCTCTAGCGTTCACCTAGTCACCCGGACGTGCTGGTGTAGGCGGTTCGGTGCCACGGCCCACCGTTTGCAAAATACAGCGTTTGACAACCTTACACTGGTTCTAACTGCACTATTTCGCGCGTTTGCAAACATTAGGACAGAGAGAGCACCAAAATGAGAAGGAAAAAAAATGAGAGATGCTATTATAGATGGTCCATATGCTAAGGTGCCGGATCATACGAGGCCTCTCTAGGTGCCACGGAGTCCGAGTAGTCACCCGTCGAATTTGAACGATATTTTGGTCTCAGGGCTCTTAAGGAACTACGCCCGAATGAAGTAGCTCGGAAGCAACGACCCTTTCACACACCAAAACACCACCTCCTCTAGCGTTCACCTGGCCACCCGGACGTGCCGGCATAGGTAGTTTGGTGCCACGGCCCACCGTTTGCAAAATACAGCATTTGACAACCTTACACTGGCTCCAACTGCACTATTTCGCACGTTTGCAAACATTAGGACAGCGAGAGCACCGAAATGAGAAGGAAAAAAATGAGAGAGGCTATTGTAGAGGGTCCATATGCTGAGGTTCCATATCAGAAGAGGCCTCTCTGGGTGCCACGGAGTCCGAGTAGTCACCCGTCGAATTTGAACGATATTTTGGTCTCAGGGCTCTTAAGGGACTACACCCGAACGAAGTAGCCCGGAAGCAACGACCCTTTCGCGCACCAAAACACCACCTCCTCTAGCATTCACCTGGCCACCTGGATGTTCTGGCGTAGGCGGTTCGGTGCCATGGACCACCGTTTGCAAAATACAACCTTTCCTTATTTATTTAAATTAAATTACAATGACTTGGTTGTTATGTTATCTCTTATTGTCATCTTGTCCTTGGTAGGATGATGTACATTGCAGGGCTCATGAATCTTATTTTCTTCCCATCCTCAATGAGGTCTTCAATAAAGTTTCTCATTTTTAAACATTTATCTAGTTTTTTTCCCTTGACACGATGAAAATCATAGTAGTCATGTGATCTCTATACCATCATGGTTTGGGTGCATCTTGTGCATAAGGAACTTTGGTTGGATATTGAACCATTTTCACTGCCTCTAATCGTCTCAAAATCACGGATACTTTGTCTTTGACTTGAAAAAAGTGTAATTTGGTTTGGACTACCTCCTCACACCCCCATTAATTTTATGAGTTTTTTTATGTATACCACTAAGTTATGGAGGGATAAAATACTTATATTTCTCCAAACATATGTTGGGATATAGAAAAATATAGAATAGAAAATTATCTCTTGATTCATCCCTCAAATTGACAAAATGAGCTTTAAACTTTTGTACTTTAAAATTCATAAACTTGTGTACTTTGAAATTCAGCTCTATGAGTGTGATCTAGGATGTGGTTAGTTGTATTCAGATGTGTATATGATGTGCTGGACAAGTAAAGTGAAGTATTGTTTACAAGATTCCTAGATGCCCCTAATAGGTTAGTGTGTGTTTATATTTGTAGGAGACCTTTGTGAGTTTTCTCTCTCAACTAATCCAAATGAAACTTTGAAAAATTGGCCATTAAAATGCAATGGCATTAGTTAATATGATGTAGATAGACCTTCATATCCATACATTTCTAGGACCTATTAATGTGTCTAGAGTATGACAAAAATTAGGTATGAGTATTTTAGAGGTCTAGATTGATGTTCAATAACATGTGCAGTGATTTTAGAGGGTTGAGCTAGAGATTGGTTTTTATCTAGTGGATATACGGTGTGAGATAGATCAAGAAGGCACCTATGGTTGTTAAAACAATGCATAAATGAAGTGTATATCAAAATAAGTACAAAATTCTATATTTCCAAGTTCCCAAACCAAATTTTGGGTACTAAACATTTATATCTTAATGAATTCAACACTACATGACACTTTTACTATTGCATGCACCAATTAAATTACAACCCTTTTGATCAGAATATTTTAGTGAATTTTATATATTAAAGATATCCTAAAAATTGACACAAATACACATTATATCCAGCATGGTGTTCTATATGGCATGGCATGGTGTTATATCCTAAGTAAATTGTTTCTCTCATATTTGTTTATCAGATCAAATTTATAGCCTTACATCAACACCACTTTTTTGTTAACATAGTAATATAATTGGTTCATTGAGCATCCAATATTATAAATAAGGTGTGGAAGTTATGGAATCAATATAATAATTGATATTTTTAGAAGTGACATGTAAACAAAATAAAAAACTAGAGAAAAATAATGAGATGCTTAGAGAGAAAGTAATCAACCTACAAAAAATATCCGACATGTAGAACTACAAATGATTGAAGAGAGGGAGAGAAGCAATATTCTAGTTGATATAATTATTAAGGAAGTCAAAAACTATAAATAAAATGAAGATATACTAATTTAACCTAGTAAGACGATTCCTAGAGGATGAAATTTTATGAAAAGGAAAATTATTCCAAGTTTGCAAGCCAAGAAAGGTGAGAAAAAAAGAAGAGCCAAAAATATGCATGTATTTACAAAATGCAAAGATGAAAAGATGCAAATTATAAGAGGGATATTAAACGGATCTCACACTTTTACTTAGACAAGGATCTAATGAAGATATGTAATAAGAAGAAAATAGAAGTAAACAGTAAAAGTGAGATTACGTGGGTCAAAAGGTGAATAGGCATGGTCTAAAAATATAAAATCATGCACTTAAAAATTACATGTGAAAAATAGGATGATGGGGCCCACCTAAATCACTTTGTAATAACTATAAATCAGTCATATGGGACTTGGAAATAATACAAGTTATCTTATTATTATCCTATTTACACATTTATTGACTATGCTTAAAGCATCTTTCTCACTCCCAAATTCTAAGTCCGCCATTTCATTACTTTTTCTTCATATTGGTACCTCAAGAATCAATGCACGTTATACATAGCACATCTCTAGACTCTCAGCAATCCACTTTCTCAGAGTTAGCAATAATACCAAAATAACCAAAATAAATATGATTTAACCAACACACATGGATATATATATATATAAGAATCAAATAAAGTGTGCTCCAGACACGCACATCTCTAAAAATATATATGTACATGTATAAGTTCATAATGTATGTATACATCTCGAACTAAGCACGTGTCATAATGTACATATGGGACCACATGCGGTCGCAAAAGGCTATATATATATATATATATATACAATGGACTGTGAATAGATACTCATGACCACATATATGTGGCATCCAAGTGGACTATAAATCTACTCATGAAACATCTTCCCTCTCTTCGCCCTGCTAGAAGTAGCACGTCCACGACCTAGGGATGTAGTGGAGGGAGATGCCACTACGGATTTCATCCGTGTGGTCCTAGGTGTCTCTAAGCATGCCTACAACCTAACCTGCACATTCATAAACAACAAGTTTTTAACCCCCAAAATTTTAAAATACCTTCAAAATTTAGAAACTTGTACAATTTAGTTAAAATGCATGTGCAATCTTACCGCAATGTCATGATCCCTATCGGTTTGTTGTTGACGCGTCGCAGGGACAACAATAGACTCACGAGGGGTAAGCTACATACAAATAATTAATTTTCAAATTAAATATTTCACACATATATATACCTACAAAATTTGATATTGTAGATTTAAGTTTAATAAGAAATAATGAACCTCCAGAATTTAACAAATTTAAAAAATTGTGTACCTCAGTTAGTGGATTTGTAGATGCTATGGCAGTATCTACAGCAGCCTCCACAGTCTGCATATGTGGAGGAGTCTCTCTAGTAGTCATAAGCTATACAAAAAACATGTACAAATCAATTTATTAAAATCTACTTAAGAGCTATACAAAAAACATGTACAAATCAATATTTAGTTACTCAAGAAAGAATAAAAATGTTATTAAATTTTATCTTCTATTTAGGCTAAATACATAGGATCTATAAATGTTAGCACGGAGACCATCTATCTTCATAAGATTTTGACAAAATTTTTTATTTAATCAAGGTAACCCATAGTCATCTTCTATGACAATTAGAGCATCATTCAAATTTGAAGGACTTTTAAATCTAACATCACCAGACCAAACATATAGATCAGACGAAGAGTAGACTAGAGTTGTATATCCTTGGTGGGCAAGTGTGTTGCAAATATATAGATTATAATGCACTATTTATATGTATTTGTGTCCAAAGGTAGCTGAGTTTGAGTTTTGGTGCACGAGCCTAGAGGATCTTACTTGTGACATTATCCCTTTGGAAATTAAGATTTTGATGGTAGAACTGGATTTAGAGAGGCTACCCATGGCTAGCTAAACCCCCACCACACGTAGGGGTAGGAGAAAGTGTGATGAAATATGGTGGAATCTCAGGAAGAAGATATATATATATATATATATATATATATATATATATAGAGAGAGAGAGAGGAAATATGGCTTGAGTATATAATTTGAAGTGCGTGAATGGGAAATTACACAAGTGTGGGATGCTGAGGAGTCAATAGAGTTGTGGAGGATGATGGTTTACAAATGTTTTGAAGCTCTTATGGAAGATGAGGAGCCACAACATCAAGATCTCCCAAATTTAAGAAATCATAGTAGATATTGCCTTCAGGTTTGGATAAGAGTGCATTAGGTGAAAGAGTGAGGACCAAAGGCACACATCTGATCCCGGGCTAGCCACCTAGCCCTTACACATGGTGTTACATATCTAGAGGTAGTTATTGAGAATCAAGATATAGTCTAGGTAAATAACTAGATATGGGAAGATATCATTTTACATTAGATTGAGAAGTTCATCATACAAATAATATACCTATGACAGTGTAGTACGTGTCATTATTTTGGATGTTGGGAACATGTAGACCATGTGTATCCAGTTTAGTAATACAAACGAGACATAAGGGAATTTATCAACTGGCCCGAGAGGATCAAAAATATCAAGAGGATTGGGTCAGTAACCACCTAGAAAAAATACTTATGAGATTTCTATTTCTGGATCTAGAGGATAGGGTCTACATCCAATCACTTAATAATCCTCTTCACCTAAAGTAAGCACCTCAAGTCTATTATGACATGTATCTCCAATTACAAAAATTATAGAGGTATTGAAAATGTAGCAGAGCATGTGTACAAGTGTGAGATACTATGGTATTCTAAGCAAATTACAACTTTAGATAGGAAGGAAAGTCAATTTTCTACTACTCTTCAAGGGAGTGTACATAGCTAGTATAGAAAGTATGACCCACATAAGAATGTAATGTACTATAGTGCTTTGTGAACTATGTTTTTGGATGAGTTTCACATCCCATAGTTTAAAAAAAAGCATCATCACGCTCAATAAAATCAAGCAGGGATTATCAGAATGCATGAGGGAGCATGACATGTATTTTAATAATTTATTGTCCAAACTATCTTATGATGCTCATATGAGTTAGCATGCACACAGTGGTTTATTGGAGGATTTCTGACCCCATTCAGGAGGGATTTATCTCATAAGATGTATGTGGATCCACACGAGGCTATAGAAGTAGTTTTTTATGATTATAAGGTTGGAATTGTTGATACATAAGTGATCCCATTCTTAGAGGAGAAAATCACAGTCATGGCGAAGTAATTAGATAATTTATATGTAAACTCAACACATGAGATGTGTAGTGTAATATGGTACATAGATTGTGAGGTTGAGGGACATACTAAGGATAGTTGTCCATGCAAGTTAGTGTTTGCTTTTTTATGTAGCTGTTGTATGTATTTTATATACGTTGAGTATAAGAAAGTGAAACTCATGTACAGAGGTCCAAGAATTAGAAACAAAGTGTAAAGAGATTTGTAACTAACCTGCGTAAAACTCATGTGAGGCATGCCAGTAGCTTCAGTTCCCTGAGCAGATGATGACCCGCCAGGCTCCTGTGTATAAAAGAGAAAAATATTAATACATGTACAACATACACGTGAAACAAATTATAATAATAATCTAGTGCAATTAAATGATTTATTAAAAATGTAAGTTTGTACAACTTGAAACTTACATTTGAAACACACCCAACCGCAGTAGCTAGCATGTCGACATCGGATGTTTCCTTCACCAGCTCTTGCTATTTAAAATAAAATAAAAAATTAGTTTTTTACATGTATGTACATGACGTATAATCATATATATTAATATCTCAAACATGTGAATTAAACTATTGTACATATATATATTATTTAAATTTATTTAAAATTTACCTGTGAAAGACCAATATCAGTGGCTCCAGTTCCAAAAACATTCCCCAGCATCTCATCTATAGAAAAAAAATCCTGTGAACCAGCAAATGATGTCTCGCCTGCAGTGCATACGGCACCACATGATCCACAGTGGTGTGGTGCACTAGAACTGGCGCCTCCAGCAACATCACCGGATGCAATCTGGGTGCTATGATGGGTGAGAGTGTCAGTGAGCTCCCTCAATACATGCAATGTATCAATCTCCAGAACCTCCTTCACTGTAGGAGGGATAACTGAAGGCAGTTGGGGTTTTGGGGCATGGGGGATCCTAGGCTGACCTGCATGTGCACCAGGTCTGCTCTGTGCAGAGCCACCTCCTCGACCAAAAAAGTCTGAAAAGTCAAAATAATTCGGGACCTCATTGAGCACGACCTCACAATATAATTTCTTCAAAAAATAAAGAGGAACCTCATTGTTGTTGCATGGTGGATAATCAAAAACCATCCACCATCGGTCCCAAAAATTGTTTTTGATTCTATCATCATGGCACCAATGGATTGGGAACCGTTTGCAAGTAACTGCAGGGGGGGCATTGGTTCTAGGGTTGGTAAATAATGCACAAATGAGGTCTTTTCCAATTTTTTTGTCTTTGACGGCCGCATGAGATAGTTTATCCACATACCACCGCCTACAGTCACTTCTAAAGGTGTTCCATCTATGTATTTGGTTGGTTGCAGACTCGACTTTGCCAATCGATGTTTGCAATGTATTGGCTAAAGTCATGCGGGATGGATTTGTAGCATGATTTTGTCTTATAGTTTGAATTAGGTTCTCAATGACAATTTTATTTTCTTGGATTCTTCCAATGATATTATCTTGCGTTCCTGTTGGCTCAGTGGGGACAGAAGGAGCCACAGGGGGCGGATCTATGTTTGGAGGAGGGTTTTGAGGAATGTTCGGTGGGTTTTGAGGAATGTTTTGATGGTTTGCACGAGCCCGAGCTTGCTGACCAACTGATAAAACAATAAAATTGTATACATAAACAAAAAATTCACAAAACCCATGAAAATGCCAAAAAATACCTAAAATGCAAAAAAAAAAACCTAAAATGCAAAAAAATGATTACAATCGGGGACTTACCTCCTCGTCTTGGTGGCATGGTTGAATCTATCACTATCCAGAAGTCCGATGAGCAATTTTGAGATAGTATTGAAAGTGCGAGTGAAAAATGTTTAGGAAAAGTCGTAGTTCGAAATGAAAAATGAGGAAAATAACGAGTCGTGGGACTGTTAAATTTTGTCTCAGATTTCCGCGATCACGGTTTATAACCGCGCTCATGGTTATAAACCACGATCGCGGAACTAGGTTCGGTAATTACCGAACCTAGAATTCAATAACCGCGATCGCGGTACCTTTATTTCAGGTTTTTATGTCCACGGAATTGTCCACCAACTTCGTGCACTTACCCATCATAGAACACAAAAACAAAGCAATACAATACATATATGTACGTACATACATACATATAACCATACACACAAACACACAGATATATATATTAATCTATAAATAAAATCTACTTTAATTCCATTATTAGCACGGTCTATGCATGACCTTTGATAACTACTTTGTTCCCAAAATATCTCTTTCTTATTTGTGAATTATTCTTTCTTTAATCCATTGCATGATCCACACTCCAATGTGATTTTTCTATTTTTAGCTTGTTCCATGCAAAATTGGCTAAGTCCCAAACTGATCTTCTTATGTGCGCCTTTCTTCAATTGATACTTGTACGCGCATATAATCCCCATTCACATGCCAACTCAATAATTAGGAAATTTTTTCAATCCAACATTACCACATACTAACTTTATTACCACCCTCGGTAATGGGGTTGCTCAACTTACCTCTCCAAAAAAGCAAAAGAATAAATAATGATGAAGAAAGAATGAAATAATGAAAGAATAACCAACACTATCACTCAACTGGTAGCATAAATTTAGGGTAGTTCTTATTGATATCAACTTCTAATTTGTTCCATTCACTTAATCCTTTCTTTGTATTTTCAAGAACATCTCCAAGAACTTGTTCCATACCCTCCAAGGTCATGTCTTCACCTTTGTGCTTTAGCTCCCTTATCACTCCAAATAAGCTTGAAAATCACGCCCTCCATGAAATCCTTTTTTCATGTGACTAACTTCTCCAAATCCTTTATTATTTCTTTGTGGGGGTCTGTGGCTACCTTGAGTGCATCACGCTTCTTTTCTACTTCAGCTAGCCTCCCTTCTTGGCCCAGGGTCTCATCCTTCTTATCTATAGGGAATTCATTTCCTTCCTGAATTTTCCTAGTCTTAAGGATATTTTCATGATCTTCACAGTTTCCCAATGCCCATCCTTCCTTCTTCAACTCATCCTTTAAAGTTTGGAGTATGGCGTCTTACTCTAAAATTTTTCACGCAATCGATTGGTTGGTCCTTTCCGTCTTGGCCATAACATTTTCCTGTGTCTCTTCTATCATGGTCGGATTCTTATCATGAAAAATATGAACACAATCTTAAAAAAAAGTGCAAGGATGAATTGTAAGTTTTATTCATTTGTTCATCAAATTATGGGCGCACCTCCATAATTTCACCCCCAATTCCCGCAGAATAATCAAGAAGCTACTATTTTTTCTCCTTATCCTTATTACACACCTCATTTATTTGTTCAATTTACTCCTTCATATTTTTATCATCCTCGATTAGTGTCTTGAGTGAAATCTCTTTGTCCAAGTTCCTTCGTGCTACTTCTGCTGCCATCTTAGACAAGACATTACTTGTTTGTTCATCAATGAATTTTGTTGGTTGTACTGTCATATGCACTGCTTGGGATACATTTTTCATATTCTTTCTAAAACATAATTATTCCTTAACATTGAACTCTAGTTCTTCCATATGCATCTACATGCTCTAAGATAACTACTTCCTTATGTGCATATTTACTCCCTAGGGAGCCATCAACTCCCATCCATATATTTTTTTAGGGGTGAGTGTGCTCAGAAATATGGTGCAAATAATCTTCGAAGGGTCATTAACACACCCCAACTCATGCATCTTATATAATTTTTCTCCCTTATTCCATCCAGACCACCTCCCCTTAGAGATATGTATCCTTACATCCTAAATTAAGCCTTCACTTTTCGTGCCCCCATACTCTCCAGAAGGCTCGCCTAATGGCTCACTAGTACTTTGTTCTCTTTCTTCACCTCCTCTCGTGGGGTCTTCCTCCTTGTGTGCACCATACGCCTCTACATCATGATGAGTCTCTTCATCTCTAGGTTCCTCTCCTCCTTCTACATTAATAAATGGTGTATCTGCCATGGTCTTCTCAGCCTCATTAAAAAATTCTTCACTTTATTTCCTAGGAACATACTTACGCCTTTTCTTTGTCTTCTTTTGTGGTCTCGGTTTGGTAAGAGACATCCCCAGTGACCTCATTAGTGGTTGAGAGGATCCTATAG
The DNA here is from genome assembly GCA_019776745.2 of Taxus chinensis. Lineage (NCBI taxonomy): Eukaryota > Viridiplantae > Streptophyta > Pinopsida > Cupressales > Taxaceae > Taxus > Taxus chinensis. Next base: position 27,634,631 of record CM034154.1, on the reverse strand, counting down.
CTGTGACCTCTATCCTAGTTTTCCTCAATACTCTTATGAAACCTTGATATTTTGTGCCACCTTCTTCTTTATTTTCCTCTTCAACATCAATATTTATCCTTACTTCCTCTTCCTCTTCCTTCTTGGGAGGATTACTCTCACACAACCTCTTCATACCTATAATTATTTTCCTTCTCATGCCATGATGCAACATGCCACTATCTTTCATCTCCTCTTCTTCATCTTGGAGCTCTTCCTCATCTTTTTTTAGAGGAGTGGGCTCATATTCTTGAATGGTTCCAACTATGTGCTTTACCTTGGGCACCTTAGGGAGTTTGAACTCATTCTCAATATATTTTACATTCACCAACTTGGGATGAAGGTTAAGGTACACCTTAGCTGCACCCAGCTTCCGAACTACAAAATTCATGGAACTGATAACAATATCATCAAATATAATTGTTCTAGTGTATGTAAAATTACCCAGATAAACATATTTCTTACTGAGTATATGGTACTTGAAATCAAGTTTGTCTGCATCGAACCTAAGCTTGCGCGTATTTGAAAATATGTTAACAGAAGCTTAAAAGTAACACACAGTGAATGCATAAGGGAGCTTGCACAAAGGGATCCACTTACCATCCATCATTCTAAACCTTCCAATACAGTAATGTTGAAAGATTGTGAAATATCCTTGCTTATCCACTACGTCAGGTAATTCCTTGGGTATCCTCCACTCATATTCAAAAGCCTCACACATGCACTTGCATCAAAGCTCCAACATTTTCTTATATGTACCACTTGTAGTACTCTCACAAGTGTATTTTGTAAACCTCTCTGCCAAAAAATTCTTTTCCTTTGAGAACTGCCATATCTTGTCCTTAGGGCCAAATACAATATATACAAGAATAATGCCCTAAATTATCTTATCTCCCTTGTGCGGCTCTTCAATGATAATTTGGAATATGAACATAGAAAATTTATACACAGTCCCCTCCACCATTTTATTCATAATGTGGAGCCACTTCTTGTTTACCTGGCCCCAACATTCCTGGTTATCAAAATTTGTGAGAAGGTGCATGAAAATTTTAACCACAAGGTCCTTTATCTTCAACACATCCATTGCGTGAACTCATTTATGATATGCAAACTCAATGGAAGTATCCTCTAAACCCACATCATCATCCATGTCACTAGCAAACTCGTCTCTGAACTCCTCAATCCTGATAATTTCCTGATCAAGGGTGTAGTGTGGCACACCGACCTTCCTACAAAATAAAAGAATTCCTCATGGACTCTAGACATTAGCCACTGGTAAAGTATCCCTATCTTACCAAAGTATGGAAAATCATAGACCCGAAAGACCCTAAATTTATCTAACATATTTTTCCCATCATCATCATAGATGGGTTTGTCATCTATAGTCCTCAAATTTGTCCTCTTAACCAGCTCCTTTTCAATTTGGTATGATTTTTCAGTGGTGTGGTTATTGTAGTCACCTTGATTCTTCGTATATGAGACTCCTAGTCCAGCCCCAAAATGACTCCCTCAGGGTATTTCATCTCTGAAAAATGACTTTCAGGTGCATCTTCAACTTCCACCTCTAGTTCATCCTTCTTCTTACCTCATGTGGTCACCCAAAGTTCTCTCTTGGGTGCCATTACATTTTTAAAATTCTTCTTTGCATGCATTCAACCTATGTAACTCCAAATTTGTGTGCCCTAATGCTTCCTAGTTGTAATTACATTTTCTTCAAACCCTAGCTCCATAAAATTTCCTTCCACATGCCTTTTACTAGCTCAAACACCCTTCTAATGGAGATCTATTATGATCGTGTTCAAATATCAACTAGTTCCTTTCTTTATACAATCACTCTCACACTTTGCACTTTTTCACTCTTCAAATTGCACTTCAATGGTTGAAAAATCAAAATATGCAAGGTAAGAATGAAATCACAAACACCCCTTTTATAGATTTTGTAAATTTTTTAGCATTAATTACTCCTCACCTAACAACGTACCCAACTTTAATTATGATTTTATGATTTTTCCACACTTTTTGCTTCTTTATATCATGCCCCAATCTTAACCTTCTAGCACATCTACTACTTCTTGACCACACACCTCCTTATGTATGCCTTCATGTGCCAAAATACATAAACCTCTATGCCTCATACTAAGCCGTTTCCCATGTTGTTGCCTACCTTGTGTTACACCTTGTGATCATCCTTTTATGTGTGGTCTTCAATCTAAGAAAATTTCATTAAAGACACCTTCAATTTGACCACCTGTAACATATTTATTCTATGTGTACCAATATTTCAGAGGACGTTCATGCTCCAACCCATATATGTACTTGTATAACAACCTGCACTTTGAATCTCATTTCAGATAAATCCATTTTTCTTGTATCTTCTCCACCCCACACTAAAAGTATATGCGGTCCTCTATACATGAACTCAAAAGATAGTAATCAGCTTCCTACATGCAAACCAACTTATTATAACAAAACACATAACTAAATTGACAAAGCATGGTAACAATGAAAGGAAACACATTAAAAGAAAACCTAATATAAGTGGAAATATTGGCTTATTAAAAACACCAAGAAGCCTTATTTATAGTAGGGCTTCAGCCTACTCCCATTGAAGTAATTAGGAAACAACATGCCATCCAACACCCACAACTGACAAGTGCTCATTTCAAGTATCTTTGTTACAATAAAAGGTCCTAACTAATGTACTTTCAATTTCCTTGTGTGGTGTGTAAACTGTGAATCATATCGAAGAACCATCTTCCCAACCTCAAACATTTTGTTCTGATGTAACTATCATGTCATGCTTTCTATCTATCCTTCTCATTCGTTTGACTCCAATGTGTAATGGCGTGTCGCTCATCTAACTACATCATTTTGTCGATATGCTCCTCCACAACTTTCTCATCAGGTAGTCCTACTACACACACAATACCCAGGGATGGTAACATGAATTCAATAGGAAATATAACCTCTACACAAAACACCAAATGAAACGGGGTGACCTTTTTCAACCTAATATAAGTAGTCCTATATTCCCAAAGTACAAAAAATACTTTATCATCCTAGTTTTTCATTCCAAAATCAATTTTTTTGTCAATGTTTGTCCCAAAATCTTGTTGAAATCTTTAGCAGTATCATTGGCATGTGGATGATAGGGTGTAGTCTTATGGTGTGCCACCATAAAATCAGCCAATAATATCTCGATTTTCTCATTTAGGAAATGAGTTCCCCTATCACTTGTTAAACTCAATGGACATCCACACCTGCTGATAATGTTCTCCCATAAAACTATTGATGTTGTAGTTTTTTTGCAATCCTTAGTAGGTTCTTCTTCTACCCACCTTCTCATATATTTTGTACAAGTTATAATATAGTGTGCATAGGTTGGGGAAATAGGTTGTATAAATTCAATAGCCCATTTCTCAAAAGGATCGAAACTTGCAATAGGCCTCAAAGATATCTCATCTCTTGTTCTAAGCTTCCCAAGGTGGTGACAATGGTGACACGCCTTAACATATTATTTAATATCCTTGTACAAAGTTTCCCATAAAATTCCAACCATCAAAATCTTCTGCGTGACGGTATCCCCAATGTAACAAAATCCTACAATTCCACCATGAGATTATTTAATAATAGCCTCATGCTCATGCTCTAGAACACTCTAACATAAAAATTCACCATAAACTAGCTTGTATAAATATCCAACTATCAACTAGTAAGGTGCTACACATATTTTAAGTTACTTCTTTTCTATTGTCTTCATTCCCTCAAGCACCTGTCCAGTGTGGAAGAATACTAAAATATCCTATACATATGTGAGCGCGTAGTTTAACCTAAATTTTTTTTGCATCGGGCATTGTATCTTCAATGTTATGTGCGTCCTTTCTAGAATGAATCCTTGACAAATGGTCATGCCTTGAATTGCTTTTTCCTAGCTTGACAACATTTGTAAATTCAAACTCCTAAAATAGTAGTATCTGATTGTAAATGTGCCCTTGTAAAATAGGCTTGTTGACCAAATATTTAAGTGCCATATGATTTATAAAGAAGATAAATGGTGTTTCCAAAAAGTATTGTCAAAACTTGTGTAGTGTGTAGATCATGGAAAACACCTCTCGATCAGTACTTCGTGGGTGTCAAATTTCTACTTGCAAAGAAAATGGGGTGGTCTACAATGCTCTCTCCTAGTTGTACCAACACTACACCAATTTCCATACTAGAAGCATCTACATGAACATGAAAGGTTTTTTACCATGAAGGAAAGTGCAGTAGTAAGCCTTTCCTTCAACACTTCAATTGCATGTTGTTGCGCTTCACCCCAATAGAATTTTCCTTTAGTTTTTAATATCTCTTCCAAGGGCATGATAATATTTTCATAGCCCTTAAATGAATTTAAATTAATACCATGTATGTCCCAGAAATCCACACACCTCACTTTGATCATTAAGTTCTTCCAAACCCCTAGATCTACCAAGAAACCTTCTTTACAAATAATATACCCAAGTAAAGTGCCAAAAGGTGTTGCAAAGATGCATTTTTATATTTAGAGAGATGATTAATTTCCTACACCTCTCGTACATGAGCCTTAGATTATCACAATTATCCTTGACTAAGCCATAAAATATCCAATCATATAGATACAATTGTAAAACATTATGAATGAAATCCTAAAAATCCTACACCACAATGTGCGAGAATAGTGCTGGCGCATTCTTCAGTCTAAAGGGAATCATTATGTATGCAAAAATTCCCCACTTATTGGTGAAAGTTGTCTTTTCCTAATATTACTGTGTGACATGCACCTAATGATAACATGAAAACCCATCTGTAAACGAGTATATCTCACACCCAGTAACTCCTTGAAGGATCTCCTCTGTGAATGGGGTAGGAAAATGATCAATAACACATGAATCATTTAATTCTTTGTGGCATACACAAATTATTATCCTCCCATCCTTATTAATACTTATGAACATGAGGCCATTTTGATTCCTCAATCGGCTAAATTATACCATACTTGAGCATTTTATAAATTTCTTCCTTTACCTTGATGCACTGATTAGGATTCATCTTGTAAGGCCTCTTACTAACCGGGCCCACACCTTCCTTAAACTTTATTTTCATCTCACGTAAAGAAGGTTGTACTCTCTCAAACTCATGATAGCCCAATAGAAATAAGTCCTGGAAGTCACACAGAAGTTCAATAATTTTAGGCACCTCCTGCTCCGACCAGTAATCACCAATAATGGCCTCCTTATGCTTTACATCTATTCCAATGTTAACCTTCTTTGTTTTCATAGGATCATGATATGAATGTGCCTTTTCATCCACTTTTTCCATTACGTTGAGTGTACCTTTAGTATATTTAACATCCAGGTTATTGTCCTTGTCATCCTCATCCTTTATACAACATACCAGTTTACCCTTTTCCTTTTCTTGTCATGCACAGACCATATCTTCTTCTTCTTTCTCTTCAAGGTCAGGAGCACCTCTAGATCAATCTCTTTAAACATATCCAAAAAGAGTTCCTAAGCTTTTGTACTATCTCTCAAAGCAAGGAACTTCATAATCTTCAGTGCTTCATTGACCAGAGGTTTAGTAGAAAATTAATCAAAAGTATGAATCATACCTGAGGTCATCTATTGTGAATTCATTATTTCTCTTGTTAATTGTACATGAACATACCATGCGTGCTTGCAACTACTTAAGGTGGAGTAGAAATTATGTACCCATAGTGATGGTGGTAAGGCCTCCTGCCCCTCCAACCAAAGTCTCTCACAATTTTGAACGTGGTGTGAAGTAGGGGAATTCCCATGGAATTTACATATTTGAGAAGGTACATTGCTCCTCATGAACCTAATAGAAAAGGTGATTCTCAGTTCTCGCCATTCTAGTAAATTTTCTCTATATGTTTCCTAATAGCGCACTGTTGTCCCACACAGAGTATATACTAACATATTTCTTCTATCTCCTTTATTCTATTAGTGTAGGTTATTATTTATCCATTTATTTATTTATTATTATAATTATTACACTTGTGTTATCCCTACACTTATTGGGTTAGCTTGCTTAGGTGTACTAGTTATGTGGAGTTAGCTTACTAGTTGTGTTGAGTTAGCTTCTTAGGTATGTGGAGTTAACTTATTAGTTTTCTAGAGTTAACTTAACTACCAATATCAATTAGTGGGAGTTCTTCACTACTAATTTAGGTAGTAGTTGCACTTCCCTCCTCATATATGTACATCTTTCTTATTGAGTAATCCAAGTCATTGTATTGTAATGTATTGAGCATTATGGATTATGATGGATTTCCATATATGGTATTTTAGCTCTTCTATTTAGTAAATATAATGTGGTGTGTTATTATCATCTGAGATCATGGCTTGGAACAATATTTTTATCGTTCCTTTTATGTTATTAGAGCTATAGATGATGTAGACATCTATATGCAAGAAAGGGTTTATTATTTTCATGTATTCGGAAATTTTTAGCACATTTATGCAACATGCATTTTTATACAAAATGGAGTGTACCATTAGATTTGGAAGGTTCCAAAACCTTAGAATCAAATGTAAACTCGACCATGTTTTGAGACAATCAAATATGAGATCACGACTTGGAATAATCTTCTTATTGTTCCTTTCATAGTATCAGAGCGAGGTTTCGATCCTCAGACCTATGATATAATTAGGTACCTTTCAGATATATTCTTGTACCCTCTAGATATTTTTGTTTTGAATGAAGTATTTTATCCACTGGACGCATATCTATACCCTCTGGGTGCATTCTTTTATCCATTGGATATAAGCATGTACCTTCTAGATGTATTCTTTTACCCTCTGGATATTTATGTTTTGGATTCAGTCTTTTATCTACTAGACACATATTTGTACCCTATGGGTGCATTATTTTATCCATTGGATATAAGTGTTTACCTTCCACATGCATTCTTTTTCCCTATGGATATTTATTTTTTGGATGCAATCTTTTATCCACTGGACGCAGATTTGTACCCTCTGGGTGTATTCTTTTATCCATTGGATATAAGCGTGTACCTTCCAGATGTATTCTTTAACCCTCTAGATATTTCTATTTTGGATGCAGTCTTTTATCCACTGGACATAGATTTGTACCATCTAGGTGCATTCTTTTATCCATTATATATAGACGTGTACCCTCTGGATGTAATGATTTACCCTCTAGACATTTAGATTTTGGGCGTAGGATTTTATCCTTTGGTCGTAAGCCTGTATTGTATGGATGCACTATTTTACCCTTTGGACATTTGGGTTTCACGTGTACCTTTTTTAAAAAAACATCAACATTAAAATATTATTTTAATAGCAAAACCTTCTAGAGCTCATAACTTTTGATCTGTAGCTTGGATTAAAGTGATTGTTTATTTGAAATTGTGTTATTTTTTTAGATCTACGCATTGGTGACATTTTTATACACATATTTAAAATGTAAAAGTTACTATTAATCATTGTAATATTTACATGCACTCAATTCTAAAGTTCCAAATTTGGGAGGGTATTATGATCACTTGTGGATGTAATTTCGATTGAGCCTGATGTCCTAAACTTTTGGTGTTATATTCTTGTATCTATGTGTGTATACATTTATATTTGTCTTATTTGTTGAGATATTTTGGATTTGTATTTTCAAATTTTTTTTTGGCATGTTGACAGTCTCTCTTATGGGGGAGCTATTCTGGTGAAGCCCAGTGTTAGATTGTCGGTGTTCAAGTAGTTGATTTTGGCAACTCATACATGTATTTGGTATCACTCTACTCATTCAGTAGTATGGGAGGGTGTGGTTTTGATATTGCTTCTTCAGGTTTCATGTTCTTGCCTTGTTACCTTGGTTTTTCTTGGATCGTGGAACTCATATTTATTTGGATCTAGTATCCTTACCTTGTTGCCTTGGTTATTGTTCCTAGATCGTGACACACCTATTTGTAGTAGTTGATCTTGATTCTTCATATTTTTGTCCTTTCCTTATTACCTTGTATTTTCTTGGATCATGGCACTCCTATTTATTTGGATCTCATGCCCTTGCCTTGTTGCCTTGGTTATTCTTGGATTATGGCACACCTATTTTTAGACGTTGATAAAATTATGTCAGGTTTTTTTTTGCATTTTCAACATCACTCCATTGACAGTCTCCTTGCTTGGAGCTACTCTAGTGAAGCCCAGTGTCAGTTGTTTCTGAGTTCTATGATTGAGCAGTGGATTTAGACAACAATGTGTACCACACTTCTTCAACATTATACAAGTTTTTGGAGCTGAGATTCTAAGGATATCTTGTAGTTGGAATTTTCTCTCTACTTTATTATTACTAGTTTTGGGTACCTTGCGGTGTCCAATTTTCCTAGTTATTGTACGTGGGTACCTCATCAGGCCTTGTTTCCATGACCCACCTTATTTTTCACCCACCTAAGCTATGATTATGAGAGGGTGTTAGTGTAGGTTATTATTTATCCTTTTATTTACTTATTAGGATAATTCTTACACTTGTGTTAGCCCTACACATGTTGGGTTAGCTTACTTAGCTGTACTAGTTGTGTTTAGTTAGCTTCTCAATTATGTGGATTTAACTTACTAGTATTCTGGAGTTAACTTAATTACCAATATCAATTAGTTGGAGCTCTTCACCGTTAATTTAGGTAGTAGCTGCAGTTCCCTCCTCCTATATGTACATCTTTCTTATTGAGTAATTTAAGTCATTGTATTGTAATGTATTGAGCATTATGGATTATGATGGATTTCCATATATGGTATTTTATCTCTTCTGTTTAGAAAATATAATGTGGTGTGCTATTATCATCTGATATCATGGCTTGGAACAATATTATTATCATTCCTTTTACATTCTTCCACTGGGCTTCCATGACGTGTAGAAATACATCAGGGTTTCCCTCACCAGTGTACCTAGGTACTTGGTTGTAACTCAAGCGCCTTACCATGCACAACCTTATCATGTGAGTAATTGTGTTTTTAATCTCTCGCTAAACCACTTCATACATTTCATACACCCAATTTTCATAAGAAATACTTGTGGTATCACTAACAGAATGAGCATCATCCCACTGTATCACTCATTCTTTGGATGGCTCAGTTACATCAAGGTCTTTGATTGTGTGTGCATATATCATTTTTAAGTCCTCTTCACTAAAAGGCTCAACATAGGGAGAAACCTTCACATCTGTCAAAGGTATAATGATGTGATCCTCCTTGTTCTCAAATATAATGCACCCCTTGTTGAAGTGTAAATATGAATTATTCACATAATACTAGGGTTGCCCAAGTAATGCTGGGAAGCTATCTACTTCAGCTAGCTCCAATACCTCAAATTCCCTTGTAAACATGGCTCCCTTAATTGTAATAGTTGCATCCTTTAGTACTCCAATAAGATTATCCCTAGTTCTATTTTCCATATATAACACATTCGAAGAAGGCTGTAATAGTGGGATTCCCATGTGATTATGTTAACTTTCACACCTGAATGTATCAGAATATTTCTCAGAAGCCACCCATCTATGACTTCATTCAATGTAATCTCCTTATCATACTCATAATGATTTGGGAGAAAATTCCCATAATTATCTTCCTCTCATGCTCAATACCTGTGTGTGGTATCTTTTCTCTTAACCACTCTCCTAACAAAGGGATTATGTTCTTCTGGCACAACATTCGACAAACCTCCGTCAAGTCATATATGTCCTTCTATGGAAGTTCAACCTTCTTTTCTCGATCCATCACTTGCACCTAATCCTTCAAGATCTCAATCTCACCTTACAAATCCTTGATGACATCCATAGTATCATGGTTAACCTCTTTCTGATGTGCAACATTAGGATACTTGAAATTTATCACTTATTTATTTTTTATAGTTGGATTATACTTTAGAGGTTCACGTGAAAGTGCAGCCTCAGAGCATGTAGTAATTAAAATAGGCTGTAATTTAGGACTAGTTATTACCTTAGGCATCCATTGATCTTTAACTATGTGATGTACCTTTATCATTCCTGTACCCTTGTCTTGATTTTGATGCTTGCTCATGTGCTCATATAAATTAGGAAATTATTCAAACTTGTGTTTCTTTGCACACCATGAGAAAACCACATTTTTAGGGCACTCACATTGATAATGATCCCAAGATCCACAAGTATAACAAGTTCCTCTAGGAAATCCTCCTCTACCACCATCGCAACCTCCACCACTATATCCTCCACAAAAGCCTCTATTCTTGTTATCCCCATTTTTATTCCCTTTATTATGTTTTCCTTCATGCTCCTTAGATCCACCTACTACACTAGTTTGATGCAAACATGTATTAATTGATTCATGGATATGATCAATCAATCTATAGTTAATAGTATCATGAGTATGATTTTTCCAAATTTTATAATACATAGACACATTCTTCCAGATCGCACACAATAAGAGAGGGCATATACTCTTATTACGGTCTAAATGAAAAATATCACAATCCATCAGCATGGCATGCATAGAATTGTGAGGGAAAATATCCTTAGTGTGTCCTTCAACCTTGTGATCTATACATTATATTCCACTTCTTGTCTCATGAGCTGAATTAGCAGAATGATTTTCTAACTTCTTTGCCATGGCTACAATCTGTGCCTCTAAAAGTGGGCTTACCCTAGTTTCCACACTTCCAACTACATCAATGTGTATAGTTTCTTCTAAGGCATCACGTTGATCTAAAAAGGTATTATGAGACTACGCCCTTCTGAAAGGAGTCAACAAGCCACCAAAAAACCACTGTGCATGCTGACTTTGATGTATATCATAAGAAAAAATTGACAACAGATTTTTAAAATGCACATCATAATCCCTTACATTCTCAGATAATCCCTACTTAATTTTACTTAAGTGCATTGATACTATTCTACTCAAACTATGGAATATGGAACTTAGCTAGTAACAAAGATCACAAAGCATTAGAATCCACCATAGTCTAATGTAGGTGATATATTCTATACCAGCTATGCACGTGCCCTTCAAGAGTAGTAGTAAAATTACTTAATTTTTTGTCAGAATATGTGATTCCTTTAGCACGCCATAACATCTCAAACTTTTGCACATGCTCTACTACATCTTCAATACCCCTATATTATGGAAAGTGAAGAGACATATTTTAGTAATCCTGATGTGGGTGATGGGGTGTGGAACTTTCCCATAGATCTAGAACCATATCCCCCACTAGTATTTTCTCCACCTATAAAACCACCTGATCCACTTGATCCCAATCCTCCTGATCCTCCTGAGCCTCTTGTAGTGGACACCAGACCAATGGATTTACTTCCTTGCATCCCAACTATAGTACTAAACTTAATTCTCATAGTCTATATAGTTATAGTACTTCCAGATGTAATCCCAATGTTCTACATGCCCACACTCTATCTTGATGATGTGCCATAAAATATTCCTCCAATCGGTCCTCCAAAAAATGATGATGTTTGTGCTACCATAGGTATATGTGGTGTTTGATGAAATTTTATATTCAAATGGAAATATATCTACATGTAGCTATTGGATTATCTATACTAGCCTACTTCTTACTGAATACTTATGGAATAGGAACACTAAGTGCAATGGCTAGGTCACCAGGTGGGATTAGATGTGTGCTTGCAATCCTCAATATTTACTCTTATGATATGCTCTCATCAGAAGGAAAAGTGGATTCTCTACTGCACTTTCCTAAGTGGGGGAGATATTGATACTTTAGCTCCACGTCTTCCATATGAGCTTCAAATCCTTCATGAGACATCATTCTTTGTAACTCCACAAACTCCTCAATATCGTGCTTCTTCAAAAATTCCCTCTCCTGTGCTTCATTATACTTAAGTCATCTTTCCTCTCTTTACCTTTATGCATCTAGTTCCGTAATATTTCACCACCCTTGCTCCTGCCCCTATGTGTGGTGGGAGGTTTAGCTAGCCATAGGTAATTTCTCCAAAATCAATAGTACCATCAAGATTTTAAATGCCAAAGGAATAACGTGTATGTAAGATCCTCTGGGCTCACGTAAAAACTCAAACTCAACAACCTATGGACAAGAATAAGTAGAAATAGTGTACTCTAAAGTATAACTGCACACTACACCAGCCTAATAATGATCTACAACATATGTCCAAGGTTCATCTACATCAAACAATGTCTGGTAATCTTCCTACATCCAAACCCTTGGTCTATAGCTCTAGCTTCTATTTGATGTGTATGTTGACAACCACTCGTATAACTCTATAGGAAAAAGGATGAAAACATCTCATAGATCTCATAATACAAATTTTCTTCCACCCATTTGTGTCTCTTAAATTAGGTCCATAACCATATCTTTGTGCAAACTGATCCTGTCCATCGTCAATCTAACTCTCAATTATTGCAAGAGTTAATCGATATGCCATCGGTATGCATCATCCTGATAGATAGTTTGAAAAGAGGTCCCAAAAACTAAACCAAAATGTACTCTTTTTTTTCCACTCAAATGCCTAAGTGCATTGACACTTCATTCAGATAAATTTGAACTCTCACCCAAAGTGCACAAAGCTACCGAATCCATCTTTTGTGAAATATTTTTAATATGTTAGCATGCATGTTCATAATAACCATTAACAGTTCAAAATCTCAAGTATAATTCATTACATTCATCATATGGAAACACATGCAATAAGGAAACATAACAAATCAAACCATTATTAAAAACAAATCCACCATGATCAAATAGATCAATTACTAGAATCCATCGATAATTATCCATTGCATTAATTCATCAAGTAATAGAAGTTAAATACATCACAATTGTCACTAGAGAGTCATGTGCGCTAGTAAATTAGGGAAGCATAATTATATTACATCACATAACATAAAAACCATGCAGTTTAACACACACACACACACACACACAGGGGTGGGGATTTTCCCTTCACAACCCATGCATCACAAGATAGACTTCTTGCTCAAAAATAGCCACCCGCTTACAGTTGTATGCTTTTACAAAGAGGCTAATAATGGATTAATCTATAAATAAACTCTACTTTAATCCTATTATTAGCACGGTCTATGCATGACCTTTGATCTTATACTTTTTTCCCAAAATAGCTCTTTCTTAGTCGTGAAGTATTCTTGCTTTAATCCATTGCATGATCCACACTTCAACCTAGTTGTTGTATTTTTAGCCCATTCCATGAAAAATCGGCTAAGTCTTGAACTGATCTTCCTGGGTGTGCCATTTTACAACTGATACTTGTGCATGCATACACACCCCATTCATGCACCCTCTCAACACATAGGAAATTTTTTGAACCCAACAGATCTCATTTTATCAACCAGTTTGTAGGGTGTACGATGAGCGTCAATCCTTATTAGGAGTAATGTGGTAGAATAGCATTGAAGTGGACAAGGCTCAGGATTTGATACATTGATTGACCAATTTAGAGACATTATTGATGTTGTGTGGTCTCATTCCCATGTTTAATTAAATTCATCATTTACTTAGATAATCCAACAAAAGAACTATATATATATTACTGGTTTTTCTAGTTTGAGGAAACGTGTTTGTCTGAGAATAGAATATTTGTTTATCAATAAGACTTCTTTTCCTGGTTCAAATTTTGATGGTTTGAATGATTTGATAAAGATTGGAAATTTAAGTATCTTTCTGAGGTTCAATTTTTTTGTAGATGTATGTTCTTCTATATGTGGATATGAGATACCAATGCACATGTTTCAAATGGTATCCAATACTGTTAAGAAGGTAAATGTCACAGGGATGCTCTTTGGTAACATTGTATCATCAACAAGGGTAAGGTTAAGAGAAATTGTAGTTTCCCTACTAGAAGAAATAAGGGAATGTTTTAGCAGGGATGTTTTACTCTAAAGAATGGATTTAGTAAATCCCACCTATTGAAATAGTGTCCAAAATGAAAGATACTTACAAGAAAATTACCGCAAGAGATTGACTACATTGATTCAACATTTTTGTAAGCATGTTAATATCAATAAAATGAATCTTCTTGGTATTTTAAGAAAGGAAAGTTTTATTGATCAATCCTGTGAATTTTCTTCTACAATGATTGAGAAATTCAAATGTTTTGATAATCCCTTAAAGTGTGGAGCAATAACCCGACTATGGAAAAAAATTGGGTTAAGTACTATTTTTGTAAACCACATCAAAAAATTTCTCATTGGCTAGGCTATGTCAAAAAATTATTTTGGGTTCAGTTGAAGATTAGAGAATTTTTAGTGACTTGACCTTTGTAAAGTAAAAATTCCAAAACAAGCTTGACAAAAGTTTGGAATTTTTTTTGAGAATTTACACATCATGGTACAGAGTGAATAACTTTCCCTATGACAGGGATTTGGCAATATGGAAGTTGATTATGAAAGGAGATGGTATGATAACAATTCCAAAAATATGACATATGACCCTATTGGAGATAGGGATGGATCTATTGCACTAGTTCACTACCATCCAAGTCAGAGAACTGGTCAAGAAAAGGATAGAGATGATCCACCATTAATACATTGGAAGCTTCCATCCAAAGATATGTGATATAGATTCTCATATAATATATTCAATTAATTAGTACATTTTTCTAATAATATATTTTTCTTTTTTTATATTTTATGATAAACTTCAAAAAACTTGAGGAATTATAGATATGCAAAGTTCTTTATCTCTAAAACATAAAAATACTATATTTTTCTTTGTAATTGATTTAATATAAATTTAAATAAATATTTAATTTCCTAGTAACTACTGTAACTAACGATATAAAAATGATATAATATAGTAAATGGAAAATCAACAAGAAAGAAATAATATGAAACCCTAATCAAGTGAGAGAGATAGATGACTTGACTGATTTCTGAGTGATCTAAAAATGATCTAGGTTGAGGGACTTCTAGAAAAAACTAGGAAGAGTGTCGTCAAGACTCACTGGAGGTTATGAAGCTCAGATATTTTCAAAACAGAAGTGTCCAGGGAGGAAAGGAGAATTCAAGTGCTAATTAATGATCTAGGTGCTAGCATCCAGTCAGATGCCCAAGCTCTGTCGTTTTCTAGGATGGAGAAGCTTCATTGCTGGTCCTCTTTTGTTTCTCTAGTTTTGCTCCAATGTCGTTGGTCATACCTGTAACCTATAAAATAAATATTTAGCTACAAAAACCTACAAACCACATCAAACCTAATAAATAAGATGTAGAATGACCCCAAAAGTCACCTGAAGAGTGATCTTACAAATAAAAATTGCACTACATCTCATACTCTGTGTTTTTCTATGTGAATCTGTGTGTAATGATACCCTAGGTTTCCCTTGTTCAATGTTCACTATGATATTAGGATAGATATAAATAGCTCCAAGTGCACAAATGTATGAGATGGAATTAGAATGAACTTCCCCTCCTATGTTTTGTATGCAGAGTGATGCATCCCTTATCCCTTGTATGGATATGGTAGATGTATGCCTTTGAAATTATCTTGTGCCTTTAATGCAAGCTTAGGTGATAGTAGATAATGCTTAGTGTTTGACCCCTTATTTGAGAACAATAAATAAGTATATATATGATTCCCTTGTTTTGAGTTTTGTAATTGACAACTTGAAGGATGACCTAAAGTACTAAAAGATGCCCAAGAGGCAAAAGATATCCAAAAGGGTAATAAAAGGATAGAGAGGGTAAAGAGCATCTAGGAGGGACATGAGCACCTTGGTGCTTGTGTCCTAACTAGGTGCTAATGTTTAAGGCCATAAAATATAAATAAGTCAAGTTTTAGCAGGGCTGTAAGATGTGTAAGACCATAAAGAAAATAATAGATAAAGCAAAAAGGTGTAAAAGGATTTGTCAACCACTAGTTTTATTGCTTAGGAATCGTGTATACATTAGTATTCTTTAGGACCTAGAAATGTACCCAAGTACATCGATTTTGTGTCTACATTTTTCTTCACTTTATGTTGTTGTGTGAATACTCAATAGAATATATTAGATAGAAGATGTGTACCTTGTAATCCTAGAGAGAATATTGTTGAAAAAACATGTTGAGTGGACAAGTGAAGCATGAAGTGATTGAAATGTGAAGCGTGGAGACTACGAAAGGAAAGTAGATCATAGGGGTGAAGTGTATGCATAGTAGCATATTGTTAGAGTTTTTTCTTGCTGATGTGAGTTGTTTCCTTTTGTATATTAAGAACGGATTTGCAAAACAAGATTGAGAAAGTAGTCAAAGTCCCATATATGAAAAATCAAAATAATGTATGTATATGTAAGTAAAAGTGTGCAACATTACATATAAAGTGTGTACATGATGTATGGGAAAGTAAAGGATAGAAAATTTTCTTATTTTCTTGTAGATGTCAGATTTGAATGCAATTGGTGAGGTTTTTGGGTGATCTCATGCCAAGAGAAATTTTTTTGGGTGGTCTCACGCTGAGAGCAATTTTTTGTGGTGATCTCATGCCAAGAGAAGAGTGTTAGGGGAGAGAGGTCTAGTTTTTCTCTCCTTCCATGATGCTTCCCAATAAGCACCACTACAGATGGTATGTTCCTGATTTATAACCTGTTGTTCTTGTTGTTCATGTTGTAACTAATTGTAACTGATTAAATGTATTTTGTAACTAGAGGCAAGTTCTTGCTATTGGAGAAATGTCTGTAAACTACTAGGAATTATGTTAAACTGAGAAATTATATATTTTTTCACTAGACATAAAATCTCAAGGGGGACACAAGCTCCCACTGCTACTATATATGACTAGGTGTTATTATTTGATCTATGTTTTGGGGCCAAGTATAATTTTGGGACAATCTGTGACTATGTGCATGTGCTGATTTTGTAATGTGTTATTATAATTTGTAGTTATGAGATGTTGTAAGGGTGATTTATTCACCCAATATATGCCTCCCTTGTCTAGGGATGCATGCGACAAGTGTAGGAGAATGCGTCCTAAAGGAGAGGACCATAAGCTAATGCATATCTGATTGTGGATACATGCATGGGGGTAGGGGATGTGCATGGTAGAAACAAAGGCACATGCAAGAAATGTAGGTTAGAAGTAAGTGTTAGTGTAAACAGATCTAGCATGTAATAAAATCCAAAGTAACAAGCAAGTGTGAAGACAATATGGAATGCAAAAATTGGGTTTCATACATGGGACATCACTCAAAATTTCACAAGACAATCAGAGATGAAGCAGCCATAAGTAAATATAGTCAAGAAGGACATAGGGAATAGCCTGAAAAAAATAAAAAACAATAGTAAATGAGGAGTGACAGATAACCATGGTTGTATTGATCTTATTAATAAAATGTTACACATGAATAACCCGTTAGCATGTTAGTAAGATAACTAGTATGTAAAAGCATGTATAAATTAGTGAAAAGTAAGTAGTAGTAGCAAGAAGTAATGAATAATGTAATAGTAGAACCTGTAATATGTGGAGTGTGAGAGTAGTAAAGGTAGGCACCCTCAGGAGCCTCAACAGGACTGGTAAAGAGTAGTGTCGAGCATCATGCATTGTGTAAGAATTTGTAAAGACCATACATTCACCTTGTTGGTTGAATATTTTGTCAAGTCAAAATATAAGGTTCAACCACAGTACATGGGATTAAATCCCTCCTCAAAGATAGGTGAGGCTGCCTGTTTATTACTAATCTAAAACACAATACAAACAATGCGTACAATATTCACACTAATCTAACCATTGGGGTTGGGATAGAATCCCAAAATCCATATCCACACTATGTGAAGATGTTTTTATAAATGGATTGGGTCGGAAATTATTATTATGGAAGAAACAAAATGGAAAGGAAATGAGAGGAACGTATTTTCTTTCGAGTAAACACAGAGCACAAAATAATCATACGAGCTTTAGATAACAAATGTAATGTTTGAAATGATTAAAATCATCAAGATGCTAAACAAAGAATAGCTTAAGATTATGAACATAAGAACAATATCTTAAGAAAGATACATCTCACAACACAAAGTTTGCAAAATAAAATCAGCTTCTATTCCTCAAATGATTAGAAGAAAACGCAAAGTTTTTCTTCTTCACAATAGTTCTCAATATTCCAAAAATCTCAACCCTTTGGAATGCATAAGCATCCCTTATTTATAATAAAAAGAGTAGAGAGAAAATAGGATAAACCCTATAAAATAGTGTTCTAGCAAGAGTCCTATTTTACTTAGCCCTCACACAGGAGACCAAGTCAAAACTTATTTCCTATGTGACGAAACAGAAATGAAAAAGACATGTCAATTTCAAGATTGAAATGACATGTTGCATTGTGACTTAGTCTGAATCGTCATCTTTCTCTTCTTCGTCTTTCCCTTCTTCCAGCATAGCATGTTTGTTCCGAAATTCTTGGAATTTCTAGATTATACCTTGCATCTCATTTTCATCAGGTGCAGTAGAATGATCACTCAGAACTTCACATGTTTCATGAGTGTCACTGACATTGCCGGGAAGCTTCCTTAATACTTTTTGTTGATTTTTTCTCAGGGATTCCAAAGAATGTTCAATCTTTACAAACCTGTCAATGATTTCAATGCTAAATCTGGGAGTTGGTTCACGTTGAATTGATTCTTGGATTTGTTTGAAAAGACCATCAACTGGTAGGATGCCTGAGTCTCCACCTGACACTTTTACACAAATTTTGATCAGTTCCTCTTCCAAGTCACTCTTGCCATCAATCAATTGATCTCTTGATTCTCTTCATTTTCCGTAAGCTTTGTTGAGAATATTTATTCTGAATTTGATGGCCTCGGTTAGCTGGAAATGCTTATCCATATGTGGGATGATGCCCTCTTTTACCAAGATGCATGATGGGATTTTTTTCATCACCTGGAGATCTTCGAAAGTCAACTTTAGGTGACCGACCTCTTGAGAGAAATCATCATCCATCTTTTCACCATCACTCATTATATTCTCCAAAGATCGATAGACGTCCACAGTGTCTTGGATTACTTCTTTCCCATCTAGGAGAATCCTTTTGGTCCATTCGTCGACCACCTTCCCCTTTTCATTAATCTTTACAATTATAGGTACCGATGAGAAATCGAACCCAATAGGAACAAAGGATGATGGTACGGATTCAAGGGGTTTTGAGAGCTTAAGTAATACTTCAGTCAGCTACTCCACCTTTCCTTTAAGCTCATCCCTATTTTCCTTTGTTTCCTTCAATTTCTGGAATATCACGTTCATAGCATGTCATGCATCTTGTTGTGCTCCTTCCGTCGTCACCTCTCCTAGAGAAACCCTAGTTATTTGATAATCATAGGACACTATGTCCTCTTTAGTCTTGTTCATTAGGGGAGTGGCTACCTTTGCAAACTTATGGCTTGAAGCATCCACTAAAACCCTCGAAATTTTTTTGGGTTTTTTCACTGACTTAGTATTAAGAGCCTTGAGTGCACTAAAATCAAAGGCTGGTATGGGTATAACTACCTTCCCTTTCCTTGAAGTTTTCTCAAGTAGCCATTGAGGCATACCATAAGGAGTAGTCATCGTTGTAGAAATTGGTATCATACTTTCAAGCGGAGTGGGATTCACTGGTGGAGTGGGAACTGTTATTAGTGTGGTATTTTATTTGGTGAAAAGAGGCGTAGGGGGGCATATATGTAGTTGTTTTAGTCCCAGTAGAGAGGGGTGAGAGTTTGAAGAAAATGTTGGCCATGACTGATGAAGTGGAAGGGGAAAGAGGGGGTAGAAGTGGTTGTGAAGTAGGAAGCACAGATCCTGATGCCAAATCCTAGGATGCAAGAGATAAAGTTACTTCAGTTGGGCAGTCAGCAAATGGTGAAATTAGAGGCTATCTCACCTCTCTTTCCAAAGAAATTTCTCCTATTTCTGGTGGTTTTGGTGATTCTGACACATTCACCATTTTAACTAGAGTAACATTTGAAGGGGTTTCTTCTTCTCTTCTCTTATTGACAAATTTGACCTTTATAGGGCCCTTGGAAGAGCTTTTGTCCTTTTCCTTTTTAGAGGGCCTTGCCTCTACAACAACCAACTTTGAAAACTTATCTTCTTTGAAAATCATTCCTGAAGAGGTGAGCCATTCCTTGGTGTGTGCGAGGATCAGGGCTGATATATCTGTAATGGAGGCTTTTTCACCGATAGACCAATCAATAGGTGGGAAAACATATTGATCTTAATTGAATCCATCATAGGAAGGATCCAGAACACTTTCATTATCACTAGTACCTTCCGGTGTGTCAGCAAGCTCAAGGGTTTGAATCTTTGTAAGTGTCAACCTGCTATGATCTTTTCTTTGGACATCAACCTCATCATGTAAATCAATCCAGATGTCTTGTATGCTTGGTACATGTGGGTATAGAGTTCAATATGGACTTAAGGAATCCTTGAAATTCAAAACCCCTCTCGAGGTCTTCATGTGCTTCTTCAACTTATCTTCAAGCTCATGTACAATGTTCTTAGCTTTTACCACCGTTGAACAAGTATATCATTCTAATAGAAAATTGGGAAGGATACAATGGCCTTGTGTTTACTCTATTGGGAATTTGTGAAAATCAAAAAATTTCCTGACCAACTCCATCAATATTAGTTTTTCCCCTAGATATCTTGGGCAAACGGAAAGGATCGCCTGGGTACATGACTACTTGAAGATATGTGAACTTCTTGAATTACAGAAAGACACAACCCCATTTTGAAACTTTAGCCCATGCCTCATCAGAGACTCTTGTTTTCCTCAGTTTGGGGTTTAATCTACAGATGTTATCGTAAAATAAGGCATCATTTACCCTTCTCGAATTGTTATTCGGACCCTTTTCTTGTTAACTGAGGAAAATACCGATAAACATTGTTCCACTGCCTTGTTCCCCCTTTGAGTCAAATCCAAGGATAATTACTCATACCGGCATCTACATAGGTGACATACAAGGACATATAAAACTTCCCAGTAGACAAGATTGTTGTCATCAGAGAATATATCTCATTACTGATAAGGGTACCCCAATCAATCCCCTATTGATTCTTCTTAATGATGATCATGAATTGGTACATCCATCCTTGGAAAACATTTGATTTGTCGGAAACCAAAAACCCGACTCAACAGAGTAATGATATCATTGATTTCCTAAATTAAATCACTTCTAGGAACAAGTCTTGGGAACCTAGAATCAACCAGGCTTGGCTTTGATTAGGAACTTTTTATTCACATGTTTGATACAATCCTTCTGATTATTGTCCCAAGATTTTTGGGCTGACTTGAGATCTACATCTCCATACTCCTCAAAGTTAGGCAGCTTGAGAAGATCATCGAAGTAACCTCTGTCCAACTTGATTAAGACCTCTCCCGCCTGAGTTTTTCATACAACGAGAAGAAAATTCATAGTTTGAAGCACAGGACAAGATGAACTCAGGGCACTGAGAAGACATGGGGAAACCTACTGCGAGAGGAAGACCACTGCCAACTATTGATTTCATCCATGGGGGTCTGCGAAGAAATCTTAACTCTATTCCAAAAATATTCCATATCTATGTTTTTGAGCTATGTATCCTAGAATGTCATAATTACAATCAATGTAGGAGGGAGGACTCCACCTTCCTAAATTTGTACTTCATCCTCCCTGATTTTTTTCAGTCTTATCTTATGATGAACCAGGATCCGACATGAGGAATTTCAAAAAGAAGAATGAAACTAACTGCTTTTGATTTTTAAACACCTTGGGTTTGAGGACCTGCTCAAAAATCTCAAAGGTTCGAAACACTGCAGAGAGTATCAGAGATCAGTGGGTGTTGAACACTTGGGAAGTACCTGAAAATTAGTTGAACGCTGTCAAAAGGTTTGAGAAAAACCCGCAGCATTGGAGATGTTGGATGGTTTGAAAAACCTGCATAACACCGGAGATGTTGGAAGGTTTGAAAAAACCCACAACACTGGAGATGACGGAAGGTTTGAAAAATCTCGCAACACTGGAGATGTCAGAAGGTTTGAAAAACCTACAACACTGCAGGGGTTTTGGAAGCTACAAAACAACTTGCGAAAACCCGAAGAGAGGGGAATTAGGTTTTTGTTAGGTTAAAACCTGCAAATTCCTCCCCATTGTTATGAATCTTTGATAAATTATTCTAATCTCATATCAATGGCATATTCTAAGGAATAATTTTAATCTTTTCAAGGGGGAACCTTAAAATGTAAACTTGATTGGAAAGCAACCCAAAAAAGGAAAAAGTAAACAAAAACCAAAATCCTAAACCAAAAGAAAGAGGGATTTTAGGAAGCTTATTACACAATCCTTCCACAAACTTCAAAAAAAAAGAACAAGGGAAATACCTTCAATCATATTGAAAAATGATCAAAAACGAGCAACGCAATCAAGCACAAAGACGAGTCAGGTTTCAGGGTCGAAGAAACATGCACGAAAATCCATGAGGTAAAAAGTACATCTGGTAAAAATTATGTGGAAATCCGAGTATTCATAAGAAATTTCACATTTAATACACTTAGTTGACATGTGTGTCAACTACCTGACAACTCGACATTAATGCCATGTCAGCATGCTTGGGATATCTTGAAACCCGACACAAAGGATTTCATATTAGTTCGGGTTTCGGGTTACGGGAAACAAACGACATGAAGCATGATGCTTGATGGTTCCAGAAACCCGATACAAAGGAGCAAATCAGTTTTCATGAATCAGAAGATATGTGACATGAAGCATGTTTTGAACAAGGCATGTTCCGATGCTCAGAGAACTTGAAAACCTGATACAAAGGAGCAGATGGGGTTTCGGGAATTGGAAGACAAGTGACATGAAGTATGTTCTAAACAAGGCATGTTCCGATGCTTAGTAGACCCAAAAACATGATGCAAAGGAGCAAATCAGGTTTCAGGTTTTGGGGAATAGACAACATGAAGCATCTAAAACACATGTTGTCTGGCTATGGAAACCTGAAAACCTGATTATCTTTCTGAAAGGGCATTCTTAGGAAACAAGCTCAGAAATTTCTTAGGGTTATCACTAAAATTTTAGTGTAAACACAAAAATGAGATAACAACTGGCTCTAGTTGGGGACTTTCTTTGTGATATCAAAGGAAGAGAACTCAGAATATCTGGCTTATCCATTGGGCTACGAAGTCAGAGAAGAAGAAAACCGAAAGCAAAATAAAGAAAGGAAGAAGACCAAAAACAAACACACGACATAAAATAAGTATGTACAATGCAAAAGAGCATCTTGCATTAATGATGCAACAACTTCAGATGTTGGCCACTGAAAGGCAAGGGGAGTGAATCTCCTTCAAGATATGATAGATAGAAACTATTTTCACCATTCAGCTGATGAATCTTAAAAGGTCCTTTCCACAAAGAATCGAACTTTCTGTGCATTCCTTTCTTCTCCCTTCTCTTATCCCAAAGCAACACAAGGTATTGAATTTGGAAGTCATGTTGCCTTGATTTCTTATCAAAAAATTTCTTTACTTTTCTCTGATGATCTGCAATGCGATCAATCACCCTGCTTCATTCTTCTTCCAGCCTAGCTAGGTACATAACCCTTTTTTCAATAGAATCTTGAAAAGCCACATCTTCGACTGCTTTGGCCAACTGTAAGGATGGAAACTCTACTGAGATAGGGATCTTAGCATCAATCCCATACAGTACTTGGAAAGGAGACATTCCTATAGCTCGCTTTGGGGTAATCTGATCCGCCCACAACGCATCATACAATGCTTTGTGCCATGTCCTCTAGTTTTCATCTACTAGCTTTCTAATTATGGTAACCAGGTTCTTGTTACTAGACTCAGCTTGCCCATTACCTTGGGGATAATAATCAAATGAGTTAGCTAGGGTGATGCCGAATCCATAGCAAAATTCTGTCAACTCATGCGATGAGAAATTGGATGCGTTATTAGCCACAATCTTATGATGCACACCGAATCTGACAATTATGTTTTCTTTAAGGAATTTGCACACGGCTTCTAAGGTTACTTGCTTGATTGGTGCAGCTTCCACCCACTTGGTAAAATAGTCTATAACAGTAAGCACATAATTGTGTCCAGCACTGGAAGCAGGATTCAACGTTCCAATGAAATCAATTCCCCACTGGTGAAAAGGTTCTTCAATCACTACAGGATTTAAGGGAAGAGCTGCTAGCTTAGGGCAGCCAATGAAATGTTGACATGTTTCACACTTGGATACCCATTTTGTTGAATCTTGAAAGAGAGTGGGCCAATAGTACCTAGCCCGTAATATCTTATATGCTATTATGAAGGATGAGAAATGTCCTTCGCATGCTAGACTATGGAAGGAATCTAGTAACTTCACCTACTATGACTTATCAACACAACACAGGAACACACCATCAATGCCTTTCTTATATATCCCGTTATCCCATAGGATGTATCTTACAGATCTTAACTTGACTGTCCTCTTCTCCTTTTGGCTTAAATGTGGGGGGAATTCACCATAAGTTAGAAAGAAAGAAATATCTATGTACCATTCATCAATTGTACTTGTGAAAAGCACCATGGGAAACTTTGAAGAGGTGTCTTCGGTCCTTTCACATTCTGTTTCAGCATGATTTTCTGTAATCAATTGGCACAGGCCCCTTCCTGATACCAACTTGGTAGGTCTAATGTCCAAGTCATACTCCTAAACTTTAGCTATCCAGTTACCTCGCTGACTACCCAACTCTTGTTGAGTCAAAATGGATTTAATGGCGGTGTTAGGAATGAGAATGAGGGTATGAGAGTTCAGCACATAATACCTGAAATGTTTCATCACTCACACCACTGCATAAACATGCTTTTCAATTTGTGACATTTTTAGTTCATGTTCCTTTAATTGGCAGCTCATGAATGTGATGGGAGCTTCAATGCCCTCACCATTCTCCTGCATTAGAATGGCTGACACTGTGTGTGTGGAAGCATAGTTGTACATGATGAAGTCTTTTTTGAAATCTGGACATACTAGGATAGGAGCGCAAGCAATTGTCCTTTTGACTTCATCAAATGTAAGCTTCCCTTCAGTACTCCATTGAAATGGAATTTTTCCCTTCATCATCCCAAGGATATCCTTGGTTTTATCAGCGAAATCAGGTACAAACCTTCTTAAGAAATTGACCTTTCCGAAGAAGGAGTGAACTCTAGTTTTGCTTGTGGGTAGGGTAAGGCTTTGAATGGATTGCACCCTTTCTGGATCAATCTTTGTTCCTTCTCTAGTCACAATATGACCTAGCAACTTTCCTTTGGTCACTCTAAACATGGAATTCTTGGGATTTAATGAAATTCCATGACACCGACAACTCAAGAGTACTTGTTCTAGATGATCACAATGATCGCTCCATTTTCTAGAGAAAATGGTCAAGTCATCCAAATATACCACTATGGATTTGCCCATCAAGTCCCTGAATGCTAAGCCCATAGCTCATTGAAAGGTAGCTCCGGCGTTGATTAAGCCAAAAGGCATCCTCCTGTAAGTAAAGGTCCCCCATAGGGTTGTGAATGCCGTCTTGTGTTGATCTTCAGCAGCGACCTCAACTTGATTATATCCTTAAAATCCATCGAGCATGGATAGCATTTTTGATCCAGTAACTATCTGTAACACCTGATCCATGATAGGTAAGGGATAGTTGTCTTTTAATGAAGACTGATTTAGGTTTCAAAAATCAACACAAATCCAGATTTCACCATTATTTTTCTTGACAGGTATGATATTAGCAACCTAGGTGGAATGGTGGATTGGAAAGATAATCCTAGCATCTAGCATCTTTTGGATCTCTGCAAGAATGGTTCTTGAGATTTTAGGATTATAATGCCGTTGCTTCTACCTATAGGGTTTTACATCGGGCTTCAAAGGGATACTATGCTGTACGTCTTTGGGCTTGAAGGATTTTAAATCTGCATAGGACCAAGCTAAGACATCCATGTATCTCTTCAAGAGTGAAGTGAATTTTTCTTTCTCTTCGAGAGAACAACACTTTCCAATATTCACCATCCAAGGTTGATCAAACAAACCTAGATTGACTTGATCTACTTCCAAGGAAGAAGCTCCTTCAGTTTGTCTCTTGTTTTGAATGAAACGATCATGCTTATCAAACAAGCCCTCCAAAAAAACCAACCCTTTGGGAATCTTGTTTCCTTTAAGCTGAATAAACTCACCATCAACCTCTTGATATGGATCTAAGATAGATTCATGGAAAGCTGATTCTGAACCTTCAAAGTATAGCTCACTAAAATTGTCAGCTTTTTCTAGGAAAGACAACACCTGTTGATCATCATTGAATACTTGCCAATGAGCCACATTATCTGGGATACTGGGAGAATACATGATCTCAATGGTGTATGTATCTTGTTTGAACTGGGGATGAGGGAGAAGGAGGGATGCAGACATGGCCAAAGAATCAACCTTGTCGTTATAATCTCTCAAAACTGCCTTGATGGAGAATGCGTCAAAGCATTCTATATTATCCCAAACTTTGTTCCTGTAATGTCTCAAGCGATCATTTTTTAATTGATAGATCCCCTTGACCTGGTTGAAAATCAGCTCCGCATCCCATTAAACCTTGATATTTCAAATTCCCTTCTATCTGGCCATTTCTAATCCTAGTAATAGAGCTTCATATTCAGCCATGTTATTAGTATTATCAAACTGCAATTTGAAGGCAGAGGGGAAGATCTCAGAATTAGGAGATATAAGAACTACACCAGTGCCCGATCATGTGGTTGAACAACTACCATCAAATTCGAGGGTCCAAATAGCATTAGAATCTTCTTCCTTGACATCTATAGCCGGTATCTCTGATGTCAAGAAATAATTTCCAAAACTAGCATCTTCGAAAATAATTTGAGCCTTAGGGTCATCTGATTTAGTTACCAAATACTTTGCCTGAGGCTTAGGATGGAGAACATGATAAACCCCATTGACTAGAATTCTGGCCTTGGTCTAATCCATATTAATCTCTCCTCTGACGTCTTTACAAAAACCCCTACCTAAGAGGATACCGTAAGCTGTAGGAATGTCAGCGACTAGAATGGTCATTTTCACTCTCTTTTTTGGGAAGGCAATGAATACAAATTGTGCATCTTTGATTTGACCAATCAAGGGAACTTGCTTGGTTTCCATGGAGTAACACTGTCCATATGACTTAGTCAAAGTAAGCCCAAGGGCATGGGCTACTTTTTCGGGCATAACATTGTCTGAGGCCCCTGAGTCGATGATGCAATTGCTGAGTTTAAACCCATTTATAAGCAAAGAAAAATAAAACGGTTCAATCTTTCCTGAAGAAGGGCCGAGGTCAGATTGTTTTGAGGTGGGGATTGAGTAGGATTTGACAAAAGACCTTTCGAAGGTGGGGGAATGGTAGCTTTACTTCTAATGAATTTAGCGAGTTTTTCGAACTGTTCAGGATTTTACTGAGGGTATTCTGCTTCTGACATTTGGATCTTGGGTATTTTTGCATGATCGATAATTTCAAAAGCATTATAAGAAGGGGTGATAGTAGGTTCAGTTCTAATCACATGAGCTTGAGCTGGGGCACTGACCTTAGGAGAAAGAGAATGAGGAGAAGTTGTTACCTTTTTGGTGACTTCTCTTTCAGTTTTCACTGAAATAGGAGCACCTCTCTTAACTATGGCTATGGGAGGTTCCTTGTTCTTCTCCTTGGAGCTTTCAAGAGGTTTTCTTAGATTCTGAGATTGGGATTGAGTGAAGACAGCAAATGACTGACCATCCAGTGCACATTCATCTTCTTCGTATTCCAAATACCCAATGCTGGAGTCGCTAATTGAATCATCATAAGACTCATCGGCATACCCTGAAGCTTCAAAGGCCTCAGGGGAATCTTTTTCTTTTGGTTCTTCCTCTTCTTCAACTATCTCTACTACCATGTTAACGGGAGGAGCTTCGATTGCCAGCCTTGGTTGAGCAGAAGTTAACTGCGGCCTGTCTCTTACAGGTGCACCATTGGTGTTATTAAAATTCTATCTAGGGATATCCCGATACAGAACATTTCTCTCCTACTAGGACATTTTCTTTTTTAAAGCAATCAAATCATTAGCCATATTTTGAATCATAGGGTCAGTATTACCTTAGGAAGAACCTTGATTTTTAGGCTTGGGTGCATCTTTCCTAATTCTTCCAGCCAAAATGAGATCATCCTCTATTTGAATAGCCATTGACTAAGTGATAGCCAAATTTGGGATAGCTGACCTTCTTAATAGGAAGCTCACATCAGGAGGTTGAGCATTAATGAAGAAGCATTTCTGATTTTCCAGATTAGGTACAACTATTTCCAAAATCTTTCAGATCAGCTTGTTGAACTTTGCCACGAAGTCCTGCATGGGTTCATGTGATTCCTTTTTCATATAGGTAAGTTATGCTAACAAAGCATGAGAATATTTGGCTGGTTTGAAACGTGCTTCGAATCTGGTCCTCATGGTAGCCCAGTTTGTGATGCATGAATTTGGAAGGTGGTAAAACCATTCAGTTGCTGCACCGTGCAATGTTTCAATGAAGAGTCGAATAGAGACATCTTCGTGAGCTAATCTAGGGACACCACCTGCTACAAAGAAAGATGCAATGTGTTCATCAGGATGCTGCTTCCCATCACCATTGAACTTGGGAATTTTTTTATGTGATCCATGTGGTAACTCATGTAATGGTGGAGTTAAAGAAAGAGGACCAATAGCTGTGCCCCAGGGAACAGGTTGTGCTGCCATCCTTCTGAAAAGAGTGTGTATAGGGATCCAAGTGTCAGACAAGAATAACGCATGAAAAGTTACAGATGCTTCCCATTCTACGGGGATCTAGTTTCTCCGAACAGGCAAAGAACTTCTGGTTCAGTTAGAAATAACGCAGTTGGGGAAACGACTGAAATTATGCTATTGTAGCAACTCAAAGAGTGGATCAATTTCACCCCGAGCTTGGTGGGACTGAGTTAAGATATTTCTGGCCAGCTTGAACTGGGAAAGAAATCTTGTTGAAAATGAGGCAAATACGGAGTCGCCAGACACCAAGAGGATAAGCTTTATACTATTAATCCATATTCCCCAACGGAGTCGCCAAAAACTGTTGGTTGAATATTTTGTCAAGTCAAAATATGAGGTTCAACCACAGTACATGGGATTAAATCCCTCCTCAAAGACAGGTGAGGCTACCTGTTTATTACTAATCTAAAACACAATACAACTAAAGTGTATAATATTCACACTAATCTAACCATTGGGGTTGGGATAGAATCCCGAAATCCATATCCACACTATGTGAAGATGTTGTTTTTATAAATGGACTGGGTCAGAAATTATTATGATGGAAGAAACACAATGGAAAGGAAATGAGAGGAAAGTATTTTCTTTCAAGTAAACACAAAGCATGAAATAATCATACGAGCTTTAGATAACAAATGTAATGTTTGAAATGATTAGAATCATTAAGATGCTAAACAAAGAATAGCTTAAGATTACGAACATAAGAACAATATCTTAAGAAAGATACATCTCACAACACAAAGATTGCAAAATAGCATCAGCTTCTATTTCTCAAATGATTAAAAGTAAATGTTTCACTCGGAATGATTCATTCCTTTTAGAAACAGATAAGGTTAGGGGCTAGGAGGAATACCTGTAGAATGTCGAGATGGTGTGCGCGTACCGTAGAGAAAGATCAGGCTGACTGCGAAGAACTCCTTTTTGTCTTGGAAGGACTACCTGCAAATAAGAACACAAGACCACAAGATTTTGATTAGACAATAAATGAGGAAACTGCCTTGGGCCCAGGAAATATAAAACTTCCTTTCGAAGGTGGTCAGTTTCCCTGCTAATATGAATTAACACAAATGACTGTAAAATATCAATTAAGTTGCTTCATTGAACTGGGTAGGGGAAAGGCTGGTTTTCTGGTTTTGATCGGAGGAACCAATGCCGGTTACTGATAACTGATACCGGTGGGTTCTAGGATTTGTAGGTTAGTTACTTTGTGGGGTAGTCGTGTTGTTTGTAAGGCTGTATATAGGTGGTATTTAGAAAATAAGGTGATGAGAGGTAGATGAATGATAGTTAGAGGTAATAACACGTGGGGTAGTGGATCCAAGAATGGATTTAGGAGGACTGTGATTCAAAGAGCATAAGAAATGTTATAACAGAGGACATGCAAGATGTGACTTACTGGTTGTGACAAAGATGCAAGTTGATCTCCTTTTCTGTAAACACTTCTGGTTTCTTCACTTGTCTCTGCTCGGTCAAGTGAAGATCTGGACTCTGTTTTTCGCTCCCAATGATCTCTGTTGATTCAAAAATCCTTTCCTTTGATCCAAAAATGAAATTTCGATCCTTTGTTTTTGGTTTGGGGAGCCCATTTACAGGGAACCGATGGCGGTTGTGTAACCGACGGCGGTCGAGTAGGAACCGGCATCGGTAAGGAAAAAGTAGACTATTTTTAGTAAAATAGCCCACCTTCCCTGCTTTTCTCCCAAGAGATCAATTGCGGGCTTGGTCAAGTGGCTAGAAGGTCGGTTTTGGGTGCGAGTAAGGAGGCATTAGTTATGGATGTGAGTCTAGACCAAGTCATAGGTCTTAATTAGGTTAGTTTAGGGTTAGGGCTAGGTCATGATGAGGTGGCAAAATGAGGTGGCAGGTAAGGTGATGGTGGATTTATCAATTACAAGGTAATTAATAAATAATTGTGTAAGGTTTAGGTAATGAGGTTAGGTTGCAAAATGGGATGCGGGTCACAAGGGGTCGTAAGACACAAATTTGGTGTCTACATTAGCCCCTTATTATCGTGTAGCTTGTTTTGTAAAGCTGCGCGGACAATAATATGAAGTGGTTTCTCCTGTTAAGGATATAGGTAATCCCCCTCAAATCTAGCACAGATTGAGCGAAGGGGAAATCAGGGATAGGGTTGATAAAGGGTAAATGGGGTAGAGGGGATGGTAAGATGGTGGGGTAGGTCCAAGGAAGCAAATGCATGGTAAAATGCAATAGTACGACTAGGGTACATTATTTGACGAGTAAACCAGTAGTGCATAGGCAAAGGTCGATAGTTTATCCAAACAAGGGTGATATAATCCTGGTATCCAAGGCATAGGAAGTAGCTCCAGGGTATATAACAGGTAAGGTACAGGAATGTTTAGGCGTGTTCGGCAGTACCAAATGGTTGGTTTGGTTGAGATAAACGTTACGGTCTAGGTCTAGGCAAAGTTGGTCAACAGATCAAGTCAAGGACCCTAATCATGCTAAAACACAAACAGGTGAGCTCGATTGAACAAAAGGTACAGGATGGATGGATAAAATAAAACGTTGATTGTGGGTATGGTATTGAAGTGATATGGCCGTGGGTCGGGCCAAGTTGCTAGGTTACAGCCTTGGGTTGGGCCGGATGGCTAGGGTGAGGCCTTGGGTCGGGCCGGATGGGTAGGGTGAGGCCTTGGGTCAGGCCAAATGGGTAGGTTGAGGCCTTGGGTCGGGCCAAATGGGTAGGTTGAGGCCTTGGGTCTGGCCGAATGGGTAGGTTGAGGCCTTGGGTCGAGCCGAATAGGTAGGTTGAGGCCTTGGGTCGGGCCGAATAGGTAGGTTGAGGCCTTGGGTCGGGCCAAATAGGTAGGTTGAGGCCTTGGGTCGGGCCAAATAGGTAGGTAGGTTGAGGCCTTGGGTCGAGCCAAATAGGTAGGGCAAGGCCTTGGGTCGGGCCAAATAGGTAAACAAATGGTGTTCAGCAAAGGTGGATATAGGTGATATGTGGTTAAAAAAGGGGCAAATGGTAAATAAGGGCAAAAAATTGGGGGAAACTTGGCAGAAAAACCAATGTCGATTCTACATGACCGATATCGGTTAAGGGACCGATATCGGTTCATTAGGGCAAAATGAAACCGATATCGGTTAAGGGCGAAAAACCTATAAAAAGAAAAATACGGCTTGTCATTGTCACTTTTTTATTTTGAAAACCAAATTGACTTGTCTGACGTGGAGAGTTGAGATTGGAGGTTTATTGAGTGAGGTGGAGCTATTTTGCTGGTGGAGTGAGTTGTTTGCGGGCCCGAGTGAGGAGGAGGCAGCAGTTGATTGGCCGGGGACCCACAAAGTAGAATTGGAGCCATGGCACAGGTAGGAGGAGCAGGAGGGGCTGGACCAGCTGGACCACCACCACCCATCCCACCACGACGACGTGTCGTCGTTCGGGTATGTTTGGAACTCTTTATTTTGTGCATTTGAATGGTATGAAGCTAAAATGGGGGTTTGGGTAGGAATTTACATTTTTTAGGAAATAATGAATAAATTGGACGTAATTTGAAAAACGAGGAGGATAGAGGGGTAAAATAGGGCTAAGTCGGCTGGGTGGGTAGGTTTTTATGGTGTATTTGGGTGGGTATGATAAGTATAAAAAATGGAAAAATATGGGCGTTGGGGGCCGCGCGGGGGTTCGGCTCCCGGCAATTACAGCAACCAATGTCGGTTGCTAAGCGACCGACATCGGTTGCAAATTGTTATGGACACGGTGTGTTGGGCTGGACCAGCGTCAGTCGTATGTCGGTCGGCGTCGGTTTGGCATGGGGTTGGTTTTTGGGGGAGTGTGGGTTGGGTTGGGTTTTGAGTGGGTTTGTTTTGTGTTGTGTGTTTTTGGGTTGGGTGGGGGTGGGGTGTTGGGTGGGGTGGGGTTTGGTTGGGGTGGGTTGTGTGTTGGGTTTGGTTTGGGGTTGGGTATGGTGTTGGGTTTGGGTAGATGGGTTTGGGCATTGGGTCGGGTAGGGGTTTGGGTGGGGTGGGTGTGTTTGGGTATGGGTTGGGTTGGTTTTGTTTTGTTTTGGGGTTGGGTATGGTTTGGATTTGGGGTAGTGTTTTGGGCGTATGGGTCGGGTAGGGGTTTGGGTGGGGTGGGTGTGTTTTTGTGTTTTGGGTTGGGTGGGTTTTGGGTTTTGGGTGGGGTGAGTTTGGTGGGGTGGGTTGGGTTTGGTGGGGTGGGTTGGGTTGGGTTTGGGTAGATTTTGGGCGTTGGGTCGGGTAGGGGTTGTGGGTGGGGTGGGTGTGTTTGGGTTGGGTTGGGGTATGGTTTTGTTTTGTTTTGGGGTTGGGTGGGTTTGGATTTGGGATAGAGTTTGGGCGTTGGGTCGGGTAGGGGTTGTGGGTGGGGGTGGGTGTGTTTTAGTGTTGGGTAGGGGTTTGGGTGGGTTTGGGTTTTAGGTGGGGTGGAGTTTGGTTTTTAGGTGGGGTGAGTTTGGTTTGCTAGGTGGGGTGAGTTTGGGTTTTGGGTGGGGTGGTAGAGAGTCGGGGTGTGGTTGGGGGGATAAAAGGGGGTTTAGAGGATAAAGTAGGTGTTGTGATAAAAAGTAGGTCTAAGGATATGGGTTGGTTTTGCAGGCACGTCAGCAGTTGACGATGTGGGATAGGATGCCCCTGCTGTTGGTGCGGATGAGACCACATGTGTCCACAGCTCACTGGGTGATTATGTGCGAGGTGGGACTCGGTGGAGTCTAGAGGTACAGAGCGATAGAGAGAGATCACAGCCTGATGGTCGCCCTCATCGAGAGATGGGATCCAGCGACCAATGTGTTCCATCTCCCGACTGGGGAGATGACTATCACGTTGGAGGATGTGTATCGCATCCTTTGACTTCCTATCGAGGGAGAGGCAGTCTTCCAGGTAGATTCAGAGACTGTCATGGACAGCATATTACAAGTTTTTGGAGATGCAGCCGCGCTACTTACCTATCACAGCAGCGAACATTGGGTATGGTGACATGTACCGTGCACATCGACACAAGACACGGCTGGCTGTGCTGATGATGATTGGGATCACCTACTTTGCCCTCCCGGACTTAGAGGGATGCCGCTTTCCATGGGCGTTGATGGGGGTGTTGCTTGAGATGATTGAGGAGCATACTTGCTATGCGTGGGCACCAGTGTATCTAATGCAAGCTATACAGAGAGCTCTGGGGTTATCGCCGGATGAGGTGATTCGGTATCTGTTTGACATTTTTGCTGCATTGTTGGGCATATGAGGCACATCATATGCATCAGGCTAGTAGGGTTTACCCCAGTAGCCAGGGGCCACAGGTCATATACAGATATGGCTTTCAGAGGTGGTTGGGGGTCGTGGGGTAGCCACGAGCAGTTCTTGTAGGGCGAGATGTGGCGTATTATAGACATTTATTAGAGGGCCTGACAGCGGTAGACATCATATAGAGACCTTACAGAGGTCATCACCCGCACAGAGGAGGCCAAGTACAGTTACGCTGGATCCAGTACACTTTCTGGATAGCAGGACGGAGGCCGGGAGAGTACGAGAGGATACCCCTAAAGAGGGTACACAGGCAGATGGGGCTACGACAGGGACGAGCCACCTAACTTCCCCTCAGTACAGGAGGGATGATGTAGAGGGCCCCCACTGCCTGCACCACAACCCTTGGATCTAGATTGGGTTGTAGAGAGGCCAGTAGAGGATGGCGTAGATGATGCTGGGTGCACAGGAGCATACAGGGTTTGGTGGGCTGGTCAGAGAGCAGCGAGGGTAGCACAGCCCACACAGCCAGACTTGGGCAGTGGTGACGGCAGAGAGAGATCAGCTCAGGGGCCAGGTGTAGTTATTAAAGTGGCAGCTTGCTGCTGCGCAGGCACAGATAGGGGTCTTACAGGGGCAGCTAGCCCAGGCTCAGGTACAGGCACAGGCAGCAGTACCAGCAAGCAGCATAGCCACAGGTGTAAGTACAGGTACAGGCAGCAGGTACCAGCAGCACCACCGCCACAGCCCCAGGCATAGGTACAGATACCACTGCCAGCAACGGCACAGCCACAGGCACCACCAGCATAGGCACAGGGGGTACTGGCAGTAGGAGTCCCGGGGACCAGCCCCAGTACCGACGGTGGCAAGGGATAGATACATGGAGGCGAGAGAGGAGGCCCAGTACTATCAGGATGTTCTTGATAGTACCAGAGCTGAGTATCAGCCGTATGCGGCACACCGAGTAGAGACCTCGCGTAGTCAGAGATCGCAGGGAGGTACAACCACAACCGGCGTGTCTGTTATAGGTAGGAGGCGAGAGGCGCCACAGCGACCAGTAGGGAGAGGTGCCGAGGGCTGTGGGGAGAGCTGAGGGATTCTGCACATAGTTTTTGTATAGGGACATAGGCACCGGTCTGCGAACCGGTTGTATTGATAGAGACCTGCGTGCCGTCATTTATTCATGTATGGATTCATTTGTTCATTATATACCGGCCTGCGAGTCGAGTACAGGTTGTATATTTGATACCGGCTTGCAAGCCGAGTATATTTTTGATATGAGGGACTGGCCTACGAGCCGGGTCGAGATGTTGGATAGTTATTGTGGCCTGCGTGCCAGCTTAGTTGTATGATGAGATCACAGAGGCCCCGATGCAGGGCACATTGTATATTTGAAAATTTGTATATATATATAGAGATGATGTTTTGATCCACATGCAGTGTTTAAAAATGTGTTTAAGTATTTTGTCGATGGTTTGTGATATAGAATGTAGGATGAGTTTAGTTGACATGTTGATATATGGATGATGTTGATGTTTTTGTTTTTGCAAGTATATATGGATGGACATGTTATATGATGAAATGTTGCATGTTTTGGGCTGGTTTTGTGACATTAATATATATGTATCTGATGAGTTGGATCCAAATGATGAGTTTTTTGGTTTTGTGTAGATGTGACTCAGTTGATGTTTTGTTTATTTTTTGTAAAATAGATGATGTTATGGACATTGTAATGATATGTGTGATGGATGGAGAAATATGGATAATGGTGTTGTTATGTAGGAAAAAGGGCGGGTGCGACAAAAAAATTAGGTAGAAAATGAAGAAAAAGAACCCATGTTGTAAAAAAGATAGGTCTATAACTGATATCGGTTAGATAACCGACGTCGGTAGCTGCTAGACCGATATCGGTCACATGACCGATACCGGTTATTTAGCTATGAGCTTTTCTAAAAATAGAAAAGCTAGGGTGGCAACTTAAGTTCTTATTTTTAGAGCCATGCAAGAGTTAAATACGCGAACGCGACGCTTTTTGATGACTGAGATAGGTATTTGCATGAGAGATTTGAGTGATTAGGAGTAAAGAGACAGGGAAAGTGATTGTGATCTGAGATTCAGAAGACAGAAAGGTAGGTTTGAAAAAGGTGGTGATAATGGCAGGACGAGGAGAAACATCCAGCAGGCAGGGACAAGAGGGAAGACAAGGGCCACCTCAAGCTACTGCAACCCAAGAGGTAACGTTTTGTTTGTGATTTGACTACTGCATGTTTTGTGAATAAGATGGGGGAGAGTATGTGGGTAGATATGAGAAAGAAAAGATGATAACAAGGGTTATAAATGGGGTGAGTGTTACATGGTAGGTAATCAAGGGTTTCAAGTATGTCTGTGTATACAGAGAGGAATAAATGAGCAATTTATTGTCGTAGGTGGTTGTTTTAGGCAAGGTGTATGAAAGTAACAGTGACTGATATCGGTTAGGGATAACCGGTATCGGTTACTCAACCGGTACTGGTTAGCTGTAAACGATACCGGTTGCTGTAGGGAATTTCCAGAATTTGAGAAAAAAACCCGGGGGGATTGGAGGAATTGAATGGTTTTTTTGTTATTTGGATTGTATGCAGGCAGAGGCAGGGTTGAGGATGAATGATAGTGTAGCAGCGCTGTTGTCACGAATCCGAGCGGATGTAACGCCAGCTGAATGGACATTGATAAATCGTATGGGGTTAAGTGGAATCCGCTATTATTCACAAATCGCACGTAACCATGCTATGTTACAGGTGTTGATTGAGAGATGTAATCCTGAGACAAATACCTTCTATTTGCCAATAGGGGAAATGACAGTAACATTAGAAAGATGTGTTCCATATTTTGAGGACTCCCAATTACAGGAAAAACCAGTATATCAGGCATTACCTATCGCGGCACAGGGAGTGATAACAGCAGTATTTGGTCCATACGCATGAGACTTAACACAACGAGGTTTGTCATTTACGTATGGGATAATGTATGCAGCACATCCTGAGGAGACAAGGTTAGCAGTAATATTAATGATAGCGGTAGGGGTATTATGCATTACCCGAGGGCAGAAGGGAGAAGATTTCCAAAGGCATTGATGTGTGTTATTTGGGAGATGATAGAAAGGAATGTGACGTTTGCATGGGCCACCTGCATATTTGGTGGAGCTATACAGGGGTTTATGGGCTTGTAGGTGAAATCACAGAAACGACACTGGATTGTTCATACTTATTACACTGTTGGGCCTATGAGCACATTGTTTGTGTGCGACCAATAGGCCCGACCCATCCAGTCAGGAGAGAACCGGAGTACAGAGGTTGGGATTCAGGACGATGGGGTCCAAACAGAACAAGAGGCAAGATCCCAGGCTATGACGGGTGACATTGAGTATTATAGGTAGGTATGGGAGAGGGTGATGATTACAGATATCTGTTGGCGGCCTTACGGGAACTATATGGTAATAGAGAATATAGCTGAGGAGTTGAGGGGTGTAGAACGATTGAGGTGGATCGCAAGGCACATGCTCAGGTGAGTATGAGAGGATTCCTATAGATCACGTGCGGCGACAATTTGGGATTCGTGCAGGACATACCACAGGGTTATAGACCATATATGAGGATCGACACAGAGGTAGTATTCTCACCTCCCCAGCCAACACCTCCAGAAGGTCTTGAAGAAGTAGCGGCCGATCGCAGGGTAATGGACGCAGGAACGACAGAGGCCTATAGATTATGGTGGGTAGTAAGAGCTGTGAGGTGTACGTGATCATCCTGACATAGCAGTGATTACAGCAGAGAGTGATCGTCCTGTAGCATTTTGGTTCAGCAGCTCCAAACACAGGTGAATGAGACAAGAGGATTGTTAGTGGTTGTGGAGTCATGGGCGGAGAGACTAGAGGCTGGAGTCCTCCATGCGAGAGGGTGGTCCTCCATGCGAGAGGGCGTATTCATATGTTACAAGAGAGATTGGCAGATCAGTGGGCGGTACCAATAGCCGTGGTACCATTGAGGACAGAGAGGCCTGGCGAGAGGGGTCGACGATCACGATCATCGCCTAGTTTCGGGATGAGGCGTGAGGGGTCTAAATAAATGTTAGCAAGGTATAAGAATAAATAAGAGTAACCCCGACCTGCGTGTCCGATGATAGAGAAGATGTAGTTGTTTAACATCTAAATAAAATGAGATATATATTATGATTTGAGTTATAATAATAAGAATGTTTTCGTTTTGACTTTTGGTGTTTTGAAAAAGGATAAAGAGGCATGTGATTAAATAGAAATACACAAAAATATTTATATTTACCACACATGATAGGTTATGGTAGGGGATGGTCCGAGCTAACCTTGGGAGACCCCATGTCTCCGAAGTGCTGCCTACATAGCCCTTTGCACAAAAGCAAGGAGGGGGCCTCAGACCGATGTAGTTCTCCGTTAGGATCAGGGGAGAGGCGAATTCAGGCAATTTGGTACGGTTTAGGCAATTGGTTGGTTGGTAAGAATATTGATATTAATATTGGTAAGGTAAGGTTGCTGGTGTCGGTAATGAATTGGTGATGTTGTAAAAGGTATAAGGGAAGTGAAAGTTAGCCTACTCAAGTAGAAGGGAACCATGTCCTGATTAAGATCAACACACAATCCTAGATGCGAGGCAAAGCGGAAAGAGTGCTCCATAGGTGAAAAGAGCTAAACAAACCACCAAAACGTAGAATGAGCCTGAAGCCCCTAGGTACCGTGCATAGACGCAGAAGTCCATAGGTGATAAGAGTTGTATGATCACAATATATCAGGTGTACGTCCATGTCCCCTTGAGTTGAAACAAATGGTGAGGTGAGGTGGATGATATAGCTGAGGTATAGAGAATTTATTACAAAGTGAGTGTTTTGGATGAAAGAGAATCTACCCTAAATAGACAAGTCCATGACCCAAAAAGTTCTTTTTGAATGAGAGGCTTTTATTTTACTGAATATAGACTGATCGATGCGGGAAGTCTACAAGGGATATTGATTGTGCTATTCTTGAGGTCTTCACGAAGCTGATCAATGCGAGAAGCTTCTAATAAAGGCTGACTGTGTATAGCTGTCCTTCGAGGGAGCAGTCTATTTATAGTAGCAGATATGATTTTAGTGCATAGCTGTCCTTCAGGGGAGCAGTCTATATAGAATAGCAGCAATAATTTTGGCATATAGCTGTCCTTCGAGGGAACAATCTATATATAATTTAGATATCTAGCATGTTCTTTTGGCGTGAAGCATCTAGTTTGGTAGGAAGTTTGACTCAAGAAAATCCCATAAGAATATAACCTATTTGAAAACTTTGAAGTCATGGACTAGACTAAAAAGGGGAAGGCATCGTTTAGGTGAGGTGAGAATCAAAACTATGTGAGCTTGATTTTTATTATGAGGTGTAGGAAATGAAGTGCATGTGGTGGTATGTGAGCTCAAGGGACGAGCGGCAGGAAGATAAGAATTGATATAACACGAAATTCAACAATGAGAATGGTTGAAGATGCAAGGCATTAAGGGGTTTCCAGGCTCAGACTTACCATTAAGCCGAAGCTAAATGATAAGTGCCTGATCCATAGGTGTGAGTGATTATGTAAGGCCCAATCCAATTGGGAGTAAATTTTCTACGTTTGCTTTTTTCTAGTTTGGTGACATGTTGATTCTCTTTGAGGAAAAGATCACCAACCTTAAAGGTACGCTCATAAAGTCGCTTATCATAAGCACGTTTGATGTGTTTTTTGATAGATTTGAAGGTGATCAAGAGCTGTAAGACGACGTTCGTCAAGAAGCTCCCCCCCCCCCCCCCCCCCCCCCCCCCATTGGGGCTAACCGCTCTTGGCGGAAATCATCGTTGGTGAGAATATCCTGAAGAGATATTCTAAGGGAGGGTATTTTGTATTTTCGAGAGGCAAAACAGCCTCGGTACCATATACCAAAGAAAAAGGTGTGGCATTAGTAGAGGTACGAATGCTAGTACGATAAGCCCAAAGGGCAAAGGGAATGTGATCGTGCCCAATTTCTTCCGGATTCATTGACAACTTTCATGAGGATTTTGGTTAGGGTTTTATTAGAAGATTTAGCTTGACCATTGGCCTGCAGATAGTAAGGCGATGAGAAACTAAGTTTGATACCAAAGTTGTCACAAAGGTCTTGTAACAACTTGTTTTTAAAAGATTTACCATTATCTGTTTATTAGGCGATGAGGAAATACCAAAACGACAGATAATGTGATGGTTAATGAATTCAACAATTTTTTTCCTTTTTTAGTTGAAATGAGTGGAATAGCCTCCACCCATTTTGTGTAATAGTTGGTTGTTGTGATAATCCATCGGTGACATTGTGAAGAGGATGGGTGAATCTCACCAATAAGGTCTAAACCCCATTGTGAGAAGGGCCAAAGATCTCGAGTGACTTGGAGCGGGTGGCTAGGAGTATGTTGAAGGTTGGCATGTTGTTGACACATAACCCAATGCTTAAACATATTCGTAGCAGTTGTTATTGAGAGTAGGGCCCAATAATAACCGAGGTGAAGGATTCGTTTGGCCACGGCAAGGCCACTAAAATGTCCACCACAAATACCGTCATGGACTTGTTGGATGGTATGGGTGATCTCCGCACCGGTGAGACATTGAAGGAGGGATGCCATCAAAGCCACGTTTATAAAGGAGTCCCCCCATAGCTACATAACGAGAAACACGTTTAAGAAAAGCACGTTTACCAGTACTAGTAAGGTCAGAAGGGAGAACAGAGGTTGTAAGGTAGTCATGGGAATTGGTGATACCAGGTATCATGCGAGTTAGCAGACACAGTATTTATCGTACAAAAAACCGGGGCTAAATAAGATGGGGCAAAGAGTTGTTGGACCAAGAAAAAAATGTCAGAGTCAATTGATGAGGCTGAAATTTGTGAGGCTAAGCAAGCCATAGTATCCGCCAAAATTTGTTAGTAGAGCGTGGAATGATTTGGATAGGAATAGTGAGTATATAAGGCTAGAAGTGAATCCACGTAGTGTTTGTATTTTTGAAGTTCCTCATTTTTACCATTGGTAGATGCCCATAACTTGATTGACTACCAATTGAGAGTCGCCAAAAAATATTGATAGATTTGATACCTAAGTGCAACACAACCTTGAGACCCAGAACAAGGGCCTCGTATTCCGCTGTGTTATTAGTGCAAGGGAAATCGAGTCGGAATGAAAGAGGCATAGGCTCAGCATTAAGAGGAACGAGAACAACGCTAGCTCCTCCACCCGCGTTGGCATTTAGATCCATCGAAGAAGAGGGGTCATTTGATACGAATCTTCCCCGAGTGAAAGAGTGGCGATGAGTTCTGTCGGGGAATATAAAATTGGTAAATTGTTCCCCAGGTAAAGGGGCTTCAGCAAGTTGGTCCTGCGATGGTTTGTCCTTTGATTGATTTTCTGGTGGATGAAATCAAGGTCGAGGTCGGCGAGGAGCATGAGCCATCGGGCGATGCATTGGTTTAGATGAGGTTTGGCATACATGTAATGGATGGGGTCTGTGTTGGTGATGACGAAAGTTTTTGTGATTCAGAAGGTAGTGTCAGAGCTTGGTAGCCACGAATGATAGGGCTAGGCCACAACTTTTCCACATGTGTATACCTAGTCTCATAATCCACCAAAGTGTGACTTATATAATAAACGGCTTGTTATCGATTTTCAGAGTCATGATGTGTAAGCATGGCCCCCTACAAGCGTGGTTAGTGGCGGAAAGGTAAAGGTAGAAAGGGCGGTCATCTTGAGGTGGGATAAGCACGGGTGGCTGCAAGAGATAAGTTTTGAGAGCTTCAAAGGCTTGGTAGCAATCTTCACTCCATTGAAACTCAATGTTCTTTTTAAGGAGGTGATGGAAAGGTTGACATCGATCCGAGAGTTGGGAGATGAAACGTTGGATAGATTGTAACTTACCTTGTAAACTACGTAATTGTTTGAGATTAGTAGGTGGGGAAATTTCTATGATAGCTTTGACTTTAGATGGATCGACCTCGATGCCACGTAAGAGAGACAATAAAAACCAAGAAGATTTCCTGAAAGGACACCAAAGGACACATTTCTTTGGTTGAAGATGGATAGAATATTGTAGTACGTGGTTAAAAATAATGGTTAAAACATCGAGATGTTCACTGCGATGTTTAGACTTGCCAAGAAGATCGTCGACGTAATCTTCATGGATAGTGTGCATAATGTCATGAAAAAATGTAGATCATAGCCCGTTGATAGGTGGCACCAGCATTCTTAAGGCTGAATGGCATTACACGGTAACAGAAGGTTCCCCAAGGAGTTTATGATGGTAGTTTTGTGTTGATCGGCAGGGGCAACCAAAATTTGGTTGTATCCTGAAAAAGCCATCCATGAGAGAGAGCATCTCATGGCCTGCAGTGAGATCAACAAGTTGGTCAATGCTAGGTAGGGGGGAAGTCATCCTTAGGGCAAGCGAGGTTAAGATCCCAGAAAATCCATGCATCATCCGAAGTCCTCCCGTTGCTTTTAGTGACAGGTACGATGTTAGAAATCCCATTGAGGATAGTTAATAGGCAAGATGAAGGGAAACAGAAAGAAGTCGTTGAAGCTCTTCTTTGACCAAGAGGGTAATGCGTGGATGAATTTTTCTCAGTTTTTTGTTTGACTGGTTTGGAATCGGGGTTTTAGAGTGATGTTATGGACAGCAATGGTAGGATCAATTCCCAGCAATGTCAGCGTAGGACCAAGCGAAAGCTTGGTTGCGAGCACAGAGGAAAGTAGTAAAGGTGACTTGTTCTGATGCGTTAAGGGATTTTCCGATCTTCACAATGTGAGGATCTTCCTCTGTGTGGATGTTGATTTCTATAGTAGATTCGTTCAGCATGGTTTTGGGTTTCAGATGGTAAGGCTCGTTGAATATAAGAATCATCCGCGCCAAGGTAAGTGAGGATGGAGTCATCATCCTGACACTCAACAACATTAATCAAAGGCGAATCCTCTTTGATCATCGTCTGGATACAGAAGGGGAAGAGAAGATGGGTCCTCATTATCACGTTGATAAGTGAGAGGGACCTATGAAGATAGCATTTATGAAAAAAAAAAAGTTAAGAGGGATAGATTCAGGGTCTATAGATTCTGTGGGTGATCATGGCAAAGTGTGGTGATGATGGTT
Source organism: Taxus chinensis (assembly GCA_019776745.2). Lineage (NCBI taxonomy): Eukaryota > Viridiplantae > Streptophyta > Pinopsida > Cupressales > Taxaceae > Taxus > Taxus chinensis. The sequence goes on along the minus strand of CM034154.1, from coordinate 27,591,475 downwards.
TGGTAGGGGTGATGTCATCTTCTTCCAGAATACAGCTGACACAAGGTGTCTCTTGTGTAGGTGTTTCAGGAAAAACCGAGACCACTGCGATCATTATGTTTGCATGTGGTGATGGGGGATGAGTGTATATCGGGCCTTGTTCATAAAGACCAAAACCACAAGCCTTTCCAAGCACAACGAGTCAAGCAGGTGTAGGGCGAAGCGACGATTTGTGAGATACTGAAAATTAGATTGGAAAGGGAACCACACCAAGAGGAGGTTTAGGGGTAACGGAGGATGAGTCAACACCCCCCATACGTTAGGTTGGTGCGGCAGTGGGGTGGTCCGTAAGATATTACTTCCCCCACACGATGGTCATAGTTAGGATGAGCATGTACCTGTCCGTACTCCTGTGGGGTATGGAAAGAACTAACATTATATAGGTGATACTCCCCCAGCGTAAGGTGCGGAAAAAACATCTACTAAGGGGTCTGTAGTTGGGATGTTAGCTGCGGGAAGGGAAGTGGTTTTTGCGATGGTGGTTTCATTAGTTGAAGGCGTAGGTGTGATTGAGGTACATGGTTGAGGCATAGTTGAAGAAGATGGTTGGGTTGAATGAACGGGTGTCTTGATTGGTACCCAGCACATCATTTGGGTGGTAATAACATATTGCAGGTTTTAAAGGGGGGAGGATCAGCTTTTACGGTGTAGGACTTCCCCTCGTACTCAAATTTTATGCATCTATGTAAGGTTGAGTGAACGCATCCCATGGCCCAGATCCAAGGACGACCCAGCAATATATTATATTAGAAACTTTCCCTCAAGGACATAGAATAGTTCGGGTAAAGTACGTGGTCCTAACCCGAATGTTGAGGATCACGGTGCCTAAGGTAGAGGTAATAACGTCATTGAATGACCGCAACATGATGGGGGTTGGCACACATGTAGCTAGAAGGGATATTCATTTTGTTGAAAAGCTTTTGAAGAGATGATGTTTAGCGCTAGCACCCCCCATCAATCATAACACGACGTACATGAATGTCCCGGACGTAAGCTGAGATGAACAGGGTAGGGTCAGGATCTTTTGTACCAAAATCGACAATTTCATCTTCAGAGAAACTGACTGCAGTAGCTTGTGGTATAGAGACAGAAGTGGTTGGGGCGGTGGGTTGTTTGGTGAGAGAGGCAACATGATTGGGTGTTAGAATGGAGGCAACAGGCAGGGCTTCATTAGGTAATACCTCGATCCCCTAAAGAATTTCAACGAGAGCTTGTCGATGAGATTCAGAAGTCTGAATGAGATCATATAGTGTCATTTTTACGGGTGATTGGTGAAGCTATTTAATCATGGCTCGATGGGCGGCTCCATTAGAGACGGGGTAAGCAGGTCCATGAATAACCACTTTGGGTGGTGGTGCAATCGGGATGCTGGACGGAGAAGGAGAGGGCGCAGGTGTGCTTACTTTCACTTTCTCGTTGTTTTTCTCTGCGCTCAGAGTAGTAACACTAATCATATTAATCTCGTAAACCTGAGATGAGGAAGATGGTTGGGATAAATTATGGTCTTCAAGAGGTGGGGTTGTAATAATGATAGATCGTGGTGAGGTGGGGATAGATGGTATAGGAGAGGGAATTGAAGCTAAAGGTCTCTCCCTTCGTAAGTTGTCTTTCTTAACCTTCCTATCTGGGAGAGGTGGACTGACGAAGGATGATTTTTAAAGCTTTTCATCCCTCCACATCATGTCCTAGTGTGCGGGTGATAAGCGCAGATCTTAGGACTCATCATAACCTATAGGTCAAGGTTTAGACGGGTCATAAGGTCTAAGTGGGGGTAGGGAAATGGTCACATTCTCTACCTAACATAGCAAGGATTTTGGCGTAAGATCCTTTGAGTGGGTCAAAATCAGAAGAGGATTGAGGGTATTGATTGCGCAGGTTTTTGGTAATGTTTGGGCGTGGTTAGTTCGTATGGGTGGTGGTTTAACCGAGGGGTGTTGATATGTGTTTTTCACTAAATGTGGTTTTCTTTGGCGCAGGAGCTACGTTCGGCTGGTTAGATGATGAGGCTACAGATGACGTGGTAGCGGGAAAAAACCACAGAGAAAGGGGAGTGACAGAAAATAAATCCTTTGATGATGGAGTTTTTTTAGGGTTGATGGGTGGACAGGATACGTGGGGTGATAATGTTGATATACCCTTTGATCCCTGTATGGGTGCAGAAGGCGTAGATCGTTTTGCAGAAAACGCAGGAGGTATGATATATTGGTGCAAGGTGGAAGGATGAGGTCCTAATATGGAAGGTAGGTATGACGATGATGGTTTTGATTGTGATAGAGGCACGGGTTGAGTGTGTCTCCTAGGTGGCAGGGAGGCTTTATTCTTGGAAAAATCTAGTCGCTTAAGCGGGTGTGTTAGACTGGGTATGGGTAAGGTCCCAAGTGTAGGGGAAGATTTGGCTAAGTTAATAGAAGTGGGACGAGGCATTTGGTAGAGGTGAGGGGGGTGAAGGTGAGAACATGGGCATTTTAAGCTTCTGTAAAACACTTTGGGTATATGGTGGAGTTCTCAGGATTGGTCATTTTGCATTTGAGTAGAATATGGTGTACTCAAACGTTCCCATAGGATTTGTCTATCCTTTGGAGAATGACAGTCTTCAGGCTTGAATTATAAATTTGGTACGGAAGAAAGGTGAGTTGTGATTCCAGTCCACTGTGGGTGTGATACAGTGAGTAGATGAGGTACTGTATCAATAGATGTTAAGAGGTCAAACCAGTCGTTGAAAAGATTTAGGCGATGAAGAACTAATAGGTAAGAGGGCGTGTTCAAGAGGATCCGTCATGGTTAAAGAATTTGGTGATGTCGGTGCAAGAGATTTCTCATCTAAGGATGTCAAAAGGAGTGGCGTACCTTCCTCTTGTGCAACAAGAGTGGTAGAAGGGGAAGTCTGGGAAATAGATAGATTAGATAACATCCATTCGCAATCTTGTAGGGATGTGGTATAAGCAGATTCATCGATGGGAAGAGGAGTCTGGGCAGTTAACTCCCTTATGGGTAAAGGAATGATTTCGCTTTGGTTCGATGGTGGTAAAGGAGGTTCGGGCTCCTGTGTTAGTGAAGAGGCTTGATTCAAAATTTTCTCGATAGAGGCTTCGGGCTGGGTATCAAAGACTGCATGGATCTCATGAACACTCTCTTCGGCTAAGATATCCTGGTTTGTGTTACTGTTGGAAGAGTGATTCGGGAATGGTTTGTTGAAGATTTTCAAATTTTGGTTGGCAGGGGCATTAGGATTATCGAGGGTTATATCCCCTACGTCAACCATTTCCTGCACTATGTTTTTCAACATCTTGCAGTTCTCATGACTATGTCCCTTCACGCGGTGGAAGTTACAGAAGTCATTTTCTTTGTACCAGGAAGGTATGGCGCGAGTGGAATCAAACCCGGAATGAGGTTTAACAGGAGGTAATGTAATGGCTCCTGCTTTGAGAAAATTTTCCAATATCACACCATATGTTTCTCCCAAGGGAGTGTAGTTGATGGGCTCGGATTTGTACTTATAGGTAGTTTTTGGTGGGGCATTAGACGGTGTTTGAGATTTAACCATCACCGCGTGGACAGCTCCTTTTGATTTAGAAGAAGTGGACGCGTGAGGAGTGGTGGTATTTGGTTTATTGGTAGAATCAGGAGTTTAGAAATTGGGGTTTTTATTGCGCAACCACAATTTCTCTTCTTCTAAGGCTCGAATTTCTAGTTTCCGAGCCATGGTAAAGGCTTCATCGAATGTACGGAAAGTTTGAATTTGAAGAGTAGGAGAAATGTGCTTAGCACATGCCCGTGTGAAAAGTTTGATAAGTTCAGTTTGAGGCAAGGCATATGTAAGCTGGTTGATAAGGCCGCGCCATCGTCCGACGAAATCTGTGATAGATTCATCTTCGAATTGTTGAATGGCATAAAGGTCGGTGATGGATACTTTCTTAGCAATGTTAATGGAGAAGTGATCCAAGAAAGATTGGGCTAGTTGGTTAAAAGAGAAGATTGAGTGCTGGGTTAAAGCACTGTACCACTCCAAGGCAGGTCTTGATAAGGACATGGGAAAGGTGCGGAGTAACAAGGCATCATCATGGGCAATCAAATAACAAGCATGTCTAAATGATCGCAAGTGTTGTTGAGGATCCTCTTTACTATTAAAACGAGTAAATTTCGGCAACTCCCATTGAGGAGGATATGAATGAAGGGGGACAGAAGGGTGAATGGGCTCCCGACAAACTTGCTTGTATGTCAAGGCGCTACGACTTCCCGACACAGAAGCCTCCAGATTTTGCATTTTGTCCATCATTTGTTTAATTAGATCAGTAGTTGGATGAGATGATGGTGTGGTTGTGGTAAACAAAGGCATATTGGGCCAAGGACCACCGCTAGATCCTGGTGGGGTTAAGTGTTGATAGGGTGTGGAGGATGAATATGTTGAGGTAACTGAATAGGGATGTCCCATATAGGATGTTGAGGTCACTGGATACGTGTATGGGAATGAAAAGGTAGGCGGAGCTTGAGAAGGAAAGCTCATGTGGATAGGTGGCAGAGAGAAAGTCATGAATGGAGTAGTCTGCAAGAGAGATGAGGTAGGGGCAGTCGGTGGTAATGATATGTGGGGTCCAAGATTAGCCAAAGAAAAGCCAATCTGAGTCGTATGAACCTCTGAAGCTGTCGGATTGGGAGACGGGGCTAGAGATGCAGGAAGCAAGGCGGTGTTATCAGGCGGAGTGGGAGCTAAATGAGCAGCTATACTAATAGGCATACCCACAAGGAGCTGACCATCAGGTGTACGGTCAGGGGTATGAGACAAATAGTATTGTATAGCACTAGAATTAGCATCCAGAAACTTGGCAAAGTCCTTGTCTCCTACAGGAATTTGAGGGATCTCACTGGTGTCTGTAGGATTCCCCACAGAATGTGAAGGGGGTGATTCAAGTAAAGAAATAGAGAAAGCATGTGAAACCATGGCGGCAGCTTGCTTTCGAGTGATAACAACCATGGACAGGTGTTCACAGTAGAGTTTCAATCTATCCGGAACAGAAACAGCCTTAGAATGGTGAAATTGACAGGTTGCTGGTTTGTCAGGGGTTGTAAAAGACAGTAACCGATATCGGTCTAGTATCCGATGTCGGTTATACTATAGCCGACGTCGGTCAGGTAACCGATGTCGGTGTAAGAAGTCTGGGCTAACAAGATATAAAAAGGTTGCTAATTTGATTTTTAACAATGTTTAGTATACTTGTCTAATTATTGATCACAGAAGACAGAGTATGAGAAAGAAAGCAGGATTAAAAACAAGCAAGATGTACACACAAATCCAGAGATTAACCCTAGGGTTAATTTTAATTATCGTGGGCTTATGCCTTTAGACGTAGAATGATGTCAGAATCCTAAACAAGAGACTTAGGGGAAATGTCAAGTTGTTTTGGCTTATAAGGTTACCTCAATCGGGCGGAGGAATACCACAAAAAAAGGGGGGATGTTTGAGCTGTTGTGTTAATTGTTAAGTGATTCGTCATGTGTTGTGCAGTGAATGTAAGATTAATTTCCTGTCAATACCGTGGATATCACCCCCACGTGTACGACCTGTTACTTAATCTACGTTCACTAGAATTGAAAAACAACAAGCAGGAATGCAATGCACGTGTTTTAAACCCAAATCGAAAATTATGTTCGATGAAGCAAGAGAGATGACCTTTACTAATGCAAAACTAGGAAAGCAAGACAATTTCTTTACGAAATATATAACAAAAGTAGCAACAGCAAATATGCTTCCTAAAATGAAAATAAGCAAGAGAAACAGAAACCCAAGATGGGTCCCACCGGGCGTGCCAAAATGTTTCACTCGGAATGATTCGTTCCTTTTAGAAATAGATAAGGTTAGGGGCTAGGAGGAATACCTATAGAATGTCGAGATGGTGTGCGTGTACCGTAGAGAAAGATCAGGCTGACTGCAAAGAGCTCCTTTTTGTCTTGGAAGGACTACCTGTAAATAAGAACACAAGACCACAAGATTTTGATTAGACAATAAATGAGGAAACTGCCTTGGGCCTAGGAAATATAAAACTTCCTTTCGAAGGTGGTCAGTTTCCCTGCTAATATGAATTAACACAAATGACTGTAAAATATCAATTAAGTTGCTTCATTGAACTGGGTAGGGGAAAGGCTGGTTTTCTGGTTTTGATCGGAGGAACCGATGCCGGTTACTGATAACCGATACCGGTGGGTTCTAGGATCTGTAGGTTAGTTACTTTTTGGGGTAGTCGTGTTGTTTGTAAGGCTGTATATAGGTGGTATTTAGAAAATAAGGTGATGAGAGGTAGATGAATGATAGTTAGAGGTAATAACACGTGGGGTAGTGGATCCAAGAATGGATTTAGGAGGACTGTGATTCAAAGAGCATAAGAAATGTTATAACAGAGGACATGCAAGATGTGACTTACTGGTTTTGAAAAAGATGCAAGTTGATCTCCTTTGCTGTAAACACTTCTGGTTTCTTCACTCGTCTCTGCTCAGTCAAGTGAAGATCTAGACTCTGTTTTTTGCTCCCAATGATCTCTGTTGATTCAAAAATCCTTTCCTTTGATCCAAAAATGAAATTCCGATCCTTTGTTTTTGGTTTGGGGAGCCCATTTACAGGGAACCGATGGCAGTTGTGTAACCGACGGCGGTCGAGTAGGAACCGGCATCGGTAAGGAAAAAGTAGGCTATTTTTAGTAAAATAGCCCACCTTCCCTGCTTTTCTCCCGAGAGATCAGTTGCAGGCTTGGTCAAGTGGCTAGAAGGTCGGTTTTGGGTGCGAATAAGGAGGCATTAGTTATGGATGTGAGTCTAGACCAATTCATAGGTCTTAATTAGGTTAGTTTAGGGTTAGGGCTAGGTCATGATGAGGTGGCAAAATGAGGTGGCAGGTAAGGTGATGGTGGATTTATCAATTACAAGGTAATTAATAAATAATTGTGTAAGGTTTAGGTAATGAGGTTAGGTTGTGAAATGGGATGCTGGTCACAAGGGGTCGTAAGACACGAATTTGGTGTCTACAGAAAACACAAAGTTTTTCTTCTTCACAATAGTTCTCAATATTCCATAAATCTCAATCCTTTGGAATGCATAAACATCCCTTATTTATAATAAAAAGAGTAGAGAGAAAATAGGATAAACCCTATAAAACAGTGTTCTAGCAAGAGTCCTATTTTACTTGGCCCTCATGCAGGAGACCAAGTCAAAACTTATTTCCTATATGACGAAACAAAAATGAAAAAGACATGTCAATTTCAAGATTGAAATGACATGTTGCATTATGAATTAGTCTGAATCATCATCTTTCTCTTCTTCGTCTTTCCCTTCTTCGTCTTTCCCTTCTTCCAATAAAGCCTATTTGTTTCGAAATTCTTGGAATTTCCAGATTATACCTTGCATCTCATTTTCATCAGGTGCAGTAGAATGATCACTCAAGACTTCACATGTTTCATGAGTGTTGCTGGCATTGCCAGGGAGCTTTCTCAACTTTTTGTTAAGTTTTCTCAGGGTCTCCAAAGTATGTTCAATATTTACAAACCTGTCAATAATTTCTATACCAAATCCGTGAGTTGGTTCATGCTAAATTGATTCTTGGATTTTTTTGAAAAGATCATCAACTGGTAGGATACCCGAATCTCCACTTAACACTTTTGCACATATTTTCATCAGTTCTTCTTCTAGGTCATTCTTGCCATCAATTAATTGATCTCTTGATTCTCTCAATTTTCCGTAAGCTTCGTTAAGAATCTTTACCCTGAATCTGATGGCTTTGGTCAGCTGGAAATGCTTATCCACATGTGGGATGATGCCCTCTTCTACCAAGATTTGTGATGGGATTTGATTTAGTACCTGGAGAGCTTTGAAAGCCAACTCCAGGTGCCTGATCTCTTGAGAGAAATCATCATCCATCTTTTCCCCATCACTCTGTATATTCCCCAAAGACTGATAGAATTCTACGGTGTCTTGAATCACTACTTTCCCCTATAGGAGCAGCCTTTGGGTCCATTCATCGACCACTCTCCCTTTTTAATTAATCTTCTCAATTATGGGTACCGATGAGAAATCAAACCTGATTAGAACTAAGGAAGATTGTACAAATTCAAGGGGTTTTGAGAGCTTAAGTAATACTTCCGTCAACTGCTCCACCATTCCTTTAAGCTCATCCCTGTTGTCCTTTGTTTCATTCAATTTTTGGCATAGCACGTTCATAGCATCTTGTGCATCTTGTTGTGCCCCTTCTACCATCACCTCTCCTAGAGCAACCCTATTTATCTGATAATCAGAGGCCACTATGTACTCTTTGGTCTTTTTCATCGGGGGAGTGGCTACCTCTGCAAACTTATGGCCCGAAGCATCCACTAAAACCATAGATATTGTTTTAGGTTTTTTGGCTGACTTAGCAGTAGGAGCCTTGAGTACACTAAAATCAAATGCTGGTATGGGTACAACTACCTTTCTTTTCCTTGGAGTTTTCTCAAGTAACCATTGAGGCATACAGGAAGGAGTAGCCACCAATGCAGACGTTGGTATCTCACTTTCAGGTGGAGTGGGATTCACTGGTGGAGTGGGAACCGTTATCAGTGTGGTAGTAGATTCGGTTAAGAGAGGCGTAGGGGGGGCACATCTGTAGTTGCTTTGGTCCCAGCAAAGAGGGGTGAGAGTCCGGAGAAAATGCTGGCCATGACTGATCAAGTGGAAGGGGAAAGAGGGGGTAGAAGTGGTTGTGAAGTAGGAAGCACAAATCCTGACGCCAAAGCCTGAGATGCAAGAGATAAAGTTACTTCAGTTGGGCAGTCAGCAAATGGTGAAATTAGGGGCTGGCTCGCCTCTCTTTCCAAAAAAATTTCTCCTATTTCTGGTGGTGTTGGTGATTCTGGCATGTTCACAGTTTCAACTGGAGTAACCGTTGAAGGGGTTTCTTCTTCTCTTCTCTTCTTGACAAATTTGACCTTTATAGGTCCCTTGGAAGAGCTTTTTTCCTTTCCCTTTTTGGAGGGCACTGCCTCTACAGCAACCAATTTTGAAAAATTATCTTCTTTGAAAATCATTCCCCAAGAGGTGAACCATGCCTTGGTGCATGCGAAAATCAGGGCTGATCTATCTATAATGGAGGCCTTTTCACTGATAGACCAATCAATAGGTGGGAAAACATATTGATCTTCATTCAATCCGTCATAGGAAGGATCCAAAACACTTTCATTATCGCCAATACCTTCTGGTATGTCAGAAAGCTTGAGTGTCTAAATCTCTGTGAGTGTCAACCTGCTATGATCTTTTCTTCAGAGAGCAACCTCATCATGCAAATCAATCCAGATGTCTTCTATGCTTGGTACGTGCGAGTGCAAAGTTCCATATGACTTAAGGACTCCTCGAAATTCAAACCCATCTCGGGGCTTCATGTGATTTTTCAACTTATCTTGAAGCTCATGTAAGACGTTCTTGGCTTTCACCACCGTTGAACAAGTATATCTTCCAATAGAAATTGGGAAGGATACAGCGGCCTTGTGTTTACTCTATTGGAATTTTTGAAAATCCAACAACTGCTTGACCAACTCCATCAAGATTAGTTTGTCCCCTAGATATCTGGGCAAACAGAAAGGATCACCCGGGTACATGACCACTCGGAGGTATGTGAACTTCTTGAATTGTAAAAAGACACAACCCCATTTTTAAACTTCAGCCCATGCCTCATCAGAGACTCTTGTTTTCCTTAGTTCGGGGTTTAACCTGCAGATGTTCTCGTAAAAGAATGCATCATTTACCCTTCTGAATTATTCTTTAGACCCTTTTCTTGTTAACTGAGGAAAATACTGATAAATGTGTTCCACCACCTTGTTCCCCTTTGTGTCCAATCTGGGGTAATTCCTCATGCCAGCTACTGCATAGGTGACATATGAGGACATATAAAACTTCCCAGTAGACAAGACTATTGTCATCTGAGAATCTATCTCGTTACTGATAAGGGTAGCCCAATCAATCCCCTGTTGATTCTTCTTAATAATGATCATGAATTAGTACATCCATCCTTGGAAAACATTTGATTAGGGGAAACCAAAAACCTAACTCAACAGAGTAATGATATCATTGATTTCCTGAATGAAATCACTTCTAGGAACAAGTCTTGGGAACTTGGAAACAATCGGCTTGGCTTTGATTAGGAACTTCTTATTCACGTGCTTGATACAATCCTCCTTATTATTGTCCCAAGCTTTTTGGGCTGACTTGAGATCTACATCTCCATACTCCTCAAAGTTAGGAAACTTGAGAAGATCATCGAAGTAATCTCCATCCAACTTGATTATGACCTATCCTGCCTAATTTTTCACAGAATGAGAAGTAGAGTCATAGTTTGAAGCACAGGCCAAGATGAATTCGGGGCACTAAGCAGACATGCAGAAACCTACTACGAGAGGAAGAGCTCTTCCAACTATTGATTTCATATATGGGGTTTGGGAAGAACTCTTGACTCTATTCCAAAAATCTTCCATATCTATGTTTTCAAGTTTTGTATCTCGGATGTCGTAATTACAATCAATGTAGGAGGGAGACTCCAACTTCCTAAATTTGTACTTCATCCTCCCTGATTTTTCAGTCTTATCCTGTGATGAACCAGGATCCGACATGAGGAATTTCAAAGGGGGAATGAACTGATTGCTTCTGATTTTAGACACTTCAGGTTTGATGACCTGGTCAGCAATCTTAAAGGTTTGAAACAATAGAGAGTATCAGAGATCAGAGGGTATCGAACACTTGGAAAGTCTCGACAATCAGTTGACGCTATCGAAAGGTTCGGAAAACCCTCAATACTGGAGATGTCAGAAGGTTCAGAAAACCTGCAACACTGGATATGTTGGAAGGTTTGGAAAACCCGCAACACTGGAGATGTCAAAAAGTTTGAAGTGTCTGAAACCTTATATTTCTCGAAACACTACAGATTTTGGAAGCTGCAAAACAACTTGTGGTACCCAAAAAGAGGGAATCAGGTTGTGGTTAGGTCAAGACATGCAAATTCCTCTATACTGTTATGAATGAATGGCATATTCCAAGGAATAAAACTAATCTTTTCAAGGGGGAACCCTAAAATGTAAACCTGATTGGAAAATAACCCAAAAAAGAAAAAAGTAAACAAAAACCAAAAACCTGAACCAAAAGAAAGAGGGATTTTAGGAAGCTTATTACACAATCCTTCCACAAACTTCAAAAACAAATAACAAGGGAAATACCTTCAATCAGATTGAAAAATGATAAAAAACGAGCAACGCAATCGAGCATGAAGACGAGTCAGGTTTCAGGGTCGAAGACTAATGCATGAAAATCCACGAGGTAAAAAGTACATCTGGTAAAAATGACGTGGAAATCCAAGTATTTATAAGAAATTTCACATTTAATACACTTTAGTTGACACGTGTGTCAACTTCCTGACAACTTGGCATTAATGCCATGTCAGCATGCTTGGGATATCTGAAAACTTGACACAAAGGATTTTGTATTAATTTAGGTTTCAGGTTGCGGGAAACAAACGACATGAAGCATGATGCTTGATGGTTCTGGAAACATGATACAAAGGAACAAATCGGGTTTCCGGAATCGGAAAACATGTGACATGAAGCGTGTTTTGAACAAGGCATGTTTTGATGCTTAGAGAACCTGAAAACCTGATACAAAGGAGAAAATTAGGTTTCAGGAATCAGAAGGCATGTGACATGAAGCATGTTCTAAACAAGGCATGTTCCGATGCTCGATAGACCTGAAAACCTGATACAAAGGAGAAAATCAGGTTTCAGGTTTCGGGGAACAGACAACATGAAGCATCCAAAACACATGTTGTCTTGCTATGGAAACCTGAAAACCCAATTATCTCTCTGAAAGGGCATTCTTAGGAAACAAGCTCAAAAATTTCTTAGGGTTATCACTAAAATTTTGGTGTAAACACAAAAATGAGATAACACACCTCAAGATACCAAGTGAACGTGCATGTGTATATAGAAAAATATAATGACAAACAAAATATCTAACTAACATTTGAAACAAATTGTAACATGTAAGTATTATAATTTGATAAAAGTAAATGCAACCAAGATATGCAAATGCTATTTGAAATTAATGGTGTGTTGTGATATGTAAAATGTGAAGATGTAGGAGCAGTGTTGTGAGAGGAGGTTCATTTGTAATTGTTCCCTCAACAATCAAGTATGAACCCCAAAACTAGATTATGTCATTGTGTAATGAATGTGTTGTATCCGAGTGAGATCAGATGCTATGAAATATGTATCGTGAAGCACAAATCATGAAGTGTAGTGAAAGTATATGGTGCGAGGTTCATTTAAGAAGTTGACCATCAATAGTCAAGTGTGAACCATATCACTTGAGTGCGTCATCAGGTAATGAAGATTAAGTATGCAAACTAAAGATGTGGTGATTCTCAGAAAGATATTCATGAAGGACGGAGTGAGAGAAATTAGTAAATTCTAGGAAATATGTATTGTGAAGCACTGAGGGTGAACTATAGCAAGAGTAGGGGATGTGAGGTTCATTTATGAAGTATTCCCTCAAAATTCAAGTATGAACTGTAGTACTATAGTGCATCATCGGGTAATGAATGTCTCATAACAGAGTAGATTCTAGGAGAGATGTAACGTGAACCATTGAGAAAGAAGTGTAGGAAAAGTAACGGATGTGAGGTTCATGGAAGAAGTGTGCCCTCAACAGTCAAGTCTGAATCTTAGCAATAGAGTGTGTCATGGGGTAATGATGGTATAATATACTAGAGATGTGAGAATTCTTATAAAGATAGACATGAAGCACAAAGCGTGAAATGTAGTAAAGAAACTATAAGTAGATACTAGAGATAGCCAATAATGATAGAGGGGGAATAAATGTGATGCCCCCAAGTGTGTGAGGGATATAAGATATCTAACAATAATGGAGAGTCAAGGCCTCCCACATGATATCTAAGGATACAAAGGCATGTGACCATGGTCTAAGATCGGTGGTGTAGGAGAGTAACTATGTACACATGAATGAGAGTGATGTGGTAAAGGAGGTAGAGAATCCCTAGAGGATTGGGTTTCCCGAGTAGGGGAATTAGGCTGATGAGGTGGAATAATGGACTAGTTAGGATGATAGGGTCATGATGTAGGCCATGTATGAATAGGAGAGCTAGGTGGAGAGATATATATTTAGATTTGAGAGGTTCAGGAGACTAGATGTTGTGACTGGTTAGAAAATAAAGACAAGGGTGGACCTAGGTAATGGTGTATGTAGTGGAACACCTTTGTTGGTGATAGCTTGCTTGTTATGGATGAAATTAAGACATAAATGAAGCATGGATGAGATATCTTGGGTAGCATAGAGCCAAGGAAGACCTAAGACCATGTAATAACCTATGATTTTAGATGAAACAAGGAATGATGCAAGCATTGTAAGGGACCCATTTGTGATGGGAAGCATGACATGATTGTAAGAGTGAGGAACTGGAAATGTAATTAGCTAGATTGGAAATTTTATAGCTAATAGGAGTTCCATGGATCATGCATTAGAAAGGGCCGATGGATAGACCGAAGTATTTTTGACTTTATAAGAGTTGATGGAAGCATTAATATGAAGTGAATTATAGGAAAATGAAGCATGATAATCATGATCTGCTAATGTGATAACTGGTGGTGGCACATCATCGATGGAAATAATAAATTCAAGTGGCCCCAATGAAGGAGGAGGCACATCATGATATGTTTGATTTACACAAGAATCAGTATCTTTCTTGTTATGCTTGGGCAATGGGTCATTGAATATTTTTAGCTTTTGATTATCATTGTCCAACTTAAAAGTAGTTAGCTTAGGGAGTTCAATTCCATTGTTATCAATAAGATCTTGAATGAGATGTTTGATAATAAAAAAATGATCAATATAATTCTTGTTGCATTGGTGATAGTCACAACATGTATTTTCATCATATTTATGGCCACGCGGGAGAGAAAGATCAAGATTGAGAAATGGAGGAAGAGTGCTTAGATTGATTTGTATGAGTTGTGGTAATAGGAAATGAGTTGCGTAAGGTAGGTTAGTAAAAGTACACCTTATGGGTCGCAATTGAAGCTTATATGGTGTAGAAACAATGTTAAAAATAGTTTTAGCTTTTGTAGGCTTAGCAGAGGGTTTGAAGGTAGATTTAGCTTGAAACTTACTAGAGGATGAGGATGAATAAATATGATAATATTTCAATTTTTCCATAGATAAAATCTTTCTTTTTTATAGTTTAAGTGTATGACATAATTGATCAAAGGAGTGTAAATTCTCAAATATGACACTCTCTTTAAGTGGAGGTAAGAGACTTTGAATAAAGAGATATTGTAATTCTAAATCAGCGAGGACACTCATTTTAGCAAGGTTGTTCTTATAACACAATACATAGTCCATGATAAATTCATTAGATTCTTATTTGATTTGAGCTAATTGTGCACAAGATATCTTAGTACCGATATTTATAGAGAAGTGAAAAAGGAATATATCGACTAATGGTGTGAAGGATGTTACTGAATGAACAGTTAGATTATAAAACCAATGCATAGTGTAATATTGTAAGCTTCAAGGAAATAATTTAAGCAATACTGTAATATCATCAATAGAGTCAAGACATGCCACATGAAAGGAGTGAAAGTTCTCCTGAGGGTCACCATGGCCAATGAAGGTGGGAATATTTGGTGCAGTGAAGTTAGAAGGGATTGGATAAGAGGAAATGGAAGGTGCAAAAGGGGTATAAAGGAGGAGTGAAGAATCTAGAGATGGAGAGGAATGTGAATTAGCCTTATGTAATTGATTAATTTGGGATTGTAAATCAGTATATAGAAGATAGGTTATGATTTCCTAAAGAGGAGCTAGGTTGTGTGTGGGAAGTATTGGGACAAGGGAGGGGATAAGTAGTTATATCTATATAAATAGGAATAGTGGAGGGTTGTGTGGAGGCCATAATGGCCAAAAAGGAACCCACGAGAGGGTGAGATAAAACATATCAAGCATGTTTTTCAGCGAGTAGAGCATTTAGGACATGTAAGATATGCGTAGGGTGGTCTTGTAAATCAAAACAAAATTTAGTGAGATTTTCAAGATGATCTTGATCACTTTTGGTGTCATCATCAGATGAGTCTTCACTATTGGAAGCTTTAATGTTTTCAAGAGGAACACAAGTTGATTTGATCAAAGGATTATCATAGGTATCCATTGGTTTAAAACTCCTAGGGTGGTTGGAGTAAGATCAACATGTGTAAGAGGACCAAAACAACCATTATGGGTGATTAGTATAAACATAAGGTCACGAAGGAAGGTAGGGTTCGAGCATATGGGTTATGTTATCCATTTTCACCCCCAAGTGAAATGGACAACTGGGAAAACTTAATCTTGGGAACTTGTCAAGGCCTTCTTAGATGAATCTAGAGTATACAGGTAGATTTCTATGTTTTATGAGAATTTGGAGTATTTTGGGAGGATTGGAATCACTTGGAATATTTTTTCCTCTTTTGGGTTTCAAGAGAGCTCAAGAACCTGTCTAGTGTAAAGAAGGAGTCCTGAGGGGGCATGCATTCGGCCAAAATTTGAAAAACTTAAGGGGGTTGGTCTCAGAGAAATTCATTGCATTCCACTTACCCTTGTGTTGTCATCCTCAATATTCCCCTCTTTATGAAAGACAAAATATGAAAATTTTGAGTTGGTCTGCTTTAGAAGTGTTTAAGTAAAGTAAGAAGTTTGGAAAGTTTTTAAAAAAATTGCTCTTTAAAGTCTTTTTAGTGTTGTGTGGGTAAATCAAATATTTCTATCCCTCACGTCCCAAGTACTTCTAGTCCCCCAGTTCCCTGATTTACCCTTTCTCCGCAATACTATGCTTGTGTGGATTTTTTGGATATTTTGTTCCATATGTCCCAAGTGCACCCGGGCCTTTTGTTCCTTGACTTTCCACTTTATCCTCCCTACACTACTTGTCGGGTTCATTGGCCATTTTTCTCCCACGCATCCTAAGTACTACCAGGTCTTATGTTAACCAATTTTTTAATTTACCAGCATCACTTCGCTCATCAGTTTTCTTAGGCTTGCGTATCTTTCATGTCCCTGTGTCCCTTGGACCATCTATGCTTTCTAGATCCACTTTTCCCACATTGGGTGAATCAACTCCATGTGTCCCTCGCATCCCAATGTGTTATGGACCATCTGTGCTCTCTAGACCCACTCTCTTCACACTCTTCTTGATTGGGTATTTCAGCTTTACATGTCCCTCATATCCCAACATCCCATGGACCATCTAGGCTAAGTTTTTCTGCTTTTTCTACTTTTTCCTTTTTGAGTCGGTGCGAGGACTATTAATTGTGCTTTTATGATTTTCTCTCTCCTTGCGGCTATTTAAAGGGGATGACCATTCATTCATTTTTGACCTTACCTTCTCATCTATTTTCACTTGTATTTATGCAAAATTAAGCCATTTCCCACTCACATCTTCTCTTTCATATCTTCTCTTGCAGGGATTATTTTGAGACCGTGTTTTCACTCCATTGAAAGATTTTCCCTCCTACCTCTATCACGATGAAAATGCAATATCAAGGGCATGAACACCTCCCTTCCTTGGAAACCTCTATACCTGAGATTGGTGATGGCAAAGCTCGACATCTAGATCTTGATGATTTTTGGAATAGATTGGGATGTGATAGCCCTACCCCCATTGCTCAGATGATCAAAGATAGCAGGATTGCATTTGCTGTAAGCTTTCCTATTTCTATGCAATGTGTGGATAATGTTCTCGCATGTGGTGCTCATTTAAGTCCCGAGTCAAAAGAAATTATTGATGTTTATGGTGAAGTGGTTACACGCTTGGATTCTAAGGCCATCAGTGCTTCCCTATGCATTCCAATAGTAGAAAGAGCCAACACACTCACCCTCTCCCAAGAACAAGCGTTGTTCACTCATGAAAGTAAGAAATAAAAAGCTAGGGTGGCTAAATCTTGGTTGAATAACCCTAAAAACAGGGCATCCCAACATTCAAAAACATTGTTTAGGGTTGACCTTTAAAGAAGAGCTCTCAGACATTGTCACCCTACTTGCTAGAATCATGGGGATGCCTTCTACAAATGAATTTCACTATTGGATGTGTCCTTTCATCAACATCATTTGTGAGGGTAAACAAAATTTGAATTGGAGAGAGATCATTTGTGAGAATTTTGATAGAGAAGATGGAGAATGTTCATAGAACTTGAACATTCTATATGACCTCCTACCTCATGTACACCCTAGCGGCCTCTAGGGAATGGCTTGGCTTCACTTTTTTTGCAGACAAGAAATATGCCCCCATATACGAATACTTCCCTCAATTCACCCTCAAAGTCAATTACCATAATTTCAAGAGGGTTAATGATGCATTCACCATGTACATTGTAAGGCTTCTAGAGGGTGACATTACCAGGATATTTTCTAAAGAATTCAATACTTTGATATCTAAATATGGAAGCTTCTTCATTTAATTCAGAAAGTTCTCATATATTAGGATGGGTTGTTTCGAGGGAGAACCCCTAAAGCTACCCATGTTCTGCAATGATAAAATCACTCTGGTCGAGTTTTGTAGGCATTTGGATAAACTTCACCAAATGTATAAAGATAAGAATATTTATGGCATTCATTTCCCTATCTCCCTGTGAAACTATACATGCAAGAAAGATTTGGATGCACAAAATATTGATAGGAACATTTCTCCTCTCACCATTCATTTCTTCAAATCCAAAACTTGTTTTGACATCAAGGGCTATATTGCTGAGAACCTTAGAATAGTTTACTATCATCATCCCAACACTGAAGATTACTAGGCTGATTGTGTAGATGATTTTAAGCCAAGAATAAGATATTTCGACAGATTCTCTCTTCAACAAGTCATAGAATTCAACCTCTATAAAGTTCTTGAAGGGCTCGAAGATGATGATGAAGATTGGAATTCTATTGAATATGAAAGGTCTATTCAACACACTCCTCTAGAAACCATTGATTGTTTTGTGAAAGAGAAAGATGATTTGAAGGAGGTAATTAACCCTGTCATTGTAAGAACCAAACTTTGGTTTGATAGGAAGATGTAAATCTTCAGGGTGAACACGACCAAGTCCTCTTCATGAGAAACCTCCTCTCATAGGAAGGAAGAGCATACACTCAACATGGAAGTACTTGAACAATCTACCCCTTCCTCTTCAGTAAAGGTGTTTGATTATTCTACTCCATCTTCTTCAATGAAGGTATATTTAAAGAAAGGTAAGACCATTAAACAGGAACCAGTTGAAGAAGAAATTCTCATGGAGCAAATTGAAGTCCCTATTAGGCTAGAAAATATTTTTTTTATGAGTGAAGATGATAGTGAAGAGATGAAAGGAGAAGAGACAACCCCTATCATTTCTACTGAGATTGAAAATGAAGAAAAAATGACTGAACCTCTCAGGTTGGTTGATACCCCTTCCAAAGATCTCTATGAAATTGTGCCTACTTCTCCACTAGAGACATCAACAATACAAACACTAAGTGCAATGATATCACTTGCACTTAGAGCTATTTCCCCAACTTCTTCTTCTTATTCCTTTGTTTGGGTTCAACCTTTTGTTGATAATAAGAAAAGAAAATCCTCTTCTTAGGTGATAGTTCCCAATTTTGATGTTGTGGCAGCTCTACTCAGTACTATTCCTCCTTCTCCAGCAAAGAAAGAAAAGACCACCTCAAGGCTGGTGAGAGATTCAAAGGGTCAACATTTCATGGAGATAGCTAAGCCTAAGGTGGATAAGGAGGAGAAATATCTTTTGGTTTCTGACTTGGAGCTTACAAGAGTTCCACTCGGAGAATCCACACCTGAAAGTGAGTTCCACAACCTCAGAGAAACCATAACCAGAGTCATTGAACAAGTGGAAAAGTGCAAGAAAACTATGGAGCAATTGGAAGAACATAACCAAGTTCTTTCCAACTTCATAAAATAATTATTGGCAAAAGATGAAGTCTTGGATCCAATTCCATTGGCAGCTCTTCCACCTCCACTAGTTCTTAATAAAGATGAAGTTCAGACTATCAAGGACATTCGAAAATATACCTCCTATGGGAAATCCATTAAAGAATTGATGGATGATTTGACAGTAGCTGGACTGAACATTCATTGGGGAGGCCCTCAAATCATATGATAAGGTGTCCAATTTGAAGCTGAAGTTCACTGCAACAATCAATGGCTTGAACAAAGAATTAAAGCTCTGGTGTGAATGTATTCAAGATCTTCATTTGATGGGCTAGACAGATGAGAAAATCCTTTTGGCCAGTAAAGTGTTCGATGAAGCCAAGAACAACTTGTTAAGAACATGGATTTTCAACGTTGAATGGAAGATTAAGGTTCTAGAAGAAGCACTAGGGGAAATGAATAGTATTTGGCAAAAAGGAGAAGCTTTCAAGGCTTGTGTTTTGTTTTCCTTCAAATATGTTCCTGATAAAATTTAGAATGAAGCTACAGGTGTTCCTTTTTCCATTGAAGAGATCAAGGCTCAGTTTAATGCCTTTGTCAAAGAAAATCTATTTAAAGAAGAGTTAATGACCAAGGAAAATATGAAGGATGTCTTCTCTCTCCAGTCATCCATCACCGAAGCCAACAAAGAATTTATGGAGAATACAGAATTTGATAAGGATGTGGAGAAGTGTCTTAGAAAATGGACTCGTGCCACTTCCAACACTACCATTCCAAAATGCATGGAGATAACTGAGGCGTTGAAGAGGTTCAGGCATCAAATTCTTAAGTCAGTTACCTCTAGGCCTCAGTCAGATGTTTCTACTTTGGGGTCTTGAGACACTTCTTTTATTTTAAGGTTATGAAACCTTCGATGTAATTTTAATTAAATAATTTCTATTGATGTATTTATTAATTAGTCTTTAATCTTTTGATTAAAATAAGTTGTAACCTAACGTAACTATTTTGTAAGCTATATAATGGGCTCTCCATGCCATTGTTAGGGGGGAAACTCTGATACTTTTGGAAGTGTAAATAGAATTGAAATAAATCAATACAGAAGAATTTTCCTCTTGTCTCTATCTTCATCTATTATCCTTTCTTGCTCATCTGAAACATGTGGATCATTAATATTTTATGTTAAGAAACTTTGTGCTCTTATGGATGTGATTTCTGGAACTTTGTTTCTATGGAATAATATATTATGGTTGAATGTGAATGATTTTGTTCTGTATTACCCTTTCTCAGTGTGTATAAGGTTATATTCTGTTGTCTATATCTCCTGAAAGTACTATTATATTCTACTCTTCTCATTTCTTAGTTCTTCTATTCTTTTGTATTGATAATCTAGTTTCGTATAAAAATATTTCAAGATATCAGAGGTCCTCATTAATATGAAAATTGTACATTTATATGCAAGATTTGTTGTTTTCTTTCAATAAGGGGAACCTATCCTATAAAGAGGAGGGACTTGTTGTCCCCTGACTGTGGATCACTATAAAATTTCTAAATAATAATCCAATATTTTTTGGCAACTCTATTGGGGATTACGTTTCCAACGTATTCCTTTCTAGATAATTTTATGGTTTGGTGAATCTACAGTATACACATGGGAAGAAGTCTCTCAGGGTAGAAGATTCCCATTTTCAACTTTTAGAGCAACAAAAATTCCCTTTTCTTCCAGCAAGAAGTAACATAAGAACTCGTTCCTTGAGCTCACCTCTTGCTAAAGATGGGATTTATAAGAATAGCACTCCTCAAGAACAACTCAGTCCTAATCTTCGTGCCCTTGTAATTGTTGGAGTTACAGTTCCTCTTTAGTCAATCTTCCCAAAAATGGTCACACCTTTACCTTGGGGACAACAGGTTGGGCCTCTTGCTCTTCCTCAACCATTGCATGAGTTTCCCAGGGGTAATAGGAAAAGTTTTCCTAAATTCTGAGGTGACAGGAAAGTGCACCCAGATGAACACATCACAACCTTCATTGTTGCATGTGGGATTCTTGGGGTTGAACATGAAGATGTTTCTATCAGGATCTTCGTGGAAACGTTATAGGAAAATTCTTCTGATTGGTTTTATCATCTTCCTACTGGGTCAATTACTAATTGGACCACCAAGACAACTCATTTTGAGCAACATTTCAAACCTAATGAAGATGTGCATGCTATTTTAGCTCAAATCTCTCATATCAAGAAGGAACCATACGAGCCTATGAGAGAGTTCGTGACCAAATTCAACAAGCTAATTCATAAAATTCCATAGAACACCCATCCTGTAGATCAAATCCAAAAGTGCTTCTTCCTTAATGCCCAATTACCTAAAGTGAGTTATGCATTAAAGAGAGCTAACCTCACGACTTTGGAGGCTAATCAGCAATTGGCTATCAGTATTAAGGATGATCTAATCATGTATGGAAAATTGAAAAGAGAACCCTCCAAGTCTAAATAATATTTTTCTTCCTCCCTGGGAGCCAACTCTAATCAATTAGTGTAAAAATTGGTAAATGATCTCATTGCTATCATGAAACAATTGGCTCAACATACTCCTTACCAAGATATTCCAAGAAATAACTTTTATCCTAGGAACCATTTACCCTCTTCTCAGACTAGATTAGCTATTGAAGGCCCACCCATCAAGGTTCTGGTCAATGTAACTTGTTAAGTTCAAGAAACCAATAATGGGGAGGTTAATGAGGACTATGAAGAACTAAAAGAAGTGGTTGATGAAGAACAAGAGGAGGTTGGTGAATCTCAAGTTCATTTCCTCACTACTGAAGGTATTGATGATGAAGATGAATATGATGAAGTAGTGATAAATATGAATAGTGAGTCATATGCTATTATGACTCAAGAGAAAATGAACATAAAAGAAAAAGTGATGCAACCTGCTAAAAAATCCAAGGAATTTCCTATAACTATTCTAGTAGTTGCGAGAAGAGAAGCCCCTATTCCCACCACCTCCACACAAAAGGTAAGTAAAGATAATTCTTCTCCTTCTACCACTGCTTCCAAAACTTCTTGTCCTTCAACTCCTAAACCTGATAAATCAATAGTTTCTCCTATTCCTAGTAATGATGTCCCATCCATCTATGGGTCTTTTGATATCATTGACCACCTTAAGAAGACAAAGATCTAAATTTCAGAGGCAAAATTTTACCAGACTCATCCAAATGCTTTTGCTAAAGTAGTAAAGTTTGTCAATTCCAAATCCAAAACTTCACCCAATACTTCTAAAGGTATTTTACCCACTCCCCCCTCTTCCCAACCAAGTCTTGTAGCTGCAGTCACTTCACCTAATGAGAAAATTAAACCATTCTATGTAACACTTCTCATAGCTGGCCATAAACTCAGTAATTATGTCATTGACTCAGGAGCATCAGATAATGTAATGTCTGTAAAAGCAGCTCATGCTTTGGGCCTAACTCTAACACATAATTTTGGTTCTTGATAATCCATGGAGAGTAGAGAAGTACCTTTGGTTGAAGGATTAAAGATGCACAAGTATCCTTCGCTGCTTTTCCAGAGAAAAGAGTCAAAGCTACTATTCTAGTAGTTGATATCCCTCCCTCATATGGTATGTTGCTGAGTAGAAATTTTTGTAGGGAGGTAGGAGGTGAAATTCAGATGGATTGGTCACATGCTTTAATCCCGGTCAATGGAAAAATGAAAAAGTTGTTACCAGAAAGACAAACTGAGTACATAGTGCAAAAGACTGATGATCCAAAAGCACAAATACTCTATGAAGATATAGGGCATGGTAACTATATGATCATGTCAGAAGATGAGGAAAAACTTCCTAAGGGAGTGATTCATGATCCCAATGGCATTTGGACTCTGGAATTTGATGGAAGTTGTTCTTCAGCTAGTTCGGGAGCTGGCGTGGTGCTAATCTCTCCAGAAGGGAAGATTCATCCTTTTTCATTTAAGCTTTACTTTGAAAATACAAACAACACAACTGAATATGAGGCTCTCATCCTTGGATTGAACATGGAAAAATAAATGGGAGTGAAGAATCTTTGTGCTCGTGGTGATGTAAGTTAATTGTGAAATAGGTCAGGGATCTTTTCCAAGTCAAGAATAGGAGGTTGAAACATTATAGAAATCTTGTCTGGGATTCCATTGAATTTCTTGATGCTTTCTCCATTGAGGTTGTGCCAAGAGAAAAGAACACTAGAGATGATTCTTTAATTGTCTCAGGATCTTTGTTGATTCCTCACCCAGATTTCTCTCAAGACAAATTTTCCATTGAGATGATCCATAGGCCTAGTGTGCTGGATAATGCATGTAATTGAATTTTTTCCAATAATGATCAACACTTGATATCTTTCTTGGAGATTAAGGATAACTTTGATCAATTATATTTTGAAGGAAGTGAGACTCAGCCTAGAGAGTATGTACCCTCTAATGAAGAAGATACCAAGGAAGAAATGGATCATGATGGTTGTATTAAGTTGAAGGGTAACAAGATACCTAAAGGGCTAGTGAGTCTAGAAGATCTGTTTGATAAACATGATAGGTATATCAGATCCAAACATCCTCTAGGGGCTCGTCAATCTTATGAGTATGAGAAGATCAACATTGGAAGTAATGATGAACCCAAAATGGTGAATATTGGGAAATGTTGCACTCAAGAGGAAAGGAAGAAAGTAAAAAAATTATTAAGAAATTATGTCGACATTGTTTCCTACTAATATGATGATCTCAAAGCCTTTCAACCAAAAGAAATGCAACACTATATTCCTCTGAGACCTGGGATCAAACCTTTCAAGAAGAAGAAAAGGAAATACAATCCTAAGATTGCTGATACCATTTTTCAAGAGATCCAAAAATTACTGAAAGCAAAGATTATTTTTCCTATACATCATTCAACATGGATTTCCAACATTGTACCAGTAAGAAAAAAGAATGGTGAGATTCGTATCTGTGTTGATTTTAGGAGTTTAAATCAGGATTCTCTTAAAGACAACTATCCCCTCCCCATGATGGATTAAGTCTTGTAGGTAGTCACAGGTTCTGAGATGTTTTCCATGCTGGATGGATTTTCTGGATACAATCAGGTGGAAGTCAACACCCTAGATCAGCACAAGACTGCTTTTACTACTCCTTGTGGCACCTTCACCTATAAGAGAATGCCATTTGGCCTTATCAATGCTAGTGCCACTTTTCAAAGAGAAATGGACTTATCCTTTGGTAGTCTAAAGGGAAAATGTATTGTTGTATACCTTGATGATTTGACTATTTTCTCTAAGACTAGAGTAGATCATTTTCAACATCTTGAAATGGTTCTTCATAAATGTAGAGAGCATGGAGTATCTCTTAATCCTAAGAAGTTTGTCTTTTGTGTTACTGAAGGTAAGATGCTAGGGCATATTTTTTCCAAAGAAGGAATTAAGATAGATCCAGAAAGAGTTCAGGAAATTCAATAGATTCCTCTTCCCACAAGTAAAAAAGGTGTTCACTCTTTCTTTGGTAATGTAAATTTCTTAAGGAGGTTCATTCCATATTTTACAGAACTAACTATGAGTATCACTCACATGATGAAAGGAAAGAAAACCTTTGGTTGGAATTCCAAAGGGAAAGAAGCATTTGAAGGAATCAAGAAATCCATTGCTAAAACTCCCATCTTAGCATGTCCTGATTTCAACAAGGATTTTATTATCTATTGCTATGCCACAGATAGTACCTTGGCTGCTATACTAACTCAGAAAAATTCTGAGGATCATGAACTTCTGATTGCATTCATGAGCTATGTTTTGAAAGCCCATGAATTGAAGTATACTTTGATGGAGAAACATGCTTTTGCAGTGGTCAAAGTTGTCAAACAGTTTCATTTTTATATCCTCAATTCCCACTCTGTTGTATTTGTGCCTGATACGACTATTAAGTCTATTCTTACACAACAGGAGTTTGGAACTAAGAGGGGCAATTGGGTAGCAAAAGTTTCAAGAGTATGACCTTGATATCAAGCCAACAAAGCTAGTTTGGGGTAAAGGCTTATGTGAACTTATTACTGAGGGAGCTAATGAAGAATTATCCATAGAAGTAGTTGATGTTCCTGTCATTCTCTTTCTCAGTTCAATAGATGAGTGGTATGCTGATATTGCACATTTTATTACTTATGGAGAATGTCCATCTCACTTGAGTGCCAAAGAAAAGAGAGCTATTAAGCTAAGGTCTGCATAGTATGTATTATGGGAAAATGTTTTATTCAAGTGAGGCATTGATGGAAGATTCCTTAAGTGTGTGGACAAAGAGCAAAAAAAGTTGTTTTCAGATTTTCATGATCAAACCTATGGAGGGAATTTCTCTTCTGCTGTCACTGCTCACAAAATTCTTCATGCAGGGTACTATTGGCCTACATTGTTTCGAGATGCATCAAAATGGGTAGGGAAGTGTGAAGCCTGTTAGAATTTTTTTGGGAGACCTAAATTGGTTGCTTTACCACTTAAACCAGTAGTAATTAATGAGCCTTTTCAATAGTGGGGATTGGATTTCATTAGGACCCTCAACCCATATTCTAGTACTGGACATAATCACGTGCTAACTGCTACAGATTACTTCACAAAGTGGGTAGAGGCTATTCCAGTCAAAAGTACTACTTCTGAGGTGGTGTGTAATTTCATCAAGGAGAACATCTTGATAAGGTTTGGAATACCAAAAAAAATTGTGACTGATAATGCTTCTAATTTTTCTTCTTTTGAGATGATGGATTTTTGTTATGGCTATGGAATTTCCCTTGCTCATTCTTCATATTATTACCCTCAAGGAAATGGACAAGCAGAATCCACAAATAAGAATTTGGTAGCCATCATTCAGAAGCTTGTCAATGATCTCAAAGGAATTGGCACAAGAATCTCTATGATGCTCTCTAGGCAGATAGAATTACACCCAAAAGAGCAATTGGAATGTCTCCATTTCAAGTGGTGTATGGTGTTGAAGCTCAGATTCCAGTAACAGTGGAATTACCAGCCTTGCACTTAATGAAGGCTATTGAAGATTCAAGTTTCATCAGTTCCTTGGACAAAAGGATCATGTATCTCTAGAAGTTGGATGAAGATAGGATGCAGGTCTTTGATAGAATCTCAACTCATCAACTAAAGGTGAAATCTTTGTTTGATAAGAAGGCTAGACCCAAAGATTTTCAAGTAGGAGACATTGTTCTGTTATGGGACAAAAGACATGAACCTCGTGGGAGCCATGGTAAGTTTTATTCTATTTAGCTTGGTCCATTAAAAATTAGACACTTTGCTGGTGAAAATTCTTTATACTTGGATTATATGGATGGATCTTCTCTTCCACTTCCTTATAGTGGACAATATTTAAAGTTGTTCAAGTCCTAGGTGATTAGGAAATCCTTATGTATATTGTGTACAGTGTCTTGTTTTGGGACATTCTTTAGTGTTTTGGTTCTTTTCCCTTTTGTGTGTTGTCTTCTGTATTTCTTTTCCTTTGACTCTATTGCCCAATGGATAAGGTACTGGTATTTTCTTCACAGAGTTCTTCTTGGTTTCTTGACCTTGCCTTGTTTCTCTGTTCCAAGTCAAGTCATCCCCAGAAAGAGCCAGCTATTGTCACCCTCAATATTCCCCTCTTTGTGAAAGATAAAATATGAAAATTTTGAGTTGGTCCCCTTTAGAAGTGTTTAAGTAAAGTAAGAAGTTTGGAAAGTTTTTTAAAAAATCACTCTTTGAAGTCTTTTTAGGGTTGTGCGGGTAAATCGGATATTTTTGTCCCTCATGTCCCAAGTACTTCCGAGCCCCTAGTTCCCTGATTTACCGCTTTCTCCGCAATACTATGTTGTTAGATTTTTTGGATATTTTTGTTCCATATGTCCCAAGTGCACCTGGTCCTTTTGTTCCCTGATTTTCCACTTTATCCGCACTACACTACTTGTCAGGTTCATTTGCCATTTTTGTCCCACATATCCCAAGTATTGTCGGCCTTCTTGTTCACTAATTTTTTTATTTACCACATCACTTCGATCATTGGATTTCTCGGGTTTGCATGTCTTTCATGTCCCCACATCTTGTGGACCATCTGTGCTTTCTGGACCTAATTTTCCCACATTGGCCGAATCGGCTCCACACATCCCTCATGTCCCGATGTCCCATGGACCATCTGTGCTCTCTAGACCCGCTTTCTCCACACTCTTCTTAGATCGGGTATTTTGGATTTACGTGTCCCTTGCGTCTCAACGTCCTCCGAACCATCTAGGCTAAGTTTTTCTACTTTTTCCTTTTTGAGTCGGTGTGAGGACTATTAATTGTGCTTTTATGATTTTCTCTCTCCTCACGGCTATTTAAAGGGGATGACCATTCATTCATTTTTCACCTTATTTCTCCTCACTTGTATTTATGCAAAATTAAGTCGTTTCCCACTCACATATGTGATTTCATATCTTCTCTTGTAGGGATTATTTTGAGACTGTGTTTTCACTTAGTTGAAATATTTTTCCTCCTACCTTTATCATCATGAAAATGCAATATCAAGGTCACGAACATCTCCCTTCCTTAGAAACCTTTTTACTTGATATTGGCGATAGCAAAGCTCAACATCTAGATCTCTATGATTTTTGGAATAGATTGGGATGCGAAAACCCTACCCTCATTGCTCAGATCATCAAAGATAGTGGGATTGCATTTGCTACTAGTCTTTCCTATTTCTATGCAATGTGGATATTGTGCTCGAGTGTGGTGCTCATTTCAGTCCTGAGTCAAAATAAATTATTGATGTTCATGGTGAAGTGGTTGCACACTTGGATTCTGAGGCCATCAGTACTTCCCTAATATTTCCAGTAGTAGAATGATCCAACACTCTCACCCTTATCTAAGCACAAGTTTTGTTTGATCATGACAGTGAGAAATACAAAGCTAGGGTGGCCAAATCTTGGTTGAAGAACCCTAAAAAGGGGGCATCCCGACTTTCAAAAACATTGTTTAGGGTTGACTTCAAAGAAGATCTCTCAGACATTATCACCCTACTTGCTAGAATCATGGGGATGCCTTCTACAAATGAATTTCACTATTGGATGTGTCCTTTCATCAACATCATTTGCAAGGGTAAACAAAATTTGAATTGGAGTGAGATCATTTGTGAGAATTTGACAGAGCAGCTGGAGAATGTTCATAGAACCTGAACATTCTATATGACCTCCTACCTCATGTACACCCTGGTGGCCTCCAGGGAATGGCTTGGCTTCACTTTTTTTGCAGACAAGAAAGATGCCCCCATATATGAATATTGCCCTCAGTTCACCCTCAAAGTCAGCAACCATAATTTTAGGAGGGTTAATGATGCATTCACCATGTACATTGTAAGGCTTCTAGAGGGTGACACTACCAGGAGATTTTCTGAAGAAGCCAAGACTTTGATATCTAAATATGGAAGCTTCTTCACTCAATTCCAGAAAGTTCTCATATATCAGGCTGGCTTGTTTTGAGGGAGCACCCCTAAAGCTACCCATGTTCTTCAATGATAAAATGGCTCTGGTCAAGCTTTGTAGGTAGCTAGATAAACTTCACTGAACCTACAGAGATAAGAAGATTTATGGCATTCATTTCCCTATCTCCCTGGGAAATTATACATGCAAGACAACCTTGGATGCATAGAATATTGATAGGACCATTGCTCCTCTCACCGTTCATTTCTTCAAATCCAAAACTTGTTTTGACATCAAGGGATATATTTTAAGAACCTCAAAATAGTTTACTATCATCGTCCCAACACTAAAGATTACTGGGATGACTGTGTAGATGATTTTGAGGCAAGAAGAACATATTTCAGTAGATTCTCTCTTCAACAAGTCATAGAATTCAACCTCTATAAAGTGCCTGAAGGGCTCGAAAGATGATGATGAAGATTTACAGTCTATTGAATATGAAAGGTCTATTCAACACACCCCTCTAGAAACCATTGATTGGTTTGTGAAAGAGAAAGATGATTTGAAGGAGGTAATTAACCCTGTCATTGTAAGAACCAAACTCTGGTTTGATAGGAAGATGCAAATCTTCAGGGTGAACAAGGCCAAGTCCTCTTCATGAGAAACCTCCTCTCCTAGGAAGGAGGAGCATACACCCAACATGGAAGCACCTGAACAATCTACCCCTTCCTCTTTGGTAAAGGTGCCTGAACAGTCTACTCCATCTTCTTCGTTGAAGGTATATTTAAAGAAAGGTAAGGCCATTAAACAAGAACCAGTTGAAGAAGAAGTTCTCATGGAGCAACCTGAAGTCCCTATTAGGCCAGAAAATATTATTATTCTTAGTGAAGATGATAGTGAAGAGATGAAGGGAGAAGAGACAACCCCTGTCATTACTGCTGAGATTGAAAATGAAGAACAAATGACTGAACCTCTCGGTTTGGTTGATACCCCTTCCAAAGATCTCTCTGAAATTGTGCCAACTTCTCCACTAGAGGCATCATCAGTACAAACAATAAGTGTAATGAGTTCACTTGCACTTGGACCTATTTCCCCTACTTCTTCTTCTTCTTCCTTTGTTTGGGTTCAACCTTTTGTTGATAATAAGAAAAGGAAATCCTCTTCTCAGGTGATAGTTCCCAATTTTGATGTTGTGGCAGCTCTACTCGGTACTACTCCTCCTCCTCCAACAAAGAAAGAAAAGACCACCTCAAGGCTAGTGACAGATTCAAAAGGTCAGTAGTTCATGGAGATAGCTAAGCCTAAGGTGGATAAGGAGGAGAAATATCTTTTGGTTTCTGACTTGGAGCTTACAAGAGTTCCACTGGGAGAATCCACACCTGAAAGTGAGGTCCACAACCTCAGAGAAACTATAACCAGAGTCATTGAATGAGTGGAGAAGGGAAAGAAAACTATGGAGTAATTGGAAGAACATAACCAAGTTCTTTCCAACTTCATAAAATCATTATTGGAAAAAGATGAAGTCTTGGATCCAACTCCATTGGCCACTCTTCCACCTCCCATAGTTCTCAACAAAGATGAAGTTCAGACTATCAAGGACATTCAAAAATATACCACCTATGGGAAAGCCATTAAAGAATTGATGGATGATTTGATAGTAGTTGGACTAAACTTCATTGGGGAGGCCTTCAAATCATATGAGAAGGTGTCCAATTTGTAGCTGAAGTTCACTGCAACAATCAATGGCTTGAACAAATAATTAAAGCTCTGGTGTGGATGTATTCAAGATCTTTATTTGATGGGCCAGACAGATGAGAAAATCCTATTGGCCAGTAAAGTGTTCGATGAAGCCAAGAACAACTTGTCAAGAACATGGATTTTCAGCATTGAATGGAAGATTAAGGTTTTGGAAGAAGCACTAGGGGAAATGAACAATATGTGGCAAAAAGGAGAAAGCTTTTAAGGCTTGTGTTTTCTCTGCCTTCAAAGATATTCACTGTCAGATTCAGAATGAAGCTACAGGTGTTCCTTTTTCCATTCAGGAGATCAAGGCTCAGTTTAATGCCTTCGTCAAAGAATATTTGTTCAAAGAAGAGTCAATGACCAAGGAAAAGATGAAGGATTTCTTCTCTCTCTCCAGTCAGCCATCACTGAAGCCAACAAATAATTTTTGGAGAATATGAAATTTGATAAGGATATGGAGATGTGTCTTGGCACATGGACTCATGCCACTTCCAACACTACCATTCCAAAATGCATGGAGATAGCTTAGGCGTTGAAGAGGTTCAAACATCAAATTCTTAAGTCAGTTGGCACCTCTAGGCCTCAGTTGGATGTTTCTACTTCGGGGTCTTGAGACACTTCTTTTATTTTAAGGTTGTGAAACCTTTGATGTAATTTTAATTAAAGAATTTCTATTGATGTATTTCTTAATTAGTCTTTAATCTTTTGATTAAAAGAAGTTGTAACCTAACGTAACTGTTTTGTAAGCTATATAATGGGCTCTCCATGCCATTGTTTGGGGGAAACTCTGATACTTTTGGAAGTGTAAATAGAATTGAAATAAATCAATACAGAAGAATTTTCCTCTTGTCTCTATCTTCATCTATTATCCTTTCTTTCTCATTTGAAATCCTTATGGATCATTAATATTTTATGTTAAGAAACTTTGTGTTCTTATGGATGTGATTTCTGGAACTTTGTTTCTATGGAATAATATATTATGGTTGAATGTGAATGATTTTGTTCTGTATTACCCTTTCTCAATGTGTATAAGGTTATATTCTCCTATCTATATCTCCTAAAAGTACTCTTATATTCTACTCTTCCCATTTCTTAGTTCTTATATTCTTTTGTATTGATAATCTAATTTTGTATAAAAACATTTTAAGATATCAGAGGTCCTCATCAATATGAAAGTTGTACATTTGTATGTAAGATTTTTTGTTTTCTTTCAATAAGGGAACATCTCCCATAAATAGGAGGTACTTGTTGTCCCTTGACTTTGGATAACTATAAAATTTCTAAATAAAAAATTAACACCTCACAAATCCAAAAAAACTCATGAAATTCCCAAAAAATCAAGAGAAAACTAAAAAAATTGAAAAAATTGTCTAAGGCCTTAGAGTAGCTTGTCGAGCTGGTTTGATGCATTGCAGCTCAACTGAGTCCATCTGGTTTGGAACTGTGAGGTGGATTTGGGAGAGTCACAGGGGACATGACAAGTATTTTGTCAGCAATCTCAATTTAGGGTCGAGTTGGGTTGATTAGATGTGTAGGGGGAAGTTGGTGTCGGGCTCAGTGTTAGCTCGATGGGACGCAAAGGAGTCCCCAAGAGTGAGATCCTCATTGGGATAGTTATGGCCAAATCAGTCATTCAGAGAACAAAGGCCTCGGGGGAGCTCATGTCATGAGATCCCCGTGGACTTGATAACCCTTCACTATGAAGGGATGTGGTGCAGGAAATTTTTACGGGCTCGAGGAGACAGGTATGAACCATGCCATGCAGCTGCGAAGTGAGCTAGAGTAACATAGCGTATTACTTCTCATAGGATCATTGCAGGAACTCAAGGGTATTTGGGAATGGGTCATGTGAGAAGGGAGGGCCCGATGTATATGTATTAGCCACACAAAACATAAGGAGAATGGGCGTGGTGAGTTCAAGTTTTCCGCGAAGCTAGGAGACTCATAATGTGAAGGGGCTAAACCCTGAGTTAACATCGAGTTAGAAGGATGGGAACTGAGCTAGAAGGGGAGACCACTGATTTGGCAGGGTCAACACACACATGGATCTTGGGATAGGTACGTGGCAGCTTGTAGGAGCTCGGAGGACGTAGAGCAGTGCCATCTCGGTGAGCTAGCTCCGAGATGGCCCCACAAATTTTTTAAAATGACCTTCCCAAAAATCATTAAAGCATAAAAAACCTTATGAAGAGGGAAAAGAGAAAAATCATTATTTCTAGCTACCAATTTAATGCTCAGTCCCATGGAATGATGAACAAACCTGGAAATGGATAAAAAGTAGTATGCTCTAAAATGCTGATAAATTTCTCATTTATTAGGAAAATTGGACAAAATTTGACTCGTTGGAATCATGATTTTGTCCTCTATAATTAGAAATAAAGAAAGAATATATTTGGTATATTTTAGTGGGTGAAAAATGCATAAAATTATCCCAATTCCAAATGATGATATCTAGATAGTTGTAAATACATTTAATGAGTATGGGAAGCCATTTTTTGTTCTGCAGAAAGTTACAACATATCAAGGGATGGATTTTGCAGGTTTCCCATCATATTTTGCATCCATTTATTCTAATTTACAAGTGGGTGAAAGGGGGTTTTTTTGATTTACCCTCTCTCTCTTTTTCCTACCTTCTTATATACATTCTAAAGCACCTCTCATTTGAGGGGGGGATTCTCATTGTAGTGAAACTCTATCAAATTGGTTTCAGGATACCAATGTTCTACAAGCCTCAATTTTGGAATTTTTGCTTGATGCTCCTGACCTTTCCTTTCCATTGTAATTAACTATGTAAATCAATGAAGTAAAAAACTTGAGTTTTGTGGATATTATCGTTCCCTAGCTTGTGTTTTGTGCATTCTCTTGCCTCTTCATTTTAGTTGTAGATGTATTGTGTCTATTTTACTCATCTTATAGGGTCCATGCTTGTTGTTCTTTCATGAAAATGGTGGTTTAAATGTTGTTGTTAGACTATGGTGATTATTTCCATCCTCTCTACCATTCATTTTCTTCCATTTTCACTCATTGAAGAGATTCATAACACCCTTATCTTGGTGTTATCACCTCCTTAATGTAGGATTTCCCTTATTTTATGCATTTTCCTCTCCCTAGTCCCTTAGAATTATAGGATAGGATTAATAATTATTTTCTTGCATTAGGAGTAATTTTAGCATTAGTATAGGAAAAAGAAACAAATTTCTCTAGAGATTTGTCTCAATTTCAAGGTTCGACACCTTGAGACAACTCCATGTTTCCCAATTACACTAGTAGCTCATGTACACACACATGAAAAATTAGAGGGTGTTGTAATTTGGTGATAACTATTATGACATGCTCGGTGGGACAAGAGGTCAATTCTTCCATGTTTATCAATATTGGATGTGTATCTTGGTGAATATTCAGCCTTTAGAGACCCCACAACAACACATATGGTGACTACCAGCAGAATTTTTTCTACTGGTTTCACCAGACCCAGAGTGTCCTCTAGTATGATGATACAGACTTCAAACCCGGTGAAAAACAAAGGATAACACATGGTAGAGCCTTTTAGACTATCTTGAAATTGTCACCAAAGAGAAGATGAAGAGGAAAAATACTTCAAAGATCACTATTTCTTCCAAATGGAGACCTTGTCAACTACCTCCACCTAGTAGGCCATTTCTTGTAGTCCTCTAGGGTTATTAAGACCCATTACATTCATGGATCATCAAACAAATCAAGATATATTTGTCACATTTTATTGGTAGAAATTTCTCTACTTCCTCATATGCACAATGATGAAATTCCAACGTGCAGAATTGAAAAGTGTTCCATATCCTTACATGGAGAGAACCATACAACTCAATTGATTACATTGCAAAAAACTTCTCATGTATGTGCCATGTTACATGAACATTTATGTAGATAGATGGGGCAGTGAAAATTATTAGCTTCTTCTTTCAAAGGTAAAATCCTTACAATGGTTACAAAGGCTTAAGAGTTAGGACTCTATCTCTAAATTGGGATGATTTTTGAAGAAGCTCTTTGTGACAAGTTATTTTAAAGATAAGTCAATCATTTATCTGTTAGTGAAGAAACTGAAAACAATAAATAGAGGGCACCACATGAGGCCCATGGATTGATTTCAATATTTAGATTCCAAAGGAATTTGGGATAGAATCCCTCAAATTCCGTAATACCTACACCTCAGTGAAGGTGCATTTCTCTATTATTTAAGGGCTCTTAAATAGTGACATTTCTATCATGATACAAGTCCATGGGAGGGACAAAACCTTACCAAGATTCCTATGACATTGCTATTCGAGAAGAAAAACAAATTATCTTAATTCAAGCTGGTAAAACTTGCACTCTTAGACCTCCAATACCCATATTCCTATGAGGTAACAGGGACATCCTGAACCTTACTATTCAACACTCCCACATTATCCCATATTCCATACTCAAGAAACCATATCTCAATTCCAATGAAACTTCTACCTCTACAAATAGCACTTCAAGTGAGTTACAAGAGGTTCATGAAGCAGTTGCAAAATATTGGGAATGAGTTATTAATCCTTGAAGAGGAAACAAGATACAAAATTTCATACCTTATACCAGCCTCCATAGCCCAACCCAATAAAGACTCCATATCATCCAAATAGGAATATATCTCAAGATACAAACCAGAACCAAGTATAACCTCCCGCTATCAGGCCTTTTCAGTCCTTATAATCCTAATGCAACTAGTCTACATCCAGAGGCTTTGGTATCCAGTACAAAAAAATATTGTACAAGATTATGAGTGGTGTTTTCCTTATGGAAATCTTCCACACAACCAAGTAACATGCTTCCCTAATGTTCATCTGAAGCCAAGATCCTTGATTGTTCAAAATGTGGGTGTTTCTCTCAGAAATGAACCTACAGAGGAAAACCCACTAGCAAGGGAACTACATCAAGAAATTATGTCTAGGTGATACTTCACTTGTGAATTGGCAAATGGATGAGTTATGTGAGATAAATTATCTTTAGGGGAAAAATTAAGCATTCTCTTCTCAAGGTATGGCAGCATAACATAATAGGTCTAAAAAGAATGCAAATAGAGCCATGAGGGGTACTCATCTCTTACCCAACAAAGTATATCTTCTCAATTCAGTCAACTAGTAGACTTAGTAAGATCCTCAGGGAGCAAGCAATTTGGGAAATGTACTAAACCCAGTATACTACAGAAATGTGGAACTATTGTGGACCCACATAACATGGAAATTTACAGTAAAGAGAATCCGTTGAGAAAAGGAAATATGAGGATGGAAAAAACAAGGAAGAAAAATGTCATTCCTCTATTACAAAATTTTACGGGTATTCCTTTCAACATTCATAGAGTAGACAAATGAGATTCAATTTAATGTGAGTATCTCAATGTGGGAATCCTTGAGCGATTCATCGGACATAGGGATATTACTGCTAGCCACCTATGAAAAACTTATTATTACAAACCGCATGGGTCATCTAAGAATCAAGAACAAAGTTGTGCTGACCAATGCAATTCATCAACAAGGAGTTTACCAACCAGGGAAGAACATGAAGTTACCTCCTTCATATGTATCTATCATTGATAATTGGGAATCAATCTTAGACACAATTGTATGATTGACTCAGAGTGCAAGTAGTTTAGTAATGCCCAAACAAAATTATACCATTAGTTGGTCTTGAAATATGAGTCTACTATCTAAAGGAGTTGTGCACTTAGATGGGATACCATGGTGGGAAACCGTTGGATATGTAACCAGGTTTGAGATCTAACATTACAAGCACATCCCAAACTTTTCACATTCCATGCAAGATGTATTCAATCATTGACCTCCCCCCATTATTTGTTCTTATGCCTTTTGTCAAGGGAATTTCACTACTACAGATTGAAATGGATACCTATCTGCGGATTGGTCTCACATGATTTTCATAGAACCAGATATAGAGCACCAAGAGCTACTATTAGGTGATGATACCCATTGTACACATTATCACATGTAAATCCTTATATTACCAACCCCAATAAATGTATAATTGCTTAGCAATATTTGATTAGAATAATCACCCAAGTGTCCCAAAGACAGTAGATACTCAAGGTTAAAGTGCATTTCATATTTTCTCCTTGAATGAATGGGGAATTGAAGATTCATGACTTTGATCCTTACAAATGGATTGAAATAAGTTAAGTCTTGGAATCTACTTGCTTGTGTGAAGAATATTCACCTCTGTCCCTGATGTACCTAAAATAAATGATACAGGATGACAATGGAGCTTAGCAAATGTTCTGTGATGGTTCAAGGAGAAAAAAAATTTCATGAAGAGGAGCAATACTTATATCACCCTACTGGTATCGAGGTATTAATCATACTTTTAGGTTCCAATTTAGTTGTTCTAACAATGCATCAGTTGACTATGAATCATCTCATCTCATGGCCTACAATGGGTAAGGAAAGAGAAATATCAATCAACTTCTAGACTTTTGGGGATAGTAAATTAGTTGTCAATCAGATTAGAGGGATAAATGCTGGCCAAGAATGACCTGCTTCAGAGCTTACAAACATATAGGTATGGGACCTCATTGGAAGATTTCGAATCGTTCGACATTCATGCCATTCCAAGGAAATAAGAATGAATCTGCATGATACAAGTTGTAGCCTAATGGTAGGAGAAACATTTGAAATTGTTTGGGAGTATTAAGAAGGATCTAAACTATCAGCCTCATATAACAAATTAGCTAGTGAGACCATCTGTTCTACCAAACAATAACAACTAGTTGGAAAGTGTTTGAGAATGATAAAAAAATCATTCAATTTCATCCAAAAAAGGAAGTTGAGTTTTCATCAAGGAATCAAGACAAAGTTATAGCAACACTATGGAGATCTGAATTATCCAGTCTCAGTATCAAACAAAGTTTCCCAAAAGGACTAGTGAATCTGGAATCCATTTTCATTCCTGATGATCAACTCCAAAAGGAGTAAGAATGAACATTTGATAGTCAAAGGTGAAGACTCATGAACCCAGTTTTGGTTGGGAAAGGATAAATTTATCCAAGATTGGCAAAGATATGTACTTCAACAAGAAAAATATGCTTTTATATCAACTTTATCAATACTTTTACAGATGTATTTTCTTGGAGCTATAAAGACCTCAAAGGTTTTAATCCTAAGATCTAGCTCAGCACACCATCGAATTGAATCTAGAATCCAAGCCTATCAAGACCCAATAGGTAAAAAACTGTTGATCCATCATATTGAGCCTCTCATGAAGAAATAATTAAACAAGATAATCATGAGGTAAATATCATCTTTCCCAAATAAAGTATTCATCATGGGTTGCTAACTTAGTGCCAGTCAAGAAAACAAATAGAGAAATAAGATTATGTGTGGACTTCCAAGACTTGAATAGGGATTCTCTCAAGGACCACTATCCACTTCCTTAAATGGAGAAGATCATGCAAGTAGTATTCTATCTTAATCTAAGGTTCTAAAAAACATCCTATGATAAATACATGAAAGGAAATCTATAATCAAATCATGGTGAAAGAGGAAGATAAATTTAAAAAATCCTTCAACACAAAATGGGGAACTTATGCTTATATTGTAGGTATTTCCTTTGTCCTAACCGAATGTTTGACCTATGTTTCACATATCAATGGATATTTCATCTAAGGAAGAGGATCCTTGAGTATCCTAACCAATATGGCTTGTATTGTCCTAGAACGCAGTTGATCACCTCTATCACCTCAGGAAATTATTGGCCAAAGATGTAGAAAGTTTGGAGTATTTACTTGAATCCTAATAAATGTATATCCTTGGATCATGAAGGAAAGCTCTTGGGCCACAGTTGTATCAAAGGAAGGGCTAACTATTGGTCTTGAGATAGGTGACTAGGTATCTTTGCTATAGCTTTGCCAATTTGTGAGAATTCTCTACAAAATAGTGAATGTGAGGATAAAGGGAATGTAGAACTAGAAAGGGTTAATGCCTCGTTTTTCGACTCTAGTGAGAGATCAATTACAATGATACTAAAGCAGACTCATGGGAG
Organism: Taxus chinensis; assembly: GCA_019776745.2. Taxonomy (NCBI): domain Eukaryota; kingdom Viridiplantae; phylum Streptophyta; class Pinopsida; order Cupressales; family Taxaceae; genus Taxus; species Taxus chinensis. Next base: position 27,553,284 of record CM034154.1, on the reverse strand, counting down.
TTCAAGTGATTTAATTAATCAACTAGGATTAGTCAGAGTTTTGGCCAAATTAAGCTTATGTAAACTATCCCAAGATCCATTTCTCATACATCCATAGTTAGTGAGAATCCTTAATGATAGGGTCCTTATGAGGGGGATTTAGACCAATAATAAGGTTTGTTGATTTTGGTATTAGATTGAAAAAGGCTTAATTAATCCGATAATCTCCTTTAATTAATTAATTAAAAGACTTGGATTATAACTAACGGGAGGTGATTCATTAATTGAGAAGCATGTCCAAGACTGTGGTATGAAGAGTAATTGAATGAAGTTTAGACACTAATTAACTGAGATGAAGAAGATCTAGTTACTAGTAATCTGATGCTGGGGTGAAGGACCACTAATCTCCTAAAAAAATACGGGAAAGAGGATAAATAGTGTAATTTTAGTATTACCTAGGTGATGGGATATGACATAGAAATCAAGGTGACTAAGATGGTCCATGGTAAGGGCTTATGTGAGCAGTTAGCTTCTAATCAACATGTTGAATCAAAATATGAAGTGTAGTCATTATTTTACCCTCAATACCTCTTTCTAACCTCGAGTGCACCGGCCTATCACCCATCATATGCGGGGCACTAACTCGAGGTACGTGTGGGCACCAAGCCCCTCCTTTATGTGATATTTAAAAGATAGTTCCACCATTAATGGATGATTATTTGTAGAAACAGAAGTACACGCATCTACTTAAAAGGAAGAATATATAACAAAAAAATCTACACATCAATGCATCATGAAATGTAAATAAATATTGTATGAAGCACAAGGAACTAAATTTGAGTCATGACAAGCCAAATAACATGAGGGTTTACAACCATAAACAAGATGTATAGAATAGATCCATGTATATTTATTTAAAAGAGTGTCTAGTAGCCACATTACATAAAAGGGTCATCTCAGACTATATATATCAAATGAAAAAGGTCTAACCCCTGCAAACTCATCTGATCAGATATTCTAACTATGATTTCCCCATTATAACCCTTATTACAGACCCCAGTACCCATACATATGCTTAATGATATCCCTTACAACCCTTTAGCCCTAACAACTCTAAACCATAGCATCATGAGCTCCAGACCCTTATCATTTCCTAACATTTCTATAGCACCTCGTTACCCTCCTTCTCTTAGCACTCCCGTACCTTCTAACACCTTTGCACTACCTTATCCCCCTCTATTTTTTTCTATCCTAGAAACTATTTAAATAGGATCAATGTCCATTGTCATGACTTCTCTCATGCATAGATTGCGTACCAAGTGTCAATGTGGTCCTCCATTGGCAAATTCTTATCATATTTACAAAACCTTCCACTAACTCTAATGATGCCTCTGGGAATATTCCCTTCTTGAAATATCCTTTTCTTGGTCTCCAAGGTTCTAGGATGGCACCTTATCCACTTATCATGCCTAGTCGGGTCCTCGTGATTTTCCTCAAGTGACTCCATAATGCCAAATAGGGTCAAGTCCTTTATACCCTTGTTCTACCTCCCGTGCGTGCCTTGGTTTCACTTAAACCCTTTTCATTCTTGCTTTCCCTAGAGTGCCCTTCTATTTACAAATCTTGTGCATTCACCTCTTAGTACTTAGCCAATATTCAGGGTCCAACATCACCCCACACTATACTTGTTCTCAGTCCTTAGAAAAAATTTACTCTTTCAAAGAATAAAGAGTGGTGGAATTGAAATAATCTAAATAAAGAATGGAAGATTGGAAGAATACACTATTGCTACATAAGGAGTGGGAAATCCTTCTTCATGGATGCCTCAATATTTTCCCAAGCATCTACTTCTCCTTGCACCAACTGAATTAGGTCACCCACTTACGCACTTACTTCATCAAAAATTAGTTAATCACTCATAGCTTTTAATGTATCTACAATGCTTCCTAGCTGCTTGCTAAGATCACCTAGTGCATCCATCATGCGAGTGAATTAGGGGTATAGTTCAATTATCCTATTCTTAATTGAACCAAAAAAGGTTTTGATTACTTCTAAATTCTTCTCAACCTTAGCAAGGATATTATCGCACTCCATTATATTACCTTTGTTATTTTCCTAAAATTCTTTCAGAGTGTAACATTCCCATTCTAATACTTTTAGAAACAAGGGAATTTTTTTATAAAAATAATGTTCCCTGATCTGAATTCATAATTTTTATAACAGATTCTTTATAAACAATGCATATAACAGATAACCATATGCAGCTATAATGACTCGGAGTACTACCGATCTATTCATTTCATGACTCGGTAAACTACCGATCTATTCATGTTAAGCATCAAATATTGAATACTTTTCTATATACTATGTATACTTGGTTGTTCTTACCCTGTTCAGGGTATAGAGTGATCTGTCTAAGGATCCTATCTAAATATTTGTTACCAATATTCATTGCCATCACGAGCCTTAGACTAGGTGATATAGGACAATCTAACCAGCAGCTTGTGATACTTTGGCCAAAGATTTCTAACATACTATTTGTATTACTATTCCTTGACGGCATACTCGTCAATCCCGAATACGTCCTTCACCCCCCTCTATTGTTATCTAGAATGTCCTTTACTGACTTCCGTCAGTCCACTTACCCAAGGTTTAACCCTAGTTCGAGTTAACAACATATGTTATGATAAGGGAAGGCTCCCAAAAACTTAGGGTAAGTTGGCATACTAGGTCGACCTAAGTTAACCCTGTGTGCCAAGGTACCCCAAATTTTAGAGGGCTACTCCATATCTTAACCATGCTACTATCTAGATCTAGAGATAAACTAAGATCAAGTCCAATGTGTGTAGATCTAGATGATAAATGCATAAGGGTATTTCCACATGTCGACTGCATCGATGTATCCTCGAGAATATCCCAATCTTCTTGAAGGTACATCCCTGCAGTTGGTGTGTGCTAGCATCCTATGGAATAGCCTGATTGAGATGTACATACCCAAGGAATTTATTAATTATTTAATTAATTTGGATTATTTAAATAGATTTCATCCACCTACCTAATCCCCAATCCAACATTCCATAAGTTCTTTTCTAAATTGATTCATTTATCCCTTTAAGAACTTTTTTATATTCGTTGTCGCTTTTACTTTTCGAATACATAGTTGAACTATTAATTAAGCATAACTGCACATTATTATAATATTTCATATGTAAAAAGTACATTAACTTCTTAGAAAGTTCAACGCCATAAGATATCCAAAATAAATTAGACTTCATAACAAATGAAGTCTGATAAATTGAAGTCATTTTATCAAATCTATATGATTTATGAACAGTTATGAAAGATGAAGATTCTTTCAATATATGTATACGTTAGGGTTTATTTTAACCCTTGATGTTTTTTCTATATAATGTATGTTCATCCTACTTTTCATTACTATGATTTATAGTTTATATAAGGAAAATCACATTCTACAACTTTACAAGTTGTGTCATAAGTAGGGGGATTGAACTTAATCCCTTGATCTAATCTTATTAAAATTTAACCATTTAACATATAAATAATATGAAGATTGACAACAAGATGGAACCCATCTCTTTCATACAAATGCACAGTAATTTACACAACCAATATTAGTAATCTCCCACATTTCAATTTATCTTTATAACCATTACATCTACAAAAGTTATGCATTCAGGTAAACTGCATAAAAACTGTATCAATTATAAAAGAATACTACTTTTCTTTTCCAATATAGTCTCAAGAACAAATCAAAGTTCATCATAAGAAATAGACTTAAATCAGCCAATGTATCACATAAGTTTTTCCTTCTTTATCACTTACGAAGTCTATCTGTAAAAATTGCTAACACGGGTCAATTCAATGAACTGAGCATGAAAAGCACTAAGCCTTACAAAGAAGTGCTTTCCAATAATTGTTCCATTAAAACAATTCTACTTTAATGAGACAATTATTACATCAAAATAAAATCTCAAAAATCAACAGAAAAGAAGTACATTTTAACTAATTGATTTCACTTCCAAGAAAGGACATAATATATTCCACCATATCAGTTTTATAAAATAGAGTCTAATTGATTCAATCAATTATCCTTAGGAAAACAATATGTCGTAACATCTCATTGTTCCCAAACTTTCTTAAAAGAAAACAACATTTAACTTTGATTCATGATAAAAGAAAATTTTAAAGCATAGTTCAGATTAGGTTAACTCATCCATCTTGTAGACAAGGAAGAAGAAGAACCATTAGAACTATGCTCAAACACTACACATCCACGAACATAACAAATTCAAAACGTGAGTTAACTATTTCTTTCAAAAGAGAATTACCTTATTTAAGATATTCATCTGGAAAAATTTCATTTAATCTAAGAAAGAATAGAGTGCAAGAGATAACTCACTCATCTCAAACCAACAAGTAAAGTCCTATTAAACAATAGTCTGCCAACAAACTGACATTTACAGTTCAATAAAAACCAAATAAAATAACCTCTTCAAACATCATTCCTACAAATGATTGTGCAAAGGAATACCGAGCAACTCATACTGGTATCCCAAGGTCAGATTTCATTTTTATATTAAAAAAAGAATAACCAATTCTTGGTTCAACAATTTATAATACAAAAACTATTAGAACAAAGTCAAGTAATCCCTCCTTAATAGTAGACAATACTAAATTACTAAGTTCTTCTCATACAAGAAACTTAGAGTCTATTCTAAGAGGTATGAGATAAAAGTCTTCTCGAATTAAGAGAAAAAGGCTACTCCCAATTAAATACCATCAACATCTCAGGAAGGAAGAAACAATTCTTAAAATGAATTAACAAATTTATTCATCAATGAGAACATTTTTCTGTTGAGATTTCTGAGAGTTTTTCCCAATGACTCATCCAATTGTTCTCCCAATTTTACCTTGAGCAAAAACTCGACAAAAGAGTTGTAAATTTTTAAACATTAATAACAAGTAGAACACAACTCCAAAGTTCTAGAACAAAGTCGACACAAGTCCTAACAAAGTTCAAAACTATACAACACACAAATACAAATGTAATGAAAATACAACTTCCATTAACAGTATGAAATTCCTCTACATAAATCATAGGTACAGAGCCATAAAAAACATCATCAAAGCCCTTATTTTTCAAAAATATAAACATGGGTTCAACACAACAAGTGACTCCTACATGAGTTCAAATCAAACGTGAAGTCCAAAGACTAACTCAATGGAACTAAGGTTTCCCACAAAGTTCAGAGTCCACGTAATTAACAAATGTGAGTGTCATGTACTTACAATCTTGTATTAACAGTGAAAATGATCATTAGAGAAAAACACAGGCTCTAAGCCATTTACGGACTTCAACAATAGTCCAGGTCATTACAAGTATAAAAATCACGATCCTTAAGAACAAAAGTTCAGGAAACATGAGTATTAAATTATGTGCTAAGAATCAAATACAAACTTCTAACAACAATTCAAAGCTACCTAGGTCTCCAAATTCCATTTCAGAACAACAAGAAGCTCATGCACAATTTTATATGAAAACATGAAGTCCAAATACTAGCTCAAGCAGGACTAGGAATTTCCACAGAGTATAGAGTCCACACAAATAGCAAATACGAGTGCTTTGTAGTTACTAATCTATAAAAACTATTTCAAATTTCAAAATAATGTAAAGCATGGATATAGAGTACCATATTGTCTCTCAACAGAACTAAGATATAAGCACCGAGATTTATACGTGCTTCAAAAATAGTTTAGAGATATATAAAATTCCAACATGGTTCAGTATAACAAGAACCTAAATCAATAGTTCTTACTAAAACCAGAACCAAGTTCCAAATATAAAATGAGCTTGAATACAAGATCCATTGATACACAAGTTCAGCTCAAGCTTACGATAAAAAAAACACAAATTCCAGCTAGTTTAGACAGAACCTATAGATCTCAAAACTCTGAACCACATCTAAATAGCAACGAAGATTTATATAAATAGAATACTTCAATTTCCCATTCTAAAATGAAAAAGCCAAGTTACAGAGATATGTTTTACATGCATTCTTATTTTTAAGAACTATACAAGGTAAGTTTCTAAATAGAAATCTATTTACCATGGAATTCGAAACCAAAACCACAAATTTAATAAACCTTACAGCTTGATAAACAGATAAAATAAGAAATCTGAGAATATCATAGAGCAGAATCATTTTAATGAGACATTTATAGGAAAGCAAGAGATGTTAAAGTTTAGAGCCTATCATGCCTAATAGCGCTTCTATGAACTCGAAAAGAATCTTAAGCCGATCTCAAAACTTCTCCTTTTCTCTACGAAAAATCAAATAACCATGTTCTTTTTCCATCATGCTTCCTATATATTCCACAAACTGAAAATAGGTTTAAAACCTCAAAAATATCCATCAAGTGTAGTTCTATCTGCTGGTTAGAAAAACTAGTGAGCATGCAGAGCGAAAATCACGAAACATGCAAAGTGAAACAACCACATACCCAATCATTTACATGCCTTCCAAGGCCATTTGAGCATGAAAACCAAAAACAATTAATTCCCTTAACTCCCATTTTCCCGCCTATCCTCCTTTGCCACCGCCTCTCATGTTTAGTTATTGCCAAATAAAATTTAACAAAGAATTCCATTTTAGTGGAGCCTCTACCTAAGCTTCCACTAAGTAATTAAAACCTTATCAACATTTTTAATGCCTTGGAACCGTCGCCTACCATGTATACAACCACCTAATTCCCCATTCAAACCCATTAGTTTAGGGTAGATAATATTGTTTAGGTTAGAACTTAGGTAATTTGTAGTATACATACACCTTAGGTTATAACCCAAACAACAATTACCACAATAGGTCTTAGCACATAGTCTAAGGTAGTTTTCACTTAGGTTACGTTAATTTACAACACTATAGTGTTAGGCATTAGGTTAGATCATTATATAGCCTAATAGTATTAGGTTAGGATGCCAATCAACCAAATCAAAGCAGAATAGGAAACTTTAGGTTAAAATAGGAATTATGTTACATAACATAGTTTAGGTATTGTTGTATATATCTAACCCCAGGTCAAAAAACCCGACACAAGGAAAATTTGGGTTTCGCGTTTTGGGAAACATGAGACATGAAGCATGAAAATCACAAGGCATGTCCCGATGCTTGGGAGTTCCGAAAACTTGAAACACTACCTAGGAAAATTAGGTTTTGGAGTCGGGAAATCATGGGGTGAAAACACGTCAAGCCACCTTCCAAACCTGATGCATATTCAAGTCCAATTTCTGAACTTGAAACAAAGGAAATCTTGGCAATAATGGCGGAAGTGGGTTTCGGGAAAACACAAGCATCAAACACATGTCGAGCCACCTTCCAAACCTGATGCATATGCAAGTCCAATTTCCAAACCCGAAACAAAGGAAATCTTGGCAATAGTGGCAGAAGCAGGTTTTGGGAAAACACAAGCATCAAACACATGTCGAGGCATCCTCCAAACCCGATGAAAATGCAAAGGAGAATCCTGAACCCAACTGGTAACAAAACCTGACGCGAGAAAATATTTAGATGGCCATACCTTTTCACAGGGAGCTGGATTCATGCAAGGTTGGACTTTTCAGAAAGCTTACCTACTTTTCACAAGTTCTTAAAAAATGTAAAATATAGTTCGCCAGTTTTTGGGTTTGTTAGGGTTCTCACCTACTGCCATAATGAGATAAATTAAGTGTAGTCTAAGGTGGTTGGGGTAGATTTGAATTTCCTCTCTCTTCCCTCTCTCATTCTTCCTATAAATTGTAAGGAAGGGCTTCTTTCTAAAGGTTGGACATTCTTGTTTTTCCCCTCCCTTCTCTTTGGCAGGTGAATTTGTGGAGTTCAAACCTCCCATCTAAAATTGTAATGCAACTTTGCCTCTTGGCATTTTGTAGTGTACTGTATCAATCTTTCGAGTAAGTAATGCATGTCTATGGACGATTTTCAACCCTTCAGTGTTCATTTGCATCCTCCTGATCTTTCACTGCAAATTTGGTTTTTTGTGCATGATCTTGCATTGCATTTTAATGGTTTGTGTTTATTGGCAAGACAAGTGTTCATCATTCCTCAGTGCATTATCTTTGTTAGTTTAGGTTTATTTTTATGCATCTTCTTACCCTGTCTCCTTGGCAAGTTAGATTAAGTTTTTGAGTAAACCCTCTATAATTTTATGTGTGCATCTAAACAGAGGAATAGGAACCGGCCTTCATCCGGAGAGCTTTCCCGATTCACAAGGTCCCACACTTGGGAAAGGCTCCATGTTATGCAATCACACTGAGAGTCTCAACCCATCGATTTGCAGACATTCAAGGGTGCTGTGATTTTTCATCAACAGGTATTAATTATTTTTACCTATCTTAGGATTCTAGATCTTTCCTATGCCGTGAACAGCTACAGTTAGTTTGCATCAACATTTTCCTGGTACAATCGAACTGAAAAAATCCAAGCATGACATACCATTGAATAGAACACATTCATACAATAATCAAAGAACTAGTATCAGTCAAAGTTTAGTCATATGTCTATCAATTCCTGGAAATTTACCATTCATCCTTCAGAGTAAATTTTAAAACATTCCTTGGATCACTGAAATTGATCCAAGGATGAGTCAGATTAGTAGAAAAGTTTACAATTCTTAAACCAGATTGTAACCCACCTACAAGAAATGAAAAATGGATTTAAGGAAGCCATTCCAATTCAGTCAAAGGATCTTAAGAACAGAAGATGATGTATCCATATCAAGCATGATCTCAAAAATTCAAAAGAACACATCTTTATAAGGAAAATCACATGTCAATACTTGAAATGTAAAGGAGGAAAATAACAAATGTCAAGGGTGTTACATGCTCCCCTCCTTAAAGAATCATCATCCCGATGATTACCCCTTTTTATAACAATATAAATAAGGACAATCACTTCATTCACTTCTTTTACCACAAGTCTAAATATATTAGAATCTTATAATTCAAGAAATCAGCATTAATAGTTGTTTATCCAAATCAAATAAATATCTTCCCAAAACTGGCATATTTAATGTCATATAAAGATAAAATCATAAATTTTTATCAGTCAACAAAATCAATTTTGTTCAAATAGATAAGGAAAAGTAATTTTCATATCTTTTAGATTTTCCCAAGTTACACTCTCTTCATTAAATTGCTCCCATTGGACCTTACATTGAATTATTTCTCAATTTCTTAAATGCAACTGGTGAGTTTCTAGCACTTGAATGGGTTTAACCATGATTATTCTTGGGTCTTGGACCTGCAAGGAATTCCAATTTAATACATGTGACAAATCTGAAACATATTTCTTAAGCAAGGAAATATGGAAAACATCATGCATTCGTGACAAAGCAGGAGGTAATGCTAAATGATATGCTACAGGGTTGATTACTTCAACTATCTCAAAAGGTCCCACATAAAGAGGTGATAGCTTGACAACCTTGCCAAAAGTTATAGAACTCTTTTTCAGTTTAACTCGGAGAAAGAATTTCTCACCAAGTTAAAATTTCCTATCAACCCTCTTCAAGTCAACGTAACTCTTTTGCCTATCTGTTGCTTCTTTCAAGCATTCACGAATCAACTTAACTTGTTGTTCCATTTCCGTAAGGATTTCAGGTCCAATTACCTCTCTATCCTCTATGTTATCCCAGCTAACAGGGATTCTGCATTTTCTTTCGTAAAGTACCTTGAAAGGTGACATCTTAAGAGAAGCATGATATGTATTTTTGTACGCAAATTCAACTAATGGGAGATATTCTTCCCACCTATACTACTGATCCATACAATACAATCGTAACATATCTTCTAAAACTTGATTTACTCTTTCAGTCTGTCCATCCGTTTTCGGGTGGTATGCAGAACTGAAATTTAGCTTAGTTCCTAGAGCTACATTAAGTGTTTTCCAAAATCTTGACGTCATTCTAGGATCTCTATCAGATATGATTAATTCAGGTACCCCATGTAATCTGAAAATTTCGTGTACAAATATTTTAGCCAGAACAGGTGAATCATCCTTCAGATTTCCAGCAATAAAATGAGCTACCTTTGTTAGTTTATCAACAACTACCAAAATAACATCATGTTTATTTCTTGACATAGGTAACCCTTGTACAAAATCCATGCTTATTACTTGCCATTTATACTGTGGTATGCTATGAGGATACAATAAACCGGTTGGGTGCATATGTTCCACCTTAACACGTTGGCACTCTAGACAATGTGTTACATAATCAATAACATCTTTCTTCATTCCTTTCCAGAAATATTGTTGTTTTATATCAGCAAGCATCTTTGTAATGCCAGGGTGTCTAGAGAAAGGTGAATTATGAAATTTAGCTAACAATTTCTTTCTCAAACCATTAAGCAAAGGTACATAAACTCTGTTTTCAAATCATAAGATTCCTTCTTTATCAAAGTGAAAACCTTTATACCTCAAATCATTAGAATCTACAGCAAGTGCTGCTTTTACTTGTTGAAAGTAAGAATCAGATTCCATAACACTTTTTACTTCATCCTTAAACTGAGTTCTTAGTGTTATAAGAGCATAAATGTGCTTCCTATGACTTAGAGTATCAACCACTCTATTTTATTTACCCTTAATATAACTTATGTCAAAATCATATTGAGACAAAAACTCTAACCATCTTTGTTGTCTTGCATTCAGATTTGGCTGAGTGAAAATGTACTTCAGCCCAAGATGATCAGTTTTCAACTCAAATGGTTTACCAAGTAGATAATGCCTCCAAACTTGAAGTGCATGAACAATGGCAGCAAGCTCTAAATCATGTGGAGCATAATTCAACTCATGTAACTTAAGTTTCCTACTTTCATATGTAATAACATGACCACTTTGTAACAAAATACCTCCTAGACCTTCATCGGATGCATCAGTTACCACCATAAAATCTCCATCAGGATCTGGTACTGTAAGAATAGGTGCAGAAGTTAACTATTCCTTCAAGGTTTTAAATGCAATTTCACATTTTTCACTCTAGAAAAACTTTTTATCCTTCTTTTGTAAGGAAGTTATTGGTGCAGCTACCTTGGAAAAGTCTTTTACAAATTTCCTATAGTAGCCAGCAAGTCCCATGAAGCTTCTAACTTCATGTACGTTCTTTGGTGCAGGCCATTCTGTTATAGCTATAATTTTTTAAGGATCTACAACAATTCCATCTTTACTTATTACATGACCCAAATAGTGAACTTATGTGTCATAAAAAGAACATTTGAAAAGTTTACCAAACAACCGTCTCTTTCTCAGAATCTCCAAAACTATTTTCAAATGCTCATGATGTTCTTTAATGCTTTTAGAATATATGAGAATGTCATCCAAGAATACAAGCACAAATTTGTCCAAGTATTCTTGAAAGATATTATTCATTAAATTCATAAATTCCATAGGTGCATTAGTTAGTCCAAAAGGTAAAACCGTAAACTTGTAATGTCCATACCTTGTTCTGAAAGTTGTTTTATGAATATCCTCATCCTTAATTCACAATTGATGATACCCAGATTGAAGATCTATCTTAGAGTATACTGATGCTCCACACATCTGATCAAATAAATCATCAATCCTAGGGAGTGGATATCTATTTTTAATTGTTTCTTTGTTTAACATTCTGTAATCAATGCACAATATAAGTGTTCCATCTTTCTTTTTCATAAAAATCATTGGTGCTCCCAAGGTGAAACACTTGGTCTAATCAAACCCTTAGACAAAAGTTCTTGCAATTGAGCCTTAAGATCTACTAATTCTATAGTAGTCATTCGATACGGTGCCTTAGATATAGGTTCAGTTCCAGGCTTGATCTCAATCGTGAAATCAAATTCCCTTTTAGGTGGAAGACCTGGCAATTCTTCTGGAAATACATCACTGAAGTCTCATAACAGTGGATATCGATCCATGAAATCGTTGTTTTCCTCTACAATTTCTGAAATTTTTACTGCATATAAGGTACATCCTTTATTTTTGGCCTTTTTAAGTTGCATAGTTGACAGTTTCCTAATAGAAATCTCACGTTTCACACCTTGAATCTCTGTTATTTTCTAGAGATCATCTAAACAACTAATGCATTTTTCAAAATAGTCCACTTTAGCCTTATGTTCAAATAACCAATTAACACCTATGATTACATCATAAGACCCTAAGGGTGTAATATAAAGATCAACCTTAGTGGAAAAGTTAGGTAATTCAAGGACTACTCCAAAAAGACACATACTAACTGTATGAACAACATTATTACCATAATGTACAGTCCAAGATTTATCCATTTTCCCAGCTTTTCTTTTAAGTTTCGAAGTAATTTTACTAGAAATAAAACATTCAGTAGCACCCGTATCAAAAAGAATAGTTACAAGTATGCCAAATAACTTACCAGGAACTTCTATAGGTGTAGCTTGCTTTTCAGCTTGCTTGTCAGCTACTACAGCATGTATCTTGTGCTGTTGATTACGATCATCCTTCTTCAAAGGACATTGATTTGTGTAATGATCATTACCACAATTATAACAACCTCCTATAGGTCCCTTTCTAGATTCAAGGTTATTTCTAGTCTTATAGTTATTATTCTGACCTCCATAGGACTTATGTCTGTTGTTATTATTCTTGGAAAAATTGTTCCGTGAATTTCCAGCAGTCTTATTTGTTGTTGTTTTCTTATTATTATCAGCTGAAAACTTGCTTTTATTACCAAACTTCTTCCATGGTCCCTTTTTAGGTGCAAGAGAAGCTGAAGAGGGGTTTGGAACTTTCTTCCTTACTTCCTCTTTATGAGTAGAAATAGCCTTTAATTTCTATTCCTGCCTTATGGATTTTTCAACAACCCCTTCCATAGTGGTTGGGATGTGAACATCAACTTCTCCCCCTATAATGGGATTCAATCCCATAATTAATTTCTGTATCCTGAACTTCTCATCAGTTTGATACTGAGGTACATACTTGAGGAGTTTCGTAAACCGTTCCCAATACTCAGTTACTGTTAGCTTTCCTTGAGCTAAGTTATGAAATTCAGTCATTTTCTGATCATAGTAGAGTTGTGGTAGCCATCGTTGTCTAAAATAACTTTTAAATTGATCCCAAGTGATGTTAGTTTCATCAATATTTAACTCAGCCTTACGGCTGTCCCACCATGAAGATGCTTCATGGGAAAGCTGATATGCTCCCCATATAGCCTTGGTTTCCTCTAAGAAGTTCCTTATTGCAAATTACTTCTCCATTTCACTGAGCCAATTCTTAGCTCCATCTCCTAATGTGGTGCCATCAAACTTGGGTGGACTTATCCTTTTTATGTCATTAGTGAGTTCTGCTGCTAGTCTAGCCTTTTTGTTCTCAGGTTGAGCAGGTATGTTAATGTTGTTATTATCAACACCCACATTAACATCATCCCTTAGAGGTGGCTAATTATTGTTGTTAGCTTATTTTTCCTCCTCATTGCCCATTACTTGCTGCTCAAGCACAGTCAGACGATCTCTTGTGTCCAACAAGGTACCAAGGATCTCATCAAGTTTCTGGGTAGTTTCCACTCCTTCTTCATGTGGAGGGTTATTTACAACATTTCCTCTTGTTCTCACCATTTTATGTTACAAAGAAAATTTAAGTTTAATTAGATTGTGGACACAATAGGTCTAAGAGCTGCAACCTTTAGCTCTGATACCAAGATGTAACATTCCCATTTTAAGACTTTTAGAAACAAGGGAATTTTTTTTTTTAAAATAATGTTCCTTGATCTAAATTCATAATGTTAGATAACACATTCTTTATCAACCATTCATATAATAGATAACCATATGCAGCTGTAATGACTAGGTGTACTACCAATCTATTCATTTCATGACTCGGTAAACTACCGATCTATTCATGTTAAACATCAAGTATTGAATACTTTTCTGTATACTATGTATACTTGGTTGTTCTTACCCTGTTTAGGGTATTGAGTGATATGTCTAAGGATCCTATCTGAATATTTGTTACCAATATTCATCGGCATCAAGCCTTAGACTAGGTGATATAGGACAACGCAACTAACAGCTTGTGATAATTTGGATAAAGATTTCTAACATACTATTTTTACTACTATTCCTTGACGGCATACTCATCAATACATAGAATACGTTCTTCACCCCACTCTATTGTTATCTAGAATGTCCTTTACTAACTTCTGTCAATCCACTTGCCCAAGGTTTAACCCTAGTTCGAGTTAACAACATATGTTATGCTAAGGGGAGGCTCCCGAAAACTTAGGGTAGGTTGGCATACTGGGTCAACCTAAGTCAACCTCGTGTGCCAAGGTACCCTAAGTTAGAGGGCTACTCCATAGCTTAACCATCCTACTATCCAGATCTAGAGATAAACTAAGATTAAGTCCAATGTGTGTAGATCTAGATGATCAATGTAGAAGGGTATTGTCACATGTTGACTGCATCGCTGTATCCTCAAGAAGATCCTAATCTTCTCGAAGGTACAACCTTGCAGTTGGCATGTGCCAGCATCCTACAGAACAACCTCATTGAGATGTACATACCCAAGGAATTTATTAATTGTTTAATTAATTTGGATTATTTAAAAAGATTTCAGTCACTTGCCTAATCCTTAATCCAACATTCCATAAGTTCTTTTCTAAATTGATTCACTTAGCCCTTTAAGAAATTTGTTATATTCATTTCCACTTTTACTTTTCAAATACATAGTTAAACTATCAGTTAAGCATAACTGCACAGTGTTATAATATTTCATATGTAAAAAGTACATTAACTTTTTAGAAAGTTCAGTGCTAGAAGATATCCAAAATAAATTAGACTTCATAACAAATGAAGTCTGATAAATTGAAGTCATGTTATCAAATCTATATGATTTATGAATAGTTATGAAAGATGAAGAGTCTTTCAATATATGTATAGCATTAGGGTTTATTCTACCCCTTGATTATTTTTTTAATAATGTATGTTCATCCTACTTTGCATTACTATGATTTATAGTTTATATAACGAAAATCACATTCTACAACTTTACAAGTTGTATCATAAGTAGGGAGATTGAACTTAATCCCTTGATCCAATCTTATTAAAATTTAACCATTTAACATATAAATAATATGAATATTGACAACAAGATGGAACCCATCTCTTTCATACAAATGCAAAGTAATTTACACAACCAATACTGGTAATCTCCCACATTTTTAATTTATCTTTATAACCATTACATCTACAAAACTTATGCATTCAGGTAAACTACATAACAACTGTATTAATTATAAAATAATACTACTTTTCTTTTCCAATACAGTCTCAAGAACAAATCAGAGTTCATCACAAGAAATAGACTTAAATCAGCCAATGTATCACGTAAGTTTTGCCTTCTTTATCACTTACGAATTCCATCTGCAAAAATTGCTAACACGGGTCAGTTCAATGAACTGAGCATGATAAGCACTAAGCCTTAAAAAGAAGTGCATTCCAATAATTGTTCCATTAAAACAATTCTACTTTAATGAGACAATTATTACATCTAAATAAAATCTCTAAAAGCAATAGAAAAGAAGTACATTTTAACTAATTGATTTCACTTCCAAGAAAGGACATAATATATTCCACCATATCAGCTTTATAAAATAGAGTCTAATTGATTCAATCAATTATCCTTAGGAAAACAATATGTCGTAACATCTCATTGTTCCCAAAATTTCTTAAAAGAAAACAACATTTAACTTTGCTTCAAGATAAAAGGAAAGTTTAAAGCATAGTTCAGATTAGGTTAACTCATCCATCTTCTAGACAAGGAAGAAGAAGAACCATTACAACTATGCTCAAACACTACACATCCACGAACAGAACAATTTCAAAACGTGAGTTAACTATTTATCTCAAAAGAGAATTACCTTATTTAAGATATTCATCCAGCAAAATTTAATTTTATCCAAGAAATAATAGAATTCAAGAGATAACTCACTCATCTCAAACAAAAAAGTAAAGTCCTATTAAACAATAGTCTGCCAACAAACTGACATTTACATTTCAATAAAAACCAAATAAAATAACCTCTTCCAACATCATTCCTACAAATGATTGTGCAAAGGTAGACCAAGAAAATCATACTAGTATCCCAAGGTCAGGATTCATTTTTGTATTAAAAAAGAATAACTAGTTCTTGGTTCAACAAATTAAAATACAAAAACTATTAGAACAAAGTCAAGTAATCCCTCTTTAACAGTATACAGTACTAAATTACAAAGTTCTTCTCATAAAATAAACTCAGAGTCTATTCTAAGAGCCATGCGATAAAAGTCTCCTCAAACTGAGAGAAAAAGGCTACTCCCAATTAAATACCATCAACATCTCAGGAAGGAAGAAACCGTTCTTAAAATGAATTAACAAATTTATTCATCAACGAGAACGTTTTTTTGCCGAGATTTCTAAGAGTTTTTCCCAATGATTCATCCAAATGTTCTCCCAATTTTACCTTGAGCAAAAACTTGACAAAAGAGTTGTAAATTTTTAAACGTTAATAACAAGAAGAACACAACTCCAAAGTTCTAGAACAGATTTGACACAAGTCCTAACAAAGTTTAGAACTATATAATACACAAATACAAATGTAATGAAAGTACAACTTCCATTAACAATATGTAATTCCTCTACATAAAACACAGGTATAGATCCATAAACGACATCATCAAAGCCCTGATTTTTCCAAAATACAAACACGGGTTCAACACAACAAGTGACTTCTACATGAGTTCAAATAAAATGTGAAGTTCAAAGACTAACTCAATGGAACTAAGGTTTCCCACAAATTTCAGAGTCCACCTAATTAACAAAACATGAATGCCATGTACTTACAGTCTTGTATTAACAGTGAAAATGATCACTAGAGAAAAACGCAGGCTCTAAGCCATTTACAAACTTTAACAATAGTCCATGTCATTGCAAGTATAAAAATCATGATCCTTAACAACAAAAGTTCTCTAACAATAGTTCAGGAAACACAAGTATTAAATTACGTGCTCAGAATCAAATACAAACTTCTAACAACAATTCGGAGCTTCCTAGGTCTCTAAACTCCAGTTTAGAATAACAAGAAGCTCCTACACAATTTTATATGAAAACACGAAGTCCAAATACTAGCTCAAGCGGGACTAGGAATTCCCACATAGTATAGAGTCCACACAAATAAAAAATATGAGTGCATTGTAGTTACTAATCTACAAAAACTGTTTCAAATTTCAAAATATTGTAAAGCATGGTTATAGAGTCCACTATTATCTCTCAATGGAACTAAGATATAAGCACCGAGATTTATACGTGCTTCGAAAACAGTCCAGATATATACAAAATTCCAACATGGTTCAGTACAACAAGAACCTAAATCAACAGTTCTCACTAGAACTAGAATCGAGCTCCAAATCTAAAATGAGCTCAAATACAAGATCCATTAATACACAAATTCAGATCAAGCTTACGATCAACAAAACACAAATTCCAGCTAGTTTAGATAGAACCCAAAGATCTCAAAACTCTAAACCACATCCAAATAGCAACAAAGATTTATCTAAATAGAATAATTCAATTTCCCATCCTAAAATGAAAAATCCAAGTTATAGAGATACATTTTGCATGAATTCTTATTTTTTAAGAACTATACAAGGTAAGTTTCTAAACAGAACTCTATTTACCATGGAATTCAAAACCAAAACAACAAATTTAATAAACCCTACAGGATGATAAACAAATAAAATAAGAAATCTGATAATCTCATAGAGAAGAATCATTTTAATGAGACATTTATAGGAAAGAAAGAGATGTTAAAGTTTAGAGCCTATCATGCCTAATAGTGCTTCTGTGAACTCGAAAATAATCTCTAGCCGAGCTCAAAACTTCTCCTTTTCTCCACAAAAAATCAAATAACCATGTTCTTTTTCCATCATGCTTCCTATATATTCCACGAGCTGAAAATAGGTTTAAAACCTCAAAAATAGCCATCGAGTGTAGTTTTATCTACTGGTTTGAAAAACCAGTGAGCATGCAAAGCGAAAATCATGAAACATGCAAAGTGAAACAACCACATACCCAATCGTTTACATTCCTTCCAAGGTAGTTTGAGCACGAAAACCAAAAAAATTAATTCCCTTAACTCCTATTTTCCCTCCTATCCTCCTTTGCCACCACCTCTCATGTTTAGTTATTGCCAAATCAAATTTAACAAAGAATTCCATTTTAGTGGAGCCTCCACCTAAGCCTTTGCCATGTTCACTAACCCCTGCTAAAGCTAGTAGTACCTCCAAGCAATTAAAACCTTATCAACATTTTTAATTCCTTGGAAGCATCACCTACCGTGTTTGCTAGCACCTAATTTCCCATTCAAACACATTAGCTTAGGGTAGATCATATTGTTTAGGTTAGACCTTAGGTGATTTGTAGTATATATATACCTTAGGTTATAACCCAAACAACAATTACCATAATAGGTCTTAGCACATAGCCTAAGGTAGTTTTCACTTAGGTTAGGTTAATTTATGACACTATAGTTTTAGGCATTAGGTTAGATCATTATGTAACCAGGTAGTATTAGGTTAGGATGTCAATCAACCAAATCAAAGCAGAATAGGAAACTTTAGGTTAAAATAGGAATTAAGTTATGTAACATAGTTTAGGTAGTAATTATTTTTACCTAACTTAGGATTTTGGATCTTTCCTATACCATGAAGATCTATAGTTAGTTTGCGTCAACATTATCCTGGTACAATCAAACTCAAAAAAATCCAAGCATGACATACCATTGAATAGAATATGTTCATACAACAATCAAAGAACTAGTATTTGTCAAAGTTGTAGTCATATGTCTATCAATTCCTGGAATTTGAATTTACCATTCATCCTTTAGAGAAAATTTTAAAACATTCCTTGGATCATTGAAATTAATTCAAGGATGAGTCAAATTAGTAGACAAGTTTACAATTCTTAAACCAGATTGTAACCCACCTACAAGAAATGAAATATGGATTTAAGGAAGCCATTCCACTTCAGTCAAAGGATCTTAAGAATAGAAGATGATTTGTTTATATCAAGCATGATCTCCAAAATTCAAAGGAACACATCTTTATAAGGAAAATCACATGTCAACACTTGAAATGTAAAGAGGAAAATAACAACTATCAAGGGTGTTACACAGAGTCACCTCATGTGTAGCAACCAATATGCATGTTACCCTTACTTTGTCAGCACATTTTTCATACACAACTTCGGCCATCTACATGAAGGTCTTTACTATGGTAAAGAGCTTAGAGTACCAAGTCACTATCTCCTGAATATTTATCTTTTATTCCTCATTCTGGTGAGTGATTGCCTCTTCTTTTGAATCTAATGTGAGTGGACACATTTCCATGGTGAGGATTCGGGTCAAGTCTTCCAAACAATGCATGGTTGACTCGTATTTCTACTCAATTAGGGCCAAGTTCTAGAGTTTCAAGATATGGCATCTAAAATCACCTATATCTTCTTGTGGACTTCACACACCTTCACCTTTTCATCCCTCAGTTCACACCTTAACTACACACTGATCAATTCCTTCTGTTTTATCTCCTTGTCCTGCTCAATGATCTCCTCATTCTTTTTCTCAATCTCTTCCTCCAAGACCGTTGATCTATCGTTTCTGGAAAAGAGTCTTGCTTCCACTTCCACTGATACTTTGTTGAGTACGTTGCAAAATTGCTCATCTAACAATTGTTGGGAATTTATATAAGGTTTTACTCCCTTGGCATCTGGTATCTTCATCAATGCATCATGATTTACCTCTGTTGGTGAGAAAAATTTTCTTGTGGACAAATTTGTGGGTTTCAAGCCAACACTATGGGAATCTAAGTCCCTCTACTTGAACGGTGCATCTTCCTTAGGTGCATGTAAAAAGGTGGATTTCAATGGTGGCCTTTCGACTAGAGATCCAACAAAGGCACTCCACTAACCCTGTGGAAAAGCTAGCAATGTCTCAATAGAGAAGAAACTTTTTCTTGGAAAGGGGGAGGGGAGTGGAAATGGAGGTGGGAGAAAACTAATGTTGTGAGTAGAATATCAGATTCCCACACAAATTAATTAGAAATTTCATTTACATGCATTTATAGTTAGAAGAAAAACAAATCCACAGGAGAAGCTACAAGACCGAATAGAATTCATTGGTCACAAGGTACCAATCAATCCCTCAATCAAAAAGGAGAAAATTCCTTCTTTTATTATTGAAGCTAAAGCAAAGTTTGTACAGAGCTTTGAGAATAGAGGAAATTCTAAGGAGAAGGGAAAATAGAAGAAGTATGGCATTTTTTGTCTTTCTAGGTACAAAGTATTTTGGTCTTTTTGAAATCAATCTCCAACCCTTGGAATGGCTCTAAGGAGCCATTATATCTCATGCCAAAATGGTTACAACTTTACAAATCATTTACGCCTTCAAATTCCTCCATTGTGAGGAAAACACTCATGACGGGTTAAAAACCAGATCTTGCAATGTGAATGTTACATTTGGTTTTCCAATTTGAATACAAACCATTTGATTATCTCTTATAATGTTGAAATCGGGCCGTCCACATGGTAGGAAGAGATTAGAGTGGGTACAGGGGAAAGCCCTTTGCGTTTTGCAATTGTTTAGAGATTTGGCAATTTGGAACAAATTGGCCCACACCCCCACTTCCACTTTTTAATTTAGGCACGTGGAACATTTTCATTGGGAATGGGGTCATGACCCTTTTCTCAACATTTTAACCTTTTTTGGGAAAAAGGCTCAAAAACTCAAAGTTCTCCTCCGTTCCGCTCTCCTGCTTTGACTTTTCAACAACGGGCTTCACCTTTGACTTTCTCCTTTATAGCCTGATCAAGGCTATGGGTCACTTTTTAACTTTTCACCTTTTTTTAAAGAGGCTCAAAAACACAAATTTCTTTTCTGAACCGTTGCTCCGATTGAACTCTTGACACGTGGCATCTTCTGATTGGAAATGGGGTCACGGCCATTTTCTCAACATTTTAACCTTTTTTGGAAAAAGGCCAAAAACTCAAAGTTCTCTGTTGTTCCACTCTCCCGGTTTGACTTTTCAATGACGGGATTCACCTTTGAATTTCTCCCTATAGGCTTCAACTTTGAATTTTTCCTTTATTTCCTGATTAGGGCTATGGATCATTTTTTAACTTTTCACCTTTTTTACAAAGAGGCTCAAAAACAAAAAATTCTCCAACGACCCACTTCCAATTATGTATGTCCACGTACCCATGGATGTTGGGGCCAAAATTTGATGGGGAAGAAAATGCCCATCATTCCCGATTGTGGGAAAAATACACAGAGGAAGAGAACTTCATCATTTTGAGTCCAATTTTTGAATTTCCTTCGTGAGCCAGAGGCATCGAGACAAAACAATGATTTGACGACCCAGGCCATAGAACAAGTGAATAATTTTGATCAAAAAATGAGATTGTAAGGAGGATATTATGTGTATAGACCGGGAGGTGGAGAATTTCTCAAAACGAGCAAAACAGATATTTAAATAGCACCAGGCCATGGATTTTTCTATCTTTATCAAAATTTCAACTTGGCTTAAATACTTTATAAGGGCAAGAGCTCAAAATTTTGAATTTAACTTGGAAAACGAAAAGTGATTTTTGGGAGACAACAACTGGCTCTAGCTTGGGGACATGGCATGGACTGAGCATGATGAAGATATGGTATGAGGATCTAGAATCTCAATTTTTATACCATTGACCAGTGTCTTATCCATTGGGCCTTGCAGAGTCATGTAAAATTCTAAGAAAGAATGGAAGAAGGAGGAAACACACCAGCTAAACCACACACAATAAAAACCAAACAAAACTAAACCAAAACCACACAACAGAAAATGGAAAAACACACCTTTGAAATCACCTATGGTACAAGACGGGGGAGAACCCACTTTCACTGATGATACAATTTCAAGTATTTCCCACTTCGAGGCAATTCCAATGGCATTCCATCCAAGTATGAGAGGAGAAAAACATTCTCACCATAAGCTCCATGAATTTGGAATGGGCCCATCCAAAATGAATCAAACTTTCCATGGCCACCCTTTGGTTCTCTTCTCTTGTCCCATAACAGGACAAAATCTCCAACTTTGAAATTCCTTGCTTTGGTCTTCTTGTCAAAAATTTTATTCACTTTCAACTGATGCTCCTTAATTCTATCCACCACTTGGAAAATAGATGCTAATCAAACACCACAATCAATAAGATGAAAGTAATTCACCAGAATAGCTTTACATAAAACCTTTGCAAACAAATGAGTAGTAATATCATATATTATTATGGAACTCAATGCAATACATTGAGAATGGGCCTTGCTTAAATAGACAAGGAATAACAATCTAAGAACCAATCAAGGTCGTAGATCAAGCCATAAATCAAGGAAATAACTAGTCATCAAAGAACTAGTCAAGACCATAAATTTAGGAGAGAACTAGACATCAAGGATCTAGTCAATACCATAGATCAAGGAAAGAACTATACCTAACAACTAGATAATATCTCCTAATATCTAAATAAGATAAAATAAATATCCACACACATAAGTGGGTGAGGATAAATATAATAAAGGTAAATAAAGTACCTAGGTGAACATGAGCTAAGGTAAATACCTACTCTAACACCCCCCCTCAAGTGAAGCTAGGGGCCAAAATAGATGTGGCATGTCCACAGTATGAGTCCTGACAACTAGGCCTGATGAGGTACTCATGTATAGTAACTGGGAAAAAAGGGACACTGCAAAGTATGCAAAACCAGTAAAAACACCCAATCCAAGGCATCCCTAGAATCTTGGCTTAAAAAACTCATACAATGATGAATAAGTTTGGTGTGCACTATGGTCTAAATCCACTGCTCGATCACAAAACTCAAAAATAGTTGACACTGGGTTTCACCAGAATAACTCCATACAAGGAGACTATCAACAAAGTGATGTCAAAAGTGCAAAAAAAACACCAAACATAATTCGATCAACTACTGCAAATAGGTGTGCCACGATCCAAAAACAATAACCAAAGCAACAAGGAAAGGACACAAACTCCAGAGTGTCATTATCCAAGAAATGCCAAGGTAACAAGGCAAAGACACGAAACCCGAAGAAGCAGGATCAACACCACATCCTCCCATACCACTGAATGGGTGGAGTGATGCTACAAATTTGTAATCTGTATGAGTTGCCCAAAATCAACTACTCAAACACTGGGCTCCACCAGAATATCTCCCCCATAAGAGAGAATGTCGACATGCCAAAAGTGTCAAAAATACAGATACAAAATCTCTCAAACAAGAGAGACACACTACACCTACTAAAGAAAAATTCTCAAAATAAGAAGCATCACAATGCATAAGGTATAGAAAGTGGAGCAAGAGGCCAAATGGTAGAGGAGCCATGCCTGTAGAGTCCTCTCAGTGAATGCCTATGTTGCCACCACGAATGATCAGATATCCACCCCAAATCAACACGGATGGATGAAGAAGATGCCTGCATATGATTTGGTGTAAAAGAACATCAAAATGTGTCTCATGTTGATCATGTCTGACAACTGAAATCTTAGGTTTCTCAAGCCTGAGTGAAGATTTAGAACACATGTGTTGCTCAGGATCCTCAAAAAGATTCGAGCAAACAAAAAAAGGAGCTCTGTTAATGTGTGATACCAATGAATTATCTACTCGAAAACTAATTTCATGACGAGCATTCCACTTCACATGTGGAATAGAAGAAATAACACCCTAAGAATGTCTGCCAATGACTCCACTAGTGAGACCCATAGAACGGAGCATGCGAGAACTAAATGCAATGGTATGCTTCTTAAAAAAGCCATGCAGCTAAGTAGAAGTAGGATACACAACATGTGGTATTGTAATAGGCACATATGTGGAAGAGCATGCAGTAACAAGTTTCATAGGTTTAGAAGCATCAAAAGTAGGTACAGACTCAAAGACAGACAAATCAATGTCAATGGTTTCATGAGCAATAGCTGCAAGTGGACTAGAAGCATGGATATGGTTGTCCACAATATGATGGTGATGTTGTAAGCTAGAAAGTTTGTTCTACAGGAAGTGTATTATTGTATCCTTATCATGAATGAGTGATTGTAGAAGATAATTCCGCTTCTTGAGTGATCTATTTTCTTCCACAAATTTTACAATATCCTCTTGAAGTCCACATGCTTTAGAGAAAAGCATATCATTCTCAGAATCCATGATAGGTACAAACTACAACTCCCAAAAATTTAGGATGTCGGGCTCAGCTGAAATTACGTCCACAATTGATTACAACACTCCTCCATATTTGGCACTTTATAATTATAGTGCAAGTCTCAAAATAAATAACTCCAATGGAAAGAGAAAGAATAAACAAACACTTTTGTAAAAAAAAACAACACTCAAAACTGAGTTACCGATCAAAAGTTATAAGTTTTTTTTAATATTTTTCTTTGTTATTTATGGGAGGTGCCACTAAAACAAAATAAAATGTTGTTTTCTTCACCACACAAATAAAATTAAATGGAGCTGAAGTTAAGCACCTACTAGTACGAATCACAAGATTTAAGCCCTCATATGACCATACCATATGACCAAGGGCTAAGGACTTTAATGGTGTTTGCACAACTTACTATTCTGGGGTGTGTCGCATGTAGTCACATCCAGCTGCCTCTTCAGGTAAAAATTACTATTTCTGGACTATGTACACAGTGACCTGTATTTGCCGAAAATAGCAACCTACGGATTTGCCCACAATAGTAAATACCTGCACAGCATCCGTTGACCCTTGCCAAAAAAGGAAAGATCTGAAAACCTTCCTACATGTAAACCAAGATAGATACATCGCAACAAAATATTGCCCTGTGAAAATCTCAAAAAATCCAACATACCCATAATCCTACAAATTTCATTTCCGGTGGGCAAAAATCCCGAAAACCAATGTGCTTCTTTATAATAATAAAAAATCCACAAAAATGACTGTTTGCAAAACGGCCAAGTTTTACAGTCGATCTTAGGGTTTTCATGCCTTCCGGATCCAATGGAAGCAATTTGTGACCTAAGCAAAAAAATAAAATACCATATATGGAAATCCATCATAATCCATAATGCTCAATACATTACAATAGAATGACTTTAATTATTCAAATAAGAAAGATGTACAATCATTTCCGGTGGGCAAAAATCCCGAGGTAAACCAATGTGCTTCTTTATAATAATAAAAAATCCACAAAAATGAGGCATAAACGGCCAAGTTTACAGTCGATCAGGGTTTTCACGCCTTCCGGATCCAATGGAAGCCTCAATTTGTGATACCAGAAAGGTAAGAATATTGTTCTAAGCCATCTCAGATGATAATAGCACTAATTTGCAAAGCAAAAGAGCTAAAATACCATGGTAGTTAATTTAACTCAATAAAAGACTAGTAAGCTAACTACCACATAACTGAGAAAGTTAACTAACTCTACACAACTAGTAAGCTAACTTCACACAGCTAGTACACCTAAGCAAGTTAACCCAACAAGTGTAGTGCTAACACAAGTGTAAGAATTATTCTAATAAATAAATAAAACGATAAATAATAACCTACACTAACACCCTCCCGTAAGCATAGCTTAGGTAGGCAAAAAAGAAGGTGGGTCCTGGAAACAAGGCCTGATGAGGTACCCACGTACAACAACTGGGAAAAATGGACACCGCAAGGTACCCAAAACTAGTAATAACAAAGTAGAGAGAAAAATCCTACTGCAAGATATCCTCAGAAGCTCGACTCCAAAAACTTGTACAATGCTGAAGAAGTGTGGTGCACATTATGGTCTAAATCCACTGCTCGATCATAGAACTAAAAAACAACTGACACTGGGATTCACCAGAATAGCTCCATGCAAAGAGACTGTCAATGGAGTGATGTTAAAAAGTTAAAAACAAACACCAAACATAATTTGATCAACTGCTACAAATAGGTGTGCCACGATCCAAGAAAAACCAAGGCAATAAGGTAAGGACATGAGATCAAAATAAATAAGATTGCTACAATCCAAAAAAAGCCAAGGTATCAAGGCAAGGGCATGAAACCCAAAGAAGTAGTATCAAGACCACACCATAGACCTGTATGAGTTGTCAGAATGGTTAGAGTGACACCATAGATCTGTATGAGTTGTCAAAATCAACTACTCAAACACTAACAAACTAATACTAAGCTCCACTAGAATAGCTCCCCCACAAGAGAGACTGTCAACATGCCAAAAAAAGTGTCAAAAATATAGATCCAAAATATCTCAACAAACAAGAGAGATATAAATGTATACACCCATAGATACAAGAATGCAACACCCAAAAGTTGAGGACGTCGGGCTCAATCGAAATTGCGTCCACAAGAGATTACAACACCCTCCCAAATTGGCACTTTATAATTGAGTGCATGTAAATATTATAATGAGTAAAAGTACCTTTTACATTTGAAATATGTGTATAAAAATTTCACCAATGCAGAGATCTAAAAAAACTACACAATTTCAAAAAAAAGATCACCTTAATCCGAGCTACGGATCAAAAGTTATGAGTTCTAGAAGGTTTTGCTATGAAAATAATATTTTAATGTTGATCCTCTTTTCAAAAGGTACACATGACACCCGAATGTCCAAAGGGTAAAAGAGTGCATCCACATGATACAGGCTTGCGACCAAAGGATAAAAGCCTGTGCCCAAAACCTAAAATGTCCAGAGGGTAAAACATTGCATCCAAAGGGTACACGTCAATATCCAATGGATAAAAGAATGCACCCAAATGGTACAGATCTACATCAAGTGGGGGTAAGTGCAGGAAGTTGATGGACAAATATAGGGTCATCCGTGGACGTCATATTGCAAAAAACAGTGAAATCTCAACTTGTAGGGATTATTAGCTATACATGCACTCTAAATTAGAAAAATTTATACAAAATATGAATCGTAGCATTCGGAATCTAGTTTCTAAAATACTAATTTTTGTAAAAAACGGACAAGTTTAGCTATATTAAACACTTAAAATTGTATGACTTACTTTTTTTTTTTGAAAAAACTTATAAGATTGTAGTCCGTTTGCCCGCATTTTGGATGACCAAATATTTTTATTTTTTTTTTTCCTTTGGTGAAAAGTTAGATGTAGTTGTCTATCTTGGGATGGATTTTATTTTGTATTTTTTTTAGCAATAATTTTTTTTTTATGATTTTTTCCGTGAAAGTGGTCTGAAAATATTTAGAAAATGGAGCGCTTTCCGTTTGCCCACCATAACTATATCAAAAAATATCGAAATCAATTTTATATTTTTTTTTAAGGTGTATAGAATTTGTCCACACTTGGGATGGTATAAGTTTTATCATATTTTGATAAGCGAAAAAAAATTTACAGTCTTAAATGTAGACATGAACATTCACGGGAAAAAATGTCTTAAAGACCTATTGTTAGTAATAAATTATAAAATGATATTTATCTTATTCTATTCACTTTAAAAACAATATTTCTACAAAGCTAAGAGTCTACCCTACGTGATGGCACCATTTTTGTGAAAAATTTTCAGTTTTTTAGCATGGTTCAAGTCTTTGGAAGAGCAGATTTGAGGTTTTTTGACCTTTTGCACTTCATAATGACCTTCTATAGCTTTGGTTGGGGAAAAAAAAAAAGATTTTCCGAGGCTTAGGTTCGGCAGATAGATCCGCGATAACAGTTTTTTAACAATACCGCGCTCGCGGTTTATAAAGCACGCTCCTGGTTTATAAAGCGCGCTCGCGGTTTATAAAGCGCGCTCGCGGTTTGTAAAGCGCGCTCGCGGTTTATAAAACATATTTACACACATCCTAATGTCCGAATTACCATGTGATTTTGTCTTAGTGTTCCGCGATCGCGGTTTATAACTGTGCTCGCGGTTAAAAACCGCGATCGTGGTATTAGGTTCGGTAATTACCGAACCTAGAATTCAAGAACCGCGATCGCGGGGTACCTTTATTTCGGGTTTTTATGTCCACGGAATTGTCCACCAACTTCGTGCACTTACCCTGGATAAAAGACTGCATCCAAAACTGAAATATCCAGAGGGTAAAATAATGCATCCGGAAGGTACACACTTTTATCTAATGGATAAAATAATGCACCCAGATGGTACAGATCTATGTCCAGTGGATAAAAGACTGCATCTAAAACTGAAATATCCAGAGGGTAAAAGACTGCATCTGGAAGGTACACACTTTTATCCAATGGATAAAAGAATGCACCTAGAGGGTACAGATTTGTGTCCAGTGGATAAAAAAGACTGCATCCAAAACTGAAATATCCAAAGGGTAAAAGACTACATCCAGAAGGTGCACGCTTTTATCCAATGGATAAAAGAATTCACCCAGAGGGTATAGATCTACGTCCAGTGGATAAAAGACTGCATCCAAAACTAAAATATCCAGAGGTTAAAAGACTGCATCTGGAAGGTACATGCTTTTATCAAATGGATAAAATAATTCACTTAGAGGGTACAAATATGCATCCAGTGGATAAAAGAATATGGATTTCTACATCATCTATCACTCTGATACCATGAAAGGAACGATAACTAGATCATACCAAACCAAGAACATAGATGCTAATCAAACACCACGATCAATAAGATGAAAGAAATTCGCTAGAATAGCTTTACATGAAACCTTTGCAAACAAATGAACAACAATATCATTTATTATTATGGAACTCAATGCAATACATTGAGAATGGGCCTTACTTAAATAAGCAAGGAATAATAATTTAAGAACCAGTCAAGGTCGTAGATCAAGCCATAAATCAAGGAAATAACTAGTCATCAAAGAACTAGTCAAGACTATAGATTTAGGAGAGAAATAGACATCAAGGATCTAGTCAATACCATAGATCAAGGAATGAACTATACCTAACAACTAGATAATATCTCCTAATATCTAAAGAAGATAAAATAAATATCCACACACATAAGTGGGTGAGCATAAATACAATAAAGGTAAATAAAGTACCTAGGTGAACATGAGCTAAGGTAAATACCTACTCTAACAGTATGAGAGGAGAAAACCATTCTCACCACAAGCTCCATGAATTTGGAATGGGCCCATCCACAATGAATCAAAATTTCCATGGCTGCCCTTTGGTTCTCTTCTCTTGTCCCATAACAAGACAAAATCTCCAACTTTGAAATTCCTTGCTTTGGTCTTCTTGTCAAAAAATTTATTCACTTTCAACTAATGCTCCTTAATTCTATCCACCACTTGGAATTTGCTTTCTTCTAGCTTCTCCAGGAAGAGGATCCTCTTATCAATGGAGTCTTTGTATTAACCATCTTCTATTTCTTGCAGCAACTTGAGAGATGGCATCTCAATTGTGAGGGGAATCTCTACCTCAAGTCCATAAAACATTTGGAAAGGTGACATACCTATTGCCTTCTTAGGAGTGATCCTATCAGCCCACAATGCATCATATAACCTCTTGTGCTAGTTACTTTGATTCTCATCTATCAGCTTGCATATAATGGTAACAATGTTCTTGTTGCTTGACTCAGCTTGCTCATTTCCCTATGGGTAGTAGTTAGAAGAGAGAGCTAGGGAGATTCCAAAGCCATAACAAAACTATGTGAGCTCCTTGGAAGAGAAATAGGTGGCATTGTCTACAACAATTTTTTGTGGTATTCCAAAATGAAAAATGATATTCTCCTTGATGAAGTTACAGACTATTTCAGATTCGGATTGTTTGGTTGGGATGGATTCCACCAATTTAGTGAAGTAATTAGTTGCAGTGAGTACATAAGTATGCATTGCACTAGAATGAGGATTCTGAACACCAATAAAATATAGCCCCCATTGCTGAAATGGTTCTTCAATCACCATAGGCCTGAGTGGTAATGCAGCTAGTTGTGGCTTTCCAACAAATTGCTGGCATGCTTTGCATTTGGAAACCCAATCCTAAGTGTCTGCAAAGATGGAGGGCCAATAATATCTCCCTCTAAGGATCTTATGTGCAGTGACCGTTTCTGAGAAATTTCCACCACAAGCTTAATCATGATATGCCCTGAGCAACTTTTCTTGTTGCTCCTTATCTACACACCTGAGGAAACAACCATCTAGGCTTGTCTTGTAAAGTGCATGATTCCATATCACAAACATGGCTGCCTTTAGCTTGAGTTTCCTTCTTTGTTTGTAATCAAGATGAGGAGGGAATTCTCCATATGTGAGGTAGTAAGCAATGTCAACATACCACACATTATTAGTGGTGACAAAGGGCACTTGTGGACTGTCTCCTAAACAAGTTGAGAAAACACCATATTTTTCTTCCTACTAAGCTTTGAGAGCTTCATCATCAACAATTAGCTGGCATAAACCATTTCCTCTTACCAGATTAGAGGGTCTAATCTCCGAGTCATACTCTTGGGTATTTTTAATCCAACTTCCTTTCTTAGCCCCAAGATCTTGTTGAGTCATAATGGACTTGATTGCACTTCAAGGGACCATCACCACTGTATGGGAATTGAGAATGTAGAAGCTGAAACTTTTAAAAACTTTTACCACTATGTAGGCATGTTTCTCTAATTGGATGTACTTTAGCTCATGATTTTTCAAAGGATAGCTCATGAAAGCAATGGGTGCCTCCAAACCTTCATCATTTTTCTGAACAAGGACAACAGAGAGTGTTTGTTCTGATGCATAACAATACATGATGAACTCCTTGTTGAAATATAGAGATACAAGAGTTGGAGCTTTGGCAATGGCTTTCTTGATCTCCTCAAATGCTATTTTTCATTCCTTATTCCACTTGAAACCTACTTGAGGCTTCATCATGGAAGTTATATGCTTAGTCAGTTCAAAAAAATCAGGCACAAAATGACGAAGGAAGTTTACCTTTCCAAAGAATGAATGAACTCCCTTCTTATTGGTTGGTAAGGCTAGTGCTTGGATAGCTCTGATCCTCTCAGGATCAATGCATACTCCATGTTTGTTCACAATGTGTCCCAGTAACTTACCTTCTTTGACTCCAAAAATGCACACCTTTGGATTTAGAGAAATGCCATGTTTCCTACACCTTGTAAGGACTTGATCCAAAAGAAAGGTATGATCTCCCCTCGTCTATGAAAAAATTGTGAGATCATCAAGGTAAATGACAATACAATGTTTCAAATATTTGAAGGCCAAGTCCATTGCTCTCTGGAAAGTGGCTCCAACATTGACCAAGAAAAAATACATTCTGTTGTAGGAAAAAGTGCCCCAATGCGTTATGAAGGTTGTTTTGTTATAATCCTCTTCTGCCACCTTGATTTGGTTATACCCTAAGAATCCATCAAGAAAAGAGAGAATTTTAGATCCAGTGACTGCTTACAAAATCTGATCCATGATTGAAAGAGGGTAGTTGTCCTTGAGAGATGCCTAATTCAGATTTTGGAAGTCTACACAAATCCTTATTTCCCCATTCTTCTTCCATACTCGCACAATGCTAGCCACCCATGTTGAATGCTGGATGGGGAAGATGATTCTATCATTGACCATCTTTATCACCTATTATTTGATAACATTGGCAATATTTGGATTTTAGGGCCTTTGTTTTTTCCTGAAGGGCTTAACTCCTTACTTCAAAGGAATGGAGTGATGAATTTCCTTTGGCTAAAAAGATTTGAGTTCATCATAGGAATAGGCTAGGACATTTGAGTAATTTTTTAGCAAAGCAACAAAATTTCTCTTCTTTTTTGGTGAGCATCATTTACCAATGTTAACCATCCTTGGATTCTTTGAAGTGGTAATGTTTTCTTCATAAAAATCAGATGGACACTGAGAATTTTTTTTTTTCTCTTGGATGAACCTGTCATGCTTGTTAAAGAGGTCTTCCAAAGAAACTAGGCCTTTGGGGATTTTATTTCCTTTTAGTTTGATTACTCCCTCTTCATCAATTCCCTCAATTCCTTCCTTCTCTTCTTTGGGGACTGATTCACAGTGTGGGTTTTCAATTCCTTCAAAGAAAATATTTTCGAAGCTATCCCTTTATTCTAAGAAGACTAGGATCTGATTGTCATCATTGAAGACCTACCAGTGCTTTGCATTGTCTGGTATGCTGGGTCTTAACATCATCTCAATGGTCACTTTATCCTTGCCAAAAGAAGGATGAGGTGTCACTAAGGAGGTTGACACTGCTAGAGAATCAACCTTTTCATTCTACTCCCTAGGGATAGCTTCAATGGAGAATGCATTAAAGGATTCAATGCAGTCCCACACTCTATTTCTATAGTGCCAGAGTCTAGGTTTTTTCACTAGATATTGTTGGCGAACCTGATTTATCATAACCTCTGCATCACCTTTACATCTCAACTTCTTGATTCTCATGTCCTTTGTTGTATTCATGCCTAAGAGTAATGCTTCATACTTTGTTGTCTTATTTATATTGTCAAATTATAGCTTATAGCAGAAGGATATACCTCTTTGGAGGGAGAGTATAATACTACACCAGCTCTTGAACCTACTTTTGAATGACTACCATCAAACTTCATTGTCCAAATTCGGTCTTCTTCTTCCTCCATGATAATTTTCAAGTCATCTTCCTTCTGTGATGTAAGGAGGTAATTTCCAATCCCACAATCTTGAAAAAGGATATCAGCTCTTGGATCATCATACTTCCTTACTATGAACTTCATTTTTTCTAACTAGGAATAAATTCTTCATTTCTCCTTTCATTGGGATAGTTGCAAGCAACCAATCCATTTTTAATTATCCACCTAGATCTCTACAAAAAATTCTACTCAATAGCATACCAAAAGATGCTAGGATGTTTGCCACCAAAATGGTCAGGAGTATCTTCTTGTCAGGGTAATCATCTAGTGCTACCTGAGTATCCTTAATCCTTCCTACCAATGGAACTTTTTTGGATTCCATTGAGTAGCATGTGCCATTTACCCGGGTTAAAGTGAGGCCAAGAGAATTTATAACTTTTACCAACATCACATTATCTAAGGCTCCAGAATCTATAATGTAATTATTCAGCTAGAAACCTTTGATGAGAAGTTATAGGTAAAAAGGCTCAATTCTATTGGTGGTGGAGGTACTGAGGGCTATAATGTTTTGAGAAGATGGTGTGGGAAGTAAGCCTTTAGAATTATAGTTTGGGGATGTAGAGTTACCACCCTGGACTTCCTTGATGAATTTGTCAAATTGGGCAGGATGTTTTTTATAGGTACTCAATTTCAGAGAGCTGGAATTTGGTTTTGCTAGCATGCTCTACAAAGTCAAATGAAGTTATGACAGATGAGGAAGAGGTTCCAGAAGTCGATGAGGACTTAAATGGAAGATGTGTCATTACTTTTGGTGTTGGGTTTATTGGTTGGATATTTTGTCAAGCCAAAATATGAGGTTCAACCATATTACATGGGATTAAATCCCTCCTCAAAGACAAGTGAGGCTTCCTATTTATTACTAATCTAAAACGTAGCAGAAATAATATATACAATATTCACACTAATCTAACCATTGGTGTTGGGATAGAATCCTGAAATCTGTATCCACACAAGGTGAAGATGTTGCAATTTTAGAAATGGAATGGATTAGAAAGGAAATTATTATTATGAAGAAACACAATGGAAAGGAAATGAGAGGAACGTATTTTATTTCGAGCAAACACAGATCACGAAATAATCATATGAGTTTCAGATAGCAAATGTAATGTTTGAAATGATTAGAACAATCAAGATGTTAAACAAATAATAGATTAAGATTATGAACATAAGAGCAATATCTTAAGAAAGATACATCTCACAACACAAAGTCTGCAAAATAGCATCAGTTCCTATTCCTCAAATGATTAAAAGAAAACACAAAGTTTTTTCTTCTTCACTGTAGTTGTCAATATTCCAAAAAATCTCAAACCCTTTAAAATGCACAAGCATCCCTTATTTATAATAAAAGGAGTTGAGAGAAAATCGGATAAATCCTAGAAAATAGTCATTTTAATGAGAGTCCTATTTTTCTTGAATCTCATGCAGGAGACCAAGTCAAATGATGAAATGAAAATGAAAAAGACATGTCGATTCTAGGATTGAAATGACATGAAACATTATGCCATTCTTTTCTCATTTTTTTCTTCCTCTAGACCACGCCTACGTCCTAAAATTCCCTTGGAAAACTTTCGGATTATACCCTACCTCTCATCTTCATTAGGTACGGGTGGAATGATCAATCAAGATTCACAGTTTTCTAAAGTTTCACTTTGGATTATAGGAAGTTCTTCAGATTTGAGTAGCATGTGCCATTTACCCGGGTTAAAGTGAGGCCAAGAGAATTTATAACTTTTACCAACATCACATTATCTAAGGCTCCAGAATCTATAATGTAATTATTCAGCTAGAAACCTTTGATGAGAAGTTATAAGTAAAAAGGCTCAATTCTATTGGTGGTGGAGGCACTGAGGGCTATAATGTTTTGAGAAGATGGTGTGGATGGTGTGGGAAGTAAGCCTTTAGAATTATATTTTGGGGATGTAGAGTTACCACCCTGGACTGCCTTGATGAATTTGCCAAATTGGGCAGGATGTTTTTATAGTTATTCAATTTTAGAGAGCTGGAATTTGGTTTTTCTAGCATGCTCTACAAAGTCAAATGAAGTTATGACAGATGAGGAAGAGGTTCTAGAAGTGGATGAGGACTTAAATGGTAGATGTGTCATTACTTTTGGTGTTGGGTTTATTGGTTGGATATTTTGTCAAGCCAAAATATGAGGTTCAACCATAGTACATGGGATTAAATCCCTCCTCTAAGACAAGTGAAGCTACCTGTTAATTACTAATCTAAAACGTATCAGAAATAATATATACAATATTCACACTAATCTAACCATTGGGGTTGGGATAGAATCCTAAAATCTGTATCCACACAAGGTGAAGACGTTACAATTTTAGAAATGGAATGGATTAGAAAGGAAATTATTATTATGGAAGAAACACAATGGAAAGGAAATGAGAGGAACATATTTTCTTTCGAGCAAACACAAATCATGAAATAATCATATGAGTTTCAGATAACAAATGTAATGTTTGAAATGATTAGAACAATCAAGATGCTAAAAAAATAATAGATTAAGATTAAGAACATAAGAACAATATCTTAAGAAAGATACATCTCACAACACAAAGTCTGTAAAATAGCATCAGTTCCTATTCCTCAAATGATTAAAAGAAAACACAAAGTTTTTCTTCTTCACTATAGTTCTCAATATTCCAAAAAATCTCAACCCTTTAAAATGCACAAGCATCCCTTATTTATAATAAAAGGAGTTGAGAGAAAATAGGATAAATCCTAGCAAATAGTCCTTTTAATGAGAGTCCTATTTTTCTTGAATCTCATGCAGGAGACCAACTCAAAATTTGCTTCCTACATGATGAAATGAAAATGAAAAAGACATGTCGATTCTAGGATTGAAATGACATGAAACATTATGCCTATTCTATTTCATCATTTTTTTCTTCCTCTAGCAAAGCCTACTTGTCCTAAAATTCTTGGAACTTTCGGATTATACCCTACATCTCATCTTCATCAGGTACGGTGGAATGATCACTCAAGACTTCACACGTTTCCTAAGTTTCACTTGCATTACTAGGAAGTTTCTTCAGTCTCTTGTTGAGTTTCCTCAGTGTTCCCAAAGAAAGTTCAATCTTCACGAACCTATTAATGATTTCTAGGCTAAAGCCATCAGTTGGTTCATGTTGAATTGATTCTTGGATCTACTTTAAAGATCATCAACG
Organism: Taxus chinensis; assembly: GCA_019776745.2. NCBI lineage: Eukaryota > Viridiplantae > Streptophyta > Pinopsida > Cupressales > Taxaceae > Taxus > Taxus chinensis. The sequence goes on along the minus strand of CM034154.1, from coordinate 27,517,493 downwards.
GGAAGAATACTCAAGCTTTCATTCAACACTTAAGCACATATCTTGATTAGCTCTTCTTCTATGTCATTTGTATTATCAACCAATTGATCTCTTGATTCCCTCAACTTGCTGTAAGATTCATTGAGAATATTTATTTTGAATCTAATGGCTTTGGTCAGTTGAAAGTTATTTTCCCCATGTGGAATGATGCCTTCTTCGATCAAGACATGGGATAGAACCTGTTTCAGCATATTGAAAGATTCAAAAGTTAACTTGTCAGTTGAAAGTGCTTGTCCATTTTCTCACCATCCTTATTTATATCCTCCAAGGATTTGTAGACTTCCACGGTGTCATCAATAACCTATTTTCCTTGTAGGAGCAACCTCTGGATCCTTTCATGGACCGTTCTACCCTTCTCATTAATCTTCTCAATCATGGGTACCAATGAGAAATAAAACCTGATAGGAGTAGAGGATGATGGTGTTGACTCAGCAGCCTTTGAAAGCTTGATTAGTACTTCTGTTATCTGGTCTAATTTCTCTTTTAGCTCATCTCTGTTTGTCTTTGTTTCCTTCAGCTTCTGGCACAACACATTCTTGGAATCTTGTGCATCCTGTTATGCTCCCTCCATTATCAATTTTCCTAGATCAACCCTTATGATCTGATAATCAGTGACCATTATATCATCCTTGGTTTTTTTAGCTGTGGGAGTGGCAATTTCCACAAACTTATGCCCTGAGGCATCCACTGAAACCCTTGAAAATGTTTTGGGTTTCCTAGCTAACTTGGTAGGAGTGACCTTAAGGGAACTAAAATCAAAGGCTAGTAGGGAAAATACCACCTTAATCTTCCTTGGGGTCTGATCTATTAACCATTGAGGCATACTAGAAGAAGTTTCTCCCATCGTAGGTGTTACAGTCACATCTTCAGGTGGAGGAAGGTTTTCTTGTGGAGTGGTGATCACTGTGAGTGTAGTGTCTATGGAAATGGACACAGGGAATGAAGGTACAGAAGGAGGAGGCATATCCATGGTTAACTTGGGTCCAGTGGGGAGAGGTGAGAGGCCAGAGAATATTTTGGCCATGGCTGAGGAACTTGGTGAAGAAACTTGAAGCAAAGGAGGTTGAATGGGGGGAGGTAAAAATTTTGAAATTAGAGCTTGAGAGATAAGAGGAAGACTTACCTCTGATGAACTTCCAACCAAAAGGTGAATGGGAGGTTCACTAAACTCTTATCCTGAAGGAAGATTTCCTAGTTTTGGTGGTGGAGGTGAATCCAGAACCTCAACCTTTTGTGGGAGAGTGGCCACAGATGTGTCCCCTTGCTCTTCTCCCTTTCTAACAAACTTAACCTTTATTGGCCTCTTGGAAGGGTTCTTATCCCTTTCCTTTCTTTCCTTGGAGGGTCCCACTTCCAAAGTAGCTAGCTTTGAAAATTTTTGTTCTTTATAACTCATAGCCCAAGAAGTGAGCCATGTCTTAGTATGGGCAAGAATTTGAGAAGATCTTCTTACGATAGAAGCTTTCCCAGCAATGGACCAATCAATGGATGGGAATACATATTGGTCTTCATTCAACCCATCATATGAGGTGTCAAGGACACTATCGTTGTCTGTAGTGCCTTCTGGGATGTCAGATAGATCTAACATCTGAATCTCTTCAAGTGTCAACATGCTATTGTCCTTTCTTTGGATGACAAATTCATCTCAAAGATCAACCAAAATGTCATCTATGTTGGGAACATGTAGATATAAGGTCCCATATGACTTAAGAACTCCTTAGAAATCAAACCCATCTATGTGCTTCATGTGCTTCTTCAACTTGTCTTATAGCTCGTGCACCACATTCTTGGATTCAACCATTGTTGAGTAAGTGTACCTTCTGATGGAAATAGGGAAGGATACGGCAGCCTTATGCTTACTCTGTTTGAATTTGTAAAAATCCAACAATTGTCTGACCAACACCATCATGATCAACTTATCACCTGGGAACCTGGGAAAATGGAAAGGATCACCTGGGTACATGACCACCCAAAGGTATGTGAACTTCTTGAATTGTAAGAAGATATAACCCCATTTTGATACTTTGGCCCATGCTTCATCAGAAACTCTTCTTTTCCTTAGATCAGGGTGCATCTTGCAGATATTTTCATAAAAGAAGGCATCCTTCACTCTTCTGAATTGATCCTTGGAACCCTTCATTATTAGCTAAGGGAAGTACCGATATATGTGTTCTGTTGCCCTATTTCCCTTTTCATCCAACCCTTGATAATTTCTCATATCGGCTGCTACATAGGTGACATATGACAACATATAAAACTTTCCAGTAGACAAGACTGTCTTCATCTAGGAATCAATCTCATCACTTATAAGACTGCTCTAATCGATCCCTTGTTCATTCTTCTTCATAATGACCATGAATTAATACATCCACCCTTGGAAGTCTCTTGACTTAGGGAGTTCAAATACTTGGCTCAGCAGGGTGATAATATCACTGATTTCAAGGATGAAATAAATTCTGGGGAAAAACTTAGGAAACCTAGAGATGGCTAGCTAGCCTTGATCAAGAACTTTTTATTCACATGCTTGATGCAGTCTTCTTGATATTTTTCCCAGAATTTTTGTGTTGACTTAAGATCTACATCAACATATTCCTCAAAGTTGGGCAATCTTAAGAGGTCATCAAAGTAACCCCCATCCAACTTCACTATGATTTCTCCTACTTGATTTCTCATTGAGCGGGAATCCGAGTCATAATTGGAAGCACAAGCTAGAATGAACTTGGGGCATTGAGTAGACTTTGGGAATCCTACTGTAAGAGGGAGGCCACTGCTGGTTATTGACTTCATCTAGGGATTCTAAGAAGAATCCTTGGTTCTATTCCAAAATTCTTCCATGTCTATGTTACCAAGCTCTGTGTCCTAGATATCATAATTGCAATCTATGTAGGAAGGGGGACTCTATCTTCTGGTATTTGTACTTCATCTTTCCTGATCTGTCTAAATTATCCTTAGATTTTCCAGGATCTGACATGAGAAGTCCTGAAAAAATAATGCTTAGATGACTTTTGGTTTAATAATCGGGCTTGAAAGCTTACTGAGCAACCCTATAGACCCACCACACTAACTGGACTTTGAGACCTGCCAAGAACTTTGTGAAACCCAACTAGGTCGTGTCAGACACTTTGTGATATCCGACACAAAGGTGGAAATCAAGTTCAAGTCTAATACTCTGCATAAAACCCGAAACAACAGGCAGAACTCAGAGTGATGTTGAGACAATTGGATGAAATCTGACACAAGTGGAAGTCGGAAGAGGTTAGACACTTGGAGAAATCTGACACTTTTCCGTGAACCAACTGATGTCAGACTCTGTGGAGAAATCTGACACAAGTGGAATTTGGAAGATGTCGGACACCCTTTAAAACCCAAAACACGGACATTGGGTTTCTGGGATGTCAAAACATGTTAAATTTCCACCAAGTTGGTAAGTTAGGTTTTTTTTAGATTCTTCTCAACAATCTAAAGAGTACACCCCATGGTAAAAATAATAAAATATCCAAAGGATGAATTTTAAACCAGAGGTTTCATGGGAATACATAAAAAATGAAGAAAACAACCCTAAACCCTAAACCCAGAGGGAAGAAAAAGAAAAGAGGAAAAAAATGTCACATGAATAGTTCAAAATCAACCCCTAAAGGCCACAAAATGATAAGAAGAGAAAAATACCTTCAATAAATTCAAAAAATGGTTGAATATGGATCACGAAATCGATCAACAGGTTCATTTGGGTTTGTAGGTCGAAGGAGCATGTACGAAAAATCCATGCAGTGAAAATATGTTAGGTAAAAATGATATGTAAAATTGACCTATTTATAAACCCTAGCATTTATTACACCTCCTCCAACATGTGTGCCAACTAACTGATAACTCGACATTAATGCCATGTCATAATTCTTAGCACGTCTAAAAACCTGATAAAAAGGTTTTCTTATCAAATTAGGTTTTGGGAATTAATTGACATGAAGCATGTAAAAGACATGTTTGGATGTTATCAAGTTCTGAAAACCCGATACAAAGGAAAGGTTTAGGTTTCAGGTTTCAGGAAACAAGCAACATGAAGCATGCTTTTTGAAAGGTATGTTCCGATGCTCTTGAGTTCTGAAAACCCGATACACTGGAATGTAATCGGGTTTCAGGTTTTGAAGACAATTGACATGAAGCATGTAAAAGACATGTTTCCATGCGATGGAAACCTGAAAACCTAAAGATCTCCTTCAAAGGGCATTTTTAGGAGATTTTGTCAAAAAAATTCTATGGTTATCTCAATTTTAGCTGAAATCACTAAAAACAAGATAACAGCTGGCTCCAGTTGGGGACTTTATTTGAAACATCAAAGGAAGAGAACTCACATATCAAAATCCTTTATCCATTGGGCTATGGAGTCTGTAAGAAGAAAAACTGAAAACAAACAAAGAAAGAAAGAAAAGAAAACAGACACACCATAGAAAATAAATTATGATACAGTGCAAGAGAGCATCTTGCATTACTGGTGGAACATCTTAAATGTTGGCCATTGAAAGGTAGGGGGAGAAACTCTCCATCAAGGTATGATAGATAGAAGCTATTTTCACCATTCAACTGATGGATTTTGAAAGGACCTTTCCATAAGGAGTCAAACTTGCCATGCATCCCTTTCTATTCCCTTCTCTTGTCCCAGAGAAGTACTAGATCTCCAACCTCAAAATCACGTTGCTTTGATTTCTTATCAAATATCATTTTGAATTTGATCTAATGGTCTATGATACGATCCACCACCTTGCTCCATTCTTCTTCTAACTTGGCTAGGTACATTATCCTTTTCTCAATATAACTTTGAAAGGTTTCATCTTCAACTGCTTTGGCCAATCATAAGGCTGGCAATTCTATAGAGATGGGTATCTCAGCATTAATCCCATACAATACTTGGAATGGGGACATTCCAATAGCTCATTTAGGAGTAATCTGATCTACCCAAAATACATCATACAATGCTTTGTGCCATGTCCTTTAATTCTCATCGACCAATTTTCTGATTATGGTCACCAAGTTTTTGTTGCTTGATTCAGCCTGACCATTGCCTTGTGGGTAATAATCAGATGAATGAGCCAATGTGATCCCAAAGCCATAACAAAAATTATATCAACTCATGAGATAAGAAATTGGAAGTGTTGTCAGCAATGATCTTATGAGGCACACCGAATCTAACAATTATATTCTCCTTGAGAAAGTTACACATAGCTTCAGAGGTTGCTTGTTTGATTGGAGTAGCTTCCACCCACTTGGTGAAATAGTCTGTGGCGGTGAGCACATAATTATGACCGTCACTAGAGGCAAGGTTCAACACTCCAATGAAATCAATTCCCCATTGGTGAAAAGGTTCTTCAATCACCACAGGCTTTAAGGGAAGATCTACTAGCTTAGGACGACTGACGAAATGTTGACAAGCTTCACACTTAGCCACCCATTCAGCTGAATCTCGAAAGAGAGTAGGCCAATAGTACCTGCCCCGTAAGGTCTTGTAAGTTGTTACAAAAGAAGAGAAATGTCCTCCACATGCTAGATTATGGAAGGACTCTAGCAACCTTACCTACTGAGACTTATCAACACAGCGCAGGAATACACAATTGATACCTTTCTTGTATATACCATTGTCCCACAGAATGTATCTTGCAGACCTGAGTTTAACTATCCTCTTTTCTTTTTGGCTTAAATGCAAAGGGCATTCACCATAGGTTAAAAATAAATCAATATCTACGTACCATTCATCAGTCGTGCTTACGAAAAGAACTTTGGGAAATTCTGAAGAAGTACCTTTAGTTTCTTGGAATTTCATCTAAGCATTATTTTCTGCGATCAATTGGCATAGGCCTCTTCCTCATACCAACTTTGTAGGTATGATGTCCAATTCATACTCCTAGAATTTGGCTATCTAGTTACCCCATTGACTACCCAACTCTTGTTGGGTCAGAATGGATTTAACTATGGTATCAGGAACTAGAATGAGAGTGTGGGAACTCAAGACATAATACCTGAAATGTTTCACCACTCTCACCACCACATAAGCATGCTTTTCAATCTGTGACATATTCAATTCATGTACTATTAGTGGTTAGCTCATGAAATCAATGGGAGCTTCAATTCCTTCTTCATTTTCCTACATCAGGATGGCCAATACTGTATGTGCGAAAGCGTAGCTATACATGATGAAATCTTTCTTGAAGTTCTGGGCATACCAAAATAGGGGCGTGAGAAATTTCCCATTTGACTTCTTCAAAAGTAAGCTTCCCTTTAGTGCTCCATCAAAATGGAGTCTTACCTTTCATCATCCCAAGGATATCCTTGGTTTTATCGGCAAAGTCAGGTACAAATATTCTTAGGAAATTAACCTTCCCAAAAAAGGAGTGCACCCCAGTTTTTCTTATGGGTAGGGTAAGGCTTTGGATGGCCTTCACCCTCTCTAGATCAATCTTGGTTCCTTCTTTAGTCACAATATGACCCAGCACATTTCCTTATGTCACTCTAAACATGGAATTTTTAGGATTTAATGAAATCCCATGACACCTGCACCTTAAGAGTACCTGCTCCAGGTGATCATAATGATCACTTCACTTTTTAGAGAAGACCTGTCAAGTCATCCAAATACACAACTATGAAGCTTACCCATTAAATCTCTGAAAGCTAAGTACATAGCCCTTTGAAATGTGGATCTTGCATTAATCAAACCAAAAGGCATTCTCCTATAAGAAAAGGTTCCCCATGGAGTAGTGAATGTTGTTTTATGTTGATCTTCAGTAGCTACCTCAACCTGATTATATCTTGAAAATACATCAAGCATGGATAACATTTTTGATCCAGTGATAGTTTACAATACCTATTCCATGATGGGAAATGAATATTTTTCTTTCAATGAAGACTGGTTGACGTTATATAAGTCAACACAAATCTAGATTTCACCATTCTTCTTTTTGATAGGGACAATGTTTATAACCCAGGTGGAATGATGGATTGGAAAGATAATCCTTGCATCTAACATCTTCTAAATTTCTATAAAGAATAGTCCCTGAGATCTTTGGGTTGTAATTCCTCTTCTTCTTCCTATTAGGTTTAACCTCATGCTTCAAAGGAATGCTATGTTGCACATCCTTGGGCTTGAAATACTTTAGATCCACATATGACCATGCTAGGACATCCATATATCTCTTCAAGAGTGAAGAGAATCTTTCTTTTTCCTCTAGAGAACAGCATTTACCGATGTTTACCATCCGTGGTTGATCAGCGGAGCCCAGGTTAACTTGATCTACCTCTAATGAGGAAGCACCTTCAGCTTTCCTTTTATCCTGAATGAAATGGTCATGCTTGTCAAATAGACCTTCTAGAGAGACTAATCATTTCATAATCTTATTGTCTTTGAGCTGGATTAATTCACCATTGATTTCTTGATATGAATTAGAGACAAACTCATGGAAAGCGTATTTTGATTCTTTAAAATAAAGCTCACTAAAATTGTTATCTTTCTTAAGAAAATATAATACCTGTTGATCATCATTAAACACTTGCCAATGTGCTGAGTTATCTAGAATGCTTGGATGATACACAATCTCAATGGTATACGTGTCATGTTTGAACTATGGGTGGGGGAGAAGAAGAGATGCAGAAATAGCTAAGGAATCAGCTTTATCATTGTAATCTCTTAAAACTGCCTTAATGGAAAAAGCATCAAAGCATTCTATGTTGTCCCAAACCTTGTTTCTGTAATGTCTTAGGTGATCATTTTTTACCTGATAAATCCCCCTTACTTGATTCACAATCAACTCGGCATCTCCCTGTACTTTGAGATTTTGGATTCCTTTTTGTCTTGCCATTTCTAATCCTAATAATAAAGCTTCATATTCTACTTTGTTGTTAGTATTATCAAACTGCAACTTGAAAGCAAAGGGAAAGATCTCAAAATCTAGAGATATAAGAACCCTGCCAGCACCTGAACCAGTAGTTGAATAGCTCCCATCGAACTCAAGGGTCCAAATAGAATTAGGATATTCTTGTTTGATTTCTACAGAGGGGAGATCAGATGTAAGGAAATAATTATCCAAGCCTACATCTTCAAAGATAATTTGAGCCTTAGGATCATTTGATTTAGTAACCAGGTACTTAGCTTTTGCTTCAGGGTGAAGGACACGAGGAACTCCATTTACTGAAATTTTAGCTTTGGTCCAATCCATGTTGATTTCTCCTCCAACATATTTGTAAAAACCTCTTCCCAAAAGAATCCCATAAGTAGCAGGGATATCAGCAACTAGGATAGTCATTTTTACTCTCTTTTGCAGAAATGCAAGAAATGCAAATTGTGCATCCTTGATTTGGCCAATCAAGGGGACTTGTTTAGTTTACATGGAGTAACACTGCCCATAAGATTTAGTCAGTGTGAGTCCAAGGGCATGAGCTACTTTTGTGGGCATCATGTTATCAGAGGCTCCTAAGTCAATTATGTAATTACTGAGTTTAAAACCGTTTATAAGTAAAGACAAATAAAATGGTTCAATCTTTCCCAAAGAAGCAGCAAGAGGTCATATTACTCTAAGGTAAAGGCTGAGTGGGGCTAGGAAAAATTCCTTTCAAAGATGGAGGAATAACAACCTTACTTCTAATGAATTTGGCAAGTTTCTCAAATTGTTCAGGGTTGGACTAAAGGTATTCAGCTTTCAAAATTTGGATTTTGGTTTTCTTTGCATGATCAATGATGTTGAAAGCGGTATATGAAGGAATGATAGAGGGCTCAGTTCTGGTTACACTGGTCTGAGCTGAGGTACTGGCCTTGAAAGTAGGAGAAAAAGAGTTGGAAGGTGAAGTTACCTTTTTAGTTATCTCCTTTTCAGTTTGTGCTGAGATGGGATATCCTATTTTAGCCATAACTATGGGAGCTTCCCTACTTTTCTCCTTAGATCCTTCAACTGGATTTCTGGGATTCTGAGATTGGGATCGAGTGAAGACTATAAATGATTGGCCATCATGCTCACCTTCATCCTCCTCATACTCCAAGTACCCAATGCTAGAGTCACCAGCTGAATCATCAAAAGAATCATCAGTATATCCTGAAGCTTTGAAAGCTTCATGAGAATCTTGATCTTCTCAGTTCTTCATCCTCCTCAAATATTTCAACTACTGCATTGACAAGAGGAGCTTCAATGGCCAGCCTGTGGGAGCAAGAATCAATTGATTCCTATCTCTTATGGGGGTGCCATTAGCATTGTTGAAATTTTGTCTAGGAATATCATGATAAGGAATGTTGGTCACTTGTTGAGACATTTACTTCTTTAAAGTCGATCAAGTCATTGGCCATCCTTCTGAATCATAGGATCAGTAGTACTCTGAGAAGAACTCTGATTTTTAGGCTTAGATGAATCTCTTTTGATCTTTCTAGCAAGAATAAGATCATCTTCTATTTCCAGTGGCTGTAGCTTGAGCAGATGGCCAAATCAGGAATAACAGATCTTCTCAACAAGAAGCTCACATCAAGGAGGTTAATCATTGATGAAGAAACAATTTTGATTTTCAAGAGTAGGAACAGCTAGGTCTGAATCTTGTGGATCAGCTTGTTGAATTTGGCTATGAAATCCCACATGGGTTCGTAACACTCCTTCCTCATGTGTGTAAGTTATGCTAAATCAATGCGTGAAAATCTTCAGATGGTTTGAACCTTGCTTTAAATATAGATCTCATGGTAGTCTTAGTTGGTAATGCATGCATTCAGAAGATGGTAGAACTATTCTGCTGCTATGCCATGATTCAATGTCTCAATGAAGAGTTGCTTTCTTAACAGAGATGTCTTCATGAGGTAGGTGTAAAGCAACTCCAAGAATGCCACATGCGACAAAGAATGAAGTGATGTGTTCATCAGGGTGTTACTTCCATCACCATTGAACTTAGGAATATTCTTATGTGATCCATGAGGTAGGTTATGCAACAGTGGAGTAAGGGAAAGAGGACCAATAGCTACACCCCAAGGCACAAGGTTGTGCTGCCATTCTTCTAAATGAAGTGCGTATACAAGAATCTAAATATCTAACAAGAATAATGCACAAGACAAGTTACAAAAACTTCTTGTTCTTGAGGAATCCAGTGAGTTCTTCAACAGGATGGGCCATGAAGAACTTCTTGCTCAACTAGATGCAACACTGTTGGGTGAAAGCCTGAAATTATGTTGTTGAAGAAAATCAAAGAACGGATCAATTTCACCTTGGGATCGGCTTGACCAAGTGAAAATACTTCTGGCCAGCTTTAACTGGAAAATAGATCTTGTTGAAAATAAGGCAAATATAGAGTCGCCATACACCAATATGGATAAGCTTAGTCTTATCAATCTGTATTCCCTAGCTGAAGTCGCCAAAAACTATTGGTTGGGTATTTTTTCAAGCCAAAATATGAGGTTCAACCATAGTACATGGGATTAAATCCCTCCTCAAAGACAGGTGAAGGCTACCTATTTATTACTAATCTAAAACATCAGAAATAATATATACAGTATTCACACTGTTATCTAACCATTGGGGTTGGGATAGAATCCCGAAATCCATATCCACACAAGGTGAAGATGTTGCAATTTTAGAAATGGAATGGATTAGAAAGGAAATTATTATTATGGAAGAAACACAATGGAAAGGAAATGAGAGGAACGTATTTTCTTTCAAGTAAACACAGATCATGAAATAATCATACGAGTTTTAGATAACAAATGTAATGTTTGAAATGATTAGAACAATCAAGATGCTAAACAAATAATAGCTTAAGATTATGAACATAAGAACAATATCTTAAGAAAGATACATCTCACAACACAAAGTTTGCAAAATAGCATCAGTTTCTATTCCTCAAATGATTAAAAGGAAACATAAAGTCTTTCTTCTTCACAATAGTTCTCAATATTCCAAAAATCTCAACCCTTTAAAATGCACAAGCATCCCTTATTTATAATAAAAGGAGTTGAGAGAAAATAGGATAAATCCTAGAAAATAGTCCTTTTAATGAGAGTCCTATTTTTCTTGACTCTCATGTAGGAGACCAAGTCAAAATTTTCTTCCTACATGATGAAATGAAAATGAAAAAGACATGTCAATTTCAGGATTGAAATGACATGAAACATTATGCCTATTTTGTTTCATCATTTTTTTCTTCCTCCAACAAAGCCTGCTTGTCTCGAAATTCTTGGAACTTTTAGATTATGCCCTAAATCTCATCTTCATTAGGCACAGTGGAATGATCACTCAGGACTTCACACATTTCCTGAGTATCACTTGCATTACCAGGAAGTTTCTTCAGTCTCTTGTTGAGTTTCCTCAGTGTTTCCAAAGAATGTTCAATCTTCATGAACCTATCAATGATTTCCAGGCTAAAGCCATCAGTTGGTTCATGCTAAATTGATTCTTGGATCTACTTGTAAAGATCATCAATGGGAAGAATACTTGAGCTTTCATTCAACACTTTAGCGCAGATCTTGATTAGCTCTTCTTCTATGTCATTTGTTCCATCAACCAATTGATCTCTTGATTCCCTCAATTTTCTGCAAGCTTCATTGAGAATATTTATTCTGAATCTAATGGATTTGGTCAATTGAAAGTGCTTTTCCCCATGTGGAATGATTCCTTCTTCAATCAAGATGTGGGATGGAACCTGTTTCAGCGTATTGAGAGCTTCAAAAGATAACTCTAGGTTCGCGACTTCTACTGAAAATTCATCATCCATTTTCTTACCATCCTTCTTTATATCCTCCAAGGATTTGTAGACTTCCACGGTGTCATCAATGACCTCTTTTCCTTACAGGAGAAGCCTCTAGATCCATTCATCGACCAGTCTCCCCTTCTCATTAATCTTCTCAATCATGGGTACCGATGAGAAATCGAACCTGATAGGAGTAGAGGATGATGGTGTTGACTCAGGAGGCTTTGAGAGCTTGAGTAGTACTTCTGTCAGCTGCTCTACTTTCACTTTTAGCTCATCTCTGTTTACCTTTGTTTCCTTCATCTTCTGGCACAACACATTCATGGCATCTTGTGCATCCTGTTCTGCTCCCTCCATTGTCACTTTCCTAGATCAACCCTTGTGATTTGATAATTGGTGACCATTATATCATCCTTGGTTTTGTCAGCTGTGGGAGTGGAAATTTTTACAAACTTATGCCTTGAGGCATCCACTGAAACCCTTGAAACTATTTTGGGTTTCTTGGTAGACTTGGTAGGAGTGACCTTGAGGGAACTGAAATCAAAGGCTAGTAGGGGAACTACCACCTTCCTCTTCCTTGGGTCTGATCTATTAACCATTGAGGCATACTGGAAGAATTTTCTCCCATCGTAGGTGTTACGGTCACATCTTTAGGTGGAGGAAGGTTTTCTTGTGGAGTGGTGCTCACTGCGAGTGTAGTGTCTATGGAAATGGACTCAGGGAATGAAGGAACAGAAGGAGGAGGCATATCCATGGTTAACATGGGTCTAGTGGGGAGAGGTGAGAGGCTAGAGAAGATGTTGGCCATGGCTGAGGAACTTGGTGAAGAAACCTGAAGCAAAGGAGGTTGAATGGGGGGAGGTAATGATTCTAAAATTAGAGCTTGAGAGATAAGAGGAAGACTTACCTCTGATGAACTAGAAACCAAAAGGGGAATGGGAGGTTGACCAACCTCTTCTCCTGAAGGAAGATTTCCTAGTTCTGGTGGTGGAGGTGAATCAAGAACCTTAACCATTTGTGGGAGAGTGGCCACTGATGTGTCCACTTGCTCTTCTCCCTTTTTGATAAACTTAACCTTTATTGGTCTCTTGGAAGGGTTCTTTATCCTTTTCCTTTTTTCCCTTGGAGGGTCCCGCTTCCAAAGTAGCTATCTTTGAAAAACTCTTTTCCTTATAACTCATTCCCCAAGAAATGAGCCACACCTTAGTACGGGAAAGAATGTGAGTAGCGCTTCCTGCGATAGAATATTTCTCAGTAATGGACCAATCAATGGTTGGGAATACATATTGGTCTTCATTCAACCCATCATACGAGGCATCAAGGACACTCTCATTGTCCGTAGTGCCTTATGGGATGTCAGATAGATCTAACATCTGAATCTCTTCAAGTTTTAACCTGCTATTGTCCTTTCTTTGGATGGCAACTTCATCCCGAAGATCAACCCAAATGTCTTCTATGTTGGGCACATGTAGATATAAGGTCCCATATGACTTAAGGACTCCTTGGAAATCAAACCCATCTCTGTGCTTCATGTGCTTCTTCAACTTGTCTTATAGCTCATGCACCACATTCTTGGCTTTAACCACTTTTGAGCATGTGTACCTTCCAATGGAAATAGGGAAGGAGACGGCGGCCTTGTGCTTACTCTATTGGAATTTGTGAAAATCCAACAATTGTCTAACCAACTCCATTAGGATCATCTTATCACCTGGGAACCTAGGAAAATGGAAAGGATCACCTGGGTACATGACCACCGAAAGGTACGTGAACTTCTTGATATGCAAGAAGATACAACCCCATTTCGATACTTCGGCCCATGCCTCATCAGAGACTCTTCTTTTCCTTAAATCAGGGTTCAACCTGCAGATGTTTTCATAAAAGAAGGCGTCATTCACTCTTCTGAATTGATCCTCGGACCCCTTCATTGTCAGCTAAGGGAAATATTGATATATATGTTTTATTTTCCCTATTTCCCTTTGACATCTAATCCTGGGTAATTTCTCATTCCAGCTGCTGCATAGGTGACATATGATGACATATAGAACTTGTAGTAGTCAAGACTGTCTTCATCTAGGAATCAATCTCATTACTTATTAGACTGCTCTAATCAATCCCTTGTTCGTTCTTCTTTATAATGATCATGAATTGATACATCCACCCTTGGAATTATCTTGACTCAGGAAGTCCAAATACTCGGACTCAGCAGGGTGATAATATCACTGATTTCAAGGATGAAATCACTCTTGGGGACAAACTTGGGAAACCTAGAGACAACTGGCTTGGCCTTGATCAAGAAATTTTTATTCACATGCCTGATGTAGTCTTCTTGATATTTGTCCCAGTCTTTTTGTGTTGACTTAAGATCTACATTAACATATTCCTCAAAGTTGGGCAATCTTAAGAGGTCATCAAAGTAACCCCCATCCAACTTCACTATGGTTTCTCCTACTTAATTTTTCACTGAGCGGGAATCTGAGTCATAATTGGAAGCACAGGCCAGAATGAACTCAGGGCATTGAGAAGACATTGGGAATCCTGCTGCAAGAGGGAGGCCACTACTGGTTATTGACTTCATCCAGGGACTCTAAGAAGAATCCTTGGTTCTATTCCAAAATTCTTCCATGTCTATGTTACCAAGCTCTGTGTCTCAGATGTCATAATTGCAATCTATGTAGGAAGGGGACTCCATCTTCTGGTACTTGTACTTCATCTTTCCTGACCTGTCTAACTTATCCTTAGATTGTCCAGGATCTGACATGAGAAGTCCTGAAAGGAAGAATGCTTAGATGACTTCTGGTTGAACAATCGGGTTTGAAAGCTTGCTGAGACAACCCTACAAACCCACCACACTAACCAAACTTTGAGACCTACTAAGAACTTTGTGAAACCTGACACACTACAGTGTATATCAAAAACTAGGTCATGTAAGACACTTTGTGAAACCCGACACAAAGGCAGAACTCAGGTGATGTTGAACACTTTGAAAACCCGACACAAGTGGAAATTGTAATGATGTTGGACACTTGGAGAAACCTGACACAAGTAGAATCCAAAAGATGTTGAAACACTATGTGAAACCCGACACAAGCAGAAGTTGGAAGATGTTGAGACACCCTGTAAAACCTGAAACAAAGGCATGTTGGGTTTCTAGGGATGTCAGAACATGTAAAATTTCCACCAAGCTTGTAAGTTAGGATTTTTAGATTCTTCTCAACAATCTAAAGAGCATATCCCATGGGAAAAATAAGAAAACACCCAGGATGAAGTTTAAACAAGAGTTTCCATGGGAATACAACAAAAAATGAAGAAAACAACCCAAAACCCTAAACCCAAAGGGAAGAAAAATAAAAGAGGGATGAATGTCAAATGAAAATTTCAAAAACAAACCCAAAGACCTTAAAGTGGCAAGAAGAGAAAAATACCTTCAATAAATTTGAAAAATGGTCGAAGACGGATCATGAAATTGATCAAGAGATTCAGTTGAGTTTGGAGGTCGAAGGAGCATGTACGAAAAATCCACAAAATGAAAAAATACGCCAGGTAAAAATGACATGTAAAATTGAACTATTTATAAAGCCCTAGCATTAATTACACCTCCTCTGACATGCATGCCAACTACCAAACAACTCGACATTAATGCCATGTCATCATGCTTAGTATGTCTGAAAACCTGATACAAAGGTTTTCTTATCAAATCAGGTTTTAGGAACCAACTGACATGAAGCATGCAAAAGACATGTTTGGATGTTATCAAGTTCTAAAAACTTGATACAAAGGAAAGGTTCAGTTTTTGGGTTTCAGGAAACAAGCAACATGAAACATGCTTTTTGAAAGGTATGTTCCGATGCTCCTGAGTTTCGAAAAATTGATACACTGGAATGTAATCAGGTTTTGGTTTTTGGAAGACAATTGACATGAAACATGTAAAAGACATGTTTCCATGCGATGGAAACCTGAAAACCTAAATATCTCCTTCAAATGGCATTTTTAGGAGATTTTGTCAAAAAAAATTCTATGGTTATCTCAATTTTAGCTGAAATCGCTAAAAATGAGATAACAGGGTTCTCCTTCTCAAATGTAGCAATTGGCTTAGAAGGATATGTGGGTGTAGCCTTTGATTGAAATTTATATGTTCTTACAGAACCATAATTTAGAAGATAATTTCTCTTAACAACTTTTGAGTTAGGAGAGGAATCAGATAACTTACTTAGCACAACAGTGTGATCCTTGACAACTGGTGAATCTGATTTCTCTCTAGCTGATTCCATGGAAGGTGGTAATGGTGATCCCTTGCCGATGATATTATTTAGTGGAGGCTTTGAAGAGCTATCTTCTTTGTTCTTCCTACTCTCATTTTCAACTACTGAGGTTGAAACACCATTCTTGGATTGTGCACGAGTGAAAACAACACATGAAAAAATTAGAGCTTCTTCATCACCTTGCTCCTCATCATCAATGTATTTAGTAAGGCTATTGTGCATGCCAACCTCTTCAATTTCAAGATAGTTTTCATAGTCATCCATGCTTTCTTCTTCAGTTTCCTCAATGTCTGATTCTTCTTCTAATTCCCTAGTGTCAGAGATGGCATTGACTGGTGGTGCTTTAAGAGAAATCCTATGAGGAAGTGGAGCAATTATTGGTCTATCAAGAGGATTTGGTTTCCTTGTTGCATTCCTCATTGTGATTTTTGACAGCTGATTCTTCAATGGTGACAGAATTTGAACTCTAACCTTTTTGCTTCCTATTTGGTCCTTCCACTTTTCCAGAAAGAATTAGATCATCATTAGTATCAATTGTAAAGTCTTGAAATTCCCTCAATGTTCTTGGTTGGGCTCTTCTGAGGAAGAAACCAACTTCTGATGGAAAAGCACTGATGAAGAACCTTATCAATTTGTTTTCAAGGGGTACCACATCTTCTAGGATCCTTCTTGTCAACCTATCATACCTTGCTACAAAATATCTCATTGATTCTAAGGTCTCCTTCTTCATCTGAATCAATTGGACCAACATATCCTGACAATCATCTGTTCTCTTGAACCTATGTTCAAATGCACTTCTTATATCTTCCCAACATGTGACAGATCTTAGGGGTAGTATATAGAACCATTCAACAAAATTTTCTTGGAGTGACTCCACAAAGAGCATAACTGAAACATATTCATTTTCAACTCCCAACACTCCACAAATAGTGATGAATACTACTACAGTTCTTTGGGGAGCTGAGAACCATCCCCTCTAAATTTTGGGAAGTTTTTCCTTGAGCCTCTTGGTATCTCATGGAGTGGTTAAGAAAGATCCAGTGGACCAGTGTTTCCTCCCCATGGTACATTAGGTCTACAGGCTTCACGATCCCGTTCATGCTCACAATCCTAATCCCCCATTCTATGTCTATATCTATCTTCTAGCCTTCCTAAGGTTGTGTCTTCTACTACTACTCTTTCGTCTGCCTCTGTTTGAAGTCTCTCAATTTCTTTGAGTTGAGATCTTATTCCTTCATCGGGTTTTTCTTCTCTTTCTCTAGTTTCTTCTACGGTCTTCACGTCAGTGAAGTTTACAAGGTTCTCATTTATGTATGAAAATTCATCATCTAAAGGATTGGCAACAGTCAGGTTCCCAACTTAACCAGTTGCTTGAAAAGGAAGCCACTGGATTCCAAGTAGCTCTTGTCTCCTTTGAAGTTCCTCAAAAATGGGATCATTTTTTCCTCCTTTTCTTCGTTGTTGGGTGAATCTTCTATCCGCCAGCTTGAAAATATATGCTCTTCTCTAGGGTGCTAGAATTTGTCTCTGCCTTTCCAATTCGACAACACGTTCCTCTTCTAGGTCCACAATCCTTATGGCAACGAAGTAATGATTAACACTTCATCTATTATGCCAAATAGCTTCTCTCATATTAGAATCAATGTCTTCATGGATGTGAAAGAGTAAATCAGGTCTCTCAATAGGAGGATTTCCTAGAATAGCCATGATTTATATCCATGTAGTTTGTGTGATTATTTCAATCTCCAAAAATTTTCTTCTAGAATCAGTTTTTTGTATTTTATGACCCTGAGGTCATTTTTAGGTGCATCTGCTACAAAATTTGCCCTATGGTGGGTGCCAAAAAATTTTGGTGAGAAAATTTGTCTTATGGACAAATTTGTGGGTTTTAAGTCAATGTTATGGGAATCTAATTCCCTCTACTTGAATGGTGCAACTTCTGTAGGTGCATGCAAAAAGGTGGATTTCAATGGTGTCCTTTCAACCAAAGATCCAATAGGGGCACTCCACTGACCTTGTGTCAAAACTAGCAAGTTCTCACTAGAGAAGAAACTTTGTCTTGGAAAGGGTAAGGGGAGTGGAAATGGAGGTAGGAGAAAACTAATGTTGTGAGTAGAATATTAGATGCCCACACACATTAATTAGAAATTTCATTTACATGCATTTATAGTTAGAAGAAAAACAAATCCATAGGAGAAGCTACAAGACCGAATAAAATTCATTGGTCACAAGGTACCAATCAATCCCTCAATCAAAAAGGTGAAAATCACTTCTTTTATCATTGACACTAAAGAAAATTTTGAACAAAGCTTTGAGAATAGAGGAAATTCTAAGGAGAAGGGAAATTAGAAGAAATATGGTATTTTTTGTCTTTCCAGGTACAAAGCACTGTAGTATTTTTGAAATCAATCTCTAACCCTTGGAATAGATCTGAGGAGCCATTATATCTCATGCCAAAATGGTTACAACTTTACAAATCATTTACACCTCTTCAAATTCCTCCATTGCGAAGAAAACGCTCATGGTGGGTTAAAAACAAGATCTTGCAACATGAATGTTACATTTGGTTTTCCAGTTTGAATACAAACCATTTGATTTTCTCTTATAACTTTGAAATCGGGTCATCCACGTGGTAGGAAGAGATTGGAGCAGGTACGGGGGAAAGCCCTTTACGTTTTGTGATTTTTTAGAGATTTGGCAATTTGGAACAAATTAGCTTGCACCCCTGCTTCAACTTTTTAACTTAGGCATGTGGCACATTTTCATTAGGAATGGGGTCACGGCCCTTTTCTCAACATTTTAACCTTTTTTAGAAAAAATGCTAAAAAACTCGAAGTTCTCCATCGTTCTACTCTCCCACTTTGACTTTTCAATGGTAGGCTTCACCTTTGACTTTATCCTTTATAGCTTGATTTGGGTTGCGGATCACTTTTTAACTTTTTGCCTTTTTTACAAAGAGTCTCAAAAACACAAATTTCTCTACTGACCCACTGCTCTAATTGAAATCTTGACACGTGGCATCTTCTGATTGGAAATGGGGTCACGGCCCTTTTCTCAACATTTTGACCTTTTTTGGAAAAAGGCTAAAAACTCAAAGTTCTCCGCTATTCCACTCTCCCGCTTTGAATTTTCAATAGTGGGCTTCACGTTTGAGTTTCTCCCTATGGGCTTCAACTTTGACTTTTTCCTTTATAGCCTGATCAGGACTGCGGGTCACTTTTTAACTTTTCACCTTTTTTACAAAGAGGCTCAAAAACACAAATTTCTCTGCTGACCCACTTCTAATTAGGTATGTCCACATACCCATGGATGATGGGGCCAAAATTTGATGGGGAAGAAAACACCCATCATTCCCGACTGTGGGAAAAATACACAGAGGAAGAGAACTTCATCATTTTGAGTCCAATTTTTGAATTTCCTCTATGAGCTAGAGGCATGGAGGAAAAACAATTATTTGACGACCCAGACCATAGAAAAAGTAAACAATTTTGATTAAAAAAGGAGATTGTAAGGAGGATATTACGTGCACAGATCGGGAGGTGGAGAATTTCTCAAAATGAGAAAAACAGAGATTTAAACAACACTAGGGCATGGATTTTGCTATCTTCATCGAACTTTCAACTTGGCTTAAATAATTTAGGAGGGTGAGAGCTTGAAATTTTGAATTTAACTTGGAAAATGAAAAGTGATTTTCTAGAGACAACAAACTTGAACTTGGGTTCATCAACATGGGACTCAAAATCCCAGGATAACATCTTTCTCATGCACGGGTATGCACCCTCTTCATTAAAATAATTCCAAGTGAGGAGTTTTTTGGTGGAAACGGTACTTTGGAAGCACACGTGTAGTACCTTTCTTTGATCATTAATATAAGTTATATTGTGTTCCTACACCACTACTGTGCCCTTTCCACATGTGTGTGCTACTGTTGGGAAGCCTGCTGCTAAACTGGGGTCTCAGCCCATGCTCCCATAATCCTTTCCTAAACTTGTACTCTCCTCAGTTTCCTTTGGCACTTCTTTGATGCTTCGCTCTACTTTGTTCTCCACCAACTATTGGATAATACATTTCACCTCCATCTCTATTGTGTTATCCATTTTATCCTCAGTCAGGGTTAGGTCTTCTGATCTTTCATGTTTACTTCCTCACTCCCCCCTTTTTCATGAGCACTTTCCTCATTCTCATCTGTCTCTTCATTTCCTTCTTCATCTGACTTGTGTACATCATACACAAGATGATTTTGTGCCTCACTATGCTCTTCATCATCTTCATCACCTTTTTTCACCCTTTGCTTCTTCCTTACTGGTGACTCCAAATCAGGGGACTTATCTTTTTCTTCTCTCTCTGTCAACTCTTCCCTTACCAATGAATATTTCTTCTGTGGTGACTCTTTTCCAATAGGAGAACTATTCCTAGGGACGTAAGTACTTGTGCCCATGCCCGACTCATGTAACCCTACTGTCTACATGCTCGGTTCCTTTTTCTCAGAAGCCTCCCCTCTTTATCTTTTTCTTAGCATAACCATTTTCCTCACAGTGGGGTCCTGAGGAATGGAGACATCATCTTCAACATAAGCGCATTTTTCATACTTAGGCCTTAGGTACAAATACACCCTCATTGCTATCCTCCCGAAAACAAGAAATTTTACTGGTTTCAACATGTACACGTCATGGGAGACATAATTCTCCATATACGTGTGCATATTAGGGTATATTAAGTTCCTACGCAACTTGTGATAATCTTGATCTACTACACTTAGATCAAACCTAAGTTTCTTCACCTCTTTGAATGGATTGACCTCGTCTTGGAAGTATTGTGTCATGAAGGAGAAATGAAACTTACACGAAGGACTCATGGTGTTATGTATCAAAGTAAATCTTCCGATACATAAATGCTAGGATATGGTGAGCTTAGCCTCTCCTTATACTAATGAAGGTAACTAGTTTGGTATTCTTCATTCATCCATGAATGCATGTCACATCCACTTATACCACTTTTCTAGGCGTGCCTTATGAGTGGCCAACATGGCGTCACAAGTATGTTGTTCAAAACTCTTAGCAAGGGAGGGGTTCTCATCTGGGTATTCCCAAACAAACTTATCCGGCCCATCAGGAACTCCAATGTTTAAAAAGATAATGGTGAGGAGGAAATTACCAAACATGATCTTCTCTTCATCACGCACATCATTTATAATATACTCTATGATAAAAGCTAATAGGTTATAGATGGTCCCCTCCGAGATCTTGCAACATACATCTAACTAGGCCTTGTTGATATGTGTCCATCTCTTTTTTCCAGTAATATTTATGACCAAGTGCGTGGCTCATCACATGGTTGATGATTGTAGAAATTTCAAAGTAGCATGAACCCTTCTTGTAGTCATAAGATTAAACGGTCTTCTTAATGGCTTCTTTGTCTCCTAAATCATTGTCCAATGATTCTCCTTCTCAGATAAGGCTGGTGAACATAGAAATTAGTTTAGGGTTATGGGCATCCTATGACCTACAAAATAGAAGTTGTCTTCATGTACGTGCGACATCAACCATTGGTATAGTCACTCAGGATTTCTGAAATAGGGCAACTCGTAGAGTTGCAACAACCTAGCCTTCTCCATTTTTACCTTTACTTTTTCATCATAGATAGGCATTCCATCTGGTGTCCTTTTCTTTTTAGGAAAAACTAGTTCTAGTGTCATCTCATTTTCTGTAGTGCTCATTTGATGGTTGTAATCACTTGTGGCCATTTTTCAAACATAAAACACCCATTCCTTACAAATTAATATGTCATCTAGGTACTGCATTTCCTCTTACCATTCTTCATTGAAACTAGTAGAAACAACTTATTTTCCTTTGCCCTTTCCCTTCTTCAGTGAAATGTTTTCCACTTTCCTTGGTGGCATTCCTTTGTCGGGTCCTTAAAAATTCTTCCTTTCTCCTGGTCTTGGCTCTGCTCAACTTTGTGGCTCCAATCCTTTTCAAAATCTCCTCCAAATCCTATGCCCTAGTTATGTAAGCCTAACCTGGAAAACCCCTTTTCCACAAGACTGCGTAACACCTGTGGGATCCTTCCACACAAACTTCTTCACTTATGATTGTGTACTCTTTTCAACTCTAGTTTGCTGATCAAACTAGCTATGCATGTAAATCTTCAAAAAAATTCTCAAACCTTCTTCACAAAGATTCCTTAGTTTGTGAGAGATCTTTGATAACTTAAAATGCAAGGTAAAAAAATAACACACCCCCGATCTTCTATTTAACATTTCTACTTTTCTTTGTAATAAATACCATGCCACCTACCAATGTACTTTTACAATAAAGGAAGATTTTTCCAACACCAACCTTTAGAAATTTTCCTCCACTCTCAATCCTACGTGAAATACTTTGGCAAACTTCAAGCACACAAAAACACCTTACTGACCACAGATCCTTATGCACGTGCTTACAACGTTGAATGAATTCTTCCTCTGTTTCCTAATATTGGTTCTTGACATTAACTACTCAATGTTGTTCTTGATATTTTAATTCTTTTACGTGGTTTCTATAAAGTCTTTTGACACCGTCCTTTCCTTATGTTAACTACTTCTACGCAAAATCTTCCAATCCATGTGTTTTTTTATTTTTCAACCACAACCATAGCTTCTAGCACTTGTCACATCACTCCACCCCACACAAAAATGGATGTGTGGTCCTCTACGTAAAAAAAAAAAAACATTTGAGATAAATAAGTGGCTACCAAGGCATAAAACAAAACAACAAGAAAGGGAAACACAAAGAAAGGAAACTACATTACATAAAATCCTAGGGTAACTGGCAATACTAACTTATTTACAAACACAAAGAAGACTTATTTATAGTAGGGATTTAGCCTCCTCCCATTGAAATTTCCTAGAACCCATGTTGCATCCAGTACTTGTAACTGGAAAGCACTTGAATCAAGTATATAGGATACAAAGTATGGGACCAACCAATGGACATTGAATTTCCTAGGATGGCACAAAAAATTTAAATCATACGAGAGAACTTGTTAGTGCGAATTCACAGCACCCCCTGGATGTTGATCAGATTTCTAGTTTGATCATTCTAAGAATCCAATGTGATTGCACAACATTGAAACCTCTCTCCAAGTGTGGGACTTGTAAAAATGAGAAAGGAATCTCTAGAGAAGGCTCGTTCCTCTTCCTAAACTACCTGCCATAAGCTGTTCCAGTGCAGGTAAGATAATCTAATCCTAATCTAACCTTCCAAGGGACCAGGGAGAGAGAAAAGAGAAAAAGAACAAAAGCCTACACTAAAACGGTGATACACCAGAGAAGGAAAATGCTGAACATCTATCAAAACTGCTAATGAACACAGCTCCAAACCTACAATGAACATTCAAACGTGCACAAATACCTGCAATGAAGAGAGGCAAGAAGAAAAAAAGCAAAAAAACGAGCAAGGATGGACAGATGCATCACAAAACATGTTTTTTGTTGCTCCAGAAGTTTGCACAGAACATCATTTTAATGGTAAAAGGAAAAAATTCCATTACAGAGTAGGGGAGGAGGTTTGAACTCCATTTTCAACCCTGGGGAAGAAAAGAAAGGAGAGCAGAGCAAAAAAGATGAACAACCTTTTTAAAAAATGAGCCAAATCTAGCTTTATACAATGCATGGGTCGAGCCCAGGAGAGAGAAAAAGTGTAAAAACATGGGAGCCATTCCTCATTAAATGAATATGCATTAAAATAGCATGGGCATCCTTACAAACCCATGTCTTGACATTTTTGACCATGCTGGAGAAGAATGCGACCCATTTTGCATTAAAATTGGTTGTTGAAACGTCACTTCTGGCCATTACCACGTGTCAGAGATTGTTTCTTGATTTTATCTCTCCAAACTGAACCAAAATGCAAGATTGACCCTGGAATCATGTAGGGAATTTCACTAGATTTGCAATGATATAAAGAACGTGAAAAACTGAGCTCTGGATGAAAGATATGGAGATTTGAAGATTTAGGGAAAAAATAGGCCAAATCGGGTCGGCGGGAAATTTCAACCCTGGGGAAGAAAAGAAAGGAGAGCAGAGCAAAAAAGATGAACAACCCTTTAAAAAATGAGCCAAATCTAGCTTTATACAATGCATGGGTCGAGCCAGGAGAGAGAAAAAGTGTAAAAACATGGGAGCCATTCCTCATTAAATGAATATGCATTAAAATAGCATGGGCATAGTCTTGACATTTTTGACCATGCTGGAGAAGAATGTTTTGCATTAAAATTGGTTGTTGAAACGTCACTTCTGGCCATTACCACGTGTCAGAGATGTTTCTTGATTTTATCTCTCCAAACTGGCAAATTGACCCTGGAATCATTAGGGAATTTCAAGATTTGCAATGATATAAAGAACGTGAAAAACTGAGCTCTGGATGAAAGATATGGGATTTGAAGATTTAGGGAAAAAATAGGCCAAATCGGGTCGGCGGGAAATTTTTTGAATATTTTCCCACGCGTCGCCAGTCTAGGTGCCACGTGGCAAAATTTAATTGGTCCTACTCCATTTTACTTCATTTTAGCCTTTGGTAGATTTTCCAAAATTCCCCTGTCGTGTCGATGAGCTGGGACACATGTCACGCTCTGATTTGTCCACGGGTTCATCCTTTGAAAATTTCTTGCCACTTGGACACGTGGCATGACCTAATTCATCTGCGGGCCTCCTTGTTCTTATTTGAGGTGAAGACACGTGGCAAGATTCCATTCGTTGGCGGCTCTTTCGGCTTTTCGCGTCCCACACGTCCCTCGCGTACCTTTAGCCCGGCTGTCCTGGATGAAAATCTCCTGCTTCGGCCGATTCGGGCTTCCTTGTCCCGGCTATCCCAGCCTTATTCTTCCAAACTACCTGAAATGGACTGTCTTTCGTCTTTTCAGCCGGTTCGTGTCCCGCGCGTACCTACAGCCCAGATGTCCCAAACCGCGTGGATAACAACACTTAGTCATTGTTTCCACCTTCGGCCGGTTCACCTTTGCGCATCCCACGCATCCTGATGTCCCAACTACTGCAAGGACCTCCTGGCAGCTTTTCGGCCGATTCACACCTTGACGTCCCAACTGTCCCAAGTGCTGCCTGGGACAAAAATGTCTGACTTAGCCGATTTTCTCTGTATTTCAGCCCCAAGCTTCACTTTTTGCAATTTTTTCACACTTTTAAAAATTGTAGGGTTTTCTTCTTGGACAGGAGGGTTAGAAAGAAGCCGAGGGGGGCCCAAAAACATGATTTCAGGCTTTAATCAATCTTACTTCCTCGGGACTGAATAATTTTGGTGCATGTTATCAAAATTACCTTGAGGGGTGAATTTTGGATAACAGAACCATCTGCCCAACCTCAAAGTGCTTGTTCTTGATGTGTCTATCATGCCATGCCTTTTTCTTGGCTTGTTTAACCATTTTATTTATGTTTTTGATTGAAAAAATAGATAAGGGTAATGGGCTAGGAGGAATACCTGTTAAATGGGTTGGTTGATGGTTGTCACGCACGTTCTGACTTCTCGATCCAATGCCAATTACAAGAGCTTCATTTTGGCTAGGAGGAACTACCTGTAATAGAAAACAAGACCACAAAAGAGAAGTTAAATGATAGATGACAGTGGACTTCATAGCATATGCTAGTTCTGGGAAGTGTGACACTTCCTAGATGGCTATCAATCCACTGTTTAAAAAAAATCAATGCGATAAATAAATAAAGTCCTACTATAGCAGATATAATTTAAGTATCTCATTCAATTACAATAAGCAAATCTAATCACAATAGGATAGGTTATAGTTAGATCTAAAGGATGAGGTGTTTGTCACGGTGTTGGGACTAGTAAGTGTCTTATTATGGGTTGTTTAGGTCAACTGGTAAGAGGTTGTTAGGCTATATTATTGGGCAGGGTATAAATACAAAGATTGATGTCGGTTGGGTATAACTGATGATGGTTAAGTGAGACCAACAATGGTTATGGGTAACCGGCGTCGGTACAATAGGGTGACAGTAATTCAATAAAAACCTTATTGTAGAGGTTAAGTAAGGTTGGATGGGGCTAAAGGAAGAGATGGTGAGGTTTGTGGGAATACTGAGAAACCTCAAAGAGGTGGAAGGGCCAGGATAGGTGATTTGACAAGCGGGTGAGTGATATTTTTGGGTTTGTCAAAAGGAAGGCTATGGGGGAATGGGAATGTTAATAGAAAAATGCTAACAGAAATGAAAACAACTCTATGTAAAAAATAGGAATGGAAATGATTAATGATAAAAAAACTTACCAATGTTGTAGGTCCAATGGTTGGGTGGTGGTGATGATCAGTTGATGGAATGGAGCTTTGTGCAATAGTGACACTTCCTAAAATGTTATCATGAGAGCCAATGCTTCTAGATTTATCTTGGTGCTGGCTGTGAATGTCTGGGTACATGAAAAAGACTCTGGTTCCACTTACATGTAGCTCTCTTCTCATCTTCTTACTCTCAGAATGTGAAAACCCAAAACCTAGGTTGTTTAGGTGAATAAATGGTAATCGACGATGGTTCTGGTTGACCGGCGTCGGTTAAGGCGGGATTCCCTAGGTTTACTAAAATGGGCAAATATTTCTAATTTCTTGGGCCCAGTAAGTTTGTTCTCACTAATTAGATTGGAAACTTCCCTTCTAATGAGAGGGAATGTGGTTAGAGAAATCTTAGGCATTGATTTTAGGGTTAGACCAAATCTTAGCTCATTAAGGCAAGAAAGACTTAGTTATTGTTAGTTATGGAAACATGCCAAGAATAGTTCTAGGGTGAGATGGTTGGATGAGGTGTCTAGGTGAAGTGGTGGGGTAGAAATTAAGATAATTAGATAATAAATATTGTGAGGATATATATATTAATTAAATTAAATTAATTAAATAAATAATGATGTGGGGTAGAAGGGGCCATGGTTAGGTGAGTATGTTTGAGCTAGTTATTTGACAAGGGACCAAGGGGAGTGTGACCCAATTTTGGTGTCTACATTTTACCCCTTTTTGTTGCATAGCTTGTATTGGTAAGCATCACTAACAAAAATAAGATGTGGTTGCCCCATGTGTGGGTGAAGGTGATCCCCCTTAAACTAGGAACGGATGAGGTAGAAGACAAAGCCTATGAGTGCTTTGATTAAGGTGGATATAATGAAGAGGAAGGTGGATAATGGGGGTAATGGGGTAAAGGTCCAATTGGGTAATCAGGGTAATGGGCTAGGGTCAAAGGTAACAACAAAAAATGTACACACACGTATAAATTACAGCATGGTACTAAGTTGAAGAGCATGCTATCTATACATCATCTTAGGTCGATAGGTTTATCCAAACAAAGTGATGTGATTCCAGTATCCAAGGTATAGGATATGGTTAGGAAGCACAACATAGGTCAAGTGTAGGAAAGTTTAGGTATGTTCCGGTACACCAGAGGTAAGGTCGGGATAAATGGCATGGTAATAGGAAAAGTAAGGTCATTAGGTCAAACAACATGGGTAACACCATCGCAAGGTATAGTGAGCACATGAGTTCATAGGTCACTAATAATGTTTCGGATGCAGGTATCTAGGTAACGACATGGGTAACAGTGTCACAAGGTATAACGAGCACATGAGTTCAAAAGTCACTAATAATGTTTCGGGTCCAAGTAGCTAGGTCACGACATGGTTAGGGCCAAGGTAAAGGTAAAATAACAAGTCCCAAAACACAATTAAGGACAGGTATGGTTAAGGTCAAATGGTGGCTAGGTTGGTTAAGTGCTGGTCAGAAATTGGGGAAGGGTATGGGCAAGAGTATGATAGGTAATCGATGTTGGTCATATGTAACCAATGACGGTCTAGGTAAGCCGATCATGGTTTGGGTATAACCGACCACATTTTTCTAGGGCACATGATCGATGTCGGTTTAGGTATAACTAACGTCATTCATGTCAATGTGGGTATATAAAAAGAAAAAAGACATAATATGGATTCATTTATACATTTTGGATTTTGTGAAAATGATGAGAGCACAAAAATTTTGTGGTTTGGTGAGAGGAAAGTACGTGGGACCATACCGAGGTGAGGTGGAGAGATCCGGTTGGAGAGGAGAGCCAAGTAGATAGCTCCACGTGATCAGGCAGAGTGAGGTGATTGGTAGAGAGGTTGGAGGTTGATTTGGACATGGTGGAGGCAGGAGATGGTTTGGGTGGACCACTAGCACAGTGGTCAGACATGCCACCACAGAGGTGAAATCGAGACAAGGTAAGATATAAGCTTTTCTATGTATTTTTGTTAAATGTAGAAGAAAATATAGGTTAGGGGGTGTGGCTAAATTAGCGCTATTCCAAATTAACCCTTGGAAAATTTGGTCAAGAAAACTCATGTACATAAGAAAATTATGAAGGAAATGAATTAGACCCACGAGCTCACATTCTAGGATGATAAATAGGTTACAGGTGGGCACAGAAATGAAGGAGAAATGTCATAGAGAGAGCCATGTGTCCTAGCGGCGCTTCTCTAAAGATTAATCCATAAAGGGAGGCTCAAACAAACCCCACATCTCCACATGTCCCAGGTCAAAGTGGGCCATCAAGGGGAAAGTTAGTTTTTTGGCCCTTTTTATTCCAAAAGGGGTGAAAGTTCAAAAATGGGCTGTAACTCTGCCTAAGGGAAAAGGTCAGCATTTGAGCCCGAGTCAAGCCAAAGCCCACCCTCCTATACGGACCTGATACAAACTTCGAAGGGGCATATCTTTTGACTCAAGGATCAAAATATTGTAAATCTAACACCATTGGAAAGATCTCGGCCTCACCTATGCCACGGAGGTCTGAAACTTTAATTTTGAGGAGGTTAGGTGAAGAAAAATGGAGGAAACATCTTCTAGCCTTCAATGTAGGATCCATTTGTCTCAACAACCAGATTGGATTCGATCTGTTTCTACCATTTCCACTTCTTTTAAGGTGTCAAACCAAGGATCGATGCAGTAAAGATAGATTTAGGGGAAAATTTTATCAGAAGCATTAACAATAGTGGTTGAGATCTAACCTACTTTTCCCGCTTCTCTCTCTCTTTCTTCCTTCAGGTTGAATCTATAAATATAGGGGCATAATTCATTATAAAGGGTTGTTATTCATTCTTCTTCCCTTCCCCCTCTCTCTTTTCTTCCCCAGGGTCAAAAATGGATTCTGAACCTCATTTCACGGCTCTATAATGGCATTATCTTGCCTCTTTCCCACTAATGATGTATTGTGTGAACTTTTGGAGTAATAAATTCTGTTTCGTGATGCATCTGTCCATCCTTTGCTTATTTTATTGTCTCTTCTCACCTCTCGTCATTGTAGGGTATACTATGCATATTCTGATGTTTGTTGCAGGTCCTGTGAGTTGTGTTGAATGGGTTTTGAAGTGGTGTTCTATGTGAAATTTATCTCTGGTCTATGGTGTATCTTGTCCACGCTCTCCTCTAATCACCTCTCTCCACTTTAGGCAGTTGAGATTGTGACCAGCACTCCCCTTTTCTTGGTGTTATCACCTCGTTATTATAGGATGTCTCTTTTTATGCACTTTCTCTCTCCCTGTCTCCTTGGCATTGTTAGAGTAGCTATAATTGGACATCATTTCTGCATTAGGAGTAGTTTAGCATTAGGATTAGGAAGAAGAAGCTAAATTTATCTGGAGGGCCATCTCAAGTCCATAAGTCCCGCAGCTTGAGAGATAGTCCAATGTTATGTAAATCACACCAAATGAGTCTGCCTTAGAAAATTATATTTTTAGAGCTCATTTGGGGGTGTTGTATTTCATGTTAATAGTTTTGGCATGCCCAGTGGGATAGGTCTGAAGCACCTTACCACTTAACTTCATTAGGTTCGATGTGCTCTTGGTGAAGATTTCAGCCTTTGGAGGCACTTTCAAGCACATCTGGCGACTCCATCTGGTCAAAAACCCATTCTCTGAGTTGCAAACCTTTTCCATCCATTTCCACCCACTTTCATCTATTTTCCTCTTCCATCTCTTCCATTTTATCCCATTCCATGAGGTTGTACAATTATGACTTCATTCCCTTCATGGAACTCACACTTACAACAATACAATCCACCTCAAGTGTATTTCCTAACTTCTCCAAATTAACATTATAATCAGATCTAGGATCATTATGCTTACCCATATGAGCAGTGTCAAAACCAGTTTGACTATGAAGCTTACCAAGAACAAGGGGATGCATATGATGGAAATAGTTATGCAGAGGATATTTGTCTACTGGAGAAATTAAAAAAATGGAGGCTGACATGGTTTAATTTAGGGCAACAACTTAAATGATGGCTTTCAGAATTGGTTGTAAAGAACCTTTTCCATGGGAAGGCTCTTTTCCAAGACACTATAGCCCTCAGGAGAAGCTGGACTTCATGATTGGAATGTTTCCCTAATTTACATAGTGGATTGAGGACATTAGGGCTTATGAGCGAAGTGCGAGACAACCTTGTCAATGGGTAAGTCAATCACCAGCTCCCTACCTTTAATTTTCTCTCCCTAAATCTTTATCATTTTGATAGAGGCAAGAGTCAAGTCCCTCACTTTCTGCTCGAAGTGTCAATTTCATTTCTCCATCCCCTAGTCTTCCATCCCACCTCAATTTCTCTTCCCTTTTCCCTTCTAAACCCAATTCCCCTCTACAAGAGCCAAAATAAATGCCTTCCCCTTTGCCAAAAACAAGGAAAAAACTAGTGGAGACCCCACCCACCACTCCTCTTGCCTTCCCAAGTCCATATTGGGAAGAGACTCCAAAAACCAGCCAAGGAAAACATCAAACAAAGGAACCCAACAAAGAAGAAATGATAGAAAATCTGAAGGGTTAGGCTACTAAATTTGAGTTTTCAAAGGTTCCCTTGTTGGTTAAGCCTATGGGGGAGACTAAGGTCAAGCCAAAAGTGGTGGAAGCTCCAGCTACAACACAAGCAAGGGAAGAAGGAGCTACTCCTAATCCAAAAGAAGAGGAGTACATTCCGACTATGGAGGAGGACCATACAATTTCACAGGCTCCAAGTGTAGAGCAGGCCATAGAAGAACCTTTAGTTCTTCCTCCCACTTCATCCCCTTCAAGCTCTGATGTTGAGGAAGAGTTTGAGCTTTCAAATGTCATGTTTGAGGATGAAGGGAACCATGGTGAGTCAATTATAGATTAGGAGGACACCATGAAGGAGATTGAGAACCTGTAGCAGGACAATAAGGAGGAAAATTACTTGTCTTACTTGGAGGATTGCCTTAATGGAGGGGAAACCATGGAGATCACATCATTTTTTCCTCTATCCATCTTCCAAACACATGAACTTGCTGCCATGAAGGAGGATATTCAAGTGCAAAATCCTGCACTCCATAATGGCCCTCTAGAACCAAGGTTGGAAGATATTGATCTTCCATGTTCTTCAAAGGAGTAGGAAGAGAAAAGGCAGGAGGATGTCATCATCTCTCTCACACCATCCACCCAAGAAGGTCCACATGAAGACTCCCTTTTTGGAGTTGAATTTTAGAGAAATGGGCACATCCAAAGGATTAGACCGTGCCCGATTAGGTATTTGGTTTCATTGGAGCCAAGGGAGAAGCCAAAACTAGTCATGCCCACTCCAGGGCATGAGGATGAGTATCAAAGTACCAAGGGTCACCATCAACACCTCTAGAAGTTTGATGCAAGTCAGATTGAGGAGGTATTTCCCATTAATGTTGATACCTTGATGATTTAGGTGGAGGACCGTCTTATTGATAGTTTTTCACTCATACAGGAAGCTATATTTAGTGTCAAATCATTTGCATGGCTGCCCCTCTTGAGAAAGGGAAGCTACTTCTTCCTACCTATAGTAGGATTTGTTTAGTATTCTTTCTCTCTAGTTAGTGTAGGAGTAGGAGTAGAGTTTTGTTTCCAACAGAAGAAGTACTTATGCACACTTTGCATGTCTCATTTGAGGCATGTATGATTTGGTCTTTGTATATAAGTTTTATATATTTTTCTCCAAGGGTGCATAAGTCCAGGATCTTCAATATTCATGGCAAGAAGACTCATAGCAGTCTATAACAGTTGCTAGCTCCAAAATGGAACAAATCCAGAGCAACTTAAGCTGTTTTGAAATAGTCCATTTCAGGGACAGGTGAAAGCCCGCGTCAATACAATTTTCTACTCTCAGAAAATCCATTTTAATATTTTCTTATGAAAATTAATAGTGTCGACACATTGGTGGATTCAGAGTTAAGAAGAGTTTAGTGAAGTGTAGAGAATCGGGGAGTCCATTTTATAAGAAGGATCAGTGTCACGCCATCATTCTTGACTCCATGCCCAATAGATGCTTCAAGGCCACTAGTTTCTTTATCTAGCAAGCAGATGTCCCCGTGAGTCACCAAATTGTTATCCCAAATTCACCCCCCAAAAAATTTGGTCAAGACAATTGCTACACATAAGGAAATTATGAAGGAAACGACTCAGAACCGTGAGCTCACATTCCAGGATTATAGATAGGTTATAGGTGGGCTTGGCAATGAAGGAGCATTGTCGTAGAGAGAGCCATGTGTCATAGCAGTGCTTCTCCAAAGATGAATCCATAAAGGGAGGCTCAAATAAGCCCCGCATCTCCACATGTCCCAGGTCAAAGTGGGCCATCAGGGGGAAAGTTGGCTTTTTGCCCCTTGTTATTCTAAAAGGGGTAAAAGTTTAAAAATGGGCCGCAACTCTACCCAAGAGAAAAAGTCAGTGTTTGAGCCCGAGTCAAGCCAAAGCCCACCCTCATGTATGGACTCGATACAAATTTTGAAGGGGCATATATTTTGACTCAAGGATCAAAATATTGTAAATCTGACACCATTGGAAAGATCTCCGCGTCACCTATGCCACGGAGGTCTGAAACTTTAATTTTGAGGAGGTTAGGTGAAGAAAAATGGAGGAAACATCTTCTGGCCTTCAATGTAGGATCCATCTGTCTCAACAACCAGAGTGGATTCGATCTGTTTCTACCATTTCCACTTCTTTTAAGGTGTCAAACCAAGGATCGATGCAGTAAAGATAGATTTAGGGGAAAATTTTATCAGAAGCATTAACAATAGTGGTTGAGATCTAACCTACTTTTCCTGCTTCTCTCTCTCTCTCTTTCTTCTTTCAGGTTGAATCTATAAATATAGGGGCATAATTCATTATAAAGGGTTGTTATTCATTCTTCTTCCCTTCCCCCTCTCTCTTTTCTTCCCCAGGGTCAAAAATGGATTCTGAACCTCATTTCACGGCTCTATAATGGCATTATCTTGCCTCTTTCCCACTAACGATGTATTGTGTGAACTTTTGGAGTAATAAATAATGTTATGTGATGCATCTATCCATCCTTTTCTTATTTTATTGTCTCTCCTCGCGTCTCATAGTTGCAGGGTATACTTTGCATATTCTGATGTTTTTTGCAGGTCCTGTGAGCTATGTTGAATGGGTTTTGAAGTGGTGTTCTATGTGAAATTTATCTTTGTTCTGTGGTGCATATTTTCTACCATCTCCTCTAATCACCTCTCTCCACTTCAAGTAGCTGAGATTGTGACCAGCACTCCCCTTTTCTTAGTGTTATCACCTCGTTAGTGTAGGATTTCCCTCTTTATACACTTTCTCTCTCCTTGTCTCCTTGGCATTGTTAGGATAGGTATAGTTAGATGCCATTTCTGCATTAGGATCAGGAAGAAGAATATGGCTTTCTCAGGAGGGCCATCTCAAGTCCACAAGTCCCATAACTTGAGAGATGGTCCAATGTTATGCAAATCACACCAAATGAGTTTTCCTTAGAAAATCAAAATTTTAGAGCTCATTTGGGGGTGTTGTGATTTTACGTTAATAGTTAGAGAATTTGAAATTTGGTGGTTAAAGTGGGTGAGATTAGGGGAGGGAAAAACATATAAGTAGGTTGAATAGGGTTGGGGAGGTTTGGGGAAAGTTTGGGTAGGTGTCTAGGAAAAATGGGAGAGAAATGGGTGGAGAAAATTGGGGGTTCAGGTTTAGGCGCAGTAACAGTGACTGATGTCGGTTAAGGTATAAGAGACATCAATCTTGTTACACTGACATCAATCAAGGATGAGGGGAACCGGTGTCGGTTATAATGGACTGGTGATGGTCAGGAGTAATCGGTGCCGGTTAGGGTAAAAGGGCTACAGGTCTAGGAAGGGTAAGGGGAAAGGTTAGGTAAAGTGGGTAAAATATATAGCGGGTGGGGGGAAGGGAAGAAGGGAGGGGTTGAAGGTCAATGTTGGCTAAAATCAAAATTTAATAATGTGTGTAATTGGTTGAATGTAGGCCAGGGACCAGCTACAGATGAGAGATAGGGTACCTCCCTTTCTTGTGGAGGTACGGGGGGTATGACAATTGATGAAGGGTGCCATGTTGCAGAGGTTAGCCTGATTGGGGTCAGACGCTACTAACATTTAGTCCAAGAGTTGAGTTTTATGGTCACTCTCATCGATAGATGGGACTCAATGACCAATACCTTTCATTTTCTGATGGGTGAGATCACAGTCACCCTAGAGGATGTGTACAAGATTCTGTGGCTACCGATAGTGGGGATGTAGGTGTATTATATCTCCTTAGAGGCATTTGAGGAGTTGATGTTGATTGTGTTTGGGGAGAGGCTGTTAGAGATGAGGTTTTATAGCACCAATATTAGCTATGGAGATATGTACCAAACCCATCTAGAGGAGATGAGGCTGGTAGTGTTGCTGATGGAGGTAGTATGCTACTTTGCACTACCAAATGTAGAGGGTGGGAAATTCCCATGATCATTAATGGGGGTTCTACATGACATGGTGGAGGAAAGGACTTGTTTTGCATGGGTGCTTGCATTCCTAGTTCAGTTATATAGAGAGTTACGGTCTTATGGGTGGTTACATAGATTTAGCTTGTGTTGTACTTTCCTAGTACATTACTGGGCATATGAACACATTGTGTGTGTGTGTCCTATTGGTATCCCTCGGGATAATGCATTCGAGATGAGTTTTTTGTGGGTGGGATTTAGGTGACGGGTGCCTGTAATTAGAGAGTACTGAGTTGCTAGAGCTACACACGATGTAGCCTATTACAGCTAATTGCTAGAGGGGTTATCTGATATGGACATTATTTGGAGGCCCTATGTGGTTTTTCCATCATATGGGCTGATGAAAGAGGAGCTATAAGGGATACATCTTCTCCAATGGATAGAGGGGCCACGTGCTAGAGAGCACGAGATGGTACCAGTTGACAAGGTGAGATGGTAGTTTAGGCTGCTTTAGGATATACCTCCACCCTTCCCATAGTATAGGATGGAAGTATTTAACACCTTGAACAAATTGTTATATTTCTCTTTCCATTACAAGAATTGGCATGTGATTTTCTTGAATG
This sequence comes from Taxus chinensis, assembly GCA_019776745.2. Classification (NCBI taxonomy): domain Eukaryota; kingdom Viridiplantae; phylum Streptophyta; class Pinopsida; order Cupressales; family Taxaceae; genus Taxus; species Taxus chinensis. Next base: position 27,482,151 of record CM034154.1, on the reverse strand, counting down.
AGATGTGTTTCCTTTATTAATTGAAAATCATTCTTGTTATGGATAAATCATCTCTGCTCTTGGATTCATTGGATTGAAATGATATGGATTTCAAGAATCCATTTTCACTTCTTATTGATATGTTGCAATCAAATTTTTAGAGTTGCATACTTATCTCCTTGTAGTGACTCATCCTTGGATCAATTTCAGTCATCTAAGGAATGTTTTAAATCTTCTTAACAGACTAAATGGTAAACTGGAATTCATTGGTTAAGAGACATAACATAATGAACTTGTGTTTTTATAATTTTTTTATTATCTTGAAATATTGTGCCCGCATTCTGTTGTGTGTTGTGCTCGACTCTTCTTGATTGACCTTTGTAGGGAACTTAATTGCATTGAGGGAAATAGAAACCTACTTCAAGATTCTTGAGAAAGAGAGAATATAAATGTATCCTATATATAATAAGATCTATCCTAATGGGATTCAAGACTCAAGTAAATTTTCCTAACTATTTATATGCCACTCTACGTGGGATAACATCCTAACCTAAGTTTTTAATACTAAGTTAGTATGAAGGGAAATAACCTAAGGGATGTTAAGTTATTTATAACCTATTACCTATACTATTTGGTTAAGCTATGTCCTAACCTAAGGTGGTAATCTATTTGTTTGAAGGTTATATGATAAGGTTATACTTTTAAATTAACCTAAGATCTAACCTAAGAAAATTGTATCTATCCTATACTAAAGGGGTATGAAAGGGAACCTATGGGTCGATTGGTAAGAGGGAGCTAAGAATAAGTTCCTAAGCTATTAATGAGATGTGATTTTGATTTAATAGGGCTGAGTACTGCCAGACTTGGTAATTACAAGAAAATTTAGTGGAACCTACGATGGAGGCATCACTAAGTTTGGAAATGCATGTTGAAGTTCAATTTGGTCTCGCCAACTTTGGATGGCAGTGGCAAGGAGAGATAGGTGAACATATGTAATTTAATGTCATTAATTGGCCTCGGTTTTGGTGAGAAAATTGTCTTGGAAGGCATGCTGGTGGATTTGTTAGGGGTTGTTTGATTTTGCACACTTCACGATTTTTTCTCTGCATGGAGCTATCTAGTTCTTCGAACCAATAGTTTGATCTGTACTTTGTGGCTATTTTTGATTTCTTTGATCTATTTTTAATTCAAGGAAAGTATATGAGGCTTTGTGGAAAAATATTATTGTTGGTTGATCTTGCTTGGAGAAGAAGAGGTGTTGGAAACTTGGCTAGAAGTCTCATTCGAATTGGCAAAGGAATTATCAGGCATGATAGGCTATACCCATTAATATTTCTTGCTTTCTTCTAAATGATTCATTAAAACAACTCTAGTCACTTGAGATATATTTACACATGATGTGTCTGGTTTTTTACTTGCATGTTTTCATGAAATCTATGTGGTTTCTGGAATGTGAATCCATGGCTCTTAATAGTAGTTATTGGGAACCTTCTTTATATTAGTTATTAATGGTATTCATGCAAATTTGTATTCGAAGCTCTGTAACTTGCATTCGAGACTAATGTTGACTGAATTGGCCTTACTACTTAAATGGTTATGAATCTCCGTTTTAGTCTTGTGTTTCGTTGATCTTGAAGTGGAGCTTTGTGGTTGTTCTAAGTTTGTATTGAAGCTTCGTGATTTGTTATGACATTTTATTGGGAGTTTGTGTTTGCTTTGGACTGAGTTGGAACTTGGTGTAGTTCTGAAATTTTGGTTGAATCCTCATATTTAACAACTACACTCGTATTTAGTTCTTGTGAATGTTAAACTTACTGATGAGTTGTTGAGCTTTGTTATGTACTTACACTCTGAACTGGAGTTTTATTCTTCTTTATGGATTTAGAAATGCTTGAACCCGTAACAGAGCAATGGTGTTTATTTTGAGCTTGTATTTAGGGCCTTGGGTTTTGTTATAGGCTCGTATTTTATCTTGTGCTTGTCTGAGCTAGAGTTAGAGCCTTGTGGGGTTCTGAACTTATGTTCAAAGCTCATATTTTTCGTTATATAGGTATTCCATTATTATGGAGTTTTGAACTTGTGTTAGAATCCGTGTGTTGATTCTTTACTTGTATTATGATCTGGAGTTTAGTGGGTATTAAGGATTTGTAAAGCCTTAATCTCATTAACATTGTCTACTTAAAGGGGGTCTTATGAGTTTTGTTTTGGTCGGAAGTAGACCGCGTAACTTCTTTTTGAGATCTCGTCTATTTTGATTCTTGTGAGGGAATGGTTGTATTGCTTCTATCTTTTAGGCTGCACTATGTTCTCAAACTTGACAGAGTGTGTGAATTAGGAGTGTATCCTATTCATCTCTTCCCTGAGCGAACCCGTGTCTTGTGGAAAGCTTGACTGTTTTGTTCATAGAAACAAATGCACTTGAACTACATCCTATTGTGGGTTTGGTTGATTTTTAGTTTGTTTGGAACAGTCGTATCAGTTATAGAGGGTTTATGGAATGTATTATTTACTTCCTTTTTGTCTTTGATGTTGAAAAAATTCTTACCTGTCATAAGATTTTAACTGGAACTTGAGAGGCTTGTGATGATTCTATTCAGTCAAGTTGGAAGAAGTTTGGGATAGTGCTTGTCTTAAATGAATTGCTTAGTTTTCTTACTCTCTTTTAATATTTCATCTGATTCGTGGGTTTTGATAAAATGTTGAATATAAAACATATTTTATTGAGCGTATGAAGGGATACAATATCACTGTTCTAAATGCTTGGTAATATTGTTCTTCTTTGGGTTCGTGAGTGGAATTGACCCTTGTCTATCTTGCATTGTTTGTGTATTTCTATTACTTGTTGGGTTCTTTGAACAAATCTCCAGGTTTTAGATAGAGAAATGAATATGTTCTCTTGGGGACAGTTCCTGTTTAGAGTCTGTACTATGAATTTCATTCTGAGGTTTGAATTGAACTTGAACTTGGTGAATGGAAATGGGTAAACCAGTTTGTAAGCTTGTGATGGAAAGTTTTTAGTGTGTATTATATAACTGTACATTAGGTTTGTGTTCTCTTTTGGGGAACTAGATAAAGAATTTCATTTCATAGTATAAATGAAATGAAATATGGATTGGGTCCTTTTCTATTTGAGATCCTTTTTCTGTTGTTTGTATAAGTTCATTTGATTGAACTTATCTATTTTCAATCTTCTTCTTAGATGGAAAATTTATTGTGGAATGTTACGTTTCAAGTCCTGGAATTGAGGCAGATTTGTGTGATTTTAAACCTGTAATTTCCTTACTAATGATGAGTGTTTGGAAAAAAAATATAGCATGTAGTGATTTTCCTTCCTTTCATTATGGAATGATGAAGTATTCTTATATGAGCTATGTTGTAACTAACTTATTTTGCTGCTTAGAAAAGACAAAGGTTTATTTCAATTCTTCTGGAATTATGATACAATTGGATGACAAGACCTGTTGATTGTTAAAAAGAAATTTATAGGATCAATTAAAGATTGTGATATAATTCTGATGTTGCAGATTATCTTAAGTTATTTTCTTAAAAGTTAATTCATACTCTTTTATGGTACTTCTTTTATGTATGTTATTACTTATGATTGTTTGTATGATGTATATTAATTATTTCATTAAAGCAGAGTTATTTAATGAAACAATTAGTGGAATGCACTTTACTTTAATGCTTAGTGCTTATCATGCTCAGTTCATTGAACTGACCCGTGCTAGCAATTTTGTAGATGGACATCATAAGTGATAAACGAAGACAAGAACTTTCATGATGTATTGGCTTATTCAATTCGGAATCTTGTGTAAAGAGTTTTGAATTATTCTTGAGTTCTATTGGAAAAGAAAAGTGATGTTCTTTTAAGATCTTATTTATGATTGACATGCAGAATGTCTGAATTGCATAGTCTTCTAAATGTATATTTTAAATCATGAATTGAAAGGTTTGTGTTGGACTTCAATTTGTGAAGTGAAATCTTTATACTTATATGCCGGAAATAATAGTGATATCCTTGCGGTATTATTTATGTCTATTTGTATACTATTACTATTATCAGATATTTAGTAGGATGAAGGAGATAGTATAATCTCCCCTATTATAATGCACCGGTTAAATTGGAAAAGATGTCATTCTTTAACTGCAAAACTATAGTTTAATAATGAAATACGTTTGGGACATACAATTAATCTATATGTGTAATAAATGCTAAAAAGGTTATGTTGAACCCTACATTTAACCATGTAGAGGAAGACTCTTCCTCTCTGAAAGAACGATAGATAAGATGATTAGTTTTTATGAGCCTTAATCTTTATAACTTCATTTATAAAGTAAACACTAGTTGAATCTAGGTGGATGTCACACTTGATATGGACAACTAAGTTGCATTAGGAATTAAATGTTGATGTTTGTTGTCCTGTTTTGGGAATAACTACTTGTTATGCCATGTTAATGAACAATAATGCAAACATGGTTTAATGAAGTTCTCCATACCTAATTAGGATAAGTATGGGTAAGGAACTTAATGAATGTTGGAATTAGGGTTAGGCATGGTTTCTTTAATCTTAATCTTAATCCAATTTAATTATGATTAATAACCACTAAGGGGGTATGTACATCTTGATGAGTTAGTTCTAACAGATGTTGGCACATGCCAACTACAGGAATGTACCCACGAGAAGTCTTGGGACTTCTCGAGGATACAATGTTACAGTTGACATGTGGCAACACCCTTCTGTATTTGTTCATCTAGATTTACACACATTTGAACTTGAACTTAGTTTCTCTCTAGGTCAAGTTAGTAGCATGTTTAGGATAGGTAGTAGCTTTCATTGACTCAGGGTACCTCAGTGCATCCGGTTGACTTAGGTTAACCAAGTATGCCCATATACCCTAAGTCATCGTGATCGTCTTCCTATAATAAATTATGTTTCTAACCCGAGCTAGGGCTCAAACCTTGGACAAGTGGACTAACGGAAGTCAGTAAAGACCATTCAAGCTAACAAAAGAGTGAGGTGAAGGACATATTTCAGAATGATGGGTATGTCGTCTAGGAATAGTAACATGAATAATACGTTGAAAATATTTGGCCAAAGTATTGCAAGTTGTTGGTTGCGTTGTCCTATGTCACCTAGTTTAAAGCAACATGATGTTAGATGAATATTGGTAACAAATATTCAGATAGGTTCTTTAAACAGATCACTCAGTACCCAAAATAGGGTAGGAGAACCAAGTATACATGTAGTATACATAAAGTATTCTATACTTTAAGTTAACATGAGAGATCAGTTGGTAACTAAGTCATGGAATGAGAGATTGGTAGCATAACGAGTCATTACAGTTACATATGGCTATCTGTTATGAGATTGATTGGCATGGAATGTGTGTTCTAAATGATGTTTTATTTAGAACAGAGAACATTATGTTTCTAAAAAATGAAAAATTCACCTTGTTTCTAAAGTCTTAAAATGGGAATGTTACATCTTGGTATCAAAGATGAAGGTTGTAGCTCTTAGACCTATTGTGTCCATAATCTAATGAAACTTAAACTGTTCTTATTAACAGAAAATGGTTAGAATAAGAAGAAATGTTGCAAACAATCCTCTGCTTGAGGAAGGAGCAGCAACTTCCCCAGAAACTCGATGAGATCCTTGCTTCCCTGTTCGACAAAAGAGATTGTTTGACTGTACTTGAACAAAAAATAATGGGAAATGAGGAGGAAGAAGATGATGATAACAATAATTAACCACCTCCTGGGGACAACGCCCATATAGGTGTTGATTACAACAATGTGAATATACCTGATAAACCTGAGAACAAAAAATATAGGCTGAGCAGCTAAACTCGCTAATGATATAAAAAGGAAAATTCCACCCAAGTTTGATGTCAACACATTAGGAGATGGGGCTGAGAATTAGCTCAACGCAAGATGGAGAAATACTTTGCAATAAGGAATTTCTTAGAAGAAACAAAGGTGATATGGGGAGCATATCAGGTCTTCCCATGAGGCATCTTCATGTTGGGACAGCCGTAAGGCTAAGTTAAATATTAGATGAAACTAATATAACATGGGATCAATTTAAAGGTTACCTTAAGGAAATTTTGGCTACCGCAACTTTACTATGATCAGAAAATGATTGAATTCCAAAACTTAGCTTAAAGAAAGCTAACTGTAACTAAGTATTAGGAGTGGTTTATTAAACTCCTTAAGTATGTATCCTCAATACCAAACTAATGAGAAGTTTGGGATATGAAAATTCATCATGGGATTGAATATTGTTATAGGATGGGGAGGTGGATGTTCACAGACCAACCACAATGGAAGGGGTTGTTGAAAAGGGCATAAGGTAGGAACATAAATTGAAGGCAAATTTCTGCTCATAAGGAGGAAGTAAGGAATAAAATTCCCAACTCCTCTTCATCATCTCTTGCACCTAAGAAAGGACCATGGAAGAAATTTAGAATGAAAAGTAACTTTTCATCTGATACTAATTAGAATGGAGCAACAAAATGAGTTTTTGCAAGAAATTCATTGAGCAACTTTGTCAAGAATAATAATAACGGATAGAAGTCCTATGGGGAGTCAGAACGATAACTCTAGGGCTGGAAATAAACCTGAGCCTAGAAGGGGGACCTATAGGAGGCTATTGTAACTGTGGCAAAGATCATTACACAAATCAATGCCCCTAGAAAAAGGATGATCGTAATTAGGCAGATACTTGTAGTAGTTGAAAAGTAGGCTGAGAAACAGGCCACGCCTATAGAAGTTCTAGGTAGGTTATTTGGTTTACCTATTAACTATTATTTTTGACACTGAAGCTACTAAATGTTGTATTTCTAGTAAATTAGCATCAAAACTAAAAAGAAAAGCTGGAAACATGGATAAAACATGGACCGTACAGTATGGAAACAATGTTGTTCATACAGTTAGTATGTATCTTTTTAGAGTAGTCCTTGATTTACCTAACTTTTCCCACTAAATTTGATCTTTATGTTGCACCTTTGGGGTCTTATTATGTAATCATAGGTGTTAATTGGTTAGCACAAAGATAAGGCTAAAGTGGAATATTTTGAAAAACACATTAATTTTTTATATGACCTGTAGAAAACAATAGAGATTCAAAATGTGAAATGTGAGATTTCTGTTAGAATACCGTCAGCTATGCAACTTAAAAAGGCCAAAAATAAAGGTTGTACTTTATATGTAGTAAAAATTATAGAAACAACTGAAGAGAATAGTGATGTCATGGAATAATATCCGTTGTTACGAAGACTTCAGTGACATATTTCTCAGAAGAATTTCCAGGTCTTCCACTCCAAAAGGGAGTTTGATTTCACAATTGATATCAAGCCTAGAACTGAACCTATTTCTAAAGCACCATATCAAATGAATACTACATAATTGGTAGAGATTAAAGCTCAGTTGCAAGAAATTTTGTCTAAAGGATTTGATTAGACCAAGTGTTTCACCTTGGGGAGCACCAGTAATTTTTATGAAAAAGAAGGATGGAACACTTAGGTTGTGCATTGATTATAGAATGTTAAACAAAGTAACAATCAAGAATAGATACCCACTCCCTAAGATTCATGATCTATTTGATCAGATGCATGGAGCATCATTATATTCTAAGATAGATATTTGAGCTAGAATATCATCAATTACAGATTGAGGATAAGGACATTCATAAAACAACTTTTGGAACAAGGTATGGATATTATGATTTCATGGTTTTACCTTTTGGATTAACAAATGCACCTGGAACATTTATGAACTTAATGAATAATATATTTCAAGAATACTTGGACAAATTTGTGTTTATATTCTTCGATGACATTCTCATATATTGTATAAGTATTGAGGAACACCATGAGCATTTGAAGATAGTTTCAGAAATTTTGAGAAAGAGACGGTTATATGGTAAGCTATATAAATTTTCTTTCTATGACACATACAGTACACTACTTGGGACATATAATAAGTTAGAATGGAATTGCTCCATAGATCCTTCAAAAACTATAGCTATAACTAAGTGGCATGTAACAAAGAATGTACATGATGTTAGAAGCTTCATGGGGTCTTGTTGGCTACTATAGAAAATTTGTAAAATATTTTTCTAAGGTGGCTGCACCAATAACTTCTTTACAGAAGAAGGATAAAAAAGTTTGTTTGGAGTGAGAAATGTGAAATTGCATTCAAAACTTTCAAGGAGAACAATTAACTTTAGCACCTATTCTAGAAATACCAGATCCTAATGGAGACTTTATGGTGGTAACTGATACATCTGGTGAAGGTCTAGGAGGTATTTAGTTACAAAATGATCATTTCATAGCTTACAAAAGTAGAAATCTAAATTTACATGAGTTGAAATATGATCCACATGATTTATAGCTTGTTGCCATTGTTCATGCACTTACAAGTTTGGAGGCATTACTTGCTTGGTAAACCTTTTGAATTTAAAATTGATCATCTTAGGCTGAAGTATATCTTCACTTAGCCAAATCTTAATGTAAGACAATGAAGGTGGTTAGATTTTTTATCTCAATATGATTTTGACATCAATTATATCAAGGGTAAAGAAAATAGAGTGGCTGATGCTCTAAGTTGTAGGAAGCACATTTCTACGCAATTATAACATTGAGAACTCAATTTAAGGATGAAGTAAAAAGTGTTATGGAATATGATTCTTACTTTCAACAAGTAAAGATCATGCTTTCCACAGATCCTAGTGATTTGAGGTATACATGTTTTCACTTTGATAACGAAAGGAATCTTAAGATTTGAAAACAGGGTATATATACCATTCGCTAAATGATTTAAGAAAGAAATTGTTAGCAGAATTTCACAATTCACGTTTTTCTGGACACCCTGGTATTACAAAAATGCTTATTGATATAAAACAACAATATTTCTGAAAAGGAATGTAAAAGGATGTTATTGATTTTGTGACACATTACCTTGAATGTCAACGTGCTAAAGTAGAACATATGCACCCAGCTAGTTTATTGTATCCTCATAGCATACCATAGTACAAATGGAAAGTGATAAGCATGGACTTTGTACAAGGGTTTCCTATGTCAAGAAATAAACATGATGTTATTTTAGTAGTTGTGGATAAACTAACAAAGATAGTACATTTTATTGCTGGTAATTTGAAGGATGATTCTCCCGTGTTAGCTAAAATATTTGTACATGAAAATTTTAGATTACATGGAGTACCTGAATCAATCTATCGGATAGAGATTCTAGAATGATGTCAAGGTTTTGGAAAATGCTTAATGCAGACTCTAGGAACTAAGCTGAATTTTAGTTATGTGTATCATATGGAAATGGATGGATAGATTGAAAGAGTTAATCAAGTTTTAGAGGATATGTTACAAATGTATTGTATGGATCAGCAGTATAAGTGGGAAGAGTACCTTTCACTACTTGAGTTTACATATAATAACACATATCATGCCTCTCTTAAGACGACACCTTTCAAAGCATTATGTGGAAGAAAATGCAGAACCCTATTAGTTGGGACAACATTGAGGATAGAGAGGTAATTGGACCTGAAATTCTTACTGAAATGGAACAAGTTAAAATGATTTGTGAGCACTTGAAAGAAGAAACAGATAGGCATAAGAGTTATGTTGATTTAAAGTGGGTTGACAGGACATTTGAACTTGGTGAGAAAGTATTTCTTCAGTTTAAACTGAAAAAGATCTCTATAAATTTTGGCAAAGCTTCCAAGTTATCACCTCGTTATGTCATACCTTTTCAGATAGTTGAAGTAATCAACCCTATAGCTTACCATTTAGTATTACCTCCTTCTTTGTCACGAATGCATGATATTTTTCATATTTTTTTGCTTAAGAAATACATTTCAGATTTATCACATGTGTTAAATTGAAATTCCTTGTAGGTCTAAGACCTAGGAATAATTGTGGTCAAACCCATACGAGTGCTAGAAAACTCACCAGTTGCATTTAAGAAATCGTGAGATAAGTCAATGTAAGGTCCAATGGGACTAGTTTAATGAAGAAAGTGCAACTTGGGAAAACCTTGAAGATATGAAAACTACTTTTCCATATTTATTTGATTAGAATTGACTAAGGATGACTAATAAAAATTGTGACTTTATCTTTACATGACAATAAGTCTGCTAGTTATGGACAGACAACTATTTGTTTTTGAATAAAGAGCTATGTGAATGCTAAAATTTGGAACTTTAAATTCAGATATTGTTGCAAACATATGTTATGAAAGTGAATAAATTGATTATCCTAAATGCAATGATTAAAATGAGATAATTATTGGGATGATGATTCTTTTTAGGAGGGAAGTATGTAACACCTTGAACAAACTGTTATATTTCTCTTTACATTACTAGAATTGGCATGTGATTCTCTTAAATGAGGTGTGTTTCCTTGATGGTTGAAAATCATGCTTGTTATGGATAAATCATTTCTTCTCTTGGATTCAGTGGATTGAAATGATATGGCTTTCAGGAATCTATTTTCACTTCTTGTTGATAAGCTATAATCAGATTTTTAGAGTTGCAAACTTATCTCTTTTTTATTGACTCATCCTTGGATCAATTTCAGTGATCCAAGGAATGTTTTAAATCTTCTTAACAGAATTGAATGGTAAACTAAATGTCATTGGTTAAGAGACATAACAAATTGAACTTATATTTGTTGTAAATTCTTTATTATCTTGAAAGATTGTGCCTGCATTCTGTTGTGTGTTGTGCTCGACTCTTCTTGATTGACCTTTGCAGGGTGCTTAATGGTGTTAAGGGAAATAGAAACCTGCTTCAGGATTCTTGAGAAAGAGAGAATATAAACGTGTCCTATATCTAATAAGGTCTATCCTAATGGGATTCAAGACTCAGGTAAATTTTCCTAACTCTTTCTATGCCACTCTACATGGGATGAACATCCTAACCTAAGTTGTTAATACTAAGTTAGTATGAAGGGAAATAACCTAAGGGATCCTAAGTTATTTCTAACCTATTGCCTATACTATTTGGTTAAGCTATGTCCTAACCTAAGGTGGTAATATATTTATTTGAAGGTTATATCCTAAGGTTATACTTTTAAATTAACCTAAGATCTAACCTAAGAAAATTGTATCTATCCTAAACTAATGGGGTATGAAAGGGAACCTATGGGTCAATTGGTAAGTGGGAGCTAAGTTGTGCAGTTCTTAAGCTATTAATGAGATGTGATTTTGATTTAATAGGGAAGAGTACTACCAGACTTGGTAATTACATGAAAATTTAGTGGAACCTATGTTGAGGCATCACTAAGTTTGGAAATGCATGTTGAAGTTCAATTTGGTCTTGCCAACTTTGGATGGCGGTGGCAAGGAGAGATAGGCAAGAATATGTAATTTAATGTCATTAATTCACCTCGGTTTTGGTGAGCAAACCATCTTGGAAGGCATGCTAGTGGATTTTTTGGGGGTTGTTTGTTTTTGCATGCTTCACAATTTTTGGTCTGCATGGAGCTATCTGGTTCTTCGAACCAACAGTTTGATCTAGCACTTTGTGGCTATTTTTTATTTCTCTGATCTATTTTCGATTTGAGGAAAGTATATGAGGCATTGTGGAAAAATATTATTGTTGTTTGATCTTGCTTGGAGAAGAAGAGGTGTTGGAAACTCGGTTGGAAGTCTCCTTCTAAATGGAAGAGGCACTATCAGGCATGATAGGCTCTACCCATTAAGATTTCTTGCTTTCTTCTAAATTATTCATTACAACAACTCTGGTCACTTGAGATATACTTTTTCATGACGTGTCTGGTTGTTTACTTGCATGTTTACATGAAATATATGTGGTGTATGGAATGAGAATCCATTGCTGTTAATAGTATCTTTTGGGAACTTTCTCTGTACTAGTTATTAGAGGTATTCATGTGAATTTTTACTTGAAGCTCTGAAATTTGTATTGAAGCTTTGTAACTTGTACTTGAAGCTAGCTATAACTTGCATTCGAGACTAGTATCGACTGAATCTTTGTTTCTTGTATGGTTTCAAATCTTTATTTTAGTCTTGTGTTTTGTTGAGCTTATAGTGGAGCTTCATGGTTGTTCTAAGCTTGTGTTGAAGCTTCGTGATTTGTTTTATGATTTTATTGGGACTTTGTGTTGTTTTGGACTGAATTAGAACTTGGTGTAGTTCTAAACTTTTGGTTGAATGTTCGTATTCAACAATTATACTCATATTCAATTCTTGCGAATGCTGAAATTACTATTGAGTTGTTGAGTTTTATTCTGTACTTACAGCTTTGAACTGGAGTTTTATTCTTCTTTATGGAATTGGAAATACTTGAACCCGTAATAGAACATGGTGTTTATTCTGAGCTTGTATTTAGGGCCTTGGGTTTTGTTATAGGCTTGTATTTGATCTTGTGTTTGTCTGAGCTAGAGTTAGAGCCTTGTGGGGTTCTGAACTTATGTTCAAAGCTCATATTTTTCACTATACATGTATTCCATTATTATGGAGTTTTGAACTTGTGTCGAAATCCACGTGTCGATTATTTACTTGTATTCTGAGATGGAGTTTAGTGTGTATTAAGGATTTGTAAAGCTTTAATCTCATTTAACATTGTCTGCTCGAAGGGGGTCTTATGAGTTTTGTTTTGGTCAGAAGTAGACTGTGTAACTTATTTTAGAGATCTCCTCTATTTTGATTCTTGAGAGGGAATGGTTGTATTACTTCTATCTTTTAGGCTATATTGTGTTCTCGAACTTGACAAGGAATGTGAATTAGGAGTGTATCCTATTCATCTCTACCCTGAGTGAACCCGTGTCTTGTGGAAAGCTTGAGTGTTTTGTTCATAGAAACAAATATACTGGAACTGTGTCCTATTGTGGGTTTGGTTGATTTTTAGTTCATTTGGAACAGTCGTATCAGTTGTAGAGGTTTTTTGGAATGTATTATTTACTTCCTTCTTGTCATTGATGTTGAACAAATTCTTACCTGTCATAAGCTTTTAACTGGAACTCGAGAGGCTTGTGGTGATTTTGTTCAGTCGAGTTGGAAGAATTTTGGGACAATGCTTGTCTTAAACGAATTGTTTAGTTTTCTTACTCTCTTCTGATCTTTCATCTGATTCGTGGGTTTTAATAGAATGTTGAATATAAAACCTAGTTTACTTAGTGTTGTATGAAGGGATATAGTATCACTGATCTAAAGGCTTAGTTATATTGTTCTTCTTTGGGTTCGTGAGTGGTATTGACCCTTTTTCTATCTTGCATTGTTTGCATATTTCTATTCCTTGTTTGGTTCTTTGAATGAATCTTCGGGTTTTAGATAGAGAAATGAATATGTTCTCTTGGGGATAGTTACTATTTAGATTCTATACTGTGAATTTCGTTTTGAGATTTGAATTTGAACTTGAAGTTGGTGAATGGAAATAGGTAAACCAATTTGTAAGATTTGTGATGGAAGTTGGTAGTGTGCATTCTTTGACTGTGCATTCAGTTTTGAGTTCTCTTTTGGGAACTAGATAAAAAATTTCTAAGTTTTTATTAGATAAGGGATTTCATTTCATAGTATAAATGAAATGAAATATGGATTGGGTCCTTTTCTGTTTGAGATCCTTTTTCTATTGTTTGTATAAGTTCATTAACTTGAACTTATCTTTATTTTCAGAGATGAAAACTTCTTGGATGAGATTGGAAAAGATTTATTGTGAGTCTAGTTAGGATTTATGGACAGTTGGTTTTAGGAATTATAAACTACTAACATATAGAAGTTAGTAGGACTAGATTATTTTGTTTCCTAATATTCTTGTTGCAATTGGGATTCTTGTTTAGCTGTTGCCTCTTTATTTATGGACTCCTGCCTTTGGACTGAGGAAGTGTTGAGTGTTCTAAACCTGATTCTATCCTTAAGATGAAAAGGGAATAGCATGTATTGATTCTCCTTCCTTTGTTTATATGGAAATGATGAAGCATTCTTATATGAGCTATGCTGTAACTAACTTATTTTGCTTCTTAGAAAAGATAAATGTGTATTTCTATTCTTATGGAATTATGAAACAATTGGATGACAAGACTTGTTGATTGTTTTAAAGTAATTGATAGGATCAATTAAATCTTGTGATATAATTCTGATGTTGCAGATTATATTAAGTTATTTTCTTAAAAGTGAATTCATACTCTTTTATGGTACTTCTTTTCTGGATGTTATTACTTATGATTGTTTGTATGATGTATATTAATTGTTTCATTAAAGCAGAGTTGTTTAATGAAACAATTAGTGGAATGCACTTTACTTTAATGCTTAGTGCTTATCATGCTCAATTCATTAAACTGACCTGTGCTAGAAATTTTACAGATGGACATCGTAAGTGATAAAGGAAGACAAGAACTTTCATGATGTATTGGCTTATTTAATTTTGGATCTTGTGTAAAGAGTTTCGAATTATTCTTGAGTTGTATTGGAAAAGAAAAGTGATGTTCTTTTAAGATCTTATTTATGATTGACATGCAGAATGTCTAAATTTCATAGTCTTGTAAATGTATATTTTAAATCATGAATTGAAAGGTTTGTGTTGGAATTCAATTTGTGAAGTGAAATCTTTGTACTTATATGCTGGAAATAATAGTGATATCCTTGTGGTATTCTTTATGTCTGTTTGTATACTATTGTTGTTATCAGATATTGAGTAGGATGAGGGAGATAGTATAATCTCCCCTATTATAATGCACCAGTTAAATTGCAAAAGATGTCATTCTTTAACTGCAAAACTATAGTTTAATAATGAAATACGTTTGGGACATACAATTAATCTATATGTGTAATAAATGCTAAAAATGTTATGTTGAACCCTACATTTAACCATGTAGAGGAAGACTCTTCCTCTCTGAAAGAATGATAGATAAGATGATTAGTGGTTATGATTCCTTAATCTTTATAACTTCATTTATAAAGTAAACACTAGCTGAATCTAGGTGGATGTCACACTTGATTTGGACAACTAAGTTGCATTAGGAATTAAACATTGATGTTTGCTGCCTTGTTTTAGGATAACTGCTTGTTATGCCACGTTAATGAACAATAATGCAAACATGGTTTAATGAAGTTCTCCATACCTAATCAGGATAAGTATGGGTAAAGAACTTAATGAATGTTGGAATTAGGGTTAGGCATGGTTGTTGTAATCTGAATCTTAATCCAATTTAATTATGATTAATGACCATTAAGGGGGTATGTACATCTTGATGAATCAGTTCTAACAGATGTTGGCACATGCCAACTGTAGGACTGTACCCACGAGAAGTCCTAGGACTTCTAGAGGATACAGTGTTGTAGTTGACATGTGGCAACACCCTTCCATATTTGTTCATCTAGATTTACGCACATCTGGACTTGAACTTAGTTTCTCTCTAGGTCAAGTTAGTAGCATGTTTAGGATAGGTAGTAGCTTTCATTGACTCAGGGTACCTCGGCACATCTGGTTGACTTAGGTCAACTGAGTATGCCCATATACCCTAAGTCATCGTGATGTCTTCCTATAATAAATTATGTTTCTAACCCGGGCTAGGGTTAAACCTTGGGCAAGTGGACTGAAGGAGTTAGTAAAGACCATTCTAGATAACAGAAGAGTGAGGTGAAGGATGTATTCTAGAATGACGAGTATGTCATCTAGGAATAGTAACATGAACAGTATGTTGAAAATATTTGGCCAAAGTATCACAAGCTGCTGGTTGTGTTGTCCTATGTCACCTAGTTTAAAGCAACATGATATTAGATGAATATTGGTAACAAATATTCAGATAGGTTCTTTAAATATATCACTCAGTACCCAGAATAGGTAGAGAACCAAGTATACATAGTATACATAAAGTATTCTATACTTTAAGTTAACATGAGAGATCGGTTGGTAACCGAGTCATGGAATGAGAGATCGGTAGCATACCGAGTCATTACAACTGCATATGGTTATCTGTTATGAGATTGATTGGCATGGAATGTGTGTTCTAAATGATGTTTTATTTAGAACAGAGAACATTATGTTTCAAAAAAAAAATTCACTTGTTTCTAAAGTCTTAAAATGAGAATGTTACACACAGGTTGTTATTTTATAGGCACATGTGGCCACCCTACAGGTCCACGTAGCGCAGGGACAGGTACCCGCACAAAGTGGAGATGGGGATGGGGTATAGGTGGACTCCCTATAGGCATAAATTATAGGTTTGTAGGGCCAGTTAGCCATTACAAATACACAGGTTGTGGCCCTTTAGGACTAGATACAAGCATAGGTATAGGTTCCCTTAGGACACACATAGGCATAGGGACAAGGTCTCTCTTTATAGGTACCAACGGGACAAGGTCTCGAGAGAAAGGCACAGGGACCGAGATTGATGGCTCCACCAAAGATAGTACTAATAGAAAAGTTGAGGGATGTCTTGGGTGAGGTCAGGTATTATTAGGATATTTTGATGGCCGCAGAGATATATTATCTATCCTATGGGGAGTATAGAGCACATTAGGCCTTGAGTGAGAGGACCAGTTTGTGTACCCAAAGTGTAGAGAGTATAGGGGGTGGCAAGCCCTAAGATAGGGTCAGAGTGAGACTACTAGTGCACGGAGGCCATCTCCAAGTGAGGGGTAATCAGAGGATAGATTAGGGCATGGTGGAGAGTGGTTGTCAGGGCACCCCACTGGATGGGAGATGGAGGAGACTAATGAGATAGGGATGGATATCAGGTGGGGTGATTATTAGTCATCATTGATGATCAATGTATCCATGTTTTTGACATATTTTTGATATGTATACCGGCCTGCATGCCGAAGATGATGAGGATGTAGATGAGAGTTTTTGTTATGTTTGATCATATACCAGCTTGCGTGCCAAAGATGGTGAGGTTTTATATGAGATCTATTGAGAGATTGTGATTATTATTGGTATATATGTTCACCTATATTTTTATACAGACTATCTAATTTATAGATGATGGTGTACATGTTTTATTTTGTATTGCTATATATAGATAGGTGGAAATCAAGTGGATTAGGCCTGATAGAGTAAAGGTTGTGTATGCATGTTGGACTCAGATATATTTAGGTATGGATGGAGTTAGGTCATAGGCATGGATTGAGTCAGGTTAGTTCAGGCATGATGGAGTCAAGTTCATTTAGGGATGGATCAAGTCAGGTTGACTTAGGCATGGTGGAGTTAGGGTTGTTAGGAATGGTTGAGTCAAGTTGGTTAGGTACGGTTGAGTTTCTAATTCATGAATTTGTGTAATTAATGATGATTTGGATCATGTTAAGATGATTTGTAGGAAAATGTATGTTTATGGTAAAGAAATTATAGACAAGATGAAATGAATGTGTGAGTTATGATGGTAAAGATGTGTAACAATTATTGCTTGTTGGGTGTAATTTCTAGTTATTGATATAGAAAGAAAACTAAGTAGAGTTGAATGTGAATAGGAAAGGGAAAGAGGAAATTGGTTAGGGTAAAGAGTGGCTGAGCTAACCTCCAAGGCCCCCCTACCCTCGAAGTGCCACCTATATAGTCTCGACGAAAAGGGACCTCAGACCGATGTAGTTCTCCCATAAGCTAGGGAGGATTAGGGTGAAATATCAGAATTGGTTGATGGGTGCTAGGCATGGGTGAATGTAGGTCATAGGCATGATTGAGTTTAGATCATAGTTGTGGTTGAGTGGTTTTTAAATACAGGCATTGATGATCTAGCCCCATATAGGATAGTCAACAAGTAATGAGGAAGATGAATGGTAAGAGGTGGTAAAAAGAGCCACTTAATTGATAAGAATCCTAAGGAGTTGACCATACCTAAGAGAGACTCATGAACAAAAGAACCTAAAGGCATTACATAATGGACCATTCTAAGTGTGAAGAAAGTCACATAATCACAAAATGTCACATTTATGGCAAGTCCCTTAAGTAACAAGGAAATTAAGCAAAAAAGGCAAGGAGGTGAGAATGGGAGGTTTAGCATAACTTAGTGTATGCTGGTGTGTTTTTTGGA
This sequence comes from Taxus chinensis, assembly GCA_019776745.2. Taxonomy (NCBI): domain Eukaryota; kingdom Viridiplantae; phylum Streptophyta; class Pinopsida; order Cupressales; family Taxaceae; genus Taxus; species Taxus chinensis. The sequence goes on along the minus strand of CM034154.1, from coordinate 27,464,175 downwards.
ACAAGAAACCTAGAATCCAAAATAGGAAATTCCATGACGAAAATTTTATCTTTTTTCTTCATTTTTTTGTTTTTTAATAGATTGATTGATGCAGGAAGTCTATATGGGATGAGTATATTATCTCCTTAAGGTCTTCGTGAAGCTGATTGATGTGGGAAGCTTCTAGACAATTTTATAGATTTCTGTAATGACCTTATATAAATATCCTTTAAGGGAGAATTCTATTTATAGTGGTCGAATTAGAGTGAAGAGATGTCCCGTTTGGGGGAGTCATCTTTTGCTGGAAGTTTAACTCAAGGAGTTGCATCCCTTATTGTTTTTATATGTTTAAGTCATTGACAAGACTATATAGGAAGATTAGGTTCTTGTTTAGAAGACAAGACCATAGCATACATAGATTAACTATGAAATAGGTGGTTTCATGTGATGGATGACCATGGGATTCCATCTTGAAGAAGAAGAAAAGTATCCATGAGAATCATGCTATGAGTAGAGCCATGGTACTCATATTGAAGACAAGGCTAAAAGATGACAAGTAATCACATGATTCTTGTTTACTTGTGGATCCTTAAAATGGGTAATATGAAAGGTGAACAACGCTCAAGGGATGAGCAATCAACTGACAGAAAGTGATATAGGACTTGATATCAACAATATAATGGTTGAAGATGTAAGGCATTAAGGGGCTCAAGTTCAGGTTTACCTTCGAGTGAAGACAAATGATAAGCACCTGATCCATAGGCATGGGTAATGGTCCAAGCCAATTAGGAGAAAATTTTCCTTGTTTACTTTTCTTCTCTTTGGTTACATGATGATTTTTCTTGACGAAGAGGTTATTGACTTGAAAGGTTCGTTCATGAACACATTTTTCATAGGCACATTTAATATGTTTTTGGTAGATTTGGAGATGGTCAAGAGCATTGAGACGACACTCATCTAATAACTCAAGTTGTGCCAAATGATCCTGGAGAAATTCATCATCATTGAGCATGTCTTGTAGTGAGATGCGAAGAGAGGGAATCTAGACTTTGAGAGGTAAGACAACCTTGGTACCATAGACTAGAGAAAATTGAGTGGCAGCAATCGAAGTGTGAATACTAGTGCAATAAGCCCACAAGGAGAATGAAATGTGTGGGTTATCTTGAGTGTTAATGTTGATTTTGATTGTTGATTCATTCAACATGGTCTACATCTTAGAGGGTAATGACTGATGAATATAAGAGTCTTCTGCACCAAGGTAGGTGAGAATGGACTCATCGTCCTGACATTAAATGGCATTAATTAAAGGTGTATCATCATCGATCATGTTAGGATATAGGAATGGGAGAGAAGAGGGGGCCTCGCCATTGCGTTGATAGGTCAATGGTCCTAGGGAAATGGTTTTTATGAATTTTTTTTAGGAGGAATAGATTAGGGATCTATGGACTTCGAGGGTGAAGATGGTAAAGTGGGAAAATGAGAGGGGGAAGATTTATCATCTTGGATAAGGTCAACACGAACCTTCTTGGAGGGTGTAGCGTCAAAATCAATGCCACTATGTTCATTGTGTTTATGAGAGGTACATGAAATGATAGTATGGCGGGCTTGTTCATAAAAACAAGATCCAAATCTTTTTCACGCACACCGATGGAGGAAAGTGTGAGTGAAGTGGTTGTTAGTGAGGGAGTGTAGGATGGATGAAAATGGTTGATTTTGGAATGGAGGTTTGGGTTTATAGGTGGCCATATCGAGTCCCCCATACATGAGATTAGTACGAAGGTGGGGAGCACCATAAGGAAAAAATTCACTGATGCAGATGTCATAACTGGGGTGTTGGCGGAGGTTTCCATACTCTTGCAAGGTGAGGAAGGTGACGATATTGTATAGGCGGTATTCCTCCAGAGTGAGGCATTTAAAAACACCTTCTAAGCGATCAATAGTTGGTATGTTGGTAGTGGGTATAAATGGCTCATTAGATGTTGGGGAAACAAGTGCATCAGTGGTAGAGGCTATAATTGCAGTGGGGATAGCAAGGCTAGATGCAGCAGAAGTAGTGGTGATTTTGGTGGATGGGCTCATGGGTGAAGGTGAAGGGGTGATAGTGGCAGATGCCTTGACCGGTACAAGCACATCATTGGGCCACTATAACATGTTATAGGTCTTGAAAGGTGATGGGTCGACAAGGAAGGTGTAATTATGTCCCTTGTGTTCAAATTTGAGGCATCGATGTAAATCCTAAGGGACACAACCCATGACACAAATCCAAGGTCGATCGAGTAGAAAGTTATATTGGAACTCTCCATCTAGAACATAGAAAAGTTTTGGGATAGTGCTGGTGGCCACACAGACATGGAGGAAAATTGTACCTAGGGTAGAGGTCATGGCATCATTGAAAGAATGTAGCATAACAGGGTTACCATGCATGCATTTGGTAGGTATCTGCATTTGGTCATATGCATGAGAGGAGATTATATTAATGCTAGCACTGTCATCGATCATAACACATCATATGTGTATATTATCGATAATGATGGAGATGAAAAGAGTGGGGTCGGGGTCATTGGATTGGAAGGGAGAAATATCTTCATCTAAAAAACTAAGGGCAGCCACTTGGTGAGTAGGTGTAGGTGCAAAGGAAGGTGAAGACCTAGTGAGAGAGGCTATGTGGTGAGGAGCAATGATGGAGGCAACACGTATGGGGTAATTTGGTAGGACTTCAATAGATTGAAGGACCTCCATGAGGGCTTGACGATGTGACTTTGAGGTTTGGATGAGGTCATATAAAGACATTTTGAAGGGCGATTGGTGTATAGTTGTTTTAGCATTGTGCGATGTGTGACCGCATAAAAAATATGATATGCAGGACCTCGAATTGTGATTTTGGGTATGGGTGTGGCTGGTATGTTGCGTACATGGTTGGTTGATAGGATAGTTTATTTTTCCTTGCCCTTGTATTTTTTAGCACGGGTGACAATTTTGATCATGTTAATATGAGGGGAGGCAAATGAAGAGGGTGTGTCATGGAAGGTATAGTGGCATGAGGGATAAAAACCTAGTGGGAGATACAATCCTTGTGAAATAAGTAGGGTGCATTAGCATTTTTACGGTGGTTTGGCCAACTATATTATACAAACCATGTTAATCTCGAATCTCAGGGGTGGATCAAAGAGTTGTAGGGGTGGAGATTTTGGTCACTGAGTAGGTAATTGGAGAATATCTGTGGAAATTGGTGAAGGTGAAATGGGGTCCTCATCAAGAAGATCATCATCATCAAAATTTTCTTTGGGAGGACATAATTGGACTAGGGCAATTTTTAAGGCCTTACAATTCTCTACATCATGTCCTGGCACACGATGGTAGGTGTAAATTTTGGTTTCGTCAAACCCTTTTGGTTTGGGTTTGAGTGGGTTGTAAGGTCTAAGAGGTGGTAATGTGATGACAGAATTTTTGAGGAGATTGGTTAAGATTTTGGCATAGGACCTTGCTAGTGGATCAGAATGGGAGGTGAATGTGGGGTTGGGTACATGTATAACTAATTACGGAGGAAGGGGATTTATAGGAGGGGGTGGGTTTTGTCTACTAGTTTAGTGTGTGGTGTAGTCTTTGGTGTTGGTCCTAGCTGCTTAGGTAGGGGCATGACAGAAGAGTTGGCAATGGAAGGTTTGGTTGGTTTAACTACGTTATTGGAGGGTAGCGAATTATAGCTTTAGGTTGCATCCTTTTGGGCAAAGGTGACACTGGTGTATGAGATGTGGAGGAAAAAGTAGATGGCGGAAGAGGATGGGTTACCCATGGGGGTAACTGAGGTGTCACTGAGATGTGTGGTAGAGGTTGGGTAAAAGGTGTGAGTGAAAGAGAAGAAAGTGTCATGGGTAGTGAAGAAGTTATTGATGGTAGTGGAGGTATGGGTGGTAAGAAGGTTATGGGTGATGGTGGAAGTTGTGTGGGCCACCTAGGTATATTAGAGGTTCATAATAAGGAGATGGGTTGCTGCGTTCTGGGTTTACCGGTGGAAGGGGTTTGCTTGGCCAAGGTCGAGGGGTGAGGTCCTAGGATGGACGGAAGGGGTGAAGGTGATAATGGTGTGGTAGGTGAGGTTGGTGTATGGGGCCTAGGAGATTCGATATTATTTTTAGGGGCTAGGGTAAGTTTAGTGTTATTTTTGGAAGATTTGGCTAAATCTAATTTGATGGGTGGGTGAGTAAGGCTAGCTATCTGTGTGACCCCTAAAGTAGTGATAGGTTTAGGTAAGGGAGATGATATAGGTGTGGGTAGGTGTTGGAGTATAGATGTATGTTGGTTTATGGGTAGAGGTGTGATTTGGTCCATGGGTGGTGATGTGGAAGGTGTTGCAATAGTCATGCTTGTGTTTGATTTGGTCTCTTGAAACACTTTTGGATAGATAGTGGAGGTGTCGGTGAGGGAGAGTTGCATTTGTATCGAAACAGGAAGTAGAAGGCATCCCCAAAGTAAGGCTTTATCAACATAGTCTAGGTGATCAGACAAGCATTTGAATGGTAATGAAATAGGCAGGGCTGACATGGATCGAGTGGCAATCCCTGTAAAATGTGTTTGAGATACCAGGAAATGGCTAGCCTTGGACTCTGTGGGTAAGAGATCTGAAAGTAGATCAACGGGGTCTTGATGGTCTGATGATGAAGAATCATCAAAAGACATTGGTACTTCAATAGGATCCTCTATAGGTAGAGGAGAGGATGGGCTAGATGAGTTTAATCTCCTTGTAATGGTGTAGGTTGTGAACATGTATCTCCTATGAGTAGGAGAGGTACCATAAAAAACTGCTCAGAAATTTGAGGGGTTTAAAGTGGCATGCTAATTATAGGCTCTTCCATGGGTGAAGGAGAAATTGAAGAGGGTTCCTCTGTGGATGGAGTACATGAAATAGGCTCTTGTGTAGGTAGGGGAGCTCAGGCTAAGATTTCATCTATGGAAGGAACATGAGGCAATTAGGAAGCAACTGGTATGTCATCAAAAATACATGGACCTCACGGACATTGCTATAATTGTTTGAGGTATCACCAACTTGGTTGTAAGATGGGGCATGATTAGGGAAGGGCTTCTTGAAGATGTGTAGGTTTTGGTTAGCGGGTGCATTTGGGATATCCAAGACTACATCTCCATTATCTAAAATTTCTTGGCCGATATTCTTGAAGGTGATGTAGTTATTATCGCTATGACCTTTGACATGATGATGATTGCAAAAATCATGCTCCTTATACCATGTGGGCATGGGTCACTCAAGGTCAAAACTAGTATGTGGTTTTATAGGTGGAAGGGTAATGAGACCAGCCTTAACAAGATTTTCCAAAATAGAAGAGTAAGGTTCTCCTATTGAAGTGTACTTTCTTTGTTCTCGTCTGATCTAGAAAGCTTAGATGAGACAAAGATTAGAAGGAGGTTTGGCTTGGCTTGATTGATGAGGGGGACCAACCTTAAGAACTATGACATTGGCAGACCCTTTGGGTTTTGAATAGTTGTTTTGGGGTTTCAAATATGAAGAAGCATCATTTGATTTGAATGCGATGTAATTGTTACGAAGTTGAATCTTCTTTTCTTCAATAGCATGAATTTCCAATTTTTGTGCCATGGTGAATGCCTCGTCAAAAGTAGGAAAGGTCTACATTTGTAGGGTAGGAGAGATGTCTAACACAAGCCCAAGTAAATAACTCTATGAGTTCAGTTTGAGGTAGCTAGAATGTGAGATGATTAATTAAACTGCACCAATGAGTGAAAAATTCTATGATGGACTCATTGTCGTACTGTCGAGTGGAATAAAGATCAGTCATGGTAACCTTCTTGACAATATTAATCGAGAAGTGTTCAAAGAAGGCCTGTACTAGTTAATTGAATGAGTAGATGGAATGTCTTGGTAGCCCACTATACCAGTCTAAAGTAGGTCTTGTCAGGGACATTGTGAAAGTTCTCAGAAGTAAAGTTTCATCGTGGGTAATCTAGTAACACCTATGTTTAAAGGACCACAAATGTTGTTGTGGGTCCTCTTTACTATTGAAGTGGTTGAATTTTGACATTTCCCAATGTATGGGGTATGATTGAATAGGAATGGACAGGTGAATAGGTTCATTAAAAATTTCATCATAGGTGAGGGAATTACATGAGCTAGAAACTGATGCTTCTAGTGTCTACATATTTTTCATCATTAACTTGATGAGGTCATTGGTAGGTTGCGGTGGAAGGGATCCTCCTGTGGCGTAATGGGGCTGGTATTGACCCTGTGATGTGGGTGGCATTCCATTGTATGGTGATGTCGAATAGGGAGGTTGAGAATAGGGAACCAACATAGAGGATATGTATCTAGAATGGGTAACAGATGAGATAGGGGTTGTTAATAGTGTGCGTATGTAGGTGGGATGGTCGTCGTGACTCTAGTAGTGATTAGGGATAGTGTTTTTGGGATGGAGAGGAAAATATTTTGGAATGGAGTAGGGGTCACCGAAACCATGGGTATTTGTGAGATAATAGGTGTGGACTAGGATATGCCCTAGGTGGTCAATGAGGGGACAACAAATACGACAGGCGTGAGTGATACTATAGACATAAAGGTCATATTGGGTATGGGTTCTAGCTACAAAACTACTAGGGGTAAAGTAGGTGAGGGTAAGGCCACATTATTAGAGGCAGATGCAGAAGTGGGAATATGGGTAGGAGAGATGGATACAGGCATGCCATACATCAACTGACCTGAGGAGTCCCAAGTGGAAGAGTGGGAAAGGTAGAACTATAAGGATTCAGGATTCTGATCAAGGATTTGTCTAAATTGTTCATTTCCTGTAACAATAGTGGTAGGTAAGGTTGGATCCATGGGTGACAAGACAGAGGATGCTGAAGGACTAGGTAGGAGTGGTTGACAACACACGTGAAATATAAGAGCATTGGCTTGACTACGAGTCAACACCATGTGAATGGGTATATATCAGGTGATTTTGTATCCTGCAGATGATACATAGGGCAGTAAGAATGAATAAAATAGGTTGCTATAGGTATATTTGGGTAATATATCAGTTGATGTTCAACACAGGGTAACTGGCACCAGTTAAGGATGACCGATGCTAGTTAAGGGGTAATCAAGGTCAGTTATTGTGAGATAGGAACAATTTTACCAAATGAAGTAAAGATTGTTGAATGTTAGATGAACAAGTTTTATGATGACTGCTGACCAAAGTAGAGAGAGTACAAAGACTCACAAGAACTCTGAGAGTGAAGAAAATGAAATCAGGGTTATTTAGGTAATTTAACCCATACAAATAGAAAACTGATGCCGGTCATGGGTAACCGATGACGATTACTGTGAAATATAGAAAATGTAGAAAAATGGATTGTTGTGAATTTTAGTGAGATAAATAATCAACCCAGAGGTCTGGAGATGATGTAATGAAGTCCTGACACACTCAGAATAAGTCATAATACTCCAACTATGATTGTGGAGTGTGTAAGGCAATATAATGAAAAAATGGAGAAGCGTATCCTCACACCTCAAAACACATGTCAATCAAACACTAAAAACACGTACCTACCAAGTGGTTTTTAATGTGTAAAGCTTATGCTATTTAGAAGACTGACTCATGAATTTTAGAATAGAATTTTTGGTGAGGAAGGATTCCTACGAAGAAGGATATCTAAAAGGAGAGGTTTTAGGTATGTTATGGAGGGGGCGGGCTGTCCTCTAAGATGATGGCTCAAAAAAGGCAACAAGATGAGGAGTACCTGCTAATCTGATTGTGTGATCATGGACAGATGTTCCTAGGTAAGATGTTGTTTAAGAAAGATGTGTATGTTTCAATTTTGTGCAAATTTGGTAAGACACAGAGAGAGAGAGAGAATGTGCTTTCTATGATTTTTTTTGTCAATGATCAGCTGGGCATGACTTCCAACATATAGGTTGCCTTCATATTATTGAGAGCTAAATGCAACAAATTAGAATGTAATGCAACCAATTTTATTTACGTTTTTGAATGACGAAACAAATAAGGGTAATGGGCTAGGAGGAATACCTATTAAATGGGTTGGTTGATGGTTGTTGCGTGTGTTCTGACTTCTCGATCCAATGCCAATTGTGAGAGCTTCCTTTTAGCTAGGAGGAACTACCTACAATAGAAAACAAGACCATAAAAGAGATGTTAAATGATATATGATAGTGGACAATCTAGAGTATGCTAGTTCTAGGAAGTGTGATACTTCATATATGGTTGTCAATGAACTGTTTAAATCAAATCAATGCGACAAATAAATAAAGTCCTACTATAGTAGATATGATTTAGGTATCTCATTCAAGTACAGTAAGAAAATCCAATCACAACAGGCTAGGTTATAGTCAGATCTAAAGGATGAGGTGTCTGTCACAGTGTTGGGACTGGTCAGGGTCTTATTTTGGGTTGTTTAGGTGAACTAGTAAGAGGTTGTTTGGTTCTATTCTTGGGCAGGATATAAAATATAGAGATAAATGTTGGTTGGGTATAACTGACGACAGTTAAGTGAGACCAACAATGGTTATGGGTAACTAGTGTCGGTACAATATGGTCACAGTAATTCAATGAAAACCTTATTGTAGATGTTAGGTAAGGTTGGATGGGGCTAAAGGAAGAGATGGCAAGGTCTGTGGGAATACTGAGAACACTTAGAGAGGTGGAAGGTCTAGGATAGGTGATCTGACAAGCGGGTGAGTGAGATTTTTGGGTTTTTCAGAAGGAAGGCTATGGAGGAATGGGAATGTTAATAGAAGAATGGTAACAAAAATGATAATGACGCTATGAACAAAATAGGAATGGAAATGATTAATGATAAAACACTTACCAATGTTGCAGGTCCAATGGTTGGGTGGTGGTGATGATCAGTTGATGGAATGGAGCTTTGTGCAATAGTGACGCTTCCTAGAATGTTACCATGAGTGTCAATGCTTCTGGATTTGTCCTGGTACTAGTTATGAATGTTTGGTTGCATGAAAAAGACTCTAGTTCTTCTTGCATGCATCTCTCTTCTCATCTTCTTACTCTCATAATGTACCAACCTAAAAACAAGGTTGTTTAGGTGAATAAATTGTAACCGATGATGGTTCTAGGTTGACTGGTGTCGGTTTAGGAGTGACCAACGTCGGTTAAGGAGGGATTCCCTAGGTTTACTAAAATGGGTAGATATTTCTAATTTCCTTGGCCCATTAAGTTTTTTCTTGCGGATTAGAATGAAAACTTCCCTTCTAATGAGTGGGAATGTGGTTAGAGAAATCTTAGGAATTGATTTTAGGGTTAGACCAAATCTTAGCTCATTAAGGAAAGTAAGACTTAGTTATTGTTAGTTATGGAAACATGCCAAGAATAGGTCTAGGGTGAGGTGGTTGGATGAGGTGTTTAGGTGAGGTGTTGGAGTAGAAATTAAAATAATTAGATAATAAATATTGTGAGGATATATATATATATATATATATACATATTAATTAAATTAAATTAATTAAATAAATAATTATGTGGGTTAGAAGGGGCCATGGTTAGGTTTGTATGTTTGAGCTGGTTATTTGAGGAGGGACCAAGGGGAGTGTGACCCAATTTTTGTGTCTACATGGCTTTTTCTATTTTCTAACTCTAGTGAGTAATATTCCAGCTCTCATCCAACTGCATATACTTGTCAATCCTCTCCTCAAGCACTTTTTCATCATCTAACCCTCCTACACATGCTATTTCGAGTGATGGTAACATGAATTCAATAAGTAACACAACTTTTGTGCCAAACACTAATTGAAAATGTGTTGCATTGTTCAGTCTCTTATAAGTAGTTTGATATGACCATAACATAAGAGAAACTTTTTCATCCTAATCCTTTCTTCCCACATCATAAATATTGGTCAACATGTGATTAAAATTTTTGTTAAATGACTCAGCAATCCCATTAGCTTGTGGGTGATAATGGGTATTATTGTGATGGGCCATGATGAATTCTTCCAATAAAATTATAACCGTATCATTTAAGAAATGAGTACCCATATCACTTATTAATCTCAGTGGGAATCCATACCTGCTGATTATATTTTCCCACAAGAACCTAGCTAATGTTGTTGTTGCAAAATCCCTTATAGGTACCACTTCTCCCCACCTTGTAAGGTAATATGTGAATGTAATGATATAGCGCAAACCTGTCCTTCATGCGACTAGAGAAATAGGGCCTACAAATTCAATTGCCCAATTCTCAAATGAATCTTCACTTGAAATCAGGCTTAATGGCATTTCATCTCTTTTCCCTAGTTTATCAAGGTGCTGGTAGTGGTCACAAGCCTTGTAATAATTGATACAATCTTTGTAAACCATTTCCCACCAAAATCCTACTATAAGGATCTTGTGCACGGTTACATTCCCTGCATAGTGTCCCCCTGCAATTCCACCATGGGCCTCTTCCATGATTGCAGTGCGCTCATGCTTAAACATGCACTGGTGCAAAACCTCATCACGACATAGCTTGTATAAGTCTCCACTAATTAACATGTAGGGTGTGACATGTATAGCTAACTTCTTCCTTTCCAAAGTCTTCATTCCCTCCAATGCCATACCCATTTTAAGAAACACAACAATATCTTGCAAGTCAAAGGGTGCACATTGTAATCTAAATAGTTGTGCATCTGGCATTATATCCTCAAATCTCTGTCCATCCACTCTTGAGTCAATCCTTGATAAATTGTCAGGTCCCAAATTACTCTTACCCATTTTTACAACTGTAAACTCAAACTCCTAGAATAATAGGACCCACCTGCATATGAACCCTTGCAAGATGGGATTGTTCACCAAGTAATTTAATGCCATGTGGTCCATGTAAAAGATAAAAGGTGTTGCTAACAAATACTACCTGAATTTGTGCATTGTGTAGATCATCGATAATGCCTTGCGCTTCGTGGTAGTATAATTTTGTGCTGATGGGGTTAGTGATGAGGCTAAAATTTACTTCATCGATGAACAATGAATGCTCTCATTTTACACCCTTTTAGCCAAGTTTTGTCTACATTGTTTAACTTTTGTTTGATCTAGAGATAAGTTATGATGAAATTTTCCATCTTTTGCTTGATTTAGTTCTAACATCTAAAAACTCTGTAATTCCTAACAAGTGTGTGGAAATTCAAGTTTTTGTGAATAAAACAGGTCACATTCGGATATATAATCAAAGTATGAAGCAACCAACACTTTTTTGGAACATTGGATTCAATACGACATAGCTCCAGAACCTCTAGGCTTAGTTTCTAAGCTCTATCACACAACTAAGGAACTCTATCACTTAGTTTCGAAACCTTCAGACTTAATTCTAGAAATCCAACACTTAGTTCCAAAACTCCTGTGCTTAGCTCTGGAACTTTCACAGTTAGTTCTGGAATAGTTCCCTTTGGTTCTGGAACTTCTCCAAAGTTCAGAAATCAATGGGGATCTATTTATTTTGACAAAATACGATCTTAGAGAAATTAATGGGCCTTCCAATCAGGAGAAAATCACAAGATTGTTTATTCTTCATACTCCAAATCTAGAGATAACTTATGTAGGATATGATATTTGTATGTCTAGCAAGGTTTCTAAATTCCACATCTATTTTGGGCACTATTCAGCTCCACTTGAATCGGTAGACAACTATGGTTATAAATACATCTTTGGATGATGAACTATATATAAAGACATGCAGATAGATTAAATATATATAGATATAGCGATACAATGAAATTTTGTAAGACAAAACATTTCAGTAATAAGATAGCCATTTCATTTTGAGAGAATCATACTGATGTAGCCTAGAATTTACTAGATAACACCCTAGTCACATTGGCACATCACTCAGCCTTGACTGAGTGCTCATTTGAAGCATGCAAGGTACCAGGTCCCTCTTTAGGGTTGTTGTAGTAGGATGTTAGCAAGATGAAGGAAGAAACATATATATTCATAACTAATCCATCATTCTATAATACATGCTACGCTCAGATCTAAGAAATAACAAGCTTAAATAGTAATCATGATTGAATCAATAACATGCACTACGCAACTTCACACATAATGACACTTAGATTCAGCCAATATCTTCCATCTATTAATAAATACTGAAGCTCCTTAGAGTAATGTCAATCTATACCGATGCACATATAGAACTGATACAATAATTTAGTCATATGTGTATATCTCTTTACCACACATACACTCTGTATATTCTTTGTTACACACACACACACACACTTCTTACTATGAACCTAACATCATATATATATAGGGTAGGGACTTTCCCTTCACTTCTTATCTATTCAAGAAATAGGCCACATGTTATTACATAGCCACACATGCAAGTGTGCTATCTATAGACCTCTTGTAGTTAACTAAAGTGTCAATTATATTCTTAGCTTTTCTCCATGCAAAAATGCTTTGATCCACTCCTCTAAAGATAGACAATGCATGGCTTGCATGTATTTGCATCGTTGGTGCGTTCCACATGCCATCTTCTATAAATAGGTCTCCATGCTCAAAATCGGCTAAGTCCTGAAATCTAAACTTGCCTCCCATTTGCAGGTCCTTTTTATCCTTCTGCACCCTTGATACTGACCTTCTCTCCCACCTGGACTCCTTGTGTGTTCTCGAACAAGTATTCTCTAATCAACATTACCCCACACTAATCTCATTGTCGTCCCAATAATGGATATCTCCAAAAATTGAAGTAAAGAATAGAATAATGGAAATAATAAGAATGAAATAATGTAGACAAATAAAGAGTTTTTATTAGACAACCTCCTCTGTATCACTTTGCAGTATCAACTCTCGATACTCCTTTATTTTGGCCTCTAAAATATGTCATTTAGTGAGTTCTTGTTCCACTTTTTCTGGGATGTCCATAGCAATGGATTCTAACTCATCCCTCGTAATCTCTCCTTTTTTATTCCATAGAACTAACACAACACTAGACATTGATGTCATTTCTCCTTCTAAAAGATCCATCTTCTGCATAATTAGCTTCCCAAGCTCTTATGGCTGAGTCTTGTGTGGCTCTTGTGCTACTTCCAGGGCCTCACACTTCCATTTAACCATTGAAAATATTTTTACGCAGCTCTATGTCTCATCCTTCATCGCTTTCTTGACCTCATTGTTCTCTTCTAGGGCCTTTATGTTGATAAGTGCCTCTGGAGCTGTGCATATGTTTAAAGCCTGGTTTGCTTTCTTCAATACTTCATGTAATGCTTACAATAGCCCTTCCTAAGATGTAATCTTTTGTATCACCAAGGCTTTCTCCCATTCGGCATATTTCTCTGAGCTTCTTGGCTCTGGCATGCACAGAGGTTCATCTTCAAGTACCAAGTCCACCAACTTTCCTACATAATGTATCGCTGAAGGAAACATCTATAGTACCTTGGCCTTACTCTGATGACATTATCCCTAATCTCTCCTGCGATGTTGATAAATATTTTTTTTCCTTCTGCATGAAGTCTCTCTCCTACATTATGTGTGCTATCTCTACATCCTTTGTCTTCATCTCCTCATGCAATGCTCTGATCATTTCAGCTTTGTCCATTTTCTTCTAGCCACCTCAGCAGAAACATTCACCAATGTGTTGCTGACCTGCTCATCTGACATGATAGTAGGCTTTACTTTCATGTGTCTAGCTTGGGGTGCCTTCTTCAGTCATCTCGAAATACATGACTCTTTGTACACATCAAAGTCAGGCTCATCCATGTGGGTGTGCATTGACTATGATAGTTATTTTCGAGTGCACAAAGTCGCTATATCCTCATCCATTAGCTCTCAGCCAAATAAATCCTTCTGTTCTATCATGCTCTGGAAGCAGACATGGATAATTTTACCTACATCCTCTGCATACCCCATAGCTGGTGGAATGTGCTCTCCACTTGTTCTTCTAGACCTTTGCTGCTTAAGAACTTTAGCTTCCAAATTTGGGACTTGTGTCTCCATGTCCTAAACATTCTTTGTAGCTATCTCTTATGGTCTCTTCTCATCCTCTTATCTTCCCTTTGATCCCTCACCCTATTCCTCTATGTTCTCTGGAAGTGTAGGAGAATTAGGCATGCATTATTTTGATTCTTCCACCTCCTCATTTAACTTTAGTATTCTCCTTTACATGGTTGCCTCCTTTTGTGGAGAGATTCTAGGTGATCTACCCATCGTGGTTGGAGTATCACCTTGGGTCCTGGTTCTCTGAAACATCTTCTTAAATCTATGCTCCCCTTGGATTGAATTCAAGTCCTCATCATCCCCCTCTTATGGATGAGATGGTTTAATTATGTGCTAATCTTCACCCTTATTTGTAGGATATCTCCTACCTCTATGCTCCAAATCACCACTATCTTCGCGCTCCTCCTCCTCATCCTCCACTTCAATTTTCTTTGTGGGTTTAGGTGTTGGGATGTTCTCCATTGTATTCTTTCCCTTTCGTGGTGCTGGAAGTGCAAAATCACCTTCCACATACTTGTTATTCTCCATCTTTGGCTTTAATTGGAGATACACCAATGTTGCCCCCACATCTACTACATCCAAACTTATTGGCTCAATATTCAGCACCTCTAAAATGATCCTCTTTGTCTAAGCACTTCTACCAGCATACATAGTTCTTTCTCAACGTGTGGTAGTCACAGTCTACCTTATCTCCATTGAATACCAGTCAGTGCATGTCTACTAATATATGAACAGATGCTTGGAAATACCTTGCAGTGAATACGTAAGGTAATTTACACCAAGGGCTCCAGACTCCATCTTTCATTAGGAAGCACATGATGCAGAAATATCGATATACAAAAAACTAGACTTGTTTCCCTACCACTTATGGTAGGTCCTTTGGGACGCGAAACTCTTCTCCAAATGCCACGTGGAGCTTATTATACCATTTCTTCACCCTTTGATTTACATCATCTATCATGGCCGCTTTACATAGATACTTGCTAAACTTTTCATTTGGTGACTTGTTCTCCATGGGGTATTCCCATACCTTTTCCTTTGATCCGTCTTCTACTCCAATCTCCACGAATACCACTGACAGTAGAACAACCCCAAAGTTGTTCCTCTCTCATGTGCACGCTTCTTAAACTTTTTTCTCTGCAATATAGCCCGCAATTTTGTAGATTTCCCCTTCTAACATCTTACATGCAATGTCTAACCATATAGTATTTACCTATGACCACTGCTCCTGATCATTCAATTTTGTAACAACGTGTGCTGCAACTTGCACAACTGGAAAGTTCTTCAATTTTTCTATATCCATTCCACATGGACCCATTAGGTACCCTAACTCCTGTCTGGTCTTTAAAATTTCAGCTTTATCTACAAGATCACTTTTTATGTCCTCTCATGTGGCCTTCAAACCTGTAACTGATGAGATAAGGGTAGATGATATTCTAACTCTGCATCCTACAAAGTAGAAGAAGTCCTCGTGCACCTTGCTCATGAGCCATTGATACAAGGGCTCATACTTACCAAAATCTGAAAGCTCATATAATTGGTATACCCCAATTCTCTTCAAAAGCTTCTCACCCGCATTGTCGTAAATTGACATGTCATCCATCATGCTCTTGTTTTTCCTAGCAATGAGCAAGGAATTGAGATCCTTTTTGTTTTCCATGGTCCTGTGATTGTATTCACTTACTTTGCTCTTTCTGATGGGTGAATCCCATTCGTATCTGATGATGACTCCTTCCAGATATTGCATTTTTGAAAAATGGCTTTTGGGTGCCAACTCTTCTTCCTCGACGACCACCTTCTTCTTCCCTTTTACTACTGCTACAGATGCCTTCTTGGGTGCCATTTTTTACCTTGCAAATGTATCCTTTTTAACTCTGCAACTTTATGAATCAAACCCTAGCTCGATTCAATTGTTCCCTAGGTGGAAACTTTATAACCTAACCATTTTCTATCTCCCTGCTTTGCTCAAACCCTTCACCACCAGGGACGTACACTTCTTGTTGCACATATTTGGTTGTCACACTTGGTTTCACACCCTTCGCACCTTAACCCAATCACTTGACTCTTCGAAATTAGCTCTTTCCTCAACTTCTTTTAGTCATAATTGTAAAAATGAATCTGCATCCCATCCTTATATAAGTTTTTCAAATTTTGATGCATTTATTACTCCTTCACCTACCAAATATCCAAATTTATTGACCAAATTTGTTCATCCCGCATGGTACATCTTCGTGCCCCAGCTATAACCTTCTAGAATGCCTTCCTACCCTCTGGTCACAAAATTATTTTCAGCACGCGCTCTTGCACCCGAGTACATCATTATTGTACCTTCTCTTGGTAGCTATCATGGCCACTACTTACCTCACATTATACACATAGTAGCAACTTAAAGCACACCCGTAGCAACTTATTCCTTTCACCTTTCAATTCCCATAGTCTTTTACTTGGATAAATACAACCACCCCACACGAAAGGTATGTGAATTCCTCTGCGCATAGACATTATTTATATAGTAATTAGCTTCATGCGCACAAGCATGCTTCTTACACAAATACAACAACTAAATTAACAAAGCATAGCGAAAATGAAGGAAATACATTAAGAAAATATAAAACTGATAATCTAATCTAAGTGGCAATACTACCTTATTACAAACACCAAGAAGACTTATTTATAGTAGGGCTTCAACCTACTCTTGTTAAAGTACCTGGGTAGCCATGTTCCATCAAGTGCTTCTAACTATCAAGCACCTAATTCAAGTATAGAAGTGATAACATAGGACCCCAACCAATGTACTTTAAGCTTACCTAAATGGTGTAAGAACTTTTGAGTCATAAAGAAGTACCATTTGTCCAATCTCAAACTTTTTATCCCTTATGTTTTTATCATTCCATGCCTTCTGCCTAGCCTTTTCCTACTTCTAACTTCATCTTTCTATGGCTCAGCACTCATCCAGTTGAATCATCTTCTCAATATACTCTTTTGAAGCCTATTCATCAGCTATACCTCCAGTGTGCACAATGCATAAAGAAGGTAACATAAATTATATAGGGAGAATAGCTTCCACACCAAACACCAACTGAAATGGTGTGGGCCTAGTTCAATCTCTTGTAAGTTGTTCTATTTGCCCAAAGAACAAATGAAACTTTTTCATCCCAATCCTTTCTTCCAACATCACATATTTTTGTCAAATTCTAGTTAAAAATCTTGTTAAAAGCCTCAGTAGTTCCATTTTTTTTTAGGGTGGGTAAGGTGTATTTTTATGGTGTGCAACCATGAAATCATCTAATAGGATTTTGATTGTATCATTCAAAAAGTGTTTACCCCTATCACTTGTTAAGATTAAAGGACATCCATATCTTGTAAGAACATTCTCACATAGAAACCTAGTTGTTGTAGCTGCTGTACAGTCCTTCGTAGGTGTTGGTTCTGCCCATTGTGTGAAATAATCTATGTAAGTAATGATATAGCGTGATCTAGTCCTGTCGTGCGCAGCTAGAAAAATAGGTCCTAAAAAGTCAATGGTTCATTTCTCAAATGGTTTGGTACTAGGAATCAGTCTCAAAGGAATCTCATCTCTCTTCCTTGGTTTTCCTAGGTGCTGACAGTGATCACATACCTTACAATATTCTTTACAATTCTTATACAATATCTCCCACCATAATCCAGCAAGTAGGATCTTTCGGGAAGTCGCATCACTTGCATAATGGCCTCCTATAATACTACCATGAGCTTCTTCCATAATATTCTGATGCTCATTCTCTAGTACACAACGGTGTAATAAGTCATCTCTGCCTAACTTATAGAGGTCACCATTGATTAACATAAACAGTGTTGTGTGTATAACAACTTGTTTCTCTTCTAATGCTTTCATTGTTGTTGGTGCCATACTTGTTCGTAGAAAGACAAAAATGTCTTCTAATTCTATGGGCACACGTTGTAACCTATACAACTATGCATCTAACATGGTTTCTTCAATTTTCAGTGCTTCCTCTTCTAAGTTGATTCTAGATAAATGGTCTGTTCTAGAATTGTTTTTCCCTGGCTTCACCACAATTGTGAAGTCAAAATCTTGAAATAGAGGCACCCATCTACATATGTGCCCCTGTAAGATGGGCTTGTTTACCAATTACTTCAATTCCATGTGATCTTTATAAAAAACAAATGGTGTTGCTAACAAGTACTATCAAAACTTGTGCAATGCATAGATCATGGACAAAGCTTCATGCTCTATAGTTGTATAATTCTGTTCAGCAGGAGTCAACTTCTTACTAGCAAAAAAAATTGGATGATCTGCAATACCTTCACTAGGTTGAGCTAACACAGTACCAATGGCCATGCTAGAAGCATCCACATGTAAATGAAATAAATTATCCCATGAGGGAAAGCGTAGAATGGGTGTGGTAGTAAGTTTATCTTTTTATATCTCAAACGTGCGTTGCTGCAGTTCTCCCCAATAAAATGTACCATTTCCCTTCAGTAATTATTCTAAGGGTGTAGCAAATTTGTCATACCCTTTGATGAATTTTCTATAATATCCTATATGACCTAAAAATCCACGCACCTCACTTTGACTGGTAGGCACTTCCAGGCCTAAAATGACTGCAACCTTTGTTGGATCAACCAACAAACCTTCCTTGCAGATTATATTCCCTAATAATATTTGAAATGGTGTAAAAAATATGCACTTCATGATGTTCAAAGAGATACTCAACTATTAGTATCATTCAAACATTAAGCGCAGATTGTCGCAATGATCTTTCAAAAGCCCATATACTGTTTAATCATCTAGGTAGACCTGTAAAAAGTTGTGAATAAAATCTTTGAATGCTTGAACAACTATGCATGAGAATATAATAGGTGTATTTTTCAATCCAAAAGGCATCACAGTATAGGAAAAAATTCCCCATTTAGTAGTGAATGTTGTCTTTTCTTGATCCTCCAGAGCAATCCTAACCTGATGATACCTAGAAAAACCCATCTATGAAGGAATATATTTCGCACCCTGCAACACCTTCTAGTATTTCCTCGGTGAATGGCATAGGGAATGGATCTCTAATGCATGCAGCATTCATCTCCCTATATTCCACACATATCCTAATCTGCTTATCCTTATTGATACTGATCACCATTGGGCTAACCCATTCTAAATCATCAAGGGGATTGATAATTCCAAATTTTAATATTTTATCAATTGCTTCCTTTACCTTTTCGCATAAATTAGGATTCATTTTGTAAGGTCTCTTTCTGACTGGCTGTACACCATCCTTAAGTTTTATCTTCATTTCCCCAAGTGATGTATGCACACCTTTAAGTTCATGATACCCCCGAGGGAATAAGTCTTGATAATCCCTGAGTAACTCAATGATTTTTGCTACCTCCAAGTCTGCCCAGTATTCTCCAATTATGGCCTCCTTAGGCTCAGCCTCCGAACCTATATTCAACTTCTTCATTTTCATGGGTTTGTGATAGGAGCACATATCCTTGTCTGCACTTTCCAAGACCATGTGCACCCCTTGGGAATGTTTAATATCGAGGTGTTGGAACCCAAACTTAATCTCCTTCACAACTCCAGTAGTATCATAGATCTCACAAGACACTCAAGGGTAGATAAATTATTTGTGTGTCATTTGTAGCTAGGGAACGCATCTATCTGACTTGTTAGGACTCAAGATTTTGAAGGAGTGGGTAGCACCTCAGAAGGATTTTGATCTGATCCTCACTATTTTAGGTTGTTCCTATCAACCAAGGCAAGAGAGCCTATATTGCAGCCTTTGTTTGATGAAGGAGGTGGCGATATCCTTATGCTTTGCACATTGTATGGAGATGGCCTTGGGAAAAGATGATCAATTATCCATTATTAAAAATCAAAAGAGTTATCACTATGAAAAGATGGAAATGCTTTCAAGACAAGGCTAACGCTACTAGAGACATGATAAAATTCTGATATACTTTGTACATTTTGTGAATGGGTTGTATTCTTTTGTTGACACATAATGAAATGAAGGGGTAGTATGGGTAGGATGACTTAGTTTGAATGAAATTTTTTTGGGATATGTTTAGACAAGACTAGATAGGAATTGCCAATTTCTTTGAGAACCTTTGCATGATATTTCTAGCACCTAAATAGCAGAGAGGTTTCAATGGGTTTAAAATACTCCTTCAACCAGGATATGTGCACCAAATGAGGCCTAGATCTACACTCTTCCACACAACCTTTGATAACTTGCCACAAAATCTTGAAGCAAAATACCAACAAAGTATCCAGGAATCCCTATTTGATCATGACCTAAGGTGCACCCAAAGGTTTACAAACAATCTCAATATTCAAGGACAGTAAAATGATTTTAAATATGTTTATCTTCTATCAAATGAAGGCTCTTCTGAATATAAGATTGCAAATGCCATTAAACTATCAAAAAGAAATGAGACCCTGTATAATCAAAGAGATCCTAAACATAATATTGCAACATGAGTAAGAAACACAAATTAAAATCATTCTGAAACATAAGCATATGCAAATTTTGCCAAGAGATAACACCAAATAATCAAAAATTTGATCAAATACATCAGCAGGGGAGTGCTATAAGAAAAATCTCAGAGCCTGTTGATGGCTTCACAACTGAAACCAACTCAACATGATGAAATCTGATACAAAAATGGAATTGAAAATGGCTCTCAGGCGGTTTTCTTAGAGAAAAATGGGCTTCTTCCTCCTTCTTCCTTGAAAAAATTCTACGTCCTTTTTCTCTCCTCTTCAAATTCTCCAAAATGCATAATATATCTCATGCCATCATGTAGTCTTCCTTCCCAAGAAAATAATATGCTTATGGGATCAAATTTGTTACAACAACTCCTCATGATTCCATGAAAATGACATCAAACTTGAAAACAGCTCGCAGGCTGCCAGGGATGCATAAATTTTTTAAAATATTACACAAATTCATATCCTTACCCATCCCAGGGTCACATTTTTATCATTCAGGCATGCCAACATATTTCACTTATCATTTTTTACCTTTTCCCCTCATCATTTCACCTCTGCAACTTTTGATTCTTACTTTTCACATTTTTTCACGGGCTAGGGTAAAAATTACACCAAAAACATCATATATCATCAAATTATCTCATGGAAATGGTGCCAGTGCACTCAGAAGGCCGAGAGGATACAAAATCATATAAATTTGATGTGATTTGGTGAAGAAATGATGAATCCGAGCTTCCTAGAGTTCCCATGGTGAAAAAATGGGTGAATGCGTAGTTGCTGTTGATTTCGGATCAACTTTAAATGCTAGCCCTCCATGTGGAGGATGAGATTCTTGAATATTCCATTTTCGACCTTTGGATAAGGTGGGACACATGTCAAAACATGATTGGATCGAGTCCCCATCCTTAAAGATGCATTTGCGACCTTTTTGAATCTTTTGAAAACTTTGCAAAATTTCCTCGTGGGCCCGAAAGCCCGCTTCATCCCTACCACGTTGCGCTCTCCAATTAGTTGTGGGTCTAGGCCTCTAATTTTTCCCTCTAAAAATGAAAATTTTTAAAACTCTCCTCGGGCCCATACTCTCCATTTGATTACTTTCAAAAATGCCACGTGTCCTCCATAGATTGGCTATGGAGGCATGCCTCCAATTTTGACTTAGCTCCCTTTGCCTCATTTTTTGCATTTCTAGGACACGTGTCCTTTTTTGATTGGGTTTCAAAACCTCAGGTCCAATTTTTACTTTTACCATTTGAATTTAAAAACTCCAAAGTCATCGTGGAACCTACTGCCCCATCCTGACCCTTTTTGGACATGTGTTAGCTCCAGATTGGAGCGGTTAAATGTCACAAAATTCTCCTTCGGCCCCCTTGTTTGAATTTTTGCATTTCTGAATACGTGTCCACTTGCAATTGGATGCAGGCCTTCGGGTCAACAGTTTCCCTTGAAACTATGAGTCAAAAATCACCAACTCCCTCCACCACCTGCATATCCTCCGAGCCACGTGTCCTCCTCCCATTCGCTGCGGGCTTCTAGGCCTAGAATTGACTTTGAGAATTTTGCCAAAATGAAAGCCAAAAGTCTTAAGGAACCTCTGCCACCCGCCACTCCGTGACTAATCAGAATGTGCCATGTAGGCACCTCATTGCAAAAGGTAGAGCCATGGGTTAAAATTTTCCCTTTAGCCAAACTTTTGAAAATTAACAAGTTAGAAGTATTTCCCAACCCACCCCTAGCCAATAGGGACCCGCCACATTGCAATAATAATGTGATGATGAATTTGATGGGCTGAGAACGCCCGTCTAACCGTCAAAATGTGGAAAATATAGAGGATTCCCTAGAATTCAAAATTTTCGACAAGGGAGGCATATTTCTTCATTTCAAACCAACTAAATCATTTTTTTTACCTTAGGATTGGGAAAACACTCGCACAAACTTTGGATTCGATCAAACTCAACTTTTTTCATGATTTGACAAACGAAAAATGACATAACTCGTAAAAATGAAGAAATTAGGGCACAAATGGGGGGCAAATTTGGAAAATTATTTCAGAATAGGGAAAAACAATAACACCATGGGCACTTTTGCAGCATTTTGAAAGTACTCAACTGGATAAACCAAATTTTAGACCACCAGCTCGAAAAATAAAACCATTTTTTGAGCAAAATTGGACATGGAAAATTAGGGCAAAATATGCAAGCTCAGAATTTGCACTAACATTGGCTCCTGCTTGGGGATGGGTACTCCTAGTGAGTGCCACAAGGAAAAAACATAGACCAAGTGCCAAAAACCATTGGGTAAAGGAGTCAAAACATAGTGAAGACCAAAAATTTAAAATTACCACCAAAAGCAGACTAAGAAAACCACCATAATGGTTTCCAAGGACAAAAGGGAAAACCACACAACAATAAACAATAAAAAACAAAGCAAGAACAAGGCGTATAGAAATGTACAATTTGTGCATACCTCAACTTGGGGATTTAATCCAAGAAATGTTTTAAATGTCTGCCATTAACAGGCAGCTCCAGCAATTCCCCATCTAGATCTTTAAGGGAAAAGGTATGCTCACCAATTCTGATGTCAATGGCATAACGGCCCATCCATAATGCATCAAACTTTCCATGCTTTCCCTTGTCTTCATGCCTACTATCCCACAGCAAAACCAGATCTCCAACATTGAAGGCTCTAGGAGTAACTTTCTTATCAAACAATCTCTTTAATTTCTCTCTAAATCTGGCATGCCTTTAATGGGAAAATCTTCTCTCTTCATCTAACTCAATGATTTGATTGATTCTTGATTCATATGGGCCATGTTCTTGATCTTCTAACTATTGAGCAAACTGAAATGAGGATAATTGCAGATGCAAGGGCAGTAATTCTTGAGTTACATACATTAATTTAAACAGACTCATACCATTTTCTCTTTTAGGAGTTATTCTATCATCCCGAAATGCAAATTTCAATTTCTCTCCCCACTTCTTCTTGTTGATTTCCAAGGTCCTTCTAATGATCTTGAGCAAGTTCTTGTTACTTGACTCAGCTTGTCCATTCCCTTGTGGGTTGCATTTTGAAGAATAAGTCAGATTGATTCGATATTCATCACACATTGCCATTAAAGGTTTGGCTCTAAAACACATGGCATTATCAGATATAATCTTAAATGGAAACCCAAATCTACATATGATATGATTCAATAAGAAATCCATTACCACTTGGTATGTTGCCTTTCTTAGATGGAATTGCTTCAACCCACTTTGAAAAATAATCAATGGCTACAAGAATCTATTTATGACCAACACTAGAAGGATCTGAAATCTCACCAATGAAGTCAATCCCCCATTGTTTGAAATGGGGCTTCAACTGATAAAAGATGCAAAGGGAAGGGATCTTGAACCTTTCAATATTTCAGAGAAATGTTGGCAACTATCACACCTAACTAGCTGGGTTACATATTTAAAAAGAGTAGGCCACCAATAACCAACTCTTAAAATCTTATGTGCTATCACTCTCCCAGCAAAATTTCCTCCATAAACTCCCCCATGGAAATCAGCAATCAACCCAAGAGCTTCATCTTCAGTTATGCATTTCAAGAGGACACCTTCAGGGTTCTTCCAAGCCATCCCAAGGTCTTTTATGATATATTTTTGAGAAGCCATAATGAGGGCTCTTTTTTGATTTTTATTCAAGTGACTAGGACAGCATAGGTGCCTAAGGTATAAGATTACATATTTGTACCACTCAGAATTTACCAACTTTGCAAGCATATCTGGCCTTTCTTCCTCTAGCTAATTCACTTCTATAGTTTGTAAATTGCTCTCATCCATGAGCTTGGCAAGACCCAAACATCTTACTAGCTTTGTTGTTTGGATATCCATATCATACTCCTATAGTTTGTTCACCCATCTACATCTTTTACTTGAGATTTCCATCTCTGATAAGATGTCTTTCACCATGGTGTGGGGAACATAAGAAACAACTTTTGAACTCAATATATAAGGCCTAAAAAATTTTGTTGCTTTCACCAAGGAAAATGCTTGTTTCTCCATGATTGTATACTTCAACTCAGCTACTTGTAAGGCCTTGTTAAAGTAGTCAATAGGCCTCTTAGCTCCATTCTCATCCTTTTGTAACAAAATTGAAGAAATAGTAAATTCAGAGGCAAAAGAAAAGATTTGGAAAGGCCTCTTATAGTTTGGAGCTGCAAAAACAAGTACATGCTTAAGTGCATCCTTTATTCCTTCAAAAGCTTGAATGGCTGCCTCCTCCCACCTGATAACTTGATCCTTTTTTAACATTCTTGTGATTGGAAGATTCAGGTCAACAAAATTGGAAACAAACTTTCTAATAAAATTGATTTGGCCAAAGAAAGATTGGATACCTTTCTTAGTTCTTGGGATAGGTAATTTGTTGATTGCCTCCACTCTTTCAAGGTCTATCATGACACCATCCTTTAGATAAAATATGCCCTAGCAACTTGGCCTTTTATAATGCCAAAATGACACTTCTTTGGATTAAGAGAAATTCCATACTCCCTACATCTGATCAACATCTTCTCCAAGTGTTGCAAATGAGTCACCTCACTGCCTTGAAAACAATAGTCACATCATCTTGGTAAACTACAATGAACTCATTGATGTAACCAGTAAAAGCAACATCCATTTCCCTTTGAAAAGTGGCACTAGCATTCATCAATCCAAATGGCATCCTAACAAAAACATATGTCCCCCAAGGAGTAGTGAATGTTGTCTTAAGTCTTTCTAATTCTTTGACAACTACCTGATTGTATCTAAAGAAACCATCCAAAGTAGAGAGCAATTCTGATCCTGTCACAAGCTGCAACATATTTTCCATGTTTGGCAAGGGATATTTGTCCTTCATGGATGCTTTATTTATATTCCTAAAATCCACACAAAGTCTGATGTCTCCATTCTTCTTTCTGACTGGCACAAGGTTTGCAACCCAAGATGAATATCTAGTGGGCTGAATAATACCTCCATCTCTCAATTTCTTTAATTCCTCTTACATTTTCATGGAGAGAAGTGGATTAATTGGCCTTTTCCTCTATCTAAATGGTTTGGCATTTTCTTCAAGAGGGATCTCATGCTGAAATAAATATTCTCTATATGCTTTCAGCTCTGAATAGGACCAAGCAAGGCAGTCTTGATATTTTTTCAATAGTTGGGCATAGGACTGTTTTTCTTCTTTACTTAAATTTCTGCCCAACCAAATCTTCCTTGGTTTTTCCTTTGTTCCCAAGTCATGCTCTTCCACATTCCTTAAAGTAGACATATTTCTATTTATGATGCAATCAACATTGTTAAAATTTGCCTCAAGTGCCACAAGACCTCTAGGAATGGTGTTTGTTTTCAATTGGATGATATCTTTTCCAAAAAAAGTTTCTCTTCCTTCAGTCATACACACCATTGGTTCCCAATAAATATTCTAATTTGAAAACTCACCATGGCTTTGCAAGAACCTTAGCACTTGAGCATCATCATCAAACACTTTGCCAATGTTTCACATTATCATGGGATAGCTGGCCTTAGTTAGCACTTCAATGTTATATTCACAACAATAGGTGAAATGGTGTAATTTTCAAATCTAGAGCCAAGTAACACTGCAACTTATCAGCAGCAACATTAAGACCTCTATCATGGTAAACAATGTTAAAGGAATCAAACATTTAAATTAGATCCCAAACTTGCATGCTTATATTGTTTCATACGCTGATTTTTTGTAGCATACAACTTTCTTATTTGCTTTGACAACCAGCTCTGAGTCTCCTTTTTGCAATAATATCCTTCACTCCATACTTCCATGTAATTCTTAACCCCAACAATAATGTCTCATACTCAGCAACATTGTTAGTGCATTCAAAATTAAGTTTGAAGGAAAAAGCAAACTCTTCTAAACTAGGAGAAAGCAAAACTATACCAACACCATTTCCAAATTTGGAGCAAGCTCCATCAAATAGAAATGTCCAAGGATAACCTACCATATCAAGGCACTTTTATCTATCCATCTTGTGTTCTTTTCCATTAGCAAAGCCAATGAAATTGTCAGCATCTACATCAGCAAACAACACTTCATAGGAAGAATTGTTGGGATCTTCAATCAAGTGCAACATTTTCTTTTCACCATAGAGTTTGACAAGGTTTCCCTCAATGGGAATGGTGGAAAAGGAATACATGTCCATTTGAACACTACCACCAACACTTGCAGCCCATTTTATTGACAAAAGCATACCCCATTTGGCAGGGCAGTCAACAATTACAACATCAAGTTTCAAGTTCTTACCTGGATAGGCTGCAAGTTGCACTACTAAACCCTTCACACAACCAACAACCGGAACTTCCCTTGAATCCATGGTAGTAAAATTCCCATAGGCAGTTGTCACCTTGATATCCAACTCATTCATGACTTCTAGAGGCATGACATTACATGATGCACTAGAATCAAACATACAATTGTGAAGCAGTCTATCTTTTATGAGAAAAGTTGTAAAGAATGGATCAACATTCAATTGGGAATCAACCAAGGATGTCCCCAAATATACTTCAGGTGCCTCTCCAAGATCTTCCACTACTGGTGGTGTTTCAAGGCCAACAATAATTTGAAGAGGGGTCTCAACAAAATTTACATTTCTACTTGGGGTGATCCTCTCTTCTTTCAATCCCAAGTACTCAAATGCTCTTTTCTTGTGCTCAGGTATTCTAAGAAACTCAATGATGGGAACACTCAATTTGATTTGAAGTCAATACTTGGGAAATATCATATGGAACACTCTTTGGTAGGACAACATTGGAAGGGACACAAGAAGATTCATTAAGATGGAGAAGGATTCTTGGCAGCCTGGGCATGAAGAGGACTGATATTTTTGCATGGGACAACAGGGTTCTTGGCAAGTGTTTCTTTTCTAGGATTTTCTTTTGGAATGCTTGTGAGAAAGGGTGTCTTTGGCTTGGCTTGAGGACTCTAGACTCCTTTAACAACTTTACTTCTAGTATTATACTCTTTCTCTTGAACAACCACAACATTCATTAACAATTGTCTATCTTCCTCTGAGGGGAATACCACCATCATACTTCTTGATCATTAAATCCCTTAGATATTCAAAGTCATTATTAGGAATTTCAAAAGCTTGAACAACATCTACCTCATGATTTTGAGAGGAGGAAAGAATTGGTACCCTCTTTATGCAATCCCAAAAGGTTGCAGTAGTCCTTGCACTTATCACATTTGTTGATGTTGCTACTTGTTGTGAGCTTGAAGAGCTACCCATCATACAAATGTCATCATCCATTTCATCTTCATTATCATCTTCAACAACTTTCTGGTCCACTTCACATGGAGGATGAGGAAGAAAACATCTATCACACCAATCCATATCAGTAATTTCTTGAACAGGAGCAACTCTTGCAGTTAGAGGGTCAGGCACCACTCTATTTTCACGTGCTTGGGTTTGTCTATTTCCCCCACCAACAAGCCCCTTACCTCTATCATCTTTTCTTTGATCACCCCTAGGATGATTTCCAAATCTATCATGGTTTTGAGTTCTTTTTTGTCCTTGTGAACTTTTCCCAATTCCTTTCTCAGCCCGGGCTAATTTGTAAGAAATTTCTTTGACAGCCCTGCCAAAGTCTTGACAACATCTTCTAAATCAGCACCCTTGCTAGCTTGAGGCTTCTCAGGGTTTATCAGCTTCACACCATCCCTCTTAAGTGGTTTACCAATAGCTTTAATATTATTTTCAATTTGAAGTGCCATGGTGAAATCTTGCCTCAAGTTTGTAGGATTTTTGTCTCTCAAGTAATAGGCTGCCTTTTTATCAAATGCATCTACATATTTGATCAAACAAGATTCATCACAATGCCTAAAAATGACAGGAAACCTTCTCAATTTTTTGTTAAATCTTGTATTGAAGTCATGGAATGATTCATTCGGGTTCTTCTTGATATTCTCAAATTCAGACAAAAGAAATCTAGGATCAGTCCTGTCACCATATTGCAACCTAAATGCATTTTTCATTTCATTCCATGAATCAATAGAGTTATCAGGTAGATCCTTGTACCAATCCCTAACATCTTCTTCTAGTGTATGAATAAATAACTTAATATACACATCCTCAAACTCTATCTCAAAATCTTCCATCATATTATCAAAAATTTTGAGATGCTGATCACCAGTGATGGCATTGTTACCTTGGAATTTTGGCAACCTATTTCTGACATCTTGTGGGAAAACATTTGGGTAACCATCCATTCCTCTAAAATTTATAGGACCAAAGGTGTTAACAACAAATGGAGGTCTAGGCTGAGCCATATTGTTTGGTGGGGGTGATCTTGGAGGTGAAACAAGCTGATGAGGAGTGCTATGTCTTTAGAGCTCAAGAATGTGACTCACAAAACTGGTATCCTCTAAGTGTTGATTTTCTTGGAAAGTTTGACTTGAATTAAAACAAAGAGGTGCAGATTGGAGAAGGAACTTACCAGGTACAGTAGAAGGACCTTCACCAGCTGAGGAAAACAAGTTTATGAGAGGATTGGCTGAATCAGAATCACTTGAAGAAGAATGATAGTCCTCTACCAAAGGCTGATCTCTCTCACCAATGGCTATATCTTTGCCTGATGTCTGACCTTTAACCACCTTCCAAACTCTTCTCCCTTCCAACTCTGAATTTCTTAAGTCTGAGAACAATTTTTTAGCAGAGTCTTTAAGGAAGAGAGATCTTCTTCCCTCCAGTTTTGCAGAGATCAATAGCACAAAAATAAATGACAGAAAGCTCAAGACACTGGTATTTCTAAATTCAAATCAGCATGGAGTCGCCACTAAGGAATTTCACCTCAGTTGTGCAAGAATGCACTAAAATAATTTTGTCAAATGCCTGCTAATACTGATAACTTTGCAAGGTTTTATAAACTAGACCTTCTTCTTCTTAAATCAACCAAACAAAATGTAACAAGAGTGTCCTAGCTGCTGGGAAATGAAAAAGGGTAGGCTGAGCTTGAAACATTTTCTTTAAGACTTGCAGATTTGAAACATAGGATGATAACCTAACAATGGAGCAGCTTAAATACCTAAATACATCTCAAAAACACAAAGAAATTCCAAGAACTCCTTGGAAACAGTGCCAATCCGATGTTGGTACCAAAACTTAATCTCCTTCACAACTCAAACAACATCATGGATTTTCACAAGACACTCAGAGGCAGATAAATGATTTGTATGTCATTTGTAGCTGGGGAGACATCTATCTGACTTGTTAGAACTCAAGATTTTGAAGGAGTGGGTAGCACCTCAAAAGGATTTTGATCTAATCCTCACTATTTTAGGTTGTGCCTTTCAACCAAGGTAAGAGAACCTATATTGCAGCCTTTGTTTGATGAAGGAGGTGGAGATATCCTTATGCTTTGCACATTGTATGGAGATGGCCTTGGGAAAACATGATCAATTATCCATTATTCAAACTCAAAAGAGTTGTCACTACTAAATGATGGAAATGCTTTCAAGACAAGGCTAAGGCTGCTAGAGACATGATAAAATCCTGATATACTTTGTGCATTTTTGTGAATGGATTGTATTCTTTTGTTGACACACAATGCAATGCAGGGGTAGTATGGGTAGGATGAGTTAGTTTGAATGAAATTTTGTTGGGAGATGTTTAGACAAGACTAGCTAGGAATTACCAACTTCTTTGAGAACCTTTGCAAGAGATTTGCAACACCTAAACAACAGAGATGTTTCAATGGGTTTAAAATACTCCTTCAACCAGGATATGTGCACCAAATGGAGGCCTAGATCTACACTCTTCCACAAAATTTGATAACCTGCCACAAAATCTTGAAGCAAAATACCAACAAAGTATCCAGGAATCCCTATTTGATCATGACCTAAGGTACACCCAAAGGTTTACAAACAATCTCAAGATTCAAGGACAGTAAAATGATTTTAAATCTGTTTATCTTCTATCAGATGAAGGCTCTTCTAAATATAAGATTACAAATTCCATTAAACCATCAACAAGAAATGAGACCATGTATAATCAAAGAGATCCTAAACATAAGATTGCAACATGAGTAAGAAACACAAATTGAAATCATTCTGAAACATAAGCATATGCAAATTTTGCCAAGAGATAACACCAAATAATCCAAAAATTGATCAAATACATCAGCAGGGGAATGTTATGAGAACAATCTCAGAGCTTATTGATGGCTTTACAACTGAAACCAACTCAACATGATGAAATTTGATGCAAAATAGAATTTAAAATGGCTCTCAGGCGGTTTTCTCAGGAGAAATGGATTTATTCCAGTTTTTCCTTGAAAATTATACTTCCTTTTTCTCTCCTCTCTTCTCAAACTCTCCCAAAAATATCATATATACTCATGCCAGCTTGGAGTCTTGCCTTCCCAAGAAAATAATATGCTTAAGGGATCAAATTTTTTACAAAACCCTCATGATTCCATGAAAATGACATCAAACTGGAAAACAGTTCATAGGTTTCCAGGGATGCATAAATTTTTTAAAATATTACACAAATTCAGATCCTTATCCATCCCAAGGTCACATTTTTGTCATTCAGGCATGCCAGCATGCTTTATCAATCATTTTTCACCTTTTACCTTTTCAATTTTTACCTCTGCAACTTTTAATTTTGACTTTTCATGTTCTTTCACGGGCTAGGGATAAATTTCATCAAAAACATCATAGATCGTCAAATTATCTCATGAAAATGGTGCCATTGACACTCAAAAGGCTGAGAGGATACAAAATCATATAAAATTTGATGTGATTTGGTGAAGAAATGATGAATCTGAGCTTCTTGGAGCTCCCATAGCCGTAAAATG
Source organism: Taxus chinensis (assembly GCA_019776745.2). Taxonomy (NCBI): domain Eukaryota; kingdom Viridiplantae; phylum Streptophyta; class Pinopsida; order Cupressales; family Taxaceae; genus Taxus; species Taxus chinensis. The sequence goes on along the minus strand of CM034154.1, from coordinate 27,432,919 downwards.
GGTGAATGCATAGTTGCCATTTATTTCAGATCAACTTTAAATGCTAGCCCTCCACGTGGAGGATGAGATTCTTTAATATTCCCTTTTTGACCTTTGGATAAGGTATAACATGTGTCAAAACACCATTGGATCGGGTCCCCATGCATTTGCAAAATGCATTTGCCTCCTGACGTGTCTTTTTGAATCTTTGGAAAATTTTTTGACAAAAATTTCCAAAATTCTCTACGGGCCCGAAAACCCAATTCATCCCTTCCACATGGTGTTCTCCAATTAGTTGTGGATCTAGGCCTCCAATTCTACCCACAAAAAATGAAAATTTTCAAAACTCTCCTCGGGCCCGCACTCTCCATTTGACCCCTTTGAAAAATGCCACGTGTCCTCCATAGATTGGCTGCGGAGGCATGCCTCCAATTTTGACTTAGCTCCCTTTGCCTGATTTTTTGCATTTCTTGGACACGTGTCCTTTTTTGGGTTTTCGAAACCTCCTATCCAATTTTTACTTTTACCATATGGATTTAAAAACTACAAAGTCATCATAGAACCCGCTGCCCCATCCTAACCCTTTGTGGACACATGTTAGCTCCGGATTGGAGTGGTAAAATGTCACAAAATTCTCCTTCGGCCCCCTTGTTTGAATTTTTTGCATTTCTGGACACGTGTCCACCTGCAATTGGATGTGGGCCTTTGGGTCAAAAATTTCCCTTGACACTTTGAGTCAAAAATCACCAACTCCCTCCGCCACCCACATGTCCCCCGAGCCACGTGTCCTCTTCCCATTTGTCATGGGCTTTCGGGCCTAGAATTGACTTTGAGAATTTTGCCAAAATGAAAGCCAAAATTCTTAAGGTGAACCTCCACCACCCGCCACTCAGCAACCAATCAGAATGTGTCTTGTAGGCACCTCATTGCAAAAGGAAGAGCCATGGGTCAAAATTTTCACTTTCGCAATTTTTTTGAAAATTAACAAGTTAGAAATATTTCCCGACCACCCCCGGCCAATAAGAACCTGCCACGTTGCAATAATAATGTGATGATGAATTTGACAGGCTGAGAATGCCTGTCTGACCGTCAAAACATGGAAAATATAGAGGATGCCCTAGAATTCAAAATTTTCGACAAGGGAGGCATATTTCTTGATTTCAAACCAACTGAATCATTTTTTGACCTTATTTTCGACCTTGGGATTGGGAAAACACTTGCACAAACTCAAGATTCGATCAAACTTGAGTTTTTTCATGATTTGACAAAGGAAAAATGACACAGCCCATAAAAATGAAGAAATTAGGGCACAAATGGGGGAAAATTTGGAAAATTATTTCAGAATAGGGAAAAACAATAACACCATGGGCACTTTTCAGTATTTTGAAAGTACTCAACTAGATAAACCAAATTACAGACCACCAGCTAGAAAAATAAAACCATTTTTTGAGAAAAATTGAACATGGAAAATTAGGGCAAAATATGATCTACGATGTAAACCATCTTTCCTTTCTCTTTCTCAAGGCAAGCACAATCAAGTAGTATGGAGTCAAAATAATAACTCTGACTCACCAAATAATTCCTAAATATGCTCTTCTACTTGTTGTCGCCAAATCACTGCACCCTCCGAATGGACAGGATGTGAATAGGATGTTCAGTGTGATTGGGACACATGGGATCACCTCTCAAGCTGTGGGACTTGGGCTCGAGGTGAACCTCTGGAGAAGGCCGGCTTCCTCTTCCTAAACTAAATGTTGTACTACTCCTAGTGTAACAAAAATGATTATCTAGTCCTACGCTAACATTTTCATGGGGTTTTAGGGAAAGAGATTTACAAAAATGAAACTATACTAGGGATGGTGATGCACCAAATAAAGGGTGTCTTCAGATTTAGGAAGGGTTAATTTGAAGAGGGTGTGTGCACCACAGGTCAACTTCACCTACTGCAACTTAGAGAGGGTACAGGATACCACAGACTAAGAGACACGCATTCCCTTTGTTAAACTTTATCAGACCGAGAAATATACCAGTTTCCCAGTGAAGAAGGATGAACTCAAGAAGGGTGAACAGACACAACAACTCAACTGCATGCAATACGTCACCACTCGATAAGCAAAAAACTCCAAGAACCTGCAGTAGAAACTTAAACTTGCACAGTGTACCTGCAAAAATGAGAAAGGCACAAAGAAGCACAGAAGGATGAAAGGACCGAGATTAGTCACAAAACACACACTTTTATTGCTTCAATAACATGCACAATGCATCATACATTCAGAAGAGGAAATAGTTGCCATTACAGTCTTGAAGAGGAGGCTTGAAAGTTCTCTCAACACACAAGAACAACTTGCAGAAGAGAGAGGATTATTGAAAAGTATACACTCTCGCCTGAGATATCTAACTGTCCAACTTGTCTGAACTGCTGGAACCCTTTGAAATGAGCTTCCAACTTACATTTATAGAAGAATATGTGAGAAAGAAGAGGAAATGGTCATAATTGCATTCCTAAAATGAAGGCCCATGATGTATTTATTGCAGTTAGTTGAACTACCTGAGAAGGTTCCATCATGGGTCATTAATTGCCTGATGACCTAGTCTTCTCAATTAATTAAAAGAATATTTAAATAAAATATTTAAATAATAATAATAAATATTATTATTAAAATATTTAAATAAAAATATTAATTTAATTAACATAATGTTGGGACCCCCCCGTTGACCCATTTGACTTGAAGAGGAGGGGGGTCCATGTGGAAATAGTCTGCACAAATCTCAACTCGGTGAGCTTCGAATCCTCTAACTCGGTGTTTCAATCGATTTTGAACCCCACATTAACTCTTTCCTCGTCTTGGCAATCGAGCTCTTTTGCATTGAGTCCTTCAAATGGTGAGCTATCAAACTCGATTCTTATCATTTTCCTCTGTTAACTTGAAGCCATTTATGCATTCCACATTCAAACTTCATGAAACATCACCATGAGCTCCCTGCGAAGTCACCGAGCTCTTCATCCAGCAAACGATCTTACCTTTCCTGGGCTTAAACTCACTTGAATGTCGAGCTTAACCCAACATTTCTGAAAATAATGGTTTTACCACAATGCTCACAGTTCTTCCTTATCATATAACACTTGTAGTAAGAATGTTTTAGGTTGGCCATAATAATCACAATTGTAACTTCCAAACGATGAGAAAATGCCATTATCAATAAAGACCTAATGCTGCCATGATGATGACCTAGGCTCATGCCCATAACATGTCGATAGACACCCTTGAGACTGAATGTTGGCCAAAGAAACCTTTGGTATTTTAGCAGTGCATTTGGCAATCTCGGCTCCAATCAACAATTATGCCACTATTGGGATCTTAGTATGGCATAGGTAGCTGTGAGCTAAACAATATACTCATTTTTCCAGAAACTAAAAAGATCCTTCATGTTACAATTTGCAACACATAAAATAAGCCCTTCAAAAAATCGTTGAACAACTGGGGCAACCAAAAGGACCTTGGAAAAATGTACAGGGAACAACCATATGAATTCTTCCTTAGTCGTGGATCAAAGCTGATAGAAATGAGCTAGATAAAAACAGCTTGAAACTACAGTATAATAGTCCATTGTTAAAAACAGGATTCTCTGAACCTGGTAAAAGAATATTGTTATTGTCTGATTGGATGTACATAATGGAAGGGTATAAGTATTGCGTACTGCCCACAGAGTTTCTCAAAGAGACCATTTACGAGTAACAAGGATGCAACATGCAAAACGGCCGACCAGGTATTTCAGAGTTGACCTTCATATTCAATTCGTTTCTAGGAGAAGGAATGCTGAGCAATATGAATCGTTTCATTCTGAACCATTTTAAACCTTCATCTCCTGGTTCGGGAAAATTTTATGAAGCCTTAAATAGCGTGACTCCAATCCATCATACATGGCAGTGAATGTTTGTTTCCTACAGTTGTTTGAAGCGCTAAAAACGGCTTCTACTATACTGCAACATGCCTGCTGCCTGTGGTTGATCTATCTCGCGACCAGAATGTTATGCGTGGTAAGCAAAATGTGTAGAGCCTCCTTCGCCTATCTTTGTATCATACTCGACTTTGGCCAGGCTAAACAACCACGTTCAATCCTATTAAACACCTCCACTGCCTCATTCCCACATTCTCCGACTCACCTTCCGTGTGACTCGCACAAAGACTCGGACCACTCCAAGTTGCGCGGGGTTTTGTTTACATGGCCCATGCGGAAGTCTGATGTTAGATTGCCATCGTCAAATCTCCACGCTTGGCAGTTCAACTGGATTTCTCCCCTACGCAGAGTGAACAACATGGTTTTCCATCTTAAAATTTCCACTTGGCGGTGCTACTTCAAATCTCCCCCGCGTGGAATTTTGGTCATGGTTTGCCAAACCAATATCTCCACGCCTGGCATAAAAGCTCCAAATCTCCCCGAAACTGCTTGGCCAAATTAATCCATGGGCCCCGGCCTCAGCTTTGCTGCGCAATCTTGGCAAGATAGTGAAATGGTTCCCATTCACAATTTCCACCAGCGCGCGGGATTTTCAGCTTGGCCCGCCATTCATAAAAATCCACTTGGAAATCAAGTGAAATATTTCCCATGCACGGAAATATCGTTCTCTTGCCATGATCGTGCCTTCACTTGGCAATTTGAATTGGCTATATGCAGCAGCTACATGGTAGAGAAGTAAACTTTATCTCAGAAAAACAATCACCTCCAGAGAGAGTTAATTGCGATAGCTGCCACAGGGCGATCCCAAGGAACCGTTGGTGTTGATCCTGATGTTCTGGTTGTATGCGACCACAGTTGTGATCAGTTGTAAAATCTTGTCGCTGTAGTAGAAGAACGAGATAAAGTTTTAGTTGAGTTGTCTCACCTTTTCACTTTGGAAAGTCACTTCCATAAATATTCTGATATGAAACAGTTCCACCTCTATGAGATCCGCTTCCATGAGTTACACCGTAAAAACAGTAAGGTCTCAATAGAGAATCTTTGTAATAATTTTCATCAGGTCTCCCGATAACACTCTTACTGTCACTTAATCGATTTTCATAAAAATATCTTGAAGGAAAATCCTAAATTTGAGGATGCATTCGATGCTGAACAGATAAAAACATCATTGGACGACTTGCTTGCTGGAAGTGCTCAAAAAGGCTTCTACTATACTGTAACATGTCAACTGCCTGTGCACCAAATGCCCAGCCGAGGAAGGTCTGAACACCATTATAATTCGCAGCTCTTTTTAAAATGTCGGTTTGACTCAATTTTACATGGGTATTCCATGGTGCTTATACTATCTTCCTAGGTCGATAGAAGTCCTTCCATTATGTAATTACAAACCTGAGATTCAATGATGTTGAACCTCCCATATCTGCATAATTTCATATCATCTCGGTCAAACAAGATAATTCTCCCAAGTGGTTGGTTGAGCACTGTCTTAATGGATTAAACCTGGCATCATGTTGACTTTGACTCTCCCTGACTTGGTCTTCAGATCTTTTTGCATCGATCTCCACCGAGATCCTTGTACAGTTCCTTTCATTTGTCAATTTTCAACGAGCTATATTTTGCATTAACAAGACCATTGTCGAGCTCTTACAACTGAGAGTCTCTATTGAGATGATTTCCGAGATGACTATCAATTTGACACCGGGTTCTTTAACAACTCGACCCTGAACTCTTCACTGAGTCGAGATCAACTGGGTGCCTTTCGATGCTAGGTGATCTCTTCATATGCAATTTAGGAATTATTTTTTAATTATTGCATCTCGATAATAACCGAAGGTGGGTTCCTGGGACTACTATTTCATCTTGAACGTGATAGGACCCCCTTGTCCAATCTTGCCAGGTGTGCAAAATTGGATAACTCATGACCCATGATGGAACCTTCTCAGGTAGTTCAACTAACTGCAATAAATACATCATGGGCCTTCATTTTAGGAATGCAATTATGACCATTTCCTCTTCTTTCTCACATATTCTTCTATAAATGTAAGTTGGAAGCTCATTTCAAAGGGTTCCAATAGTTCAGACAAGTTGGACAGTTAGATATCTCAGGCGAGAGTGTATACTTTTCAAGAATCCTCTCTCTTCTGCAAGTTGTTCTTGTGTGTTGAGAGAACTTTCAAGCCTCCTCTTCAAGACTGTAATGGAAACTATTGCCTCTTCTGAATGTATGATGCATTGTGCATGTTATTGAAGCAATAAAAGTGTGTGTTTTGTGACTAATCTCGGTCCTTTCATCCTTTTGTGCTTCTTTGTGCCTTTCTCGTACTTGCAGGTACACTGTGCAAGTTTAAGTTTCTACTGCAGGTTCTTGGATTTCTGTGCTTATCAAGTGGTGAAGTATTGCATGCAGTTGAGTTGTGGTGTATGTTCACCCTTCTTGAGTTCATCCTTCTTCACTGGGAAACTGGTATATTTCTCGGTCTGATAAATTTTAACAAAGGGAACGCGTGTCTCTTAGTCTGTGGTATCCTGTACCCTCTCTAAGTTGCAGTAGGTGAAGTTGACCTATGGTGTACACACCCTCTTCAAATTAACCCTTCCTGAATCTGAAGACACCCTTTATTTGGTGCATCACCATCCCTAGTATAGTTTCATTTTTGTAAATCTCTTTCCCTAAAACCCCATGAAAATGTTAGCGTAGGACTAGATAATCATTTTTGTTACACTAGGAGTAGTACAACATTTAGTTTAGGAAGAGGAAGCCGGCCTTCTCTGGAGGTTCACCTCAAGCCCAAGTCCCATAGCTTGAGAGGTGATCCCATGTGTCCCAATCACACCAAACGTCCTATTCACATCCTGGCCATTCGGAGGGTGCAGTGATTTGGCGACAACAAATAGAAGAGCATATTTAGGAATTATTTGGTGAGTCAGAGTTATTATTTGGACTCCATACTACTTGATTGTGCTTGCCTTGAGAAAGAGAAAGGAAAGATGGTTTACATCGTAGATGATGAGGAAGTTGAGAACCTGGTGTATGCAGAATCTGGGCTATCAAGGGGAAGATTTGTATGCAGAATCTGTCATCCAGTCTCAAGACTTGTGCGTAGAGAGTTCCCTTTTAACCAAATTTTTAATAGTGGAATAATGTTCTCTTGGCGCAACATCTTACACACCTCTCACAGATCATTGACATCAATTTGGACTATCTCTGATGTTTTCTTCTACTCCTTTAGATACTATATTTCACCCTAAGCAAAACCTTCTCCTTAGTGATCGTAGGTTTCTGGTGCAATACATGTCTTGCGTGCTCCACTTCAGCACGTGTAGTAATCTTCACTGTCAATGCCTCAGGGCCTTCTGCTATCTTGGGCATCTACTGATATTCTACCATGTTCTAGATACTAACCATCCTGATGCCTTTGTTTTCTTGCTTATGTTGCCTACTCAGATGCTTATATAAGTTCGAGAACTCTTCATAGCTATGGTTCTTTCCATAGAAAGAACATATAATATTATGAGGAAATTCATGCCTATAGTGGTCAGGAGATCCACACGTATAACATGTTCCATGAGGGAACTCACCTCTTCCTCCACCACGATATTCATGTCCCCTTCCACAACCTCCTTCAAAATGCCCTTCATTCCTGTCATAGCGCATTTGATTATGATCCTAATCTTGGTGCTCATTCTTACCCTTAGAATTTTTTTTTATACTTGTCTATCATACCCCAATGTCTGTAGCATCCTAGATCTGACCAATCAACTGAAAATCCTCAGTATCATGGGTTGTAGACCTATAAATCTTACAAAATCAAGATACATTCTTCCTTATCATGTGTTGTAATAAAGGACAATGACTAGCATCATGATTCAAATGACAAATCTCACAGTCCAACAAGTAATGAGCATATAGATCTGTGAGGGAAACTATCCTTGGTGTGACCTTCCACTTCACAATTTTTACACCAAATTCCTGAGAGCATTTCATGGGTTGAATTTTCTTATAGCTTCTCTAACTACTTTCCCATAGCTATAATCTGTTCCTCTAGGAATTGACTAACGCTAGTGTCAATTCTCCTAACTACCTCAACATGCAAAGCTACTTCCAATGCTTCACATGGATTAGTGTATGTCTTATGTGACAATGCCCTCCTAAAAGGTGTAATCAATCCTCCAATGAACCATTTTACATGTTGGCTAGCATGAATGTAATAAGATAGCTTAGATAAAAGTGTCTTAAAAACACACCATACTCACATACACTCTTCTACTTAAACTCAGGGATATGGAACTCTTTTAAGAAAGCAACCTTCAATGTTGCATAATTCACACAAGTTTGATCAGGGTCAAACTTCCTATACCAGTTGTGTGCACGTCCCTATAATGTAGTAGCAAACTGACTTGCCTTATGCTCAGCAGCCGTGATCCCTTTAGCGTGCCATAAGATTTCACACATATGCACATGTTCAGAAGCATCCTCTATACCTCTATATTCTGAGGGACAAGGAAAAATCTCCATATAGATATTCTGTGGTTACTATAGACCTTGACCACCTGATCTAGAACCTCCTGTGTTCCCTCTACCTCTAGAACCACTAGATCCACCAGAACTAGAACCACCTATACCTCCTGATCCTCCACCTGTAGTTGGAATAGGACCTATAAATGTACTCCCCTATTCTCTGACAGTAGTACTATACTGAACCCTTATAAACTATGAGGTAGTTCCACTTCCAGAGGTGAATCTAGCATTATGCGCACTCACATTCTGTGCGGAAGATGCGCCTAAGAATTTTCCTCCAAATATCATTGAAGTTGTATGTCCTGTCATTGATGTACTTGATCCCTGACTTACTTCACTCTCCTACTTCCTAAATTATCTTTCTGGTTACTTGTCGTACTAGATACTAGAAAACCAAGTGCAAGGTCTAGGTCACCAGGTGGATTAAGATGCATGCCTTCGGTCCAGGCAGTCTCTACTAGCGCACTACTATGTGAGGCTAAGGGGGAATCTCTATCATGCTTTCCAAGATGGTGGATTTCCTTATGCTCTTGATCCACATCTACTACGTGAGCTGTAAATCCTTCATGAGCCATCTCTCTACTCAACACCATACTTTCTACAACATAACGTTACTTCCCTATCTCCCTCTCACTCACCTCATTTAACTTAAGCCACCTTTCCTCTCTCTACCTCTCTGCACATGGTAAATTTTAGTTAGCCATCGGTTTACTCTCCATGTTTAGAGTTACCATCAAGATATTGATCACCAGCAGAATACCTTGCAAATATGTTCCCCTTGGATACCGAAAAACTAGAATTCAGCTACCTTCAGGCAAGAGTACGTTGAAATTGAATATTCCAGAATATAATTGTTTAGAACACCATGAAACCATGTATCCACGGAGCGAGTCCAAATCAGATCAACATCATAAAGGGCCTAAAATTATTCATGTGTCTAGATAAGTGTGCGATACCTACATTTCTATTGAGACGCATAAGCAATAAGACACTCGTATAGTTCTACTAGAGAGATAGCACAAAATCTCTCATATAAGTTATCATACATATTATGTTCTACCAGAGTGCATGTGTTAAACTCAGATCTAATGTTGAACCACCATGCATATTCTTCCTCCAGATCATGTATCCATTCCTCAATACTTGCTAGAGTTAACCAATACGTCTTCATCGTGAACCATCCTTAAAACAACTGAAAAAGAGGTCTCAGCAATAGAACTAATGATGAAGCCTAGAATTTACCAGATAACACCCTAGTCATGATAACACATCACTCAGCCTTGACTGAGTGCTCACCCAAAGCGTACAAGGAACCAAGTCCCTCTTTAGGGTTGTTGAAGTAGAATGTTAGCAATATGAATGAAGAAACATATAGATTCATAACTAATCCATCATTCTATAATGCATGCTATGCTCAAATCTAAGAAAGAACAAGCTTAAATAGTAATCATGATTGAATTAATAACATGCACTATGCAACTTCACACAGAATGAAACTTAGATTCAGCCAATATCTTCCATCTATTAATAAATTAAAAAACTCCTTACAGTAATGTCAATCTATACCAATGCGTGTATAAAACTGATATAGTAATTCAGTCATATGCATATATCTCTTTACCACACATACATACACACACTCTGTATATTCTCTGTTACACACACACACACACTTCTTACTATGTACCTAACATCATATATATAGGGTGGGGACTTACCCTTCATCACTTATCTATTCTATAAATAGGTCGCATGCTATTGATAGCCACACGCCATTTTTAGGTATAGCCACACATGCAAGTGTGCCATCTATAGACCTCTTGCAGTTAACTGAAGTGTCAATTCTATTCTTAGCTTGTCTCTATGCGAAAATGCTTCGATCTGATCCTCCAAAGATAGACAATGCATGGCGTGCACGTCTCTGCATCATTGGTGTATTCCACACACCATCTTCTATAAATAGGTCTCCATGCTCAAAATCAGCTAAGTCCTGAAAGATGAACTTGCCTTCCATGTGTGGGTCCTTTCTTTCCTTCCACGCCCTTGATCCTAGCCTTCTCTTCCGTGCAGAATCCTTGTGTGTTATCGAAAAAGTATTCTTTGATCAACACATACTTTGTTGAATCCTGATTCAAGGTAGAGCAAGGGCCCACTCCTCCAAGAAACATGATCCTTGTTTTATTAGTATTTATATTTCTAATTAATTCATGTAAATCTATTAAGTATTCATTATGTAAATGCTTTTGATTCTTTAGTTGAATTCTGTTATATAATTATCACTACAGGTGTTATAGACTAGACTCTTATCTCATTGCAAGTATTTTCACAGCATTTTCAAATGTGTGTTTACTTCCAAGAAAGTGTGTTTATTTTTATAATGTGTGTTTATTTCCAGCAATTTATTTCATTCTTCAATGTGTGTTTCTTCCCAGCAATTTATTTCTGCAGAGAGTGTTTATTTCTAGCAAGTTTCTTATAGTTTGGCTTCAATAAGGCTTTGACCAGGAAATCTTCAAGACACTACAGAATTTCCCTAGAAAATATAATAACAAATACCTATAGTCAATTACTAGATCACTAGGATTCTTCTTGTTGCATATAGCTTCAGACACACCCCTAGTTTGAATATGACATCAACTAAGAGTTGATTAAATGAAGGGAATAATGACACCCATCATTTTTGGTGCCATTGCTGGGGACCAACTAGTTAGAATTGTCTAATTAGGTGTCAACAATATAAATTATCATACATCTAGTAATTAACAAATCTTCCCTACGTTATCATTAAATTTATGAGTAGACCAAGAGACTCAAAGGGTAGATTTCTCCCAAAAATATCTCAACAAGAATTATTAGCATCCTCTAGTTCAAATAAGGAAGTTGACCAAGAATTGGAAGCACCATTGTCCCCTATTAGATAAGAAGTGGAACAGACACCTTTGGAATTCTTGGATCAGTCACCAGAAGGAAGTAGAACTTTTAGAAGAAGAATTATCTCCCAAGACCCATTTACAGAAATTTTTGATTCTCAATTGAGTGTTCAAGCTCCTACTCTTGACTTCTCACCTTCCCCAAAGCAGATCACATACCACATTGATTGGGATAAAATTCTAGAAAGTACTACAAAAGTGACATGAGAAGATGAAAGAGAATATGATAGAACCTTTACTTATCCAATTCAATTTGATGATGATGATACACCTATGAAGAATATTTCACTTGCACATTTACCCACATTTAGAGGGATGTCATCTAAAGAACCTGACCAATTTATCATTTGAATTTAAAGTACTGTGTTAGACTTATGATTACAAAATAGATAATCAAAAGCTCAAGTTGTTTCCATCTACTCTAAAGGATGCAAGCAATGAGGTGGTTTATGGGATTAACATCCAATTCTATTACCAGTTGGGAAAAAATAGAAACTTCCTTCATAGACAAATATCATGACTATTGTAGAGGGAGAAACATGAAGGAAGAATTTTTCAAAATCAAGTAGGAAGAGGATGAGAATATGGAATATTATTTGGACACATTCCTCTTTATAAGTAAAAGATGTGGATTTGTACTTAAAGAAGAGTTAAGAAAAATACATTTTTCTTAAAGGTTTGGATGATGAATCCTATGGAATCACTTAATTTAATGGGATGTGGAAACATTGATCAATTGATAATGAATTATATTAAAGACATTTGTAGAAGTTATTTAAGAACAAGGGGTGGACCTAGGAAAGGAAAACTAATGAAAATATTGAATCTAGATATGAAAAAACTGATGGATGAACTAGAAAAATTATAAAACATACATTTTAGTTCAATTAACCTCCACCATGGATGGATTGCAAGCTAAAGAAAATGCTAAAAATGAACCATTAGTTATGTATTGTCCTAGATGCATGAAGAAGATCATGCAGTAAGACATTGTCCTCTAGGTAAAAACAGAAATGTGTCTTATCTATGAATCTTGGGACCATGGGAGGAATGATTTGTTCTATTCTTCCATTCATAAAAAAATCATCTTAAACAAACTAGTACTCCATCCACAACAAAAGAAGTAAACATTTATCCAGAGACAACCTATGCTAGGGGAGGTTCATGGCAAGGTCAATTCCTAATCCCTAGATGATGCTCATGGGTGGCTCAGAAAGTACCAAAAAATTGGGGACAACCACCTTGGGCCCCTCAAACAACATGAAATCCCTAGGATTGGGCAGGAAAATCTTTGGTATGCTCAAAGACACAAAAAACCATGGTCTGGTCAAAGTAACTTGTATGATTGGTCACAACCTAGGTGGAACCCTAATAAATATGCTCAAGGGAAGACATGTCCCAATTAGAATCAACAAGCCATAATGGGTTCCCTAACACAAAATTCATAGACTAAAAATGTAGTTCAAACAAAAATACCAACACAACTAGTGGCTAATCCCAGAAACAAATAAACAAATTCCTGTCTATGGGACAAAACAAGAAAAACTAGTTGATCTTAATGTCATGGATTGTAAGGATATGCAAACCAGAAATGGAAAAATAATTAGTAGTCCACCTGTTATAATTACTAAAATGACAGAAGAAACTGAAACCCCTAGTTTAGTTGTTCCTAAGAAGGATGAAAAAGAAAAAGATAAGGAGCTAGATAACAACTCTACTGAAACTCCATTTCTAGAGATATTTAAAGAAGTTATAGAGACCAAGGAATCTAAGTTGGTGTAGGAGTTGAGGAAATTAAATATTGAAATACCATTATTGCAAGAAATCAAGTACATTCCCAAGTTAAACAAGTTAATCAAAATGCTATGTTTAAAAATACCTAAAAGGAAGAAGCAATATACTAGGACTATTAAGGTAGATGGGAAACTTGCTGATTTATTAGCAGGAAAACTCTTACTTCCCAAATACGGAGATCCTGGAAGCCTTGTTTTTTCTATCTCTATAGGGAATAAAGATATACATAATGTTTTGGTTGATTTGGGAGTAGCTATAAATGTGATGACAGTGGACACTTTGAAAACATTACCATTAACATGTATACAACCTACTAGCACCATATTACAGATGGAAATCAGTCAGTAGCAAAACCAGAAGGATTTATTGAAGATGTGGCAGTTATGGTGGAGTCATGGGAATATCCAGTGGACTTCCTTATATTACGGCCAAAAGGTAAAACACTTGGTTATCCCATTATTTTGGGCAGACCATGGTTAGCTACAGTTGTTGCCTTAATTGATTGCAGATCAGGTGATATGACTATCTCAAATGGTAAGAATTCTAAGAAAATTTCCTTATATCCTTCTACACAACCTTTTATTGATAATCAAGAACAATTATGGGTTGATGATCCTGATACTAATAAGAAAAACCTGTCTTCTTTGGCTATGATAACATTGTAGGATCAAGTACGGGAGGTAGAAGATATGATTAATCAACCATTAAATGAAAATCAATTGTCCTTGGAGCAATGAGGGATAGTTCTGAAACCTATGGAATTAGTTCTGGAACCTATCGGATTTAGTGTCCAGAACCATCAGATTTAGTTCTGGAACATTCACACTTATCTCTGGAACCACACCAACATCAATTCCCTGTGAATGCAAATAATTTCACTCTGGAGGAACAAGATTTATCTTGGGGAGGGGTAGAAATAGCTATGGAATCAGTAGCTTCAGTCTCAAAGATATCAGGAAATGGTGAGGAATTTTTAGAAAATAGTAGTGACGAGGAGTTTGACCAACAACAAGATAAGTATCATAACTCTACCTACTGTCCTTTTTCAAGTATTATTTCTCAAGGTAATTTTAGAGATATTGCTATATATCATATGTTATTACCACATTCATTTCCACAAAAAACCTTAATGGAACCCTTTCAACAAATCAATTCATCACACACTGGAACCAAACATGTTGAGATTCAACTGGGTAAAATTTTGAACATTAATAGCTGGTTGAAGAATGATGAAGAAGCTAAATTGTTTGATGTTCTGAAATATCATACTAGAGATTTTGCTTGGGACTATAAAGACATGAAAGGAATCCATCCAAGTATTTTCACCCATCACATCTATACTGAAAACATTAAACTAGTTAGACAACCTCAGAGAAGGATTAATCCATCCTTAAGGGACATAGTCAAGTAAGAAATTGAAAAACTATTACAAGTAGGTTTTATCTACCCTATCTCAGATAGTCAGTGGGTGTCTCCTCTTGTAATTGTGCCTAAAAAGAATAGAAAATGGATAATTTGTGTTGATTATAGGGAACTGAATAAATCCACACTTAGAGATTATTTTCCCTTACCATTCATAGATCAAGTTTTAGACAACCTTGCAGGTAAACAATACTTTTCCTTCCTAGATGGCTTTAGTGGATATAATCAAATCAGAGTTTCTGCTGAGGATCAGGACAAAACTACCTTTACTTGTCCATGGGGTACCTTTTCCTATAGGGTATTGCCATTTGGACTATGTAATGCTCCAGCAACCTTCCAAAGAGTTGTATTAGCAATTTTTGCTAACCTAACGAATGATTGTGTAGAGGTATACATGGATGAATTTATTATGCATGGAGACACATTTGATGATGCCTTGAATAATTTGGATAGAGTATTAACAATATGTGAGCAACACCATTTTTCTCTTAGTCGTGAGAAATGTTTGATGGTTGATGAGGGAATTGTACTAGGACACCACATTTCAAAAAGAGGAATTCAGGTTGATCCAGACAAAATCAGGATTATTTCAGACTTACCTGTTCCTAAAACCGCCACATATATCAAGTCATTTTAGGAAATGCTAGGTACTATAGGTGTTTTATCAAGGATTTTAGTAAAATTGCTACCCCCATGTTTAGTTTGCTTACCAAGGACTGTGAATTTCTTTGGGATGAAAAATGTCAACATTCTTTTGAAGAGATTAAAGAAAAATTAATCACTACCCCAATATTAAGAGGACCTAATTGGGAGAAACCTTTTCACATCCAAACAGATGCCTCAAATAATTCAATTGGTGCAGTTTTGGGACAAAAAGATGAAGAAGGGAAAATGTATGCTATTTACTACCTTAGTAAAAATCTTACTCCCACTGAAAAAAATTACACCACCACTGAAAAATAATTTCTTGCTGTGATTTATGTGATTAATAAGTTCAGACATTATATTACAGGGTACAAAATATTTGTACATACAGATCACTTAACAATTAGATACTTAATGAACAAACTAGTGGTTGGAGGTAGGATAATTAGATGGTTATTACTTTTACAATAATTTGATATTACCATTGTGGATAATCCAAGAAAATCTAATGTGGTAGCTGATTTCTTGTCAAGATTAACCACTACAGGGGAGCAAGATCTAGTTAAGGACAACTTTTCAGATGAACAATTATTTTCTATTTCAGCTGATACACCATGGTTTGTTGATATGGAGAATTATCTTGCAACAAGGAAGTTTCCTCCTTATTTTACTAAGAAACAAATGAAAAGGTTAATCAAAACCAGGGCAGAATTTAAATGGTTAAATGGAATGTTATTTAAATGTGGTCTTGATTTGTTTTTACGCAGGTGTGTGAGAGAAGATGAAATCTTTGACATACTCAGGGCATTTCATGATGAACCAAGTGGAGGACACTTTTTAGTAAAAAGAACATCTCACAAGATACTTGGCATTGACTATTATTGGTCATCTTTGTATAAAGATGTGAAGAGATATATCAAGTGGTGTGATCCCTGTCAAAGGATGGGACAACCAACCTTTACCAGTGAAATGCCTCTACAACCTCAAGTAGTGATTGAACCATTTGAAAGGTGGGGGTTGGATTTTTTTGTTCCTTTTATTCCTCCTTCACAAGGAAAAGAGCAGATTCTTGTGTGTACTGATTATGTGAAAAAGTGGGTAGAGGTGCAGGATTTAACAAATGCTACTAAAGAAGTAGTTTTTGATTATCTTTGGCACATAATTATGATGAATTTTGGTGTACCAAGGAGTATAGTTTCATATCAAGGGCCAAGATTCATGTCTAATATGATCCAGGCCTTCACAATGTACTATTAGATCAATCATAAGAAGTCATCTCCCTATCACCCACAATCAAATGGATAATAAGAAGTAACAAAAAGGGAAATGGAAAATATTCTTACTAAAATAGTTGGGGTAAGTAGAAGAGATTGGGTGAAGAGACTACCTAAGGTTGTCTGGGCTTATAACACAACTTGGAAGACTACAATGGGGTTCTCACCATAATAGTTAGTCTATGGGAAAAATCCCTTGTTACCTATTGAATTTGAACTACAAACATTGAGAACAACAACTAAATTGGGTATTGAATTGGATGCAACACAAAAAAAAAAATTCTACAACTCAATGAATTGGATGAGTTGAGATTGGAAGCACTTCATTAGACAGAGATAATTCAAGACCAAAGGAAGTAGTGGTATGATACACATATCAAGGAAAGGTAATTCAAGGTAGGATATTAGGCATTACTGTTTGATTCCAAGTACCAGCAATTCAAAGGCAAGTTGAGAACCAAATGGTTAGGACCCTATCAGATTGAGCAGATATTTGACAATGGCTCTATTCAGCTACTTCCCATTGATGATAGTAAAAGGAAACTTTTGGTCAATGGACATAGGTTAAAACTTGATAGGAAGCCTCCTACTAGTGATGAATTCTTGAAGCAAATTGAAGAAAATAAATAATTTGATCATATGGAAGAACATGGTTCTTCCAAAATGATCAAATAATTAGATGCATGAATCCAAAATAAAGGGAAGAGAATGAAAACCAATAAATGGCATTCTCTTCCCCCCCCCCCAAAAAAAAAAATTAAAAATAAAAGGGAAGGAATGAAAACAAGTAAATGTCATTCTCTTCCCCAAAAATAAAATCTCTCATAGACCAATTGAAAACCAGAAATGGCAGTTGGTCTCCTCAATAAATGGATAATTCAAAATAAAAGGAACTTCTTTGGAATTCTAGCTATCTTTTCTAACTGTTTCTCTTTTTCATTTTATTTTAGGAATGATGAGTCATTAAGGTGGCTAGATTACATCAGCAAGGACGGTAATTATATCTTAATCTTATTGAAATATTTAAATTAAATTTGGCACGTGTGATTAGACTTGACTTGAGTCGATGGTATTATGATTCATTTATTATATATTATGATTAAAATAAAGTAATAATGAGGGTGATGTCCATTGAAAAAGTAAAAGTGGTAGTGTATTAATAATGAGCTATCATTTGGGTGGAATAAATGAAGTTGAGAAGAAGTTGCAGAAAAATTCAAGGAAGAAATAATAGAATTATATTTGAATTCTGCAGCTAAACCCAACAGTTCCGCAGCAAAACCCAATAGTTCTGTAGCTAAATCCAAAAGTTCTATAGCTAGTTCTAACAGAGTAAGGATTTTAATAAGGAATAATTTGAATCATCCTCTTTTCCATGTGGATTAAAAATAAGTCAGATCCAGAGGATGATACACAACTTCTTGCAGATGGAGAAGTGACAACCATTTTTGGACAAGCAGGGTGGCTAAAGTTCCTAAAAATATTCTCGAGGTATAATGACAAATTGGCAAGGGAATTTTTTGTAAACTTAGAAGAATCCAAAACTAAAGTTAAAAGCATTGTAATTCCTTTTATTGTCAATACAATGAGCAATGTATTGGGGGTACCGATCGTACATGTTCCAAATCCTTTAAAGGGGAGCATAAAAAAATTGGTGGAAACCTTGATACAAGAGGGGGAATCTAAGCCCCAATATATTTATAACACTAAGAAAATTATAAATGTGGTCAAAAGATCCAGTTTTCCCAAACCCTTTGATAGGATAGCATCTTGGGTAGTTAAGTACCTAACTTGTGATGGCCAATTTGGGACTATGGGAAGAGAGGTCCTTAAGATGCTAAGATGTCTTAGGTATGGGGCTGCTAAACCAGAATATATAGTAAAAATTCTAGGGTTCCTTTTTAACTCCATCCATATAATGGCTCAGAGGTATTCTTGGGGATTTGTGACAATTAGACATCATGGATTAGTTCATCTGGTCTGTCAGCACCATTTTCTTTCAAAGAAAAATAGAGAAGAAGCATGAGAAAAGCTCCTTAACAAATTCAAACAAAGACCTAATATTATTAGGAGGGGAATACCAACCCATTTCTCCCCTAAAATTAATTTGGATATTGATCCTCCTGCAGAGAAAAATAAGGAAGTTGGTGGAGTTAATGTGCCAAAGAGAAGGAGATTTGAAAGAATGATCAAAGTTGCAAAACCTACGGTGCCTTCAAAAGAAACTCCTTCCTCTACACCAATACTAGAAGAACTAATATATGTCTCTGACAATGACAATTCACCTAAGTTGTATCATGAATTAAAAATTAGAAGAAGCTCTAGGAGGAAACCCACTTTAGGAAATTTTGAAGCTCCTTAAAGAAGAAGAGTTTATAAGAGGTCTAGAGAAACTCTACATGAAATTGAAGAACATGTTTGGAGAAAGAAGCTACTAATATTCTTGGTAGCATGACAATGTCTCCTCCTCAACCAAATCAAACTGAGGCAGAGAAAGAAGATGAAATATTTGAAGAATGGGATTTTCAGGAGATGGGTGAATCAACAACACTGTTGCATGAAGAAGAGGAATTGGCATTATGGAGATTGAAAGGAAAACCCCCTTTGGTAGAATAACAATGTCCATTCCTTGAGTAACTCTTAGAAAAGGAGGAAAAAAAACACTTAAAATAGACTATGTTCTTTTCTAGAGTAGAACTTATCATCGGGGAGAAAGATAAGGAATTAAATTTCCTCAAAAATCAAATTGGAACAAAGGGAAATACTCATTGAGAAACTAATAACTTAGCTCACAGATAGGACTAAAGAATTGACATTGGTCAAACAGTAGATGATGGAAAAAGAAAAGGAATGTCAATTGGCTAGTAAACAAAGTGCTATATCAAAGATATCTTCAAATAATCAAGTTGTACAAACTGAAATAACTTACTTGCCACTTAAGCATTTGTGGAATGATACCTACAAGAAGCTTAATGAATTCAAAACATCAAATGAGGAACTAAGAAGTAAGATGGAAGAGGAGAAGAAGGAAATAAAATAGTGGGAAGAGAAATTATACAAAATGAAAGAAGACAAATTTAAATGTCTAGTAAAGATACAAATGGTTTGCATAATGAGTGAAATATTACTCACATGCAGGAGACCTTCTCCTGGATACAGTGTCTTTCTAGAAGAACAATTTATTTGCTTGAAATTATCAAAGATTACATATGGCCTTCCACATGAAATAAAGGATGAATAAGATTTCATGACAACATATTCATCAGCCAATGCCGAGCAGAAAAATATCCTCTACGAATTCTATCTTTGCAACTTTATGCTAGAAAATAATATAGGCTTCATGATCAGTATGTATGTAGGGGAAAGCCCTCTAAATGCATTTGTTTCTGTACTTAAAAATCAGGTAGCTTGGAAAAAGAGGGAAACTAAAAATTTACTAAAGGCCAGTTCATCACGCCTCTATATGAGAACTCATTATGGGAAGTCATTTTCCTTTTCCAAACAATTCAAAACTCATGCCTTTGACATCAGATTCAAGAAACATTATATTTCCATCCTGAAAAAGAGCATTAATGCCTTTACCTCTTATGAGGAGAATAATTTTGAAGATATTTATGATGGATTCTTGAAAATATGGGAGTTTCTCACAGTAGCATTAAGAAGAAGAGAAGTTTTATCTCCTATGAACTTAATATGGAGTCTGGAAAGAGCCAAAGTTTTGTGAACACTAATCCCTTAGGTCAATGAAAAACATAGGGGCATGTAGATGGGAATGAGAACAAGGCATCCTATCCTTCTCACTCCCATGTCTCCATGGTAGTAAAGATAACCTCAAGATCCCATTGAGTTTGAGAATATGCAAGGAAAGATAAAAGAAGGATCAGGATACAACACTTTTGAGTTAAATCACTGGGATATTCAGTTCTAACCATTCAATCTCAGTAATCAGTTAGAATGCATAATTCATAATCCTAATTTTGAAGAATAAAGTTTTTAAGAGGACTTATAAAAATTTATGTGTGAGAGAAATAGTGAGGCTAAAATATGCTTCATCAATGAATAATGAATGATCTCATTTTACACCCTTTTAGCCATGTTTTTTCTGCATTGTTTAACTTTTGTTTGATCTAAAGATAAGTTAGGATATAATTGTCCATATTTTGCTTGATTTAGTTCTAACATCTAAAAAATCTATAATTCCTAACAAGTGTGTGGAAATTAAAGTTTTTGTGAATAAAATAGGTCACATTTAGACACATAATCAAAGAATGAAGAAACCAACACTTTTTTGCAACATTGGCTTCAATACGACGTAGCTCCGAAACCTCCATGCTTAGTTCCAGAAATACATCACATAACTAAGGAACTCTATCACTTAGTTCCAGAACTCCAACACTTAGTTTTGGAACTTCAATACTTAGTTCCAGAACTCCTGCGCTTAGCTCCAAAACTTTCACAGTTAGTTCTGGAATAGTTCCCTTCAATTTCAGAACTTCTCCAAAGTTTCTAGAATCAATGGGGATCTGTTTATTTTGACAAAATTTGATCTTATAGTAACTAATGGGCCTTCCAATTAGGATTTGATCATGATATTTTTGATTCTTCATAATCCAGATCCAGAGATAACTTATGTAGGATAAAATAGTTGTATGTCCAACAAGGTTTCTAAATTCCACATCTATTTTGGGCACTATTCGGTTCCACTTGAATCGATAGATAGCCATGGTTGTAAATACATCTTTGGATTATGAAATATATATAAATAAATGTAGATAGATTAAATATATATAGATAGAGAGATATATGATATAGAGATATAGTGAAATTTTTTAAGATAGAACATTTCAATAATAAGATAGCCATTTCATTTTGAGAGAATCATACTTTGTTGAATCCTGATTCAAGGTGGAGTAAGGGCCCACTCCTCCAAGAAATACAATCCTTGTTTTATTGGTATTTATATTTCTAAGTAATTCGTGTAAATCAGTTAAGTATTAATTTTGTAAACACTTTTGATTCTTCAGTTGAATTTGATTATGTACTTATCATTGTAGGTGTTATAGACTAGACTCTTATTTCCTTGCAAGAATTTTCACAGCATTTTCAAATGTGTGTTTACTTCCAAGCAAGTGTGTTTACTTTTGTAACGTTTGTTTATTTCCAGTAATTTGTTTCATTCTGCAACGTGTGTTTCTTCCCAACAATTTATTTCTGCAGAGAGTGTTTATTTACAACAAGTTTCTTATAGTTTTACAGCAGTTTATTTTCAAGACATTGCAAAAATCCCCCATAAAATAAAATAACAAATACCTACAGTCAATTACTAGATCACTAGGATTATTTTTGTTGCATATATCTTTAGACACACCCCTATTTTGAATATGACATCAACTAAGAGTTGATTAAATGAAAGCAATAACGACACCCATCGGTTAGCTTCCTACCAGAAAAGCACAAGGGGTGGTCAATAATTCCCTCTCCAGGTTTTACTAAGATTGTTCCAATCACCATCCCTAAAGCATCAACATATACATGGAATGGCTTATCAAAAGAGGGAAAGTGTAATATGGGCATGTTGATAATCCTATTCTTTAATGTGTCAAATCCCATCTACTATGCCTCTCCCCAATGAAATGTACTATTGTGCTTCAGTAAATCCTCTAATGACGCAGTGATCTTGGCATACCCCTTAATAAATTTCTAGTAATATCTCATATTCCCAAGGATTTTGTGCACCGATCTCTAGCTGGTAGGCTCCCCCAATCCTACAATAATGAAAACTTTGGCAGGATCCACCAATAAGCCTTCTTTACATATGATATGTCCCAACAGGGTGCTAAATGGAGTAGCAAAAACACATTTTTTTAATGTTGAGAGATATACTTAACTACCGACATCTCTCAAACATCAACATCAAATTGTCACAATGGTCCCTCACTAATTCATTTATTGTCGAGTCATCTAGGTAGACTTGTAGAAATTTATGGATGAATTCTTGAAACTCCTGAACCATAATGTGCGAAAGCAAAGCATAAACATTCTTCAATCCAAAATGCATGACCGCATAGGTGAAAATTCCACATTCAGTGGCAAAGGTTTTCTTCTTGGTCCTCCTTTATAGTTCTAACTTGATGATCTCCTGAGAATCCATCTGTTAAAGAATAGATCTCACGCCTGGCTACTACCTCCATAATCTCTTCAGTGAAGGGGGTTAGAAAAGGATCAATGAAACACACTTCATTAAAATCCTTGTAATCAACACAAATCCTTATCCTCCCATCCTTCTTAATGTTTATGACCATCAAAATTATCCACTCTAATTCCTCAACATTCTCAATGATGCTTGATGCAATCATCTTTTCAATCTCCTACTTGAATTTGACACACAAATTAAGCTTCGTTCAATAAGGTCTCTTCCAAATTGGGAGCACACCTTCCTTTGACTTGATCTTTATTTCCCCTAATGAGTGTTGAAATTCTTTAAGCTCATGGTACCTGTGCGAAAAAAAAATCTTGAAATTCACGCAACAGATCAATAATATTTGAAACCTTCATTTCTTTCTAGTAATCTCCAATATTATCTTCCTTAGGTTCCACCTCCAAACACATGTTAACCTTCTTGGTTTTCAGGGGTTCGTAGTAGGTGTGTGCTTTCTCATCAGCAATATCCATAACCTCACGCATACCAAAAGTATGGTTAACATCTAATATTTCCACCTCTTCACCATCTATCACGTAGACCAACTTTCCTTTTTTCATGCATGCGCATTAAAGTTGTACCTCCACTAATTCTTCCTTATTGAAGTGTGCTTCCAAGCCAAGTTCACCCAAAACATCCAATATTCTTTCCTCCACCATGGAACTATCTCCCATAGTTAGTGTTATCTGCATATCACTGCACCCCTCGAATGGCCTGGGAATTAATCACAACATTCAGTTTGATTGGGACACATGGGATCACCTCTCAAGCTGTGGGACTTGAGCTTGAGGTGAACCTCCAGAGAAGGCCGAATTCCTCTTCCTAACTAAACACAACACTACTTCTGATGCAAAAAAGATAGCTAACTAGTCCTATGTTAACATTTTATGGGATTAGGGAGAGAGAATGCAAGGAAATAAAATATATGCTAGAAATGGTGATGCACCAAGAAAAGGGATGTTCAACTACTGGAAGGGTTAATGTGGGTAGGATGCTCGCATCATTGACCACCTTCATCTATTTCAACTTGGAAAGGGTACAAAATACCACAGACTGGAAGCACACGTTCCTTCGTTAAACTTTAAACATACACAATAGAAAGATCAACTTTGATTTGAAACACAGATAATTTATCAAGAGGATAATCAGAAGCACATGTCAAGCATCTACATAAGTGATGATAATAATGTAAATCTTAATCAACAGAAGAAAAATAGTTTCTCACAACTGACGAAAGGTAATGAAACTATTCTTTTCACCATATGAAACATATAATCTGAAGTAAAGGTAAATTAATCAATAATGCCAAGGAATCACATTCACAAAGAATACAATGAATAATCATTCAACATAATAAAACAGATCTTCAAGTGCAAGGTATGACTCTGAATATAATTAAAAGGTTTCAACAAATCTCTGAAATCACTCTTCCAAGCTTGAAGAGCAACTTCACCAAGAATCTCTAAAAAATATGTATCAAATAATGAAAGCATTCCACTATTTATAAGTTCTTAGGCTGAGCCATTACAACTGGGACCTTAACTAACATTTAACTAAAAATAGAAATGTCATAATATTAAGGGAACATGCTCCCATGAAAATAGCAAATTTGTTGCAAAAGGTTTGAGAAAGTCAACCCTACAACTTTGACTAATTCCAGAGCTTGAACCTGTCCTTTCATGGCCGCTCAGATTTGGCCTGATTCATCTGCATCTCACTTACCTATGTGTTTCTAATGTCCTTCCTCCCATACAACCATTTGGTGTCTATACTTGAAGAAGTGCTTGATAACATCCTGAGTTTCTTCATCTCTAGACCCACATGCATAGTGATTCACTACATCTGCTATCTTGATCTCTTTCGTGATCATGTATGGCAACCTTCAAAGTTTATTTGTGACTTATTTTAGTCTCCCTATGAAATTATGACATAAGAGTAGTTGGTCAATGGAGTCACTATTGAAATTCTTGGTGACATCATCATCACGCTTCACTAAATCTTTGAAATTTTCCTTAATCTGATCCTCAGGAAGAGCATTGATATTTTCAATGAATAATTTCCAGTTGGTGTTGTCAAACTCCTCTAAGATGTCATTCAGGGAATCTGTAATCTCCACTCATTTCTCCTCCAATTTCTTAATCAAATCTTGTAATCATTGACACCGGAATTCCATGGCCTTTTGATATTCATACAATTTAAAGGAATCATCAATCATCTCTTCTCTAATGTCACTCCATGGTTCCAGAGTTAAATTTAAATGATTATTATCCTCAGAGAGGGATTCTTCTATCTTAAAAAAAGATGATTTTTGTAACTTACAAATCATTATATCTCTTAATGGCTTCCTTGATCAAAGGATTAACTTCCTACAAAATTATTTCCATCCATCCACTCACTGATCTCCCTTTCTGGCCTAGCTTCTCGAATTCATGATAAGAAATATCATCGATTGTAGATGAAATTATCATATCCATAGTAGTTGAGATGTCATTAGATGGAGTGGGTTGGGTTACTTTACGCAGCAGTGTAGTGAGCTGCTCGACCTTGGCCTTGTCTTTGTCATATTTCTCCAAAAGGACCCCAAGAGAAGTGTGTACATCTTTCTTGGATCCTTCATGAGTATCCTTACCTAATGAGAACTTTGATATTCGGTAACCTACTACTGTGATTGTTTCTTTAGTTTTCCCCTCAATGTGTGTAGTCACTTCTATCACATGCTCACCAGATGAATTAACCATCAGACTTGATACGATTCTCACTCTCTTGGTCTGTCTTTTGGGCATGGACTCAAATATGCTAAGATCTATAACATCTCCTAGAGGAACCTATTTATTTTGCTTGGGAGTCTATCTTAAAAGCCATTCTGGTATGGCTAGAGCCGATGAAGATGGAGTGGCAAATCCAATACCTGAAGCATGGATCTTGTATTTGAGCAGAGGTAGCAATGATAGAAGGCGGGGAAGTAAGGACAGCCATAGGAATTGACAAAGCAATTATGGATGTTGTAATTGAAGAAAATGGAAGTGTTAAAGGAAGTGAAGAAGAAATGGGTGACCCAATATTTTCCCAAGTGATATAACTAGAAGTGACGAGAACACCTGGGCCATAGAAGGGGATGTGAAAGAATAAATGATGGTGGAAGTGGAAAGAACTAATATGGGAAGTGATAATGGAGGAAGGAGAAGATGTGATGGATCTTGGATGACACTAAGAGAGTCACTGACTTCAACTACTGTCATAGGCACTACAGGTGGTGTAATCTTGGGAGAAATAGACCTAGAGAGAGATGAGCCACCAACAACTAATGAAATCTTCTTTGGAATTTTAGGAACCCTTTGAGTTGACCTATTACCTTAATGGGTGTTAGTTGGTTTATTGATGGTGTAGCCCCTGTATTTATAGGTTGATTTCCCCCTTTGGGTGAGATTCCCAAGGTGGTCAACCAGCTAAAAGTCCTCTTTAGAATGGGTCCCGCCCTTTCCTTAGTATTGTTGCATTCTTCCACATACCAATCAATCCATGTCAATGGTTGATTGGCAATATTATCACTCTTGTATGATGAATCTAGGACCTCATCATTGTCCTGCATGTCCTTTGGCACATCAGCCAAACCAAATTTCCAAACTTTGTCAAGGGTTAACATTTTATAATCCCTTTTTCACACAATGTATTTGTCCCGACAATGAATCCATATATCTTCTAATTAGGGTACGTGAGCACTGGATAGACCTGTCTCCCCAAACTTACCCTAGTAGTCAACATTAGTCCATGGATGAAAGGTTCGCAGGGTTACCTCAGCCATTTCTGCATCAACATTTTTTTTCCTTGTGAATATTTAGGCAAGAATACCTTCTAATCGAAACAAGGAAATGCATTCCCACCTTGTGACATTTATTTTGGATTCGATGATAATCCAAAAACTACCGAACTAATTCCACAAGAATCCATTTATGAGTGGGGCACCTTGGCAATTTTCTTGGGGTACCTACGAAACTTTGAATCTGAATGTAGGTGAATGTAGGAAACTAAAATTAGATTTCTCCCCACTCTCGTACCTCTTAGAAATCCTCATTAGAAACCCTTCGATTGTATAGTTCTTTGTTAAAACAATAAAGGACGATAGAGAAGAAAGCGTCATTGAATCTTCATAAATTCTTGCTTCCCTCATCCAGAGTGAGTTGGGGATAAAACTCATATATTTGGGAGGTACTGCAAACACTCCTGGTAGTCAAACCTGTAAAATCTCCCATAGCAGCAGCCGCATATACTAGGAAAGATGTCATGTAGAAGGTCTTTGTTTCTGACACTTTTCCCAATAGATAGCGAATGTTACTACTAATATACTCCCCCCATCAGACAAACTCATCATTCTTCTTGATGGTTGCTATGTACAAAAACATCCATTCTTGGAATTTCTTTACAAAAGGAAGACCTGAAACACTACTTAATAGCACAATAATATCGTTGACTTCCTGAATAAAATCCGATCGATGTATAGTTTTGGGTAATTTGGTGAAATTCTTAACCAGATAGGATTTCGTCATAACCTTTGAGCATACTTCCTCTCTCTTATCCCAGTGTTCCACTACTATTTCTAGAGAATTGTGACATAATATTAAACATCTGGAAGTTTAAACAAATCCTCAAAGAAATATGGGTCCAAATGGATTACCACCTTATCATCACTATCCCTAATTGACATGGAGTCCTTGTCAAAGTGGGCTATTGTAGCTAAAAAAAATTGTAGGCAATGCATAGATGTGGGAAAACTGGCGGAAAGGGCAAGACCACTGTTGTATATGGCCTGCATCCATGGTTTCTTATTTGGAGCCTTTAATCTCTCCCAAAAATTGGGAAGATCAATTTTTCCTAGATTAGTGTCCCCAATATTTCCTAAGTTGAAGGATAGGCAGGATTGGGGAGAAACCCCAAGAAATGAGTACTTCATCTTCTCTTTTCCCTTTGAACTGGAAGTAGACATCAAAACCTGTATTTCAGGAGCTGAATGTCGTAGAAATTCTGAAAACTTAAAAACAACAGATCTCTAAAATTCTGAACTGGAAAATTTCTAAAAGGAATCACCAAATCGAAATCCTTGAATGAGTTTCCTGAACTGAAATTTCTGAAATCAAAAGTCCTAAAAGAAATATCTAAAACCAATTTGTCTGAAAATAGTTTTTCCGAAGCCGAAGATTCCGAAAAACCAAAACCAACAAATCTCCAAAAGAAACTTCCTAAAGAGAGATCTCCGAATGAATTTCCTACTTGTGATATTCCAAAGGAATTCTCTAAATGAATTTCCTAAATGATTATTTCTAAATATTTCTGAGGAATTTGCAAAACTAATGTTAAATCGCCAAAGTTGGAAGATGAGAAATAAAAAGAAGCACGAGAGGCCTAAAAAGATCCTTGAACAACTTCGAATACCTGGAGGAAAATAAAAAAATGAAACATGGTGAACAAAAAGAATGACATCATAAAAAATGTAGAGGGAAACCAAAAAAAAAACCCAAATGAGGAGGAAAAAGACCTAAAACAAAAACATACCTTGAAAAAGACATCGCTGTTAGAGTAGGTATTTACCTTAGCTCATGTTCACCTAGGTACTTTATTTACATTTATTGTATTTATCCTCACCCACTTATGTGTGTGGATATTTATTTTATTTTATTTAGATATTAGGAGATATTATCTAGTTGTTATGTATAGTTCTTTCCTTGATCTATGGTATTGACTAGATCCTTGATGTCTAGTTCTCTCCTAAATCTATGGTCTTGACTAGTTCTTTGATGACTAGTTATTTCCTTGATTTATGGCTTGATCTAAGCAAGGCCCATTCTCAATGTATTGCATTGAGTTCCATAATAATATATGATATTGTTGTTCATTTGTTTGCAAAGGTTTTATGTAAAGTTATTCTGGCAAATTGCTTTCATCTTATTGATCGTGGTGTTTGATTAGCATCTGTGTTCTTGGCTTGGTATGATCTGGTTATCATTCCTTTCATTTGCAAAGTACAAGAATGAAATGTCAGATCAAATGTGTCAGGTAAAAAGGAAAAGTAAAAATGACAAGTAAAAATACAAGTTTAAATAGAAATCCTGATATTAATGGTAAATATTGGATCTGTACAAAGGTAGGTGAAAATTAATTATGAATAGAATCTCCAAACGTCCATGACCCAAAAGCCCGAAATTCTAAAAATTTGGGATTTCAGACTTTAGAAAATGGGAAGCAAAAAGATGAATTGGCGATTGAAAAGTCTAAAACCTGAAAACCTGAAAGTGTGAAAATTTGGACTTTCAGAAATTCAGACTTTGGAAAACTTCAAGTGAAAATCCTAAAAATGACTTGGAGAACTCTGAAATTATGAAATTTGGGTTTTTGAATATTCAGACTTTGGAAGTCCAAGAGGGATTTAAACAAAAAGAGCCAAAAAGTCCCAAAACCCAAAAGTCTAGAAATTCAAACTTTTGGGGTTTCGGACTTCGAGAAAATTTCAAATGAAATTCTGAAATTGAGCTTAAAAACTCTGAAAGAGGAAAAATCTGAATTCTGAAAATTGAAAATTTTCAGATTCTCAACCTTACCAAAAAATTCTTTGTGCGAGGATTTCTTTAAAAAACATTAGTCTAACACATAGCTTTCTTCCAGGTAGGTTAAATGGTTAACATTTTTGGTGATCTCCAGGGAAAACTTGCCTACTAATATTTTAGACCAGCAGCCTTAAGAAAAACATTGGGCAAAGGAGTCTAAAAAACCAAAACATAAAATACGCAAGCAAAAGAAAAAAACAAAATAATTTGTAGAGCACTTGGAGGAAAAGACAGAACACTGTACAAGATGGAACCTCCTCAAAAGAAATATTTGAGGTGTATCCCATTCACATGAATGGGAAATTATTCTCCATTGAGTCTAGATAGGTAAAATGAATTCACCTCTTTGCAGCTTGTAATAACATATTACCCGCTCCAGAGAGCATCAAACTTGGCGTGCTTTCCTAGTTTGGCGTGATCTTCGTCCCATTTTAGAACTAAATCCCCTTCCCTGAACAACCTATCGGAGGATTTCCTATCAAAGGAGTTATTAACATGATCTTGATGCTCTATTAATGTATTCATGGTGGTGTTTCAAATTTTCGCTAACTCCCTGAGTTCAAAAAACCTCACTATTAAGGCTTCATCTTCCATAACTTCAAGCTGATAATCCAAATCCAGGGAAGGCATTTCCAAGGAAAGTTGAAGTTTTTCTTCCCTTCCATATATGAGCATGAAAAGAGAAACCCTGATGGCCTTTTTCGGTGTTATTTGATCAGCCCATAGGGTGGTCTTGAGCTGTGTATGTCATGTTCTTCTATTGGCCTCCATAGTGCACTTAATGATTCTTATAAAATTCTTGTTGCTAGATTTGGCCAACCCATTTCCCTATGGGTAATAATTAGATAAAGTCTTGAGGTAATCTTCGTTCTTGATGGCCCATTCACTTATCTTCATCCCAAGGAAAGACATAGCATTTTCTGATATAACAGTAAAAGGAACACCAAACCTTATCATCAAACTTTCTAGAAAATTCATAATATCCTTTTCATTACTTTCTTTTAGAGAAACTACCTCTATCCAGTGAGTGAAATAATCCGTGGCAGTAAGGACCCATTTATGCCCCTTGCTGGATGGAGGATTGATCATCCTGATGAAATCTAAATCCCACTAAATAAAGGGTTGATCCACCTGAACGGGGTGTAATGGGAGAGTTGTCAGCCTCTGTTTTCCTTAAAAAAGAGAACACTCTTTACATTTCCTCACCCATATATGAGAGTCTTTGAAAAAGTATGGCCAGTAATAACCAACTTACATGATCTTAGTGGTAGTTGTTTGTGTAGAAAATGTCCTCCAAACAGGCCATTGTGTAATTCCTCTAATACCTTGTTCAATTGTTTTGGCCTGACGCAGTGTAGAAGAACACCATTTAGATCCTTTCGAAAGAGAACATTATCTATCACGACATACGGGATAGACTACAGATGGAAAGTTCTTCTCTAGACTTTATTCATGTTTGGAGGATATATCGCTAAGAGAAGAAAGTTCTTAATCCTAGTTGACCAATCAATCTAATCATTTCCTTCATAATCATGCACAAGCATGACTTCTTCTGTATCTTTGGTCTCCATTTCTGTAGCCAGTTGTTGACATAACCCTTTGCCCCTGATAAGCTTAGTGACCTTGTTGTGTGTGTCATACTCCATTACTTTTGTAATCCACCTAGCGTGTTTCTCATTCATCTCCTTATTCAACAAAAATTATTTGACGCCAGGATGAGAAACCATTAAACGGATTTTGTTGTTAGACAACAGATGCCTAAACTTCACTAGGGATCGAATGACTGCAAAGACCTATTTTTTGTCAAAGGAATATTTGAGTTCATATTCCTTAAGATATTACTTGAAAAAGGCAATGGGATACTCCATCAAGTCATCATTTTGCTGAGTGAGAATTCCTGAAATACTTTTCTGACCTGTGAAAGTGTAGAGGATAAAATCCTTGTCAAAACAAGGATTCACCAGTATAGGAGTTTGGGAGATAGCTATCTTGATGGCTTCAAAAATTTCTCTTCCCTCCTTCCTCCATGAAAATGGAATATTCTTTTTTAACATGGTCGTCAGTAGTTTTGCTAATGTTACAAACTAAGGAATAAATCTCTACACAAAATTTATAGTTCCTAAAAACTCTAGAGACCCTTTTTATGACTTGGGAGGGATAAGGACATAATTGACTGAATCCTAGTTGGGTTGATAGAAAACAAACTACTGAAACAATATGTCCTAAAAAATTTCCTTCCTGCACCATGGAAATGCACTTTTTTGGATTCAGTGAGATGCCAAATTCCCTACACCTTAGAAAAACTTTCCTTAGATGGGTGATATGATCCTTAGCATGTTTAGTGTAGACAGTGATATCATCAAGGTAAACCAAGATCATATCATTGATGAGTCCCTTAAACGCCATATCCATGGATCTCTAAAAGGTGGCCCTTGCATTAGATAATCTAAAAGGCATCTTGTTGTAAGCATACGTGCCCCATTTAGTGGTGAAATCCATCTTGAATTGATCAGATTCTTGAACCAAAATCTGATTATATCCTTAATACCCATCAAGCAAGGAAAATATTTGAGCCCCTGCCACTATTTGGAGGATTTTTTCCATTGAGGGGAGAGGGTAGTGGTCTTTCAAAGAGGCATGGTCCAGGTCCCTAAAATCACGCATAGCCAAATTTTACTGTTCTTTTTCCTTACGAGTACCAAATTAGCTATCGACAAATAATGCTTGATAGGAAAAATTTTACAGGCCTCGATAAGCTTGGTTAGCTCTTTCCGCATCAGTGGTTCAATTTTGGGATTAATTGGCCTTTGCTTTTGACAAAATGGTTTGGATTTTGGATCTAGATCAATAGTATGTTGAGACAAATCAGGAAAAAATCCACGCAAGTCCTTGAAACTCCATGTGAAAATAGCATGGTATTCCTGACATAATCAGACAAAAGCCTCTTTATCTTGAGTAGTGCATACCTTACCAATTTTTAGGACCTTCTCACTTGCTACCTCAACCTCTTCCAAATCTTCCTCTTTGACCACCATATTGGCGGTCTGCTTGGTTTGATCATCTGGATTGAAAATGGATTCCAATGTAACTAGGCATTTTGGCAGCTTGTTTCCTTTCAACT
This sequence comes from Taxus chinensis, assembly GCA_019776745.2. NCBI lineage: Eukaryota > Viridiplantae > Streptophyta > Pinopsida > Cupressales > Taxaceae > Taxus > Taxus chinensis. The sequence continues at coordinate 27,400,480 of CM034154.1, read as the reverse complement.
GTATAATCTGATCGCCATAAGAGTTTTGGAGTTTATCCTGATGTTTGGTAGTGAATTCTACTTCTTGCTAAAGGAAGAGAACAATCTATTTATCACTATCAAACACCTGTCAGCTACTCAAATTATCTAGTACCGTAGGATGAACCACCATTTTGATCGACTTTTTTCCTTCTTTCATGATGTTTATTGGTATGTCATGTTGAGAACCAATGGTAGCCAGCCTATTAGCATCTTGATTTTGTTTTATGGGGATTACATGAATTCCAAAAGCTTCGAAATATTCTATCAGATCCCAAACCCGATTTTTGTATGACCATAGTAAATCATTTTTTGATGCACTACGGGTTGTAACTTAGTGCACAACCAATTCACTATCTCCAAAGACAGTCAAGGTGTGGATTCCTCTTCATTGGGCTAGGTGAATTCCTTATATAAGAGCTTCATATTCAGTGACATTATTAGTGCAACTGAACTGCAACTGAAAGGAAGAGAAATATTTTTTTCCTTATGGAGATACTAACATAACCCCTCCACCAGATCCATTTTTATTTCATGATCCATCAAAGAACATATTCCACAGTCCATTTGTGTCACTTGATACATTAACCAGCTGAGGTATGATGGCATCTTCTTCATGAATGCAATATGTACCTAATCCAGTATCCTCCAAGAACAACAAACCAAATTCCTCATTTTCCAATAAATCAGCATAGGGTTCGTATTGATGGTTTATAATCACTTCATCAAGAATCATATCTAGAACCTCTTTGATGATATTATTTGGCTCATGATCTGAATCCTTGTCTTTGTGATCACAAATGGTGTAATTACCATCTATGGGTTTGAATGTGTAAGGTTCCATGTGATTGTGATAGATTAGTTATGCCCTTATAGTTACTTTAGTCCCGTATTGGGTCCTCAAGATCATATGCAACCAGTTTGATGACAAATATCCTCCCATTTTTGTGGTGAAATCCCACAATAAGCAGATGGAAAAGAGGGGAGGGAGATAAATGAAAAATATGTCCTGTGTGAATGTTAAAATAGGACATGCATGGATAGTAAGTTGAAGCCCCTTAATGACCTCCACAGTTTGGACTGTAGTACCATCTATTTGAACAACCCCTCTCAAAAATGGAGCATCTAGAATTTTTAGTACATCTATGACCTGTTTAGGCATCATAGAACTACTGGCTCCAGAATTGATCATTCAATTATGCACCAAATGATCACCAATAATCAATGAGATATAGAATGGTGGAGGCTTATTGGTATTAGCATGTATTTTTGTCTTGAGTTGGTATAAGCTACTTGCCACTGCTACTTCTTGACCTGACGGTATGTTAGTAATACAAAAGTTGTTCAAAGCCTCTCGTAGAAAGTTCCTTAGAGAAAGAATCAAAATTACATCCCACATTGTAATGCTCAAATTGGCCTTCTTCATTTGTTCCATGATGCTGAATGGAATTACTCCTAACTTGCTAATGCCTATTGGGGAATTGGGGTCTTCCTTTGGATAATTCTTATTGGGTAGCGTGATACTCGATGTCCCATCTTTCTTTATAGTCTGATCAATGGATATTTCCAATGATTTCTTTCTCGTTCCTTTGTCATCTTGTATTTGTGTTGGGGCATGAGAATTAGATGCCTGATCAGTATTGGATTGCTGTGAATCTATTTCCCTTTTATTGAAACATGTGTTAGATGCTATGGTGGCGGAGTCAGTATTCAAACCAAAAAATTCCTCTACTTGCCAATTTAGTAATGTGGTTTCATCAGGAGCTTAGTCTTGACTTTCTAAAGTGGATGGTCTAGAAAATGATTCAGGTGGAGTGGTTATGATTTCAACCATGAGGGATTGACTCAAAACTTCATTTGGGCAAAGATTCTAATTATGGGGCTGAGAACAAGGGTAGCACCATTCATATTCTTGAACAAGGTTATTCTAGACTGGGACTATAGCTTGGGAAGAACTATCAGCATAAGGGTTCTAAAAATTCAAAGGTTTTACATTTGCAACTTGGCTTGTGGCCTTATTTTGTGACTGAACATTTCCATGAAATGGAGGATGGTTTGTCTGATATTGGGATTGAAAGGGATGAGCATAATGGGAAAGCTACCTCTTCATTGCTACGAGTTCATTCCTAAAAGTTTGTAATAATTACTTTACCTCAGCCAACTCATTTGAGGGATTACACACATGTGTAGCTACTAGAATAGAAGCTGTCAGAACTAGGGGCAATGACTAGTTGTTGGACTACAAGCTCTTTAAAAATAGGAATGGGAGGTTTAGGAGCATTTTTACCTGCTTGAATCAAGCAAATTTTTGGCTTGTATGGACAACTTCCTAATCATCAGGGATAATGGTCCCCCCCCATGGACTGAATCATGATGGTGAAATCGCTATTCAATGCCCGTAAGTAATATAGAAATGTAATTTCTGGGGATGGCCTTACAAGGGTTGGGATCCATTTCTAATTCTTGTCAAAGACAGATGTTGAAATCACTCATATACTCTTGAGGAGACCGCTTGATAGTATGAAATTGTTCTACAAGAGAGATATTATCAGTTTTTTCCTTGAACTATTTACACAACTTCATGCCTAAATCGTTCCAAGTGGTAACAGATACTGCAACTAAACTCCAGAACCATTGAAGCACTCTGCCTTTGAATGAATTAGTAAGGATTTGAAATGACCACGTTATCTTTTGTGATACTATGTACTACATAGATGCTAGCTACATCCAGTATATGCTCCCGAGGTGAAAGATTAGTCTCCCCAGTGTAAAATGGTAAACTTTTCAAGGTAGTTTCCGGTATGGGGTCTCTTTACACTGATAACAAAGGACTACTAGCATTGAACGGAGGAAAATTATTGGCTATCATGACGTTCAAAAGTTGGTTGTGTCTTGATGGGAAAAAATGTCCTTCACAAGGAGTTGAATGCCCTCTATGAGGTAAAGTGACATCTGATGATACTGAAAAGTTTCTTTCCCTTCTTCTTGGGGGAGACAAAGAAAGCTTTGTATGATTATAATTTTACCACCTTGAAGAAGCTCTTGTGTGAAATCTTCACATAAGTTGATGTACTAAACTTTGAAATATAGAGAGATAGAGTCATCACGTACCTTATGTCAATAGAATGAGAAGATAAATACCAACTCTGTCAAACTGGGCATGCCAAAAATGGTTGTTTCCAAATCAATGCACCCCCTGAATGGCCTAGGAATTAATCATGACATTCGGTGTGATTGGGACACATGGGATCACCTCTCAAGCTATAGAACTTGTGCTTGAGGTGAACCTATAGAGAAGGTCAGATTCCTCTTCCTAACTAAACACAACACTACTTCTGATGCAAGAAAGATAGCTAATTAGTCCTATGCTAACATTTCATGGGATTAGGGAGAGAGAATGCAAGGAAATAAAACCTATGCTAGAAGTAGTGATGCACTAAGAAAAGGGATGTTCAAAGTCTAGAAGGGTTAATGTGGGTAGGATGCTCACATCATTAACCACCTTCACCTATTACAACTTGGAAAGGGTACAAAATACCATAGACTAGAAAGATCAACTTTGATTTGAAACACAAATAATTTATCAAGAGGATAATCACAAGCACATGTCAAGCATCTACATAAGTGATAATAATAATGCAACTCTTAATCAATAGAAGAAAAATATTTTCTCACAACTGATGAAAGGTAATCACACTATTCTTTTCACAATATGAAACAGATAATCTGAAGTATAGGTAAATTAATCAATAATGCCAAGGAATCACATTCACAAAGCATACAATGAATAATCATTCAACACAATAAAATAGATCTTCAAGTGCAAGGTATGACTCTGAATATAATTAAAAGATTTCAACAAATCTCTGAAAGCACTCTTCCAAGCTTGAAGAGGAAATTCACCAAGAATATTTTAAAAATATGTATCAAATAATGGAAGAATTCCACTATTTATAAGTTCCTAGGTTGAGCCATTACAGCTAGGCCCTTAACTAACATTTATCTAAAAATAGAAATGTCATAATATTAAGGGAACATGATCCCATGAAAATAGCAAATTTGTTACAAAAGGTTTGACCAAGTCAACCCTACAATGCTAACTGATTCTAGAGCTGAAACTTGTCTGTTCATGGCCACTCAAGTTTGGTCTAATTCATCTACATCTGCCTTACCTATAAATTTCTATTGTCCTTCCTACCATATAGGAAACGATTGAAAACTCCAAAACCTGAAAACCCGAAAGTATGAAAATTTGGACTTTCAGAAATTCAGACTTCAAAAAACTACAAGTGAAAATCCTAAAAATGACTCGGAGAACTCTGAAAACCCGAAACCCAAAATCCTGAAATTTAGGTTTTATGACATTTACACTTCAGAAGTCTGAGAGAGATTTAAACAAAAAGAGCAAAAAAGTCCCGAAACTTGAAAACCTGAAAGTTTGAAAATTCAGAATTTCAGGGTTTCAGACTTCGGAAAATTTCAAATGAAATTCTGAAACTGAGCTTAAAAACTCTGAAAGAGGAAAACTCTGAAGTCTGAAAATTGAAATTTTTTGGATTCTCAGCCTTAGCAAAAAATTCAATGTGCGAGGATTTCTTTAAAAACCATTGGTTTGACACATATCTTTCTTCTGAGTAGGTTAAATTGTTAACAGTTAGGCATTTAAAAACCTATAGCGCCTCATTCACTAATGGTTTATTACTCTGATACTCAAAATCTTAAAGGAGATTAGCCATTTACTCCTACCATTTTCTTGTCTAATGTTGTAGCTCTGAGTGAATGTACCATGCACACGCACAACCTTGTAAGGTGGAGTAAAGCTTATGCACCAATAAAGATGGAGTAAATTCTTTTGCACCTTCAATCCAGGCCTTCTCACATTCCTGGATATGAAACGAGGAGGGTTCCTTCCCATGATAATCTTGTATAGTAGTAGGTGCATTACTTGGGAGAAACCTAACAGAGAACGTGATTCTCACCTCGAGCCACTCTCAAAGGTTATCGCGATGGGTCACCTACCAACGTGCTGCAGTTCTGAGCAAAGTATAGAAAATCATACTTCTCCTTTCGATCTCACATCTCCATTGGGTCTCCATTGCTCGTACGAAAAAATTAGGGTTGGATACCCTAGTGTAGCTTGGCAACTATTTTCCTCTCAAGCGCTTGATTGAGTGCACCTTTGTTACTCAAATCATGGAGGATCTTAACAACCTTCCGACTAACTCATACATACCATGCAAAAAATTATCACATGCCACACTAGTTGTATCACTTATAGATTGATTGTATTCTCACTGAATAATGCCTTTTTTGATGCACAACCTCAGGGTCCCTAATAGCGTGCACATAGATTCTTTCTAGGTCTTATTATAACAAGAGCTTAGTATAGGGCACTAACTTCCCATCCATCTAAGGAATGATAACTCATTCCTCCTTTTTCTTAAAACTAATATACCCCTTATTGAAATGTAAGTTAGCATTTTCTTTATAGTACTAGGGGCATGCACGTAACATTGGAAAGTTGTCCACCTCAACAAGCGCCATGACTTCAAAGTCTCCAGTGATTTTTACCCTTCGCTAGTGATAAAAACATCCTTTAAAACACCAATGAGAATTACCTATGTTTTATTAGCCATATACAACACATTTGAAGATGGCTCTAATGGGCGCCTTCCCATTTTATTCCATGCATCCAGGGTGAGAGCATTAACTTATGTGGTCGTGTTAGATTAGCATGCAAAACCTACCTCTCTCGCTCTCCTCCAATGCTTGGTACTTTATCTCTCAACCATTCTCCTAATAGAGGGATGATATTCTCTTGGTGTAACATCTTACACACCTCTTTGGAATCATCTATATTTTTCCGAGGGACCTCATTGATTTTCTTCTGCTCTAATTTCCTGGATTGATCTTGTAGAACCTAAATTTCCCCTTAAAGATTTATGATTACTTCCATGGTCTCTTGATTGACTTCCTTCTAATGGGTAGGGTTCGAATACTTCCCATGTACCACTTCTTCTCTTGTAATCAGTAGTCTTTTCTTTAGTATCTCTCTGGTGTGCGCAGGATTAGCTCACGTCGTCACCAGTACAGGTTCTAACTCTAACTCATGCGTCACCCTTGGCATCCACTATTGATTATCAAGCTTTACGCTCACCATCCCAGTAACCTTTTCCTTCCATTGCTTCTGGCTCATGTGTTCAAACAATTCTAGGTATTCATCATACTTGTGGTTTCTCCCACACCAAGAGATTTGCAACAAATTGGGATACTCACCCTTTTAGTGTTATGTAGATCCACAGTTATAGCAGGTTCCACGAGGGAGTTCAATCCTTCCACCCCCCTAATTTCCATGACCTCTAAATCCTCCTCAAAAGCCTCTGCCTCGACCTCATCCATCTGCATGCCCTTCATAATGACAACCATCATCCTTGGATTTTTTTACAACACTCATTTGGCACACACCAATATCAATAGATTCATGTATTTGGTCAATCAATCTACAATCCTTGGTGTCATGAGTACTAGAGGTGAAAATTTGTAAATAGCAAGAGACATTCTTATGGATCACAGATTGTAGTAGCAGACACCTACCCGCATCATGATCTCCCTAGTAAATCTTGTAGTCTACCATCATCGCGCTTACCAATCCCTGAGGAAAATTTTCTTTCGTATTCCTTTCTACCTCGTAATCCATACACCATAAACTACTGTGATTCTCATGATCTGAGTTTGCAGATAATTTCTATAGCTGCTTTTTCCATTGCAACAATTTAGGCTTCTATGAATGTACAAATGCTTGTATCAACGCTTCCTACTACCTCAATGTGCAAGGTAGCCTCCAAGGCCTCACATGGATCTGTGAAAGTACCCTCCTGAATGGTGTGATCAGTCATCTGATGAACCACAGAGCATGATGCAAAGGGTAAATTCCATAAGATAAATTAGATAGGAGAGTCTTGAAACATGTGTCATACTCCCCCACATTCTCCACCATTCCTTAGTGAATATCCTTCAACACTATGATGATTTTTTGTTCAAACTCAGGTATGTAGAACTCCGCAAAAAAGGAATTACGTAGCACAACATAATCCACCAATGTTTGGTGTGGGTCATACTTCTTGTACCAGCTATGTGTGCATCCTTGCAACGTGGTTACAAACTGACTTTCCTTCTGCTCCTAGGAAATGATTCCCTTCACGTGCCATAGTAACCCGTACTTGTGTACATGTTACACGACATTCACAACACCTTGATAATAAGGTAAGTGGGGAAACATCTCATAAAACACCTGTTTATGGTGTTGTGGACCTTGTTTGCCATATCTAGGACCTTGATTCCCTTTGGTGTTGCCTCCACCACTAGACCCATTAGATCCTCCTCTTGTCGTAAGTAGGGGGCCTAATGCAGTTGTACCCTGTGATCCCACTGTCATACTAAACTACACATTGATAGTCTTCGATACCAAACCACTCCTAGATGTGTTTCCCATGTCACTCACAAATGTTATATTCAAACCTTGTGATCCCACACCTTACCCATATGTTGTGACAGACAAAATACCCCCAAACACAGGAAATGACTATGTATTCATAGATGTACCAAATGAAAAATTATACCTTGTATTCATTTTTACCCATCTACTAACTTTTAACCCCAAGCACACCCGCCTATTGCCCAGCAAGCGTTAGGCACTCACCTGAGGTAGGCGTGGGCATTAAACTGCTCCTTTATGTGAGAATTGTGAGAAGATCTTTCCATTGTTAGAGGATTAGTTGAAAAGAAGTGAATATTCATGTAAAAGCACAACATGAGATATCATATCCTTATACCCAAACATTTAATAACAAGAGAAACATTAGGGAATGAAATAAAAAAGAATAGATTTGTCATAAAATATAAGGAAATAACACTAGGGTTTGCACCCCTGGACCAAATATTCATAACAGAGCCATATATTTATATTGATCATAGTCTCAGTAACCACATTACATTCAAAAGGGTCGTATCAAACCAAATGTATCAAGACATGGATCTAACCCATATATCATAGGTCCTAGCTATGCTTTCTTTATTACAAAAATTTTATAGACCCATCCCTTAGACATGATAACACTCCTATAGTACTCTAATGAGAACACCAACTCCTAGGGCCTCCTAGTATTCTCTATAGATCTTTGTTCTTCCCATGCTATATGTCTTGGTGTCTCTCTTCATGCCTTCACGTCTATCTTTTCTTCTACCTAAGCATCTCTTCTTATAGGATCAATGCCCACTATCATGCCTTTCTTTAAGAGAAGATCATATGTGAAGGGTCAATGCGGTCCTCTGATGGTGCATGTTTATTCTTCTCTGAGCTCTCCACTATCTATAATTATGTCTTCATAGGAATATTCCATGCGTGGAATATTCTTTCCTTGACCACCAAGTATGCAAGCTGGTACCTTATCCACTCGACATGTATAGTCGGGTCACATTTTTCCTCAAGTTCCTCCAGAATACTAAATATGGCTAAGTCCTTAGACCATGTGTATTGTCTTGCGCACACACCCTGGTTTCTCCTAAACCCTTCTTAAACCCTTGTCTTGCATGCTTCTCCCTACTTTCCCTTCTTCTTATTTGTCCTTCCTTTGGTACTCAACCAATATTTTGATGTCTAACATCACCCCACACTAAGCTTGTTCTCTATCCTTGGAAACATACTGCTTCTTTAAATAATAACGAATGGTGGAACTCAGATCAATTGAATGAAGAATTAAAGAATGGAAGAATGAAAAATAGAAGAAATGAAATAATCGAAGATCTTGCTACTACTGCAAGAGGAGTGGGAACTCCTTCCTTATTGTCACCTTGATCTTTTCCCATGAATCCACTTCACCCTCTACCTACTAAAGTAGGTCACTCACTAGAACACTTACCTCCTCAAAACTTAGTTCATCACCCTTAGCATTTAGCATATCTACAATCCCTTCTAGTTGCTTGCTAAGGTAGTCTAGTGCATCCATTCTGTGGGTGATCTAGGGATACACTTTCTTAAGCAAAATATTTAATCGAGCCCCATAAGGCTTTGATCGCTTCCATATTCTTTTCTACCTCAGCTAGGTTTTATCCCTCTCTACCATTTTTCCTTTATTCTTCTCTTGGTATTCCTTTATTCCTGCTTCATGTGTAGCAACTAGTATGTGTTCTACCCTGTCTTTTCTAGCATAGTTATCATACACGGCCTCATCCATCCACACGGTAGTCTGTATAGAAGCAAGGAGCTGGGAATATCATGTCACTATCTCCTTGATCTTCTTCTTCTCTTCCTTCTTCTGGCACACCAATTCCTCTTTTGTTTATTCTAGAGAGAGAAGATGCCTCTCCATGGTAAGGATGTGGGTTAAGTCTTCCAATCATTGCAAGGTTGGCTCATATTTCTACTCAGGTGGTGCTAGGTCTAGGTGTTTCAAAGTGATGGCATCTTTGATCATTTTAATCTTCTTGTACACCTCACATACCTTTTCCTTCTCCTCCCTTAGCTCACACCTTAACTATGCACTGATTAGCTCTTCCTGCTTCATAATATTTTTCTTCTTAATGAGTTCCTCCTTCTTCTTCTCTAGTTCTTCCTCTAGGAATCTTACCCATTCCTTCTAAAGAGTCTCACCTCAACCTAAATAGATACCTTATTAAGGGTGTTACAGACTTTCTCATCGAATAAATGTTTGGAATTTTTCAAGGGGTTCACTCCCTTGTTCTCTGGTATCTTCATCAATGATCCTTGGTTGACCTTGAACTCGGGGTCAACAACATGGAACTCAAAATCCCAAGATAGAATCTTCCTTGTTCATGGGTACACGCTTTCTTCTTCGAATGAAGACCATGCAAGGATTTGGTTTGTAAGCATGGTACTTTGGAAGCATGCGCACAATACCTTATTTAGATCATTTTTATAACTCATTCCCTACTCCTATTCCACTACAGCACCTTTTAACCCCATGCACATTACCTTAGGAAATTTCACCACTAGGTTGGGGTCTCCACTCATGTTTCCATACTCTTTTCCCACACATTTCTCCTCTATCTCCTTGAGCACTTCGATAGCACTATGCTCCATATCTTACTCTGCCAAATCATTTATTATTCCCGTTATTTATCTTTCTGTAGGCTCTTCTATTTGCTCCTTGAGGCTTGGGGTCCCTTGATCCTTTGTATTCACTTCTTCACTCTCCCCTTTTCCTTGAGTGCCTTCCTCTTCCCCATCCTTTTCTTCATTTCCCTCATCCTCAGAGTCGTGTACATCATACAAAAGATGGTCCTGAGCCTCTTCATGCTTATCATCCTCTCTCTCACCTCTGTAGGCCTCCAGACTCTCTATTTCTTTTAAAACGCCTTCGCCGCTACCTTCTTCTTCTTCCTAATTGGTGATTTTTATATAGGAGGATCTTCCTTCTCTTCTTCTTTAGTAGGAAACTCCTTCCTTGGTGATTCTTCTTGTGTATGAGGATCTTCTTGCTCTAGCATCTATTCCTTAGGTGATTTTTCCTTTTCCTTAATGGGGGACTTCTTCCTTTGTGCATATGTTCTCATCTTCGCGTCTGACTCCTACACACCTATAGACTGTGTTATTTACACACTTAGTGTGTTCTTCTCTAGTGCGTCTTCTCTTTCCCTCTTCCTTGGCACAACCTTATTCCTCCTAGTGGGGTCTTCTGGGATGGAGACATAATTATCCAATTAGGTGCCCTTCTCATACTTTGGCCTAATCTACAGGTATACCCTCATTGTGGTCCTTCTAGCAATTGGTAGTGTCACAGGTTTTATCTCATGCACCTCATGGGAGAAATACTTCTCCACATATGTGTGCATCTTAGGGTATACTAGATTCCTTCATAGGTTGTGGTGGTCATGGTCTACCTCATTGAGGTCAAACCTTAGTCTTTAGGCCTTCTTGAAGCGATTGACACCTACTTGAAAATATTGCACGGTGAAAGAGAAAGGTAGTTTACCCCATGGGCTCTTGGTCCCATCTGTCAATGTGAATCTATCAATTTAGAAATGCTGGTATAAAGAAAACTCAACTTCTCCCTACATTCATCCCCAAACACGTCGCGCATCCTCTTGTACCATTTCTCAAGGCGTGCCTTTTTGGTGGTCATCATGGTATCACAAGTGTACTTTTCAAATATCTTTTCAGGGGAAGGATCTTACTTTGGATATTCCCAAACAAACATTTCTAGCCCATCAGGCACTCCAATTTATGAGAAGACAATGTTGAGGAGGAAATTTATAAATATGATCTTCTTTACTTCACGTGTGACATTAATTATCTCATTTGCAATGAAGGTGGACATTTTATAGATAGTTCCTTATGAAAAAAATTTACACACATTTAACTAGGCCTTGTTTATATGTGTCCACCTTTCCTATCCCTTTAACTTGGATACCAAGCATGTGGCCATCCTCATCCCTGGGTCAGAGATATTAGGGATGCTAAAGTAGCAAGACACCTTCTTGTAGTCATAATTATTCATGGTCTCCTTAATGGCCTCCTTATCCTCCAAGTCATCATCTAGCATCTCCCCTTCACAGACAAGGCTAGTAAACTTAGAGACTAGTTGAGGGGTTATGTGCATCCTTTGGTCTGCAAAATAGAAGAGGTCCACATGCATGCACTAAATCAGCCATTGGTACAGTCGCTCAGGTTTTCCAAAGTAGGGAAACTGATAAATTTTCAGCAACCCAGACTTCTCCAATTTTACCTTCACTTCATCATCATAGATTGGCATTCCTTCTCGTGTCCTTTTGTCTATCAGGTGAACCAGTTCTAATACTATCTCCTTATTTGTGGTGCTTGTGCAATGGTTGTAATCACTCAACTCCATCTTCCTTACATGGGATAAACATTTTTTTATAAGCAACATGTCATCTAGGTATTGCATCTCCGCATACCACTTCTTATTGAAGCTGGTGGTGGTAGTCTATTTCCCCTTACCCTTTCTCTTCTTTGGTGATACATTTGCCTTCTTTGGTGTCCTCTTCTTGTTAGGTTACTAAAAACAACCTCTTCCTTCCTCCTCTTCCTTGCTATGCTCAAATTTTTGGCTTTCCTTCATGAAAAATGTAACACCCTGAACTGTTGTTACTTCCTCCTGAGCATTCAAGTGTTGATATGTGATTTCTTCTGTAAAAGGATGTGTTCCTTTGATTGTGAATTCATGCTTGATATGGATTGTATCTTCTTTGAAATTGCAGATCTTTGACTGAGTCGGAATATAATTGGAGTCTTTTAATTCTTTCATTTTACACATGAGTTTAATCTGATCTCAGAATGAATTATGGAGTTATCCATCTATAAGACCCAGCCTTGGATCAATGGCATTGATCCAAGTAATGATTTAAGTTTATTTGGGATGAACTAAAATTATAGACCTTTCGCAGGTTGCAAGGTCTGAATGCGTTGAATAAACTGTTCCGAAGTCTAAATCAGGCTGATCCTGTTAAATGAATTGGTTCCCGATATTGTAATATCAAGAAGGTCTTGATCGTGGACCAGGTAATAATTCAGATACATTTATTTCACTAGCCTATTGGCAGTGCAGGAGTTAATCTTGTTCGTGAATGTATGTTGTAGGTTCTTTTTCTGAGCATTTGACATGTTAGACCTAAACTAGATTTATTAAGGTTAGTACCCGAAAACTAAACTATGACCTATGGGTTAGATTAGTGTTAATCTAACCTAGGCCTAAGCTATAAGCTAAATGTTCTAAGTTAGTAACTTTGTGCTATGGAGGTTAGACTAAGTCGAATCTTAAATCCTAACCTATGTTACTAACCTAACTAATGAACAAGGAAGAAAGGGGACCTATGGAAGGGTGCGAGCCATGGGCGGTAGTTTCTATGGCATTAAATAGGTAGATAAGCATGAAGGACAGATGAGATGGTAGAAGTTTTAACGGCTAGCAAGAGCTGACGTGGCAAATTGCCAAAGTTAGAAATGGTCTTTGAACTATTTTTATCCATCGCCAACTATGGCGGTTGGTGGCAATGGAGATTGAGTGGGAAATTAGGAGTAAATGCAATCAATGAGCTCAGTCTTCGAGCTCGTTTTTCACGGGAAGGCATGCAAAATGACAAACTAGTAGTTTGTTTGGTTTTTCATGCGCTCTGGTTTTCCCTCTGTCTGATCACTGGTTCTTCGCACCAGTCTACTGGGAGTTGTATGGAAAATATGAGTGTAACTCACTCTTTTCTCTGGCAAGGAAAATTTATAAGTCATGGAAATAACAAATTTTTGTTGGTGAATCTAACTTGGAAAAAGAGGAGAAGGCTCGAGCTCTTTCAGTGGTCTTCTTCAGATTTTTAAGCAAATAACCTGGCATGTTAGGCCCTAACCTTTAAAAATCTTTCTCTCTTTCAAATGATTTCATTAGAAAAACTCTGTTAAGATGATTTTTGTGATTCAGATGGTTTTTATGGTAGCTTTGTGTGATTTTATTATTAGTATCTTCTTGCTGGTTTGATTTTTTCAATTTAACCCTTGATGGGTGTGTATTGTGTTTCGAACTGTTGTAGTATCTTGTTATATTTTTCATTCCGGATAAATTTTGTGAAATACATGCAAGAAGGTATACTAAACTTGCTCTTTGGTGAGCCCATGAATTGTTTCCTTGTTGGGTTCAGGCTACAGTTGATACTTGTTGTTGATACTTGTCGGAAAGGATACAGTTGGATTTTTGTTTGAATGTTTAGTATATTTCGAACTTCTTTGTAAATTCTGTCAAGGTTATTAGAGGTGGTGGTTACTGAATCTTGTTGGGTTTCACTATGATACTTACAGTTATTTTTGAGCGGATAACTTGCTATGTTTACAATATTTCAATGCAACTTTGTAGAAGTTGTTTTTTCCCCCCCCCCCCCTTGTGTTGCGATTATGGGATTCAACCCGTTGATAGTTTACAATATATTTATTTATATACAAAATGACTCTGTGGAGTCCATGGAATGGTTTGTATATTATGGACTACTGTAGAAACCATGTATGTGAATATTGGTAGTTTGATTCTGTCGAAGTCCTGGAGGGGTAACTGGTATTACGACTTCTGTTATCTCGTAAATGAATACCTTCGTTTAGAAATGAAACTTTGGTATAGAATCAGTTAGTGTACTTTTTACGTTTCCTATCTGTGAAAGCTTGAGCGAATATTATTGTGGAGGCTCAGTTGGATTCCTTGTTACAAAATCAGTATTTAGCTTCTGTATAAGCCTGATTGTGAATATTTACCATCGTTGGCACGGATGGAATCCTTATCTTATATTTACCTTGTACATCAGTTTCTATAGAAGCTTTATCGTGAATAATGTTGTTTGGATTCAGTTGAAATCCTTGATAGGTAATCAGTGTTTCTACTTCTATATAAGCTTGATTATGAATACTTATTATTTTTTGGATCTGTTGGATTCCTTAATTTATATATAGATATCATATATCTTGGCCTCTGTAGAAGTGGGTTGTGAATACCATACTTATCAACCTCTGAATGAGTTCAGATGTTAATACGGTATGTTATGTTTCCTTTTTAAATAATTCCAGTTAAACGAGGTTGTGCATGTTGCGTGGATTTCGTATGAATATCTCTACATAGTCATAGGGAAACATCAATGGCTTTAATGTTAATGAGTCTCTTGTTGACTGTGATAAAAGAGAAGTTCTGTTGATTTCGACCTTGGATCTAAAGCCTTACACTGTTAATAGCGATTAGAATGAGTTGTATGTTGCTGAGAGGGATTGTTGTCGTGTTTTTGCATGATTATGTCCTTTTTGTTGAGGTTTTCTTGTCTTGTGCTTGACTGAGATAAAGAGTTAACAGTTGTGCCTTGACAAGCGATTGCGCTAGATATTTTCTCGTTCCTATAATAATATGGAAGGTTATGTGGAGTCTATTTAGGATAAAATACTCATCACTGCGTTGGCGCGAGAGCTGTTGTACTGCTAGTAAGCTACAAGATATTGTTTAATTTAAATATTAACCAAACTGTGATGCTTCTAGTGGTCTCGTCTAATTTATTCGCATGTGTTTAAGGTGAATGCTTTGCTCTTGGAGAGACGGTACAGCCATGAGCTAGTTCTGAGGGAAATATATATGATTCATTTTATTTCTCTTCTGTTGTAAAGTATAGGTTGATATAATTTTTATCTAACTTTTGGAATTGTTCTAACATGCTGATGGAATCATGAAAGGTTATGATATTCATTTATTATGTTGAATATATTAGTCCGTCTAAAGTTGTTGTCCTTGGTATTCAGATGGATAGTTGTTTAGATGCATTTGTCTTCTTGGTCACTAACGTTTTGATGAAATATTTGAAAGGTATCTAGGACTATTTAGTGACTATAATGTGAGTTACGCATGTTTATAGTCATGTGTTGTATTTCAAAAGCATAGTCTGAAATATGTTTACTTGTTTGGTGAAGAAGATTTCATTTCAACAGGGTCTTTAATGAAAACAGTTGGTGGATTGCAATTGTTTTAAGAGTTAGTGCTTATCATGCTCAGTTCATCGAACTGACCCATGTTGACAATTTTTGCAGATGGTTGCCATAAGTGGTAAAAGCACACAGATCTGATAGGATGTTCAGATTGTTTAATTTGGTTTTATGATGAATTACAGCTTGATTCTCTAAATGTACTATATGAGGAAAGATGTTCTTTTTCCGTTGAGTATTGTATCAAGTATGCTGAATGCATAAAATGTATTTGATTAGTTCTGAAAGGAATGGAAATAGATATTTGATACTTATATGTTTGTATTCGTATCTTGATAGTTTGACCTTCTTCGGTTCAAATGATCTTAAGAGCATTGTTATTATTGTATAATTTGGAGACTTTTGTGATTATCAATGTAAGCTTGCAAGAATATGTGACTGAATACTTATGATTGTTTAGCAGTTCTAGTATGTTCTATCTAAAGCTAAATTGAAATTTAGATCACTGTCTTTCTGGAAGCTAGGGTTAAAATAAACCTAAGCAGGACGCTAAACAAGCTGAATTAAATTATTAATTCCTAGTCTTGATTAAGCCAGGACAACGTTTAATTGGATTCTTAATCACTATATCTCGATACTAATAAGTAAGATATAAATTCAGTTATGAGAACTGAAATAAACCTAAAAAGGGTTCGGTTGGCAATCACATGTGAAGATTATGGGTAATTGTCCAATTTCGTTGATTTAGAATTATGTATATTCTATGAACTCCTTGATGGGACCTCTAGTCTTAATAACTTCTCTTATGTATTGGGTTTTATTAAGAAAGGTCATTCTAAGGTGAGGAACCCAGGGATTGGGAAAGACTACCCTTAAAGGGAGTGTCTTATGGTATAATTTAACTCAACGTATGTAACACTTTTTAATAAGTAGATCTTTTCGAGGCGGATTTAAAGGTTGACGGCACAAGTCAACTGCAGGGTTGTACCTCCGAGAAGATTAGGATCTTCTCAAAGATACAACAATGCAGGTGACTTATGACGACACCCTTTGCATTGATCGTTAAGATTTACACCTTAAACTCGAACAAGTTACTCTGGGACTGATTAGGAATGTGGTCACGTTATAAGGCTGCCTAGGAGACTCGAGGTATCTTGACACACTGGTTTAACTAGGGTTGACCCAGTATGTCATCGTATCCCTAGTCCTCGGGAGCATCCATATAACGTTGTCACCTTACTAATCCATTTCTGAGTGAATAACTTGGGATAGGAGGGACTGACAGAAGTCAGTATAAGACATTCTACATAACATAGGAATGGGGTGAAGGACGTATTCCAGATTGACGAGTATGCCGTTAAGGAATACGAGACATAAGCAGTATGTTTCAAATCTTTGGCCAAAGTATCGCAAGCTGTTGATTGCGTTGTCCTAAGTCACCTAGTCTAAGGGATGAGATGCCGATGAATAATGGTAACAATTATTCAGATAGGTTCCTTGGACAGAGCATTCTAAATCCCAGATTAGGGAAGAGAACCGCAAGAGTATTGTGTTAAAGTGAAAACGCCAACTCTTAATACTCATGAATAGATCGATAGATTACCGAGTCATGGAATGAATAGATCGGAGGTACTCTGAGTCATTACAGCTGCATATGGTTATCTGTTATAAGAATGGTTGTTTTGATTTGTGAGATCTAAATTATGTATTTAGAACCAGGAAGCATTTATCAAAAAATAAAATAAAAATTACTTGTTCTAATATACAAAAATTTGGATGTTACATCTTGGCATCAGAGCTGAAGGTTGTAGCTCTTGGAGCTATTGTGTCTATAATCTGATGAAAACCTGAATTTTCTTGTAACAGAAAATGGTTAGAACAAGAGGGAACGTTGCGAATAATGCTCCACCTGAAGGAGGGGCGGAAACAACCCAAAAACTTGATGAGATCCTTGCTGCCCTGTTGGACACAAGAGATTGTTTAGCTGTACTTGAACAGCAGGTGATGGGAAATGAGGAGGATGAAGAAGCTGGTAATAACAATCAGCAACCTCCTGAGGACAACCCCGATATGGGTGTTGATGTTAATGCTGGGAATGCACCTATCCAACCAGAAAACAAAAAGGCCAGGTTGGTAGCAGAACTCACTAATGATATAAAAATGATAAGTCCACCTAAGTATGATGGCACCACATTAGGGGATGGAGCTGAGAACTGGCTCAGCGAAATGGAGAAGTACTTTGCAATAAGAAACTTCTCTGAGGAAACCAAAGCTATTTGGGGAGCCTATCAGCTTTCCCACGAAGCATCTTCGTGGTGGGATAGCCGTAAAGAAGAGCTAAATATTGATGAGACCAATGTTACTTGGGATCAATTTAAAGGCTATTTTAGGCAACGTTTGCTGCCACAACTTTTCTATGATCAGAAAATGACAGAATTCCAGAACTTAGCTCAAGGGAAGCTAACGGTAACTGAATACTGGGAGCGGTTTACAAAACTCCTCAAGTATGTACCGCAGTATCAAACTGACGAGAAGTTCAGAATACGGAAATTCATCATGGGATTGAATCCCATGATAGGGGGAGAGGTCGATGTTCACAGTCCAACCACTATGGAAGGAGTTGTTGAAAAGGCCATAAGACAAGAACAGAAATTAAAGGCTATTTCTGCTCATAAGGAGGAAGTGCGGAAGAAGACTGCAAACCCTTCTTCAACCTCTCTTGCACCCAAAAAGGGACCATGGAAAAAGTTTGGAAACAAAAGTAAGTTTCCAGGGGATAATAGTAAGAAAGCAGTGGCAACTAAGCCTGCTGGAAATGTAAGGGATAATTTTGCCAAAAATTATAACAATGGGCAGAAGCCCTATGGAGGACAACGTGACAATTACAAGGCTGGAGGAAATTTTGAGCCTAAAAAGGGACCTGTAGGAGGCTGCTACAATTGTGGCAAAGACCACTACACAAATCAGTTCCCTTTGAAGAAGGATGATCGTAATCAGCAGCATAAGATACATGCTGTAGTAGCAGACAAGCAAGCTGAAAAGCAAGTGACACCTATAGAAGTTCCGGGTAAGTTATTTGGCATACCTGTCACTATTCTTTTTGATACAGGAGCTACTGAATGTTTCATTTCTAATAAACTTGCTTCTAAACTTAAGAGAAAAGATGGAAAAATGGATAAATCTTGGACTGTACAGTATGGTAATAACTCTGTTCATACAGTGAGTATGTGTCTTTTTGGGGCAGTCCTTGACTTACCTAATTTCTCCACGGAAGTTGACCTCTATGTTACACCTTTGGGATCGTATGACATTGTCATCGGTGTCAATTGGTTAGCTAACCATAAAGCAAAGGTAGACTGCTATGAAAAGAACATAAAATGTTTAGATGATCAGCTGGAAACAACAGAGATTCAAGGTGTGAAACGGGAAATTTCAGTTAGAAAACTGTCAGCTATGCAGCTTAAAAAGGCTAAAAACAAAGGATGTACCCTTTATGCAGTAAAGATATCTGAATTTTCAGAAGAAGATGGTGATTACATGAAACGATTTCCTCTGTTACAAAGTTTCAGGGATGTTTTTCCTGAGGAATTACCAGGGTTACCACCTAAGAGGGAATTTGACTTCACCATCGAAATCAAACCAGGAATAGAACCTATTTCCAAAGCACCTTATCGGATGACTACTACAGAGTTAGTCGAGCTTAAGGCACAGTTGCAAGAACTTTTGTCTAAAGGTTTGATTAGACCAAGTGTTTCACCTTGGGGAGCGCCCGTAATATTTGTGAAAAAGAAGGATGGAACACTTAGGCTGTGTATCGATTATCGGATGTTGAACAAAGCAACAATCAAGAACAGATATCCACTTCCAAGGATCGACGATCTATTTGATCAGATGCGTGGGGCAGTGGTTTATTCTAAGATAGATCTTCGATCTGGTTATCATCAGTTAAGGATTAGAGAAGAAGATATTCATAAAACAGCTTTCCGAACAAGGTACGGACATTATGAATTCATGGTTCTACCCTTTGGATTAACTAATGCACCCGTAGCCTTTATGAACTTAATGAACAATATTTTTCAAGAATATCTGGACAAGTTTGTACTTGTATTCTTGGACGATATTCTCATTTATTCTAAAAGCGTTGAGGAGCACAATGAGCATTTGAAGATAGTTTTGGGAATTTTGAGAAAAAGAAAGTTGTATGGTAAGTTATCCAAATGTTCTTTCTTTGATTCAGAAGTTCACTATTTGGGTCATGTCATAAGTAAAGAAGGAATTGCTGTAGATCCTTCAAAAATAGTGGCAATAACTGAGTGGCCTGCACCAAAGAATGTGCACGAAGTAAGAAGCTTCATGGGTCTTGCTGGTTACTATAGAAAATTTGTTAAGGATTTTTCTAAAGTAGCTGCACCAATAACTTCATTGCAGAAGAAGGATAAGAAATTCATATGGAATGATAAGTGCGAAGCGGCTTTCAAAATTCTGAAAGGCCAGTTGACTTCTGCACCTATATTAGCTGTACCAGACCCTAATGGGAGTTTTACTGTTGTAACGGATGCTTCTGGGGAAGGCCTTGGAGGTGTTTTGCTACAAAATGATCAAGTCATAGCATATGAAAGTAGAAAAATTAAATTACATGAGCTGAATTATGCTCCTCATGATTTGGAGCTTGCTGCCATTGTTCATGCACTTCAAGTCTGGAGACACCATTTACTTAGGAAACCTTTTGAGTTGAAAACTGATCACTTCGGACTGAAATATATTTTCACTCAGCCTAATCTTAATGCTAGACAGAGAAGGTGGTTAGAATTTTTATCACAATATGATTTTGATATTAGCTACATCAAAGGGAAGGAGAATAGAGTAGCTGATGCTCTAAGTCGTAGGAGGCACATTTTTGCTCTTATAATATTAAGAACTCAGTTTAAGGATGAGGTAAAAAGTGCCTTAGAATCTGATATTTACTTTCAGCAAGTAAAAGCAACGCTTGCTACAGAACCTAATGATGAAAGGTATAAAGGTTTCCATTTTGATGATGAAGGAATCTTGCGTTATGAAAACAGAGTATATGTACCTATGCTAAATGATTTGAGAAAGAAGTTGTTAGTTGAATTTCATAATTCACCTTTCTCTGGACACCCGGGTATCACAAAAATGTTGCTGATCTGAAACAGTAATACTTTTGGAAAGGTATGAAAAAGGATGTCATTAATTTTGTGACTCATTGTTTAGAGTGTCAGTGGGTTAAGGCAGAACATATGCACCCTGCTGGACTGTTATATCCTCATAGCATACCGCAGTACAAATGGCAAGTAATAACCATGGACTTTGTACAAGGGTTACCCATGTCTAGGAATAAACATGATGTTATCCTGGTAGTTGTAGATAAACTAAGGTAGCTCATTTCATCGCTGGAAATCTAAAGGATGATTCACCAGTGCTAGCCAAAAGATTCGTACACGAAATTTTTAGATTGCATGGTGTACCAGAATTGATTATATCTGATAGGGATCCAAGAATGACGTCAAGATTTTGACAAATGCTTAACACAGCTCTTGGAACGAAACTAAACTTCAGTTCTGCATATCATCTAGAAACGGATGGACAAACTGAGAGGGTAAATCAAGTGTTGGAGGACATGTTGCGAATGTATTGCATGGATCAACAGTATAAATGGGAAGAGTATCTTCCATTAGTTGAATTCACATACAACAACACTTATCATTCATCTCTCAAAATGGCACCATTTGAAGCACTTTATGGAAGAAAGTGCAGAAATCATGTTAGCTAGTTGAGGATAGAGTGGTAATTGGACCAGAAATTCTCACAGAAATGGAACAGCAAGTTAAGTTGATTCGTGAACGATTAAAGTAAGCAGCGGATAAGTAGAAGAGCTATGCTGACCTTAAGTAGGTTGATCGAAGGTTTGAGCTTGGTGAGAAGGTTTTTCTTTGTGTTAAACCCAGAAAGAGTTCTATAACTTTTGGCAAGGCTGCCAAGTTGTCACCTCGATTTGTGGGACCTTTCAAAATTTTCTAAATAATCAATCCTGTAGCTTATCATTTAGCATTACCACCTACTTTATCTTGCATGCATGATGTTTTCCATATTTCTTTGCTTAAGAAATATGTTTCAGATCTGTCACATGTTTTAAATTGGAATTCCTTGCAGGTCCAAGACCCAGGAATAATCATGGTTAAACCCACACGAGTGTTGGAAACTTGGCCAATTGCATTTGAGAAATCGTGAAATACAGCAATGTAAGGTCCAATGGGACCAGTTTAACGAAGAAAGTGCAACTTGGGAAAATATGGAAGAGATGAAAATTTCTTTTCCTTCTCTTTTTCAACAGAATGAAATCTGTTGACAAAACATTTCTTTTATGAACTTATTTTTTTAAGTTTATATGAAAGCCAAATGGAGGCAAACATTATTCAGGCTGAATAAAATGTGTTGTGACATTGATTTCTGGAACTATTTAAGTTGGAAAATAGTCACATTGTTTTGTGAACTAATAAATTGGTTGACCTGAAGGTTAATTGAATATGTAATCATCGAGATGATGAATCTTTTAGGAGGGAAGCATGTAACACCATGAACTATTGTTACTTCCTCCTGAGCATTCAAGTGTTGATATGTGATTTCTTTTGTAAAAGGATGTGTTCCTTTGATTGTGAAGTCATGCTTGATATGGACTGTATCTTCTTTGAAATTACCGATCTTTGACTGAGTCGGAATATAATTGGACTCTTTTAATACTTTCATTTTACACCTCAGTTTAATATGATCTCAGAATGAATTATGGAGTTATCCATCTATAAGACCTAGCCTTGGATTAGTGGCATTGGTCCAAGTAATGCTTTAAGTTTATTTGGGATGAACTAAAATTATAGAACTTTCGCAGGTTGCAAGGTCTGAATGCGTTGAATAAACTGTTCCAGAGTCTAACTCAGGATGATCATGTTAAATGAATTGGTTCCCGATATCGTAATATCAGGAAGGTCTTGATCGTGGACCAGGTAATAATTCAGATACATTTATTTCACTAGCCTATTGGCAGTGCAGGAGTGAATCCTTTTCGTGAATGTATGTTGTAGGTTCTTTTTCTGAGCATTTGAAATGTTAGACCTAAATGGGATTTATTAAGGTTAGTAACCTAAAACTAAACTATGATCTATGGGTTAGATTAATGTTAATCTAACCTAGGCCTAAGTTATAAAGTAAATGTTTAAGTTAGTAACTTTGTGCTGTGGAGGTTAGACTAAGTCGCATCTTAAATCCTAACCTATGTTACTAACCTAACTAATGAACAAGGAAGAAAGTGGACCTATGGAAGGGTGTGAGCCATGGGCGGCAGTTTCTATGGAATTAAATAGGTAGATAAGCATGAAGGACATATGAGATGGTAGAAGTTTTAACGGCTAGCAAGAGCTGATGTGGTAAGTCGCCAAAGTTAGAAATGGTCTTTGAACTGTTTTTATCCATTGCCAACTATGGCGATCGGTGGAAATGGAGATTGAGCGGGAAATTTGGAGTAAATGCAATTAATGAGCTCAGTCTTTGAGCTCGGGTTTCACGGGAAGGCATGCAAAATGGAAAACTAGTAGTTTGTTTGGTTTTTCATGCGCTCCGGTTTTTCCTCTGTCTGATCACTGGTTCTTCGCACCAGTCTTCTAGGAGTTGCATGGAAAATATGAGTGTAACTCACTCTTTTCTCTGGCAAGGAAAATTTATAAGTCATGGAAATAACAAATTTTTGTTGGTGAATCTAACTTGGAAAAAGAGGAGAAGGCTCGAGCTCTTTCAGTGGTCTTCTTCGGATTTTTAAGCAAATAACCAGGCATGTTAGGCCCTAACCTTTAAAAATCTTTCTCTCTTTCAAATGATTTCATTAGAACAACTCTGTTCAGATGATTTTTGGGTTCAGATAGTTTTTATGGTAGCTTTGTGTGATTTTTATTACTGTATCTTCTTGCTGGTTCGATTTTTTTCAATTTAACCCTTGATGGGTGTGTATTGTGTTTCGAACTGTTGCACTATCTCGTTGTGTATTGCATTCTAGTTAAAGTTTGTGAAATGCATGCAAGAAGGTGTACTAAACCTGCTCTTTGGAGCCCATGAATTGTTTTCTTGTTGGGTTCAGGCTACAGTTGATACTTGTCGGAAAGGATACTGTTGGATTTCTGTTTGAATGTTCAGTATAATTCGACTTCTTTGTAAGTTCTATCGTGGTTATTATAGGTGGTGGTTACTGAATCTTGTTGGGTTTCGCTATGATACTTAAATTTATTTGTGAGCGGATAACTTGTTGTGTTTACAGTATTTCAATGTGACCTTGTAGAAGTTGTTTTTCCCCCCCTTGTGTTGCGATTATGGGATTCAACCCGTTGATAGTTTGCAATATATTTATTTATATACAAAATGACTCTATGGAGTCCATGGAATGGTACGTATATTAAGGACTACTGTAGAAGCCATGTATGTGAATACTGGTAGTTTGATTCTGTCGGAGTCCTGGAGGGGTAACTGGTATTACGACTTCTGTTATCTTGTAATGAATACCTTCGTTTAGCAATGAAACTTTGGTACAGACTCACTTGGTGTACTTTTTACGTTTCCTATCTGTGTAAGCTTGAGCAAATATTGTTATAGAGGCTCAGTTGGATTCCTTGTTACAAAATCAGTATTTAATTTCTGTATAAGCCTGATTCTGAATATTTACCATTGTTGGCACGGTTGGAATCCTTAACTTATATTTATCTTGTACATCGGTTTCTGTAGAATATTTATCGTGAATACTTTTTTTTGGATTCACTTGAAATCCTTGATAGGTAACAGTGTTTATGCTTCTATATAAGCTTGATTATGAACACTTATTATTTTTTGGCTCTGTTGGATTCCTTAATTTATATATAGATATCATGTATCTTGGCCTCTGTAGAAGTGGGTCGTGAATACCATACTTTTCAACCTCTGAATGAGTTCAGATGTGAATACGGTATGTTATGTTTCCTTTCTTAATAATTCCGATTAAATGAGGTTGTGCATGTTGTGTGGATTTTGTATGAATATCTCTGTATAGTCATAGGGAAACATCATTTGCTTTAATGTTAATGAGTCCCTTGTTGACTGCAATAAAAGAGAATTTCTTTTGATTTCGACCTTGGATCTAAAGCCTTACAGTGTTAGTAGGGATTAGAATGAGCTATATGTTGCTGAGAGAGATTGTTGTCATGTTTGTGCGTGATTAAGTCTTTGTTGTTGAGGTTTTCTTGTCTTGTGCTTGACTGAGATAAAGAGTTAACAGTTGTGCCTTGACAAACGATTGCACTAGCTATTTTCTGGTTCATATAATAATATGGAAGGTTATGTGGAGTCTATTTAGGATAGAATACTCATCACTGCCTTGGCGTGAGAGCTATTGTACTACTAGTAAGCTACAGGATATTGTTTAATTTAAATTTTAACCAAACTGTGATGCTTCTGGTGGTCTCGTCTGATTTATTTGCATGTGTTTACGGTGAATGCTTTTCTCTTGGAGAGACGGTACAGTCATGAGCTAGTTCTGAGGGAAATATGTATGATTCATTTTATTTATCTTTTGTTGTAAAGTATAGGTTGATGTAATTTTTATCTAACTTTTTGAATTTTTCTAACATGCTGATGGAATCATGAAAGGTTATGATATTTATTTATTATGTTGAATATATTAGTCCGTCTGATGTTGCTGTCCTTGGGATTCAGATGGATAGTTGTTTAGATGCATTTGTCTTCTTGGTCACTAACATTTTGATGAAATATGTTTACTTGTTTGGTGAAATGATCTCATTTAAACAGGTTGTTTAATGAAAACAGTTGGTGGATTGTAATTGTTTTAAGAGTTAGTGTTTATCATGTTTAGTTCATCGAACTGACCCATGTTGACAATTTTTGTAGATGGTTGCTGTAAGTGGTAAAAGCACGCAGATCTGATAGGATGTTCAGATTGTTTAATTTGGTTTTATGATGAATTACAGCTTGATTCTCTAAATGTACTAAATGAGGAAAGATGTTCTTTTTCCATTGAGTATTGTATCAAGTATGCTGAATGCATAAAATGTATTTGATTAATTCTGAAAGGAATGGAAATAGATATTTGATAATTATATGTTTGTATTCGTATCTTGATAGTTTGACCTTCTTCGGTTCAAATGATCTTAAGAGCATTGTTATTATTGTATAATTTGGAGACTTTTGTGATTATCAATGTAAGCTTGCAAGAATATGCGACTGAATACTTATGATTGTTTAGCAGTTCTAGTATGTTCTATCAAAATATAAATTGAAATTTAGATCACTGTCTTCTGGAAGCTAGGGTTAAAATAAACCTAAGCATGACGCTAAACAAGCTGAATTCAATTATTAATTCGTAGTCTTGATTAAGCCAGGAAAACGTTTAATTGGATTCTTAATCACTATATCTCGATTCTAATAAGTAAGATATAAATTCAGTTATGAGAACTGAAATAAACCTAAAAAGGGTTCGGTTGGCAATCACATGTGAAGATTATGGGTTATTGTTCAATTTCATTGATTTAGAATTATGTATATTCTATGAATTCCTTGATGGGACCTCTAGTCTTAATAACTTCTCTTGTGTATTGGGTTTTATTAAGAAAGGTCATTCTAAGGTGAGGAACCCAGGGATTGGGAAAGACTACCCTTAAAGGGAGCGTCTTATGGTATAATTTAACTCAACGTATGTAACACTTTTTAATAAGTAGATCTTTTCAAGGCGGATTTAAAGATTGACGGCACAAGTCAACTGCAGGGTTGTACCTTCGAGAAGATTAGGATCTTATTGAAGATACAACAATGTAGGTGACTTATGACGACACCCTTTGCATTGATCGTTAAGATTTACACCTTAAACTCGAACAAGTTACTCTGGGACTGATTAGGAATGTGGTCACGTTATAAGGTTGCCTAGGAGACTCAGGGTATCTTGACACACTGGTTTAACTAGGGTTGACCCAGTATGTCATCGTATCCCTAGTCCTCGGGAGCATCCATATAACGTTGTCACCTTACTAATCCGTTTCCGAGTGAATAACTTGGGATAAGAGGGACTGACAGAAGTCAGTATAAGACATTCTACATAACATAGGAATGGGGTGAAGGACGTATTCCAGATTGACGAGTATGCCATTAAGGAATACGAGACATAAGCAGTATGTTTCAAATATTTGGCCAAAGTATCGCAAGCTGTTGATTGTGTTGTCTTAAGTCACCTAGTCTAAGGGATGAGATGCCGATGAATAATGGTAACAATTATTCAGATAGGTTCCTTGGACAGAGCATTCTAAATCCCATATTAGGGAAGAGAACCGTAAGAGTATTGTGTTAAAGTGAAAACGCCAACTCTTAATACTCATGAATAAATCGGTAGATTACCAAGTCATGGAATGAATAGATCGGAGGTACTCCAAGTCATTACAGCTGCATATGGTTATCTGTTATAAGAATGGTTGTTTTGATTTGTGAGATCTAAATTATGTATTTAGAACCAGGAAGCATTTATCAAAAAAAAAAAATTTACTTGTTCTAATATATAATAATGAGGATGTTACAAAAAATCCCTTTACTCATGTGCCCTAGCTACAGAACCCTAACCTGGACAATCCTTCTACAAGATGGCTTACCCTTCTAAATCATTCCTCCTTATGCATGTTTACTTTATCCACTCTTGTTCGTAAATCACAGTAGTCACTCACTCAGATTTCTCAAACTTTTTCCTTCACACAAATCTTCTTCGTGGAGGCCCTAGTTCGCAAGAGTTATTCTTTATCACAAATGCAAGGTAATAACAATGTATCCCAACCTTCTACTTATAGATTTTTCTTCTCTCCCACGATAAATGTTATGCCACCTACCAACATACTTTTGTAATAAAGGTAGATTTTTCCACTAAATCCAACCTTAAGCACTTGTACCCCCACACCCAATCCTATGCAAAAAATATCTACAACCTTTTAGCATGCAAAAATCCTTATTGAATGAAGATCCTCACGTGCGCACTTCTAGCGCTGAAGGCACTTCTTTTGTCCTTAACCTGATTTTTGGCCTTGCCTAACTCATGTTGTTCTTGCACTTCTCATCCTTTATATGTGGTCCTTATAAATCTATCCTAACACGAAAATTCCTTATGTCCACCTTTTTTACATGTGCTTTTCTACACTACGCATTTTTTATCTAGGACACCAAAACACAACTTCTACTACCAACTCCCATTTTACTTTGCATTACTCCACCCCACATAAAAATAGATGCATGGTCCTCTATACATACATAGCCTTTTGAAAATAATAATTATCTAGCAACACACAAGGCACATAAAAAATCAACACAAAGAAAGGAACAAGCAACAAAAAATTCAAACACATGAACAAGAGATGCATAAAAGGAAATCCTAGGCTAAATGGAAATAATGCCTTATTTATGAACACAAGGAAGTCTTATTTCTAGTAGGGATTCAACCTATTCCCATTGAAATGGCCTGGTAATTATGTTCCATCAAGCTCTTGTAACTGGAAAGTTCCTGAATCAAGGATGTATGAGATGATATGTGGCCCTAACCAATGGACTTTCAGTTTCCCAGGATGGAGCAGAAACTTGGAATCATTTAACAAAACCATCTGCCTAACCTTGAATTTTTTGTTTTTAATATGGCGATCATACCATGCTTTTTTTCATGCCTTTTCAGTCTTATGACTCCATCTATCAAGTGATTGCCTTTCATCCAACTGCATTAAATTCTCCATGCACTTTTGAATTGCTTGTTCATTGGCTAACCCTACTGTGTGCACAATACACAATGATGGTAGCATAAATTAAACTGGTAAAATAACCTCCACACCAAACACCAACTAAAATGGTGTGGCCTTATTCAATATTTTATAGGTTGTCATGTATGCCCATAGAATGGCTGATACCTTTTCATCCCAATCTTTTCTTCCCATATCATACATATTGGTCAGTGTGTGGCTTAAGATCTTGTTAAATACCTCAGCAGTTCCATTAGCTTTTGGGTGATATGGGGTAGTCTTATGATGGGCCACCATGAACTCTGCCAATAAAATCTTGACTGTTTCCTTCAAAAAATGTGTACCCCTATTACTAGTCAAGCTTAAAGGACATCCATAATTGTTGATTATTTCTCCCATAAAAATCTAGCAGTTGTCACCACTTTGCAATCCTGTATAGGCGCTACCTCCGCCCACCCTGTTAAGTAATCAGTGCAAGTAATGATATAACACAAACCATTCCTTCATGTAGTAGGTGAAATTGGTCCTACAAAATCAATGGCCCACTTTTCAAATGGTTCTACATTGGCTATAGGTCTCAAGGAGATCTCATCTCTTTTTTATGGCTTGCTAAGGCACTGGAAATAGTCAAAAGCCTTACAAAACTCAATTTAATCTTGGTAGATGCTTTCCCACCAAAGCCCTATGAGTAGAATCTTTCATGTGGTGGTATTCCCTGCATAGTTCCATCCTGTAATCCAATAATGTGTTTCTTCCATGATTACAATGTGCTCATGTTCCAACACACACCGGCACAAAACCTCATCGTGGCCTAATTTGTATAAGTCTCTATTAATTATAATGTAGGGCATGACGCGTATAGCTAACTATTTCCTTTCCAAAATTTTCATCCCTTCTGGCACCACACCCATTTTGAGAAACAAAATAATATATTCTTAGTCAGAGGGTGTAAGCCGCAACCTAAATAGTTTCATGTTTGGCATAGCATCCTCAATGCTCTACACATCCTCCCCTGAGTCAAATCTTGATAAATGGTCAGGCCCTAAGTTACTCTTTCCTATTTTGACAACAACTATAAACTCAAATTCTTAAAACAACAGGACCCATCGACATATGTGCCCTTGAAAAATGGGCTTGTTCACCAATTACTTTAATGCCATGTAGAATATGAAGGGTGTTACCAGTAGATACTATCTGAACTTATGCAGTGCGTAGATCATCAATAGTTCTTCACGCTCAGTAGTGGTGTAGTTTTGCTCTACTGGTGTTAACTTCCTACTAGAAAAACATAAGGGGTGGTCAACAATCCCTTCTCCAAGCTATGATAAGGCCACTCCAATTGCCATCCTTGAAGAATCAGCATGCACGTGGAAAGGTTTACCCCTAGAAGGAAATCATAGTATGGGTGCAGTGACAAGTCTATCATTCAAAGTGTCAAATGTTTTTTGTTGCACCTCTCCCCAGTGAAAGGAACTCTTGTGTTTTAGTAACTTCTCCAATTACACAGTGATTTTTGCATAACCCTTGATAAAATTCCGCTAGTATCCCATATGCCCAAGGAATCTGCGCACTGCACTCTAGCTGGTAGGCTCCCCTAATCCCACAATAATGGTAACTTTTGTGGGATCCACCAACAAGCCTTCCTTACATATAATATGCCCTAACAGGGTCCCAAATGGAGTAGTAAAAATACATTTATTAATGTTGAGGGATATCCTCAACTGCCGACATCTCTCAAACATCATTCTCAAATTGTAATAATGATATTTCACTAGTCCATATATTATCTAGTCATTAAGGTAGACTTGTAGAAACTTATGGATAAAATCCTAAAATGCCTGGACCACTATGCGTGAAAACATAGGAGGTGCGTTCTTCAATCCAAAAGACATGACCATATAAGAAAAACTTTCACTTTCAATAGAAAAATTTGTCTTTTCTTGGTCTTATTTGGAAATTCTAACTTAATGGTATCCTGAGAATCCATACATGAAGGAATAGATTTTGTGCCCAACCATTCCTTCCAAGATCTCTTCAGAAAAAGGGGTTGGGAAAGGATAAATTACACATACCACATTCAGTTTCCTATAGTCAACGTAGATCCTTATCCTGCCATCCTTTTTAATGTTGATGACCATGGGGCTTACCAATTCTAATTCCTCCACAACTTTAAATATTCCTGAAGTGATCATCTTCTCTATCTCCTCCTTGACTTTGATGCGAAGATTCAGATTCATTTGATAAGGCCTCCTTGTTTAACTTGATTTTATTTTCTCCCAAGGAGTGGTGGATGCCTTTCAGCTCATGGTATCCGTGTGGAAATAAGTCTTGAAACTTGTGCAGTAGATCAATGATCTTTGAAACCTCCTTCTCTAACCAATAATCTCCAATAATGGCCTCCTTAGGTTTTGTTTCTAAACCAATGTTAACCTTTTTTTTTTAGTGGCTCACGGTAGGCATGTGCTTTCTCATAAGCACTCTCAATAAATTTTCATGTACCTTCAATATGGTTAGCATAAAAACTCTCCATCTCTTCACCGTATATCACATAGACCATATTTTCTTTCTCTTTCTCCATGTATGTGCGCTCAAGCTGCATCTCTTATGAATCTTCCTCATCAAAGTGTGGTTCCTAGCCAGGTTCACCCAATAACTCCAGTATTCTTTCTTCTTTCATTCCACTATCTCCCATCGTTAGGAACTTAACAACCTATAACGCCCTATCCACTGATGGTTTAGTACTCCGATACTCGAAAGCTTGAAGGAGGTCAGTTGTCAACTACTTCCAATTTCTTGTCTGACGGCATATCTCAGAGTGAATATACCATGTGCACACACAACCTTGTAAGGTGGAATATAGATTATGCACCCATAAAAAAGGTGGCAAGGCCTCCATGCTTTCTCACATGCTTGGACATGAGATGACGTGGGTTCCTTCCCATTGTAGTCTTGTATTATAGTGGGTGCATTACTTTTGGAGAACCTAACAGAGAATGTGATTCTTATATCACGACACTCTATAAGGCTATCGAACTGCGGTCCCGAGAAATTTATAGCTGAGCATCCCTCTTCTTTTGACCTCATTTTTCCACTGTGCCTCTATTTATCATAAGAAATCCTCATGGTTGGCTCCCCCAAAATAAATTGGCAACTTCTTCCCTCACAGGTGTTTGAATGGGTATGCCTCTGTTACCCTTATCATAGATCCTCTTATTTTTCACCTAATTAACTCATAAGTCTTGTGCACCCAATTTTCACATGCCACACTAATTGTATCTCTCATGGACTGAGCATCTTTAAACTAAATAACTCCCTCTATAGGGTGAATCACCTCAGGGTCCCTAATAGAGGGTACATAGATCATGTCAAGAACTTCATCTCCCAAGGGCTTACTATAGGGTGTTTTTTTCCATCAGTTAAGGGGATGATGACCCACTCTTCCTTTTAGTCAAAACTTATACATCCCTTATTGAACCTTAGGTTAACATTATTCTTATAACACCAAGGGTGCCCAAGTAATGTTGGAAAGTTGTCTGCCTTAGCTAGTGCCAAGACTTGGAAGTCTCTAATGAAAGTTTCCCCTTCGATAGTGATAACAACGTCCTTCAAGAAACCAATGGGCATTTCCTTTGTCTTATTAGCCATATACAACACATTTGAAGATGGTTGTAATGGGGGCCTTCCCATTTGATGTGATGTATCTAGGGTGAGAACATTGACCTTCATGCCCATGTCAATTAAAAAATTTCTCATAAGTCACCCATCTACAATAGAATTCAAGGTAATCTCCCTATCATAGTGAAGGCTATGGGGAGGAAGGTTATCATGCAGAACCTGCCTTTCGCACTCTACCCTGGTGTATGGTACCTTCTCCTATAACCATTCCCCTAGCAAAGGAATGATATTATCATGCCTTAAAATATTACATACTTCCCTTACCTCATCCAAATCCTTCTGTGGAGCCTCAACATTCTTCCTTTACTCTAACTAGCTTGACTATTCCTTTAGGAACTGGATCTCTCCTTGTAGGCTTTGAATCACATCCATGATTTCTTGATACACTTCTTTATGATGAGTATAGTTTGGATACTTCCCACGTACCACATCCTCTCTAATAACCAATGGTCTCTGCCTTGGTATATCCCTTACGCGCATAGCCTCATCTCGCGTCGTAACTAGTAAAGGCTCTAGTTCTAACTCACACACCACTCTTGGCATCCACTGTGAATCGACCTTCTTTACACTTACCATTAGAGTGCCTTTGTATTTTTGGTGTTGTTGGCTCATATGTTCAAATAGATCTAGACACTCCAAATACTTATGTTTTTTTCCACACTAAGAGCATTGTAACATATCAGGGCATTCACGCTTATAGTGCTCCATAGACCCACAATTGTAACAAGTTCCATGCAGGAACTCACTTCTCTGTCCGCAGTTACCATGACCATGAAATCCTCCTTAGAAACCTCTTCCATGTACCCCTCCATCCGTGCACCCTTTATAGTGATGACCATCATCATTGGAATTGTTTTTTAGGCTAGTATGTCACACACCAATATCAATGGCATCATGTATCTAGTCAATCAGTTAATAATCCTTCGTGTCATGAGTAGTAGAGGTACAAATCTTGCAATAGAAAGACACATTTTTACAAATAATGTGTTGTAGCAATAAGCACCTACTTGCATCATGATCTCAGTGGAAGATCTCACAGTCAATTTTCATGGCACGTACCGATCTCCTAGGGACATTGTCCTTTGTATGCCCCTCTACCTCACAATCCATGCACCATAGACCACTTTGAGTCTCATTCACCAAGTTCACATATATTTTTTCTGGATATTTGGTCATTGTAGAAATCTAAGCCTTGAGAAAAGGGATAACACCACTATCCATGCTTCCAATAACCTCAACATGCAAGGCAACCTCTAAGGCCTCACACAGGTCTATGAAAGTCTTGTGTGAAATTGCTCTCTGAAAAGGATTTATCAACCCTCCAACAAATAAGCATGTTGGGATGGATGAATATCATAAGATAACTTTGATAAGAGAGTCTTGAAACATGCATCTTACTCCCACACACTCTCTACCATACCTTGTTGAATATCCTTCAGTGCATGTATACTCTTCTGTTCAAACTCAAGGATATGTAATTCAGCTAAGAAAGCACTCCACAACATGGTGTAATCTACCACTTTATGATGGGTGTCATACTTGTGGTACTAACTATGCACACATCCTTGCAACGTCATTGTAAACTAACTTTCCTTCCACTCCAGGGTAATGATCCCCTTCACATGCCATAGCAGTTCACACTTTTTTACATGCTCTACAGCATCCTCAACACATTTTTATTCTGGTAGGTGAAAAGACATATCAAAATATACTTGCTGAGGTGGTTGAGGTCCTTGTCCGCCTAATCCAAAACCTTGAATTCCTCTGGTGTTACTTCCACCACTAGATCCACCAAGTCATGTCCCTCCTGACCCACCAGATCCTCCGAATGTGCTGGGTCATCCAACTCCTATAACACCAGATCCACCTACTGTAGCCAATAAAGGGCCTGAAGTGGTCATGCCTAGCATTCCCAATGTCCCACTAAACTGCATGCCAACAATTTTTGACATTACACCACTACTAGATGTGTGTCTCATGCCTCTTCCAGACATGATACCCAAAATTTGTGTGTTCACACTTTTCCCAAATGTCATTCTAGATAATATTCCTCCAAACACAAGAAATGATTATGCAGCTATAAATGTACCAAATGAGAAATTATATCTTCTAGGTGCAGATCAATCACTCCCACCAATACCAACTGTGTTAACAATTCTTATCTCTTGATTTGGAAGACTAAGCATCAGGGGTTGGTCACCAAGTGGATTTAGATGCGTGTCGATGACTCTCCTTTCTCCAACTGATGAAATTTCATCAGAAGCTAAAGAGTTATCTCTCCCATAGTTGCTAAAATGGGGTAGCACGGACTGCTCAGGCTCCACGTTCTCCACGTGAACCTCAATTACTTCCCGTAATATATTCCTTCATAGATCCATCAATCCTGCAACCTCATGTTTTCTAGCCAACTCCCTTTCATGAGCCTCACTATACTTGAGTCATCTCTCCTCTCTCTCCTTTTCAGCCGCAAGGTCTTCCATCTTCCTCCACCCTAGCTTCCTCACCCAATGCTTATAGAAGCTTAGCCAACCATAGGGAATGCTTCCAAACTTAGTGTAATGAGTAGGATATTTATGGTTAAAGGGATAACATGCAAAAATGATCCTCTAGGTTCCTTTAAGAACTCAAACTCAGCAACCTCAGGACAAGAATACGTAGAAATAGCTTATTCTAGGGTATAACTGGTCAGTACTCTTCTCCACCAATGATTAATAGCACGTGCCCAAGTTAGATAATCATCATACAGCCTCTGATATTCATCTTTTATCCACACACAAGATCTATAATACCAGCTTGATCTAGTTTTCTATGCTGAAAGCAATCCATACAATTTTATTGGAAAGTGGCCAAAGAAGGTCTCGTACAACTGATGATATAGGTGTTCTTCTACCCATCTGTGTGCATCAAACTCAAGTCCAGTACTAAATCTATGAGAAAAATCATCCTATGTACTCTTAAACCATGCTTTGATAATGTCCAAGGTCAAGTGATATGTCATCACGCATAATTCTCACAACAAACTCAAAAATAGGTCTTAGCAATGAAGCCAAGATGTTCTCATTTTTACCAATCTAACAACTTCTAACCCCATCCATGTCGGCCTATCACCTGAGGCATGCACGGGTTCCGAGACCCTCCTTTATGTGAGCATTTTGAGAAGATCTTGTCATTGTTAGAGGATTATTTGGAGAGAAGTGGATATACATGTAAAATCACAACATGATATATCATATCCCTATACCCAAGAATTTAATAAAAAGAGAAACATTATGACATGAAATAAAAAGAAAAAAAAATTCATAAAATATAAGGAAATAACACTAGGGTTTGTACCTCTAAACCAAATAATTAGAAAAGAGCCAGATATTTATACTGATCATAATCTCAGCAACTAGATTACATTCAATAGGGTCGTATCAAACCAAATATATCAAGATAGGGATCTAACCCATATATCAAAGGTCCTAGCTATGTTTTCTTTATTACACAAATTTTACAGACCCATCCCTTAGACATGATAACATTCCTATAGTCCTCTAATGAGAACCCAAACTCCTAGGGCCTCCTAGTATTCTCTATAAAGCTTAATTTTTCCCATGTTATATGTCTTGGTGTGTCTCTTCATGACTTCATGCATGTTTTCTCTTCTACCCAACCATATCTTCTTATAGGATCAACACCCACTGCCATGCCTTTCTTGAGGAGAAAATAAGATGACAAGTGTCAATGTGGTCCTCTAATGGTGCACGTTTTTTCTGCTCCAAGATTTCCATTTTATGTAATGATGTCTTCTTAGGAATATTCCATGCATGGAATAATCTTTCCTTGACCACCAAGTCTCCAGGTTGGCACCTTATCCACTCATCATGCGTAGTTGAGGCACGTTTTTCCTCAAGTGCCTCCAAAATGATGAATATGGTGAAGTTCTTAGACCCTATGTATTGTCTTACATGTGTGCCTTGGTTTCTCCTAAACCCTTCTTAAACCCTTATTATGTGTTCTTCTCCTCGCGTGCCCTTCTTCTCATTGGTCATGCGCGCTCACACACCCTTTGGTACTCAGCCAATATTTGGAGGCCCAACATACCTCCTAAGTGTCACTTGGCTACTAATACTGATACAAACTGGATTATCAAAACTTATCTCATGAACTGGAAAACTAAGTGCAAGGGTCTAGTCACCATGTGGGTTAAGATGTGCACCTATGGATCTCCTCCTTTTTTCATATGACAAGATCTCTCCAGAAGCCAAATGGTTTTCTCTTCTGTGTTTGACAAGATGGGGTAACACATAGTTCTTAAGTTCCACTTCCTCCGTGCGAACCTCAAATCCTTCCCGCAATGTCTACCTCCATAAATCCATCACTTATGTAGCTTCGTGTTGTCTTGCAAACTCCCTCTATTGAGCTTTATTTTACTTGATTCACCTCTCCTCTCTCTCAATTTCCACCGCAAAGTCTGTCATCCTCTACCATGCTAGCTTTCGTGTCCTACGCCTAGCAGAAATTTATCCAGCCATGGGAAAGGCTTCCAAACTTAAATTAATAACCAGGATCTTAATAGCTAGTGGAATAACATGCAAGAATGATCCTCTATGCTCCCTCAAGAACTCAAATTCAGCAATCTCTGGGCAATAATACATAGACATAACATATTTTAAGGTATAACTAGTTAGCACACTACTCCATCAGTGATCAACAACACGGGTCCATGTCAGATCAACATCATGTAATTGTTGATATTCCTCCTAGGTCCAAACATAAGGTCTATAGTACCAACTTTACCTTGATGTATATGTTGATAGCCATTCATACAACTCTACTAGAAAACAACAAAAAAAGGTCTCATATAACTCATGATACAAGTGATCATCTACCCATTTACGTTCATCAAACTCACGTCTAATGTTAAATCTTTGAGGAAACTCATCCTCCATGTTTTTGAGCCATGTTTCAACACTTTCCAATGTCAACCACTTCGTCATTACACATTTCTCTTATAGTATCTTCAAAAGAGGTCCCGACAATAGAATCAAAATTTAGTCATTATTTTACCCTCAATACCTCTTTCTAACCCCAAGCGCACCGACCTATCATCCAACATACATTGGGCACTCACTCAAGGCACATGCGAGCACTGAGCCCCTCCTTTATGTGAGCTTTAAAAGAGAGTTCCACAATTAATGGAGAATTATATGCATAAATAGAAGTAAATGCATTTACTTAAAAGGAAGAAGATATAACTAACAAATCTACACATCAATCCATCACAAAAGGTAAATAAATATTGTATGAAGAAAAAATAACTAGATCTGAGTCTTAACAAGCCAAATAACATGAGGGCTTACACCCATAAACAATATGTATAGAATAGATCCATGTATATATCTCAGTCTATATACATCAAATGAAAGAGATCCAACCCCTGAAAACTCATCTGATCAAAGATCCTAACTATTCTTTCCCCATTATAACCCTTGTTACAGACCCCAATACCCATACATATACTTAGTGATATCCCTTACAACCATCTAGCACTGAGAACTCTAAACCCTAACATCATGAGCTCCAAACCCTTAGTATTTCCTAACATTTCTATAGCACCTCGTTACCCTCCTTCTCTTAGCACTCCCATACCTTCCAATGCCTTTGCACTACCTTCTCCCCCTCTCTTCATTTTTGTCCCAACACTTCTTTAAATAGGATCAACATCCACCGCCATGAATTCTCTCATGCATGTATCACATACCAAGCATCAATGTGGTCCTCCATTGGTGAATGCTTATCCTCTTTGAAAAACCTTCCACTAACTCTAATGATGCCTCTAGGAATATTACCTACATATAACATCCTTTTCTTGGCCTCCAAGGTTCCAGGTTGACACCTTATCCACTTACCACACCTAGTAATTTCCTCACGTTTTTCCTCAAGTGACTCCATCTTTCCAAATATGGCTGATTCATTTAGAACCTTGTTTTCCCTCCCGCACGCGCCTTGGTTTCACTTACACCCTTTTCTTATGCTTTTTCCCTTAGCACCCTTCTATTTACTGATCTTGTGTGCCTCCCTCTTAGTAATTATCCAATATTTAGGGTCCAACATGAAGGAGCAGTCCTAGTGCTCCAAGATGATCAGGAACAAGCTGCAGATGGTATGCCCACTCCTTATTAGACTCGAGACATGATACATTTTCTCCAAATAGGTCTATACCCTCTAGAGTTAAGGAAAAAAAAGAAAAGTTATTTTAGACTGCAATCCATTCTGTATATTCTCGATTATGGTATCATAATCAACAAGGACGTGAATGAAGTTCTCTTAAGGTGTGTTCCAGCATACCAGGTCAAGAAAGTGCTACATGAGTTCTGTGAAGGAGAAGATGGAGGAAATTTTTCTCCATGAGTAAAAATCCTCAAGATCATGAAGGCTAGTTACTATTGGTACACAATTTTTAGTGATTTTTATGCATGGATTAATAAGTGTAAGAAATGTGCATTGTTCACGGGCAAAGAGAAGATAACAACACTACCACTCCATCTAATCTCAGTTCACTAGTCATTTGTACAGTGGGGATTTGATTTCATTGGGTTCATCAATCTGAACTCTAGCTAAGGCCATAATTGGGTCCTCAGAGCTACAGATTATTTTACCAAGTGGACATAAGCAATGGTACTCAAAGAGGAAAATGAGTCTAGTATACTGAATTTTTATGAAGGGATTGTTATCAGATTCAATGTCCCAGCCACTATCATATAAAACAATCCTCTAGCATTCCTCAACACTAAGATTACTGAATGGGCTATTAGGAATGGGATATACTTGAGCACCTCATCAAATTATTACCCCCATGGTAATGGGAAAATAGAGTCCACAAACAAGAACTTGTTAAGAAGTATCAGGACTCTAGATGAAAATAAGAGGATGTGGCACACCAAGCTCAAATAACTCTTGTGGGCTGATAGAATTACACCAAAAAGGTCTATTAGTTTATCTCCATACATGATAGTCTATGGTAGAGAAGTTAGGTTGACCATATCACTTGAATTACTAGCATTGGAGTTCTTTATACAACTGGAATTATTTGAGTTTGAGCCCATGGAAGCTAGGAATGTAGAACTCATGGATTTGGAAGAGATAAGAGAGTATGCAATGAAAACCATAGAGAAGGATCAGGCCTTAATCAGAATGATTTTTAGAAAGAAAGTTAAATTTAGAAACTTCCAAGAAGGTGATTTGGTGCTAAAATGGGATGTAGACATGGCAAAACCGGGAAATCATTACAAATGTGATGATATATGGAGTGGTACATATATGATCATGGGGTGCAAAATTAGCAATGCTTTCTAATTATCTAAGTTGGATGGTGAAGAACTGTAGATTCCAGTAAATGGAATCTAACTGAAGCATTGTTACTAGAGTTAATTTTGACCTTTGTACATATTAACTTAGGATT
Source organism: Taxus chinensis (assembly GCA_019776745.2). Classification (NCBI taxonomy): domain Eukaryota; kingdom Viridiplantae; phylum Streptophyta; class Pinopsida; order Cupressales; family Taxaceae; genus Taxus; species Taxus chinensis. The sequence continues at coordinate 27,361,068 of CM034154.1, read as the reverse complement.
TCTAATTCCTCCAAGTTCTTTCAACAGATTTTTATTATTGGTACAGTAGGTTTCCTTCCCCTAAGTGCTTTACACAAGTTCTCTTGCTTCTAGTGGTCTCTTTACATAGTTAAGTATGTCTCTATAATAAGAAATGTTGCAGTGTTAAGCTCAAGGTTTTAAGAAACAGTTGCAATCCTTAAAAAGTTTCAAATACAGAGCAACTAAAAATTTTGGGGACAAGTTTCAATGTTTCATCCTCTTGTCTCCTTAGATCGTCTACAGTTGAGCTTCTCATGCCTCTTGCTAAATCAGAAAATTAGTAGAGGGGTAGCTTGTTCTATTGCAAGTAGTAGGTATCAGGGCGTTTTACATGTTTTTAGCTCTGGTGAGCATACCTCTCATTCTCATTCAAGAAAATCTTGAGTTTTAGGAAGAAGATCAACCTCAAATCCTCTCTTCTCACTCATTGAATCTTATTCAATTGAAAATCTTATGATTCTATGAGCGGCTTGGACAAATTTGGATTTTCTTCAAGCCTTAGTAGTGTTATGGGGAGCATACAAGTAAGGAAAATCAATTTAACAACAGCCCTAAGTAATTTCCAAAGTAACATATGTTCCATAGCTCTGTAGTATTCAAAATATTCCAAGAAACCATAAGTTGGTTGTGCTTTATACTTAACAAAATATCATATTTCGGGGTAGGTTCAGATCTCTATCCTTAGTCCCAATAGATTAGTTTGCAGAGGAAAGGGAAAAAAATTAGATTCAAACAATTTTCCACTCTCATAATTTAGATTTCAACATTTTCTTATGGACTTGGAAATTAAAGTAGAAAATGACAGTCAACTTCAAGTCTTAGGCAGTGGTTCAAGTGGCTCAGGGCTACAAATCTTTATATTCAAATCAGTTCCAAATTATTAGAGATGACTCCATTCCCAATGGATACATTCAAGCTACTGATCAATCCCATCTAGTAAGTAGATATCCACATGAGTTGCCAAATTTTTATCCATTTTCACCCTCGCGTGAAATGGACAACTGGGAAAACTCAAGCTTATGAACTTTTCAAGGCCTTCATGGATGAATCTGGAGCATGTACGTATATTTCTATGTTTTACAAGGATTTGTAATATTTTGGGAGGATTGGAATCACTTGAAATATTTTTTCCTGTTTTAGGTTTTAAGAGGGCTTAAGAACCTATCCAGACTAAAGAAGCAGCCCCGGGGAGGCCACATTTAGCCAAATTTTTAAAAAATTAATGGGGTTAGTCTTAGAGAACTTCTTTACATTCCACTTACCCTTGGAAATCCAAAAAACTCAAAAAATAACCAGAAAATAAAGAGAAGACTGAAAAAAATGTCAAAGGCCCCATAACAACTTGTCAAGTTGTTGGATGAGCTAGTTTGATGCATGGTGGATCAGGTGAGTCCATCTAGTTCGGAAATGTGAGGTAGTTTTGGGTGAGTTAATAGGTTTATAGAAATCAACTCATTAGAAATCTTGGTTCAGGGTCGAGCCATGTTGATTAATCGCACAGAGGGAAGTTCATGTTGGGCTCGGTGTTAGTGTGGTGGGATACAAAGGATTCGACTCACCGAGCCAACTCATTGAGCCCAAGAGTGAGATCCTTGGTGGGTTGCTACGGCCAACTTGTTCATTGAGAGGAAACATTCCCTGGGGGAACTTGATTCATGAGTTTCTGGTGGGCCTAAAAACCCCTGCACCACAAAGGGATGTGGCACGAAAAAATTGTATGAGCCTGACGAGTCAAGCAGGAACCATACCATGCAGATTTAGAGTGAGTTGGAGGAACATAGCATATTGGGGATCAAAGGATGTGCTAGTGCAAATCAGCAGCACCCCCTAAAAGACCTTCAGATCTGCAAGTGAGAATTGGGTCATTTAGTGTCATTACACAATATGGAATCTTTTCCCCAAGTGTGGGACTTGCAAAAATGGTGAAAAAAACTCTCTAGATTGAAGGCTGGTTCCTCTACTTCTCTGATCAGATGTATGCATGAAATTTACAGAAGTTTAACTCAAAATTCTACTCAAATTTTGCCAAGGAGACAAGGATAGAAAGAAAATAAGATAAAACTAAACTGACAAGGTGATACACCAAAGGAGTGGTGAACATCTATTTCTACAGATTGACACAAATTATAAAAAATGCAACACAAATCATGCACAAACTACTAAAATTGTAATGAAGGATTATGATAGAGAAAATAACACAAGAAAGGATTGAAAATTCATTCACAGAGCTTGCATTGTCATTCCCATTTTAAATACAGTGCATTACAACAACAAGAAGGTAAAAAACGTGTTGCAATCCTAAAAAAAGGTCTGATATTCCACAAATTCACTTGCCAAGGTGAAGGAGGGAGCCTGCAGAACATAAAAAATGTCCAACCCTTTATAAACGAGCCAAATCTAGCTTTTAACAATGAAAAACTAAATTCAGGAAGGAGAAACACAGTAAAATTGAAATGAATAATTCAACCACCAACCAAATCCATCAGAATAGCATGGGTACCCTTAAAATTTCATTTCCCAAGATTTTTCAACCATGTTGGAGAAGAATGGAAGCCATATTGCATTAAAAATGGTGGTTGAATGTTGGTTTTGCTCTTTTCCCCATGCTAAAGGCATTTTTTCATTTTTCTCTCACTAAACTCCACCAAAAAAATAAAATTGAAGATTCCATCATGTAGAGGACTTCAATAGATTTCTAATGACACTAAAATTGAGAAAAACTAAGCTCTAGATTGAAAGATATGCCCCTCTGAAGATTTAGGGCAAAAATCGGGTCGGCGGGCCAAAACCTAAAATTTTTCCCCTTTTTTGAATTTAGGAAAAATTTCCCAAAAAGCTCCATGTCCCGTTACTCCACCACCACGTGGCACTTCCTCATTCATCCGCGGGTTCAAATGGTCATTTTACACTTTTTTGAATTTTGGAAAAATTCCAAAATTTCTCCATGCCCTGCCGCTCCGGGACACGTGTCACCACCCTATTTGCTGCGAGCACATGCTCCAAATTTTGCCTTTGATGTTGTTGACCACTTTGGAAAAGTTTCCTAAAATTCTCTCCGCACCCCTGAACTTTTCTGAGAATAGGACATGTGTCATCCTCCCATAAGTCCGCAGGGATTTAACCAAAATTTCCATTTCCCCCGCAGCGGGCCTGCGGGCCAATTTTTTCTTTTGTGCCTTCTACTACTTTGGAGAAAAGTCAAAATTTTCTCCACCCCTCCAACTCATGCTGCCCTCATGGAAATGTGTCACATTCTCATTCAACGTGGGGCTTCTGGGCCAAAAGTTTCTTTGCGCCATTTTTGGAAAAAAATTCAACCTACCCCCACCGGTCCAACCTCCGCCGCCACGTGGCGCCTCCTCATTCAGCGTGGGCCTCAAGCCATTTCTTTTCCTCCGCGGGCCAGTAGGAAAAATTTTCCCTTTGCACCCCACCCACTCTTTGGTGATTTTTCCAACTTACCTCCACTGACCTACCATTCCGCCCTGCCACGTGGCGCATTCCTATTGGTTGCGGACCTTCCCAGGGAAAATTTCCCTCAAAAACTCCGCCGAGCCATAACTTAAAAAATACAAGGAGTTAGAAGGAAAATTTTACCTTTTTGGAAAGGTGAGAAAATCCTCTATCTGATGAAACCATTTCCAAATAATTTTGATTGCCTAAAAAGTGAAAAAAAATTGACTAAGGCACAAGGAAGGAAGGAATGAAAGAAAGTTAGTCAAAAATAAACAAGGGGCTTATTTTGGATAACAGGATGATCATGGGAACTCTGAGGCCTTTGGGAATAAGTCACCTAGGCAAGGAGGGATTGATATGGCTGCATCAGTCACATGAAGCACAAATATAATGGGCATGGTGAGGCCGAGTTCCCCGCGAGGTAAGGAGACTCATAATGTGAAGGGGGTGAACGTCAAGTCAGCGTAGAGTCAGAAGTATGGGTGATGATTTAGAAGGGGAGACCACCAATTTGGTGGGGTTAACACACATGGGGAGCTTTGGATAGGTGTGTGGTGGGTAACAGGATCTCAGAGGATGTAGAGCAATGGTAGCTCAGCAAGTGAGCTGGTGAGATGACACAGTTTTAATTCCAGTCAACACTCAACCCCCCATTTGGAAATTTTACAAAACCGAGGGCCCCATAAATTTTTAAAATGACCTTCCTAGAAACCATTAAAGCATAAAAAACCTTATGAAGAAGGAAAGGAGAAAAATCATTATTTCCAGCTACCAATTTAATGCTCAGTCCCATGGAATGATGAACAAGCCTGAAAGTGGATAAAAAGCAGTATGCACTAAAATGCCCATAACTTTCTCATTTTGTAGAAAAATTAGACAAAATTGGACTTGTTGGAATCATGAATCCATCCTCTACACTTAAAAATCAATAAATCATAGATTTTTTCAGATTTTTGTTGGTGATAAAAGTAGAAAATGATCCCAGTTCCAAATGATGACCTCTAGTCAATTGTAAATGCATTTAATGAGCATGAGAAACCATTTTTATTCTCTAGTAATTTATAAGATAGAAAGGGTTGGATTTTACAGGTTTCCCATCATGTTTTGCAACCGTTTATCATACTTTTCAAGTGGGTGAAAGGGGGATTTCAAGATTTACCCTCTCTTTTTTTTTCCCACCTTCCTATATAAATTGTAAAGCACCTCTAATTTGAGGGGGGATTCTCATTATAGTGAAACTCTGTCAAATTGGTTTCAAGAAACCAATGTGCCATAGGCCTCAATTGTGGACTTCTTCCATGATGATCCTAGCATTTCATTTTCATTGTAATGAAATGTGTAAATCATTGAAGCAAAAAACTTGAGTTTTGTGGATGTTCTCCTTCCCTAGCTTGTGTTTTTTGCATTCTCTTACCTCTTCATTTCAATTGCAAATGTATTGTGTCTATTTTACTCATCTTGTGGGGTCAATGCTTATTTTTCCTTCATGAAAATGGTGGTTTAAATGTTGTTGTGGGACTGTGGTGATTATTTCCATCCCCTCTACCATTCATTTTCTTCCATTTTCACTCATTGGAGAGCTTCCCAACACTCTTATCTCGGTGTTATCACCTCATTACTGTAGGGTTTCCCTTATTTGATGTATTTTCCTCTCTCCCTCATCCCTTGGAATTATAGGTTAAGGATTAAATAGATGTTTTCTTGCATGAGTAATTTTAAAATTAGTTTAGAAAGAAGAAACAACTTTCTCTGGAGAGTTATCTCGACGGCAAGGTTCCACACCTTGAGGAAAATCCATGTTTCCCAATTACATTGGTGTCTCATGCATACACACATAGAAAATCAAAGGGTGTTATAATTTGGTTATAACAAGTTCACCAAATGATTTAATATAAATTGAATTAAATCTTTAATTTCATAGTAACTAATGCTATACAGATGATATAATAAATTAAATGAATAAGAAATAATTTAAAACCTTAAGAAAATGAGAGAGATAGATGACTTAGTTGATTTTCGAGTGATCTAGAAATGATCTAGGTTAAGGGACTACTGGAGAACACTGGGAAGAGTTTCATCAAGAATCACTAGAGGTTTTGAAACTTAGATATGTTAAGGATAGAAGTGCCCATGAGAGGATAAGGGAACCTAGGTGCTAGTGACTGATCTGGGTGTTAGAGTCTAGTCAGATGCTTAGGTTTTGTTCTCTTCTAGGCTAGAGAAGCTTTTTTGTTGGTTCTTTTTGTCACTCTGGTTTTACTCCAATGTCGTTGGTCATACCTAAAACTTGTAAAATATATATCTAGTTTCACAAACCCATAAACCACATCACACCTAATAAATAATATACAAAATGGGGAGTCAGAATGACCTCGGTAGTCACCCAAAGAGTGATCTTACTGATTAAGATAAAATGTAAATATGTGCCTAATCTAAATGCAAGATTGTAGTAAATGAATAATAAATTTAGTACAACAATGCACTCAAGAAACTAAGAAATGAAATGTTAAAACACTAAGTGAAAAGAAGGAATAAGATGACATAGTTGGTTTACAGTGAAATCTTGAGTGTACCGAAGTGATGACTAGTTGAATAAAATGGCAGGAGTGTCACACAAAGACCAGAAAATGCATAACTAGATGAACATGATGGACTGGGGCGACTAGAGAGGGATAGGGGCACCCATAGGCACCTTGGTCCTGATTTTGGGCACCTGATTCTATAGAAATGCTCAAAAAAACTCTTAAGAGGTATCGTAAGGTGTTCGCATTTAATCACCTTTGATCGCTCTAAGGTCACACTAAGATAGTCAAGGTTGATGTAAACCTGTAATGAAAAATGAACCTGTAAAACCCTCAAATAGACATCAATCCCAAAAAATAAAGATGTATAATGAGGGGTCAGACTATCCTCAACTATCACATTAGTGAGCTTACATTGTAACATTGCACTATATTTCATACCCAATGTACTTCTTTGTGTGTGTGGAATTTTTTCCTAGGTTTCTCTTGTATGTGTTGCACTTGGATAACGAGCAAGTAGCTAGATGTAGAATTTAATAAATGTGTGAATGGAATAGAATGAACTACCCCCATATTAAGTGTGATGCAAAAAACTATCCCTTGTGTCCCTTGTGAAGGAGCTAGATGAATGCAATGAAACTCTTATATGCCTTGATGGATGTAACCTTAGGTGGTGATTGATAGTGCTTAGTTTTTGGTCCTTTATTATGATACATAACTTTATATTTATATGATTACTTTGCATGAGTTTCATAATTAATACTGAAAATAGGACTACCAAAAAGATAATATGTTTGAACAGATAGAAAGGAACCAAAAAGTGTGAGTAAAGTACAAAGGGGACATGGGAACCTAGAGGGGACAAGGGTGCCTAGCGTTGGCGTCCTGGCTAGGCACTAGTGTGTAGGAATAGAAATTCCAAAGAATAAAAAGGAAGACTAAGAAAGTAAGGGTGTAAGAACAAAAGAATAAACAAAAAGCAAGGAAAGGTGGCCAAAGACATGGGTTAATTCGTACTTTTATTATTTAGGAATCACATTAATAGTATTATGTAATCAAGACTAGAAAATTACCCAAAGTGTGTGATTGTGTGTCTACATTTGCCCCCACTTTATGTTGGAGAGAAGAAATCTCGGTAACATAAATTAGATAGAGAATGATAACCATGTATATCGATGATGATAGTGTGTAGAGGGACTAGACAAAGCGTGGAGTGACATAAAAAAATGAAGCGTGAATACTAAGGGGGAGAAATTATAAAAAGTAATGAAAATGAACCTAGGGTGGAAACACATGTGTAGACGTCGTAATGTACTTATTGTTGATTTTGATGTTGTTGTTGGTGTGTGTGATGTTTAAATTGATTACCACTTCCCATACGGATGTACCTGTAAAAGAGAATCTGAATAAGTAGTCAAATACACACGTATATGTTCAAAATATGTAAAAAAAAATTGTAAAGAAAGTATGTAAAAATGATGAAAGTGTAAAAAAGGAACATGTGCACCTAAACTGTGATGAGGAAAGGGTGTAGAAAAGGATCTTGTAGATGATGTTGATGCACGAGCTTTTTAGGCGATCTTATGCCATTGAAATGGACGAAGTGTAGGGATAATATTTTGGTGTCATTCTCCAACCTTTAACCGCTTCTCATAATGTAGAACACCACTACAAATGGTTTGTATAAACTCATGTGCTAAGGACCATATGCCTTGAAAACTCTATTGTGTGTGGATTTTTGTAGATTGTCCTGAACTACCAATTACTTTGTAAACATCCCCTAGTTTCAAGTATGTAGGAAATTCTAATATTCTAAGGACCCAAGTCTTATTTTGATCCCTTTCCAAAACTAAAAACTATGTTATACCAGTATTGTGTTGTGTATAATGTTGTATGGGGTAACTTCTTCACCCAAATGATTTCCCCTCATTTGGGGTTCATGTGACATTGTTGATGGAGTATGCAGCCCAAAGGAGGACCGACCATTGTGTTGAAATTGTTCCCTATAGGGGGGAGGGAATGTGTTTGGTATAAACCAAGGCACACTCAAACAAGTGGCTAGGAGAAAAGTGTTAGTACAATAAAATCCAAACATGTATAAAATGTAAGCTAAGAATAAAATGTGTATGCTAAGACAAAAGTAGGAGACAATTTAGACCATAAAAATTTGGTTGCAAACATGGGAAATCACTCATGATGTCGCAAGACAATCAAGGCCAAAATGGCTGTAAGCAGACAAGTGTGCACATAAGATAAAGGTAGAATCCTGAAAACAAGAGTATGCAAAGAGAAAATAATATAACACCTAACCATGGAAGCATATAGCCCTGCATAAAAAATGTTGCACATGAAGCACTCGTTAGCACGTTAGAAAGATAGAAAGTATGTCAAAGCATGTATAATATGATAAAATAGTGTGTTATGAAACAAAATGAAATAATAAAACCTGTAGTGTACAAAATTGGATGCCCTAGGAGCTATTGTGGGATTGGTATTAGGTATTGGGTCAAGCATACATGTTGTGTGTATAGATCTATAGAGTGTGTGATCACAACTATAAAGCAAGTGAACGTCTATTTGTGTATGGAAAGATAATGACATATAACATATCTATCTAGCATGTGTAATAAGATGAACATGTCAGAAGTAAATATAGGCAAGACTAAGTATGACCAAGATATGGAGTATGTTGTGGATGAGATGGAATGGAATGCAATGTGAATGATAGAGTAGATGTGCATGTATGCAATGAGGTTCATTTATTTATTCCCCCTATTAGTCAAGAATGAACCATTAATGAGAGTGTGTAATCTGAGATGGTCCGAATGATGTGTCATATGTAGAAAGAATTAGTGAATTAAGCTCAGAGGGTTGATTTTAGAATGACGATGTCTAGATGATATTGAATGTAAAGTTGTGGAATGAGGTGATGGTTTAGCCTAAAGTTTATATTAGGAGGTTATGAGGAGTAAGTTAGAAATCATGATGATGTAGCATAATGTGTATATCACGAGATGAATGAATAGGAAAGCTAGAAAGGGGTGATGATTTAGCATAAATCGTATATCACAATATATGTGAAGAAGGCACTAGATAGTAATGTCGCATTGTAAGACAATTGAATTATTGAAATTGTGAGTTTGATGAGGTGCATTTTATATGTATACCCTCAATAGTCGTTTATGGATTGTGAAACTAGAGTGTGTTGTTGGGTACTATGTGCAACGTGTAGAGGATGATGACTAAAATGTGTAATATGTCTAGTAGATTCCATAGGTGTGGGACATGTAAAGGGTGTAACATTCAATGTAGAGTATGTAGTATGCAACTAATGATGTGCAGATCATATAAGTGTGGAAGTGTAAAGTGTGAGTGATGTCTAAGATGTGGAAAATGTATAATATATAATAATTTAGTGTGTAGAATGTGTATGATGTATAGGTTTATGAAGCACAAAGTGCGGATGATGCAGAGTAAATGGAAGATAATATATGTAGAAAAATTTATGATGTGTGAAGATGTGATGTGTATTGTCGACGATGCAGTGTGTGAGGTTCATATATATAGGATGCCCTCAACATTCAAGTGTGAACCATAGCACAAGAGTGTGTCACAGGGAAATGATGATATGAGTGTGATTCAAGATGCATAAGGGGAATATAAGACACATGTTGATATTAGGGGGTGGGAGGGTGATAGAAGAAATAGGTGTGATGCTCCCCCAAGTGTGCGATGATAAGGAAGATCAAGTGTCATTTTCTAGAAGATCACCATTCTCCTAATCGAAGTAGACTAGAGTAGTGTTGGATACTTAATAGGTAATAGTATGAGGGGGATCATATAGAGAGCCATTGCGACGTAAAGTGTACATGGACATTGCATATTCTTCATTGCTGAAAGGTGCTGGTGGACACCCATGTGTGTACCAATGAGAATTATTTTGAGAATTTCCAAGAGATGAATCACTACTAAGAGACATGTTAACAAATGGCATTCGGAAAGTGATAAAAGTTTTACTAAAGTCTAAAGTTCCTCCAATATAGTCAAGCCAAGATTGGTCGAGTGTCAATGGAGAAGTATGGGAACTACGTGCAATGAAGACTGCTAGATGAAATACACAAAGACCATAGGTGGCCATGATGTGAAAATTACCATGATAAAGATGAGGTGAGTGAGGAGGTGGTAAAATATCATTTAACGTCAATCCAAAATTAGCTAAGTTATATGTGAAAATAGTATCGAAATAATTACGGTCCACTGGAATATGATGTCAATACAATTTTTTAATTAAGAGCATGCATGTATATATATTGGATGTATATAGCCGACTTGTGGCTATCATAACTTCTTATCATTATGTATCTCTTTCATATATGTTATATTTTCATTAGTTTGTTGGCCTTGGTGTTGGCCATAGAAATAACTAGAGTGTTTGGAATGGTAGAAGAAGATTTTGAGCATAGGAATAGTATATATAGGGGTTAGTAGGTAGTAGTTGATCATCATATTCAGCATTTGAGTCTTATTGTCTAGTTTGGAGGTTACCCCCTCGAAGTGGCTAATCTATTCTTCTTGCACATTGAGATAATTTATCTAAAATATTGTGTTCATTGGTGCTGTATTTCTACTAATAACTAGATTTATACAAGTAATTTCATTACAAGTGGTATCCGAGCTTGAACTCGGCCAACACTACGTCAAACCCTAATTATGAAGGTTTGTCCATGTATTAAAATAGGTAGAGAAAACATAGCTAGGAGCTTTGATATATGGGTTAGATTCCTATCTTTATAAATTTTTCTGCAAATTTTTTTTTGGTGTGGTGAAATTAGTCAAGTAAGCTTCCTTCCAAATTTTAATAATTTTTGACTTGTTTTGCAAAAGTTATATCGGTTTTATGTTTTTTCATAATTTGGCTTGGTGCTGTATTTCTACTAATAACTAGATTTATACAAGTAATTTCATTACAAGTGGTATCCGAGCTTGAACTCGGCCAACACTACGTCAACCTAGGGTGCAATTTGTGAAATTTTTCAAAGTTATTTACATTTCCAAAAAGAAGATTAAAAAATTATTTTTAGTTCGTTCTTTGAGTTTTATAAAAATTGGCTGAATTCGTATTGAAATCCCAAACATTAAATTTCAACCTTGATCCTTAAATCTTACCATTTTGGGGCATCATGACTGAGCCTTCAACAAGAGGTAAAAAGAATCCCATCGCTCTGGGTAAAACCCCTGATAAGGATGAGATAATAGTTTAGGAGTTAGAGTCAGAAGGGGTATCTATATAGTCCTCAGGGTTAGGTTTTACTTCAATTGACCATAAGGTCAGCTATCTTGAGTTAGATTTGTGAAACCTCGAGGGTAGAGTGGCCAGCAAAGAAGATCTAGAAAAGATTGGAAAATGATTGGAGGATTTCATTCACCAATTTAGTTACAATATCATGGGTCATCATATCCTTCCTAATCACCCACAACTCAATCATACTCATACTATACAAGGTGGATCTTTAGGTTAAAGTAATAGATAAACTAGCCAGGGTGGATCTACAAACATGACCAATCCAAATACAAACACTCTGCAAGCCTGTAACATGATTCTAAAAGTGGAAACGTGTAATTTTGATGGAAAGGATCCACTCAATTGGATTAACTAGATGGATAATTTCTTTGATCTTCATCAGATTCCATCGGGACAAAAGGCTACCATGGCATCGTTGTATCTTGAACCCGACTAATTCATTTGGTATCAATGGTTATGTGCTCAAAGGAAAAAGAGTGGCCTTAATGTTACATGGAAATTATTCACTGAAGAGTTACAATTGCACTATAGTTCTAATGTGTCAGAGAATTATTCATTCAATTAGCAAAGCTCAGACAAATAGGAACAATCAAAGATTACATCCATCAATTCCAAAACCTTTCCTTACAGGTGGAAAATATTCCTGAAGATAATTTGAATGACTTATTTCTTAGGGGTCTTAAAGAACAAATTGATACTGAGGTGTGTATGTTTAATCCTCATAAGGTTTCGGACTTTACGATCATGGCACGTAGGGAAGAGGAAATTTTTCTTTCCAATAGGAAATAAACTATCAGTAATATCAGAGATCGTAGCACCCTTCCACCATCATTCCATCGTCCAGTGAGACTGACACCTCAACAAATTGAAGAAAAGAGAGGCAAAGGGTTATGTTTTAATTGTGACAACAAATTTGGACCAGGACATAAGTGTGCTGAAAAGAAGTTGTTCTACATTGAGGGACCTACTGAAGAAGAAGAAAATGAAGAAGATGAAGAGGTAGAGCCAGAGGAGGAATTAAGAGATCCCCAGCCAACAATATCATGCCATGTAATTTGCGGTATTATCACTCCCCAAACTGTTATGTTTGTGGAGCCTATTTTTATGTTAGAGTTTGGTACACCTTCCATGTGTTACACTCAGATATTTTTATAGTAGTCTTGCTCACTGGTGAGCTGGTCAAGGGGGTTCGGGGGGGTTGAAGCCCCCCCGATGGGTCCTCGGGGGCGAAGCCCCCGAAGCAAATTTTCATGATTGGCTAATTAACCCATGGGTAATGGGTAACCATTATGGGCTAGTTTTGGGCCCATGGCTTTTCGGTACCCATTTTTTTGTAAAACCACTTCTTTGGCTACCTATTGATGTACTTATATATAGATGGACATACAATAAGATTGATATGAGTTTTTTTGTGAAGGTGAATATTGTGTATGAATTCAAGTGTGAATTCGAGAGGGTTTGTTGAGCACAGCTCCAAACAAGATCTGGTTATTGTAACTGTGAAGACTATTGGCTTGTAATAAAATCTGAGCAAGTGTTCTTGGTGGATGTAGCCCACATTGGGTGAACCATGTTAAATATTATCTTCGTGTTTTGCATATTTCATTTCTATAATTTCTATTCATAATTTTTATTATTGTGATTCTGAGGAATTATTCCACATTAGATTCTATTAATTCCTGACAACAATATCATAGCTTGGTTTGGTTTGTTGAAGTGTTGAATCACAGGGAAATTTTTTTAGCTTGAGTGGGAGCTATGGCAGATGATAGAAGATCAAGGGTTGATAAATTCAACGGGGAAAATTTTAGTCTTTGGAAGATGTAGATGAAAGATTACCTTTATTAAAAGGATTTTTATACTTTGTTGTCTGAGAAGGTGAACAAACCCTTGAGTATGATAGATGCAGAATGGGATTTGTTGGATCGAAAGGCACTTGGAACGATCTGGCTGTGTCTTGCATCTTCGGTATTATTTAATGTTTCAAAGGAAAAGACTACAAAAAATATAATGGATGTATTAGGGAAGTTGTATGAAAAACCCTCTACCTCTAACAAGATATTTTTAATGAAAAAGTTGTTTAACATGAAGATGTCTGAGAATAGTTCAGTAGCAGATCATTTAAATGATTTCTATATAGTTGTGACTATGCTAGCTTTGGTTACAATATAATTTTATGAAGAAGTTAGGGATTTATTAATTCTGTGCTCTTTACCTAAGAGTTGGAATAGCTTGGTAATGGCAGTAAGCAACTCGGTTCCAGCTAACTCAAAGTTGAAGTTTAAGGATGTTGTAGGGGTGATTCTAAGTGAGGAAATGTGAAGAAAAATCTTTTGGGAATCTTCTACTTCAGGAAATGCTTTAACAGTGGAAACTAGAGGGAGACAGAAGAATAGAGGAAATCGTGGAAAATGAAAAGATCGGGCAAGGTCAAAATCCAATAGCAAGATTGTATGTTGGAATTGTGGAAAGTTTGGGCATGTAAAGAAGGATTGTTGGGAGCTTCGGGATAAGAAGAAACAACAGGGAGAAAACAAGGAGGCAAATGTGGCATCGGGTAATGTATGCCAAGATGCTTTTATTCTTTCTTTGCATAATATTACTGAATCTTGGGTTTTGGATTCAGGGGCTTCTTTTCATGCTACGCCACATAGGCATTATTTTGTTGATTATGTTTAAGGGGATTTTGGGCATATTTTTCTTGGTGATGATGAGCCTTGCAGTATAGTTGGAACAGGTTTTGTTCAGGTTAAGATGCAGAATGGGAATACATGGCTATTGAAGGATGTTAGACATGTTCCTACATTAAGGAAAAATTTGATATTGACGGGGCAATTGGGAAGTGATGGATGTACTGTGATATTTACAGCTAACTCTTGGAAGGTTACCAAGGGTTCTCTTATGGTGGTAAGAGGTAAGAAGGTTGCAACCTTGTATTTAACCACTAATAGTACTAATGATTGTAATCTTGTGGCTTCAGATGTAGATACAACATTATGGCACTATAGGCTCTATCATATGAGCCATAAGGGCATGGACATCATAAAGAATAATTTTCCTGGATATACAGAAACAGGTTTAGATTTCTATGAGAATTGCATATATGGGAAACAGAAGTAAGTAAGGTTTCTCAAGGTTGTACTGATGAAGAAAGAGAGTAAGTTAGAGCTCGTACATTCTAATGTGTCGGGTGATAATAATGGTATAGCTCTGATACCAAATGATAGAATAGAATAAGATTACAATGACCAAAGAGGGACGGAAGCCTCACAAATATTATTGATCATGAAATCACATTACATAAAAATGCAAGAGCTGTAATATTTATAGATATTAGATAGCCTCATATGGATAGACATGACACCCTATCAAGCACCAACTACGAGATGATAAGACCCATCTCACATGCACATGTAATTACTACTAATACCTATATTGAATGTTATCCAACATAACAATATTGAATGCAAGTCACTAAACTAGAGTGCACATGTTGCACATTATTAAATAAAAGACAATGCAATAAATATGCAATAAATATGCCTATGCTAAATTATGCTAACATTCTCCCCCTTAATTTTGCATAGTTTCCAATGAAGTGGAGAGGAACTCTCTGAACAGTGTGAATTTGTCACGTGCAAGTGAATTAGTGAAAACATCTACCTTCTGTTCAGTTGTAGGATATAACTAGAGCTGTATGTTGTGCTTCAAGACATACTCACGTATGAAATGAACTTGTACTTCAATATGCTTGGTTCTCTCATTAAATATTAGATTACGAACAAGATTCAGAAATCCTTCATTATCAACATATACTAGAGTAGATTTTTGTTGTGGTAGACCAATTCCTTCCAGTATTCAGCGTAGCCATATTGCTTCACAAATAGCTTTACCTATAGCTCAATACTATGCTTGTGTAGAAGAGTGAGAAACAAAGTTCTGTTTCTTGCTTCCCCATGATATCGGTCCAAATCCCATAAAGAAGACGAACCCTGATGTTGACTTCTTATCATCCATGTTTCCTGCATGATCTGAATCTGAATATCCTATCAAGAAGAAATTGTCATTCTTCTTGTACTCTAGACCAAGGTCAATTGTACCCTTTAGATATCTCAGTATTCTCTTTGTTGCTTTCCAATGACATATTTTTAGTTCTTACATGAAGCGTGATAAATAGCTGACTGCAAAGCTGATATCTAGTCTAGTATATGTCAGGTAAATGAGACTCCCGGTCAACTGCCGATAGAGAGTTGCATTCACCGGTGGTGATGGATTAGAACAAGATAACTAAAGTCTCACTTCCATAGGTGTAGCAATAGGAGTGCAGTCCATCATCCTAAATTTCTTGAGCATTGTCTTGGTGTATTTCAACTGCAACACAAAGATATGATTCTCTTTTTGCCATACTTCCAACCCAAGACAATAGTGTATGAGCCCGAGATCTATCATGTCGAACGATCGATTAAAATCCTTATTTGTTGCATCGATCATCTTCACAGAACTGCCTGTAATGACTAGATTGTCGACATAAACAACCACAATGACAATATTCCCCCTTTATTTTTGAGGTAGATATTTGGGTCATAATGATTCCTTTCGAATCCATGACTTATGAGATGCTCATCAATTTTGATGTACCATGCCCGGGGTGCCTATTTTAGGCCATATAGAGATTTTATGAGTCTGCATACCATCATCTCTTTTCCTGGTATTACATAACCCTCTAGCTAAGTCATATAGACTTCTTCTTGCAAATCTCCATTAAGAAAGGCACTTTTCACATCCATTTGGTGGACTTTCCAACCAAATTTTGTAGTTAGAGCAAATATCATTCTGATTGTCTTGATCTTGGCTGGGGTAGAAAATGTCTCATCATAATCAATGCCTTCTTTTTGTGCATACCCCTTTACTACAAGCCTTGCTTTATACTTGTCAATAGTCCCATCTGATTTGTACTTAGTCTTGAATATCCATCTGCATCCAATGGGTTTCTTCCCTGGTGGAAGGTCGACAAGTTGCCATGTGTTGTTCTTCATCACTGAATGATACTCTGAATCCATGGCATCTTTCCAAGCTTTTGATTGTAGGGCTTCTTGAACTGTAGATGGCTCAACTGTTTCAAAAAATCTGCTCATTAGGGCATAATTTACCTCTTCACAAGCTTGAGTATGAGTTCTAGGTCCAGGATTGGATGATGTGCTAGGTGCTTCATCCAAATTTGCATCTCTTATTAATTGAGTATACCATTTAGGTAACTTCTTGCAATTTCCCAAGCGGATTTGCAAGACTCCTCTCAAGCCACTGCCATTGCCTTCTTCATGTCACTACAGGCTATTAAGACCAAGATTGATAGAGCCATCAAGTAACGGGTTGTTGTGATGCTATTTTTTGGCTATGATGTGGCTGTCATCTGGCAGTTCTGGAGCTGTTTTTTGGCGGAGCTCTTTTTGTTGTTTCTCTTTTGGTTCCTTTTTTATCTTTCCTTCTTATATCTGGATCTTTGTATGTTTAGATCCTTTTTTCAATTATATTGTAATATTTGGCTGTTGAGCCTTCCTTGGTTGACTGTTTTGGCCTTCTCTGGGCTGCTTCTCTCATCTTTCCTATCTGGCTTTTGAGCCCTTTTGTATATAGGGTATAGTCCCTTCAAAACTATTTTCCCTTAATAAAAAAAAACTTCTTAGCTGTTCCATTAGCTTATAGTGGATCCAAGTTTTCACCATCATCCAATTCATCACTGTCATGTTTAGTGGGAACATCAAATTCTGTCTTCACAAGAGGTGTATTCTACATGTTTGTTGAGTCGTTAAGTGGAGCATCTGCTTGTTTCTTCTCAAAGAACTCAACATCCCTACTTGTGTATATTTTCTTTGCTTTTGGATCCCATAATCTGTACCCAAGTGCTTCTTCACTGTATCCAATGAATATCAGTTTCTCAGTTTTCATATCCAACTTGTTCATGTTCTTCTTGGGTATGTGCATGCTAGCTTTACACCCAAATACTCTTAGGTGTGCAATTGATGGTTTCCAATTTGACCATGCTTCTTGAGGTGTCACTCCTTTAAGAGCTATTATGGGCACTCTGTTCAACAAATAGACTGCAGTTCTTGCAGCTTCTGCCCAAAATGTCTTTGTTAAACCTGAGTCGTCAATCATACTCGCACCATTTCCATGATAGTATGATTCCTTCTCTCAACTATACCATTCTGCTGTGGTGTGTGAGTAGGAGGCATTTGTTGACGAATCCCATGAGCTTCCAGGTAAGTCTTGAGCTCATTTCTTGTGAATTCCCCCCTCGATCTGAGTGGAGAGTTTTGATCTTATGACCAACTTCATTCTCAACAAGTTCTTTGAACTTTTGAAATGTATCAAAGGCTTGACTCTTGTTTCTTAGACAATATATCCACATCTTTCTTGAGTAGTCATCAACACAAAGCATGAAGTATTGACATCCAGAATGACTTGGTTGCATGGGCCCGCAAAGATTGGTGTGCACCAAATCAAGCTTTCCCTTAGCTCTATATGTGTTCTTCTGGAAGGGTACTCTATGTTGCTTTCTAGCTAGGAAATTGTGACACTTGTCAGTATTGTGCTTGAGTGTAGGCAATCCTTTCACCATGTTTCCCTTTTGAAGTGTTTGGAGATAACCAAAACTAATGTGACCATATCTGTGCTGCCATAGTTCTGCAGATTGTGTGTCTTTGGCCACTAAAGCTTGATCATCCTTATGGACAAAATCAAGTTGGAACATACGTCCCACATTGGAGGCTCTTACTACAATCTTGGAACCTCTTGACTTATCTCTTATCAAGAACACTTTTTCTCCATTATTACTGTCAAAATCCAAATTCAAGTTGTGATCAAGGAGTTGACTAACTAATAGCAAATTCTTGGTCAACCCATGTACATATAATACATCTGTGATTTTACAGTCATGTTTTCCAAGAGGTAATGAATTGTTTCCAATCCCCTTGGCACTGTATGATGATTCATCACCTAATGGCACATGGTTCTTGTTAGGTGAGTCACGTAGTGTGTAGAACCAATCCTTGCATCTAGTCATGTGCTGAGTTAAACCTGAGTCAACATACCAGATATCTTGTGTGGACTTGGTTTCTTCATCAAATTGAGCAGAATACATGTGGTGTCCTTCATCTGAATCATCCTCATGTTCGGCAATGTACCCTTGTTGTTTGGGTTTTCTTTTCCAATTACCATTTTTCTGCCCTTGATTGTTGTTATTGTTGGACTTCCCTTGATTTGAATTATCATTACCTTGTTGGTTGTTGGGTTTTGAATTGCTTAATGAACCCTTTTTGTAGGAATTGTACCAACAATATTTGATGTCATGTCCCCCTCTAATGCAAATGGGAAACTTCTTGGTGTTGTCTCGTTGACTTTGATTTTGTTGGGACTTCTTGTGATTGGACTGAAATTTCCCCTTTCCTTTATGATTGGAAGATAGTGCTTGCTCATCTTCATGATCTTTGTTGTTCATTGCCTCTTCTTGTTGGAGTAGATTGACCAACTTCTCAAAGGTGACTGTGTGTTCACTCATATTGATAGTTGTCACAAAGATTCTGTATGAAAGAGGAGGTGCTCACAACACAATTAGTACGAGGTCTTCATCACTTATCTCTTTTCCCAATGCCAATAGGGATGCCCTCAAAGTAGCAACTCATCTCAAAAAAACTTCAACCTTCTCATTGTGCTTGAACTTGAGAGTATGTAGTTGTGATAGTAGGTTGAGGATGGCATTCTTGTTCTTTGCCTCATAGACTGTGCTCAACTTATCCCATGCATCCTTGGCTGATGTGTCATCTCTAATGTGGGGTTGCACATCATCTGTTATGCTAAACAAGATGATCAACTTGGCCTTTTGATTGGCCCTGTCAAACTGAACTTGTTGTCTTTCATCATCAAGTGATCTTGTTGTTTTTCCATCTACAACTGTCCATAGGTCTTCAAACTCAAGTAACACCTTGATTTTCAATTTCCATGTAGCATAGTTGTCTCCTCTAAGTAGTTGTGAATCTGGCAAGAAGAACTTTGGTGCTTGTGTACCCATTTCTACAATCTGAATTTTTGAAACTTTGAATTTTTTACAAAGGGTAAGGCTCTTATCACTCCAGGTTTATGGTCTCCCTCTCAATATATCATCAGGCCGATATACCAAACCTTTCTATATATGCTCCCTTCTAATATACCCATCGGTACATGGAAGAAGATCACTCTTTCAATATACCTGTTAGTACGGAAAGAGGTGTTAATGCATGTGAAAGAATTTAGTACGTTGTACGTAGACAGTACGGAGAGGGGTTTGTGCAAGCACAAATGGATGGGAGGGCTCAAATGTTTGTTTATTGTGTCCTTATTACTCCCCATCAATTTTATAGGGTTGATGTCTAGACAACGTTTAGGCAGCTATGTTAGGCATTAAGTGTAGTAGTAGTCATGACGACATCACCCGTAAGTGCTTCCCAGAGGCACCGTATATACCAAACATTGCCATGGGATCAAAGATCTCGTGTGATAGAACCAAACATAAAATAAAAAATTTGCATTTTTTTTTCACTTTATGCACCGAGATTAGTACAAAATGCTCCAAAAGTACATCAAAATGAAATTTTTGTGTCCCCCCTCTTTAGAAAAAAGGGTCTAGAATCACAAAATACACAATTTACGCCAAACATATTTTTTACCCCCAATAGGTATTTTTCCGCTAAATTTAGAGGTGTCTCTAAATGTGTTTGGTGAGCTTATAAATTTGGAAATATCCCAAACTTTAGTAATTTCTCCAAATTTTCCAAAAAAAATAATTTAATAAAAAATATGGAGAGAGTGGGAATTGAACCGCTGACCTGTTTGTTCCCAAGATCCAAACAAACAATTTGAATATTGTTTTCACATTTTCTCACAAACCATGATCTGAGCTTTTCTAAAAATTTTACATTAGCATCATACAATATTTTTCTTAAAACCCACAAATTTTCAGAAGAATCAGAATCTTCGTTTTTGAGATCTTACCAATTTACCAGCTAGTTCTGATTTTTTTTCAGAAAAAATGATCCGACTTGTATAGACTTTTCGTCACATGTAGAGGTTGAATCTGAAAATAATGTAAACTGAAAAGTTGTGTGCTTCCTTCTTATCTTTCTAATAAAAAAAATGGCACAGTTATCTGACATTGTATGACAAATTTAAGTCCTTTTTTCTAATAGCTATCTGCTAGAATTTTGTTGATGGGACTGCTTTAACCTTTGCTCCCGAATTCTTCACACCTCTATTTTCAGATCTGATTTTTTTTTTAGATCTACAAATTTTTTTTCAAGATCTCTCTCCTTTTTTTTAATGATCTTTTTTTTTTAGATCTGCAATTTTTTTCAAGATCTTTCTCCTTTTTTTAAAGATCTCCAAATCTGAAATATTCCGCCAATATGTTGGATCAATTGGCTATGCCAATGACTAATCAAAAAAAAAATTACCTTCCAAATAAGTGGATAGGTCAAATTTTAGTTGAGGGATGCTTGGAAGGAATGGAGGCTACATGATGCTTCAATGGCTCTCCTTTGATACAGATCTTCTTCTCCAATGGATCCTCTCCAATAGTGCTCCTCTTCAACCTTGCTTGGATAGAACATGCTCTGATACCAAATGATAATAATGGTATAGCTATGATACCAAATTATAGAATAGAATAAGATTACAATGACCAAAGAGGGACGGAAGCCTCACAAATATTATTGATCATGAAATCAGATTACATAACAATGCAAGAGCTGTAATATTTATAGATATTAAACAGCCTCATATGGATAGACATGACACCCTATCAGGCACCAACTACGAGATGATAAGATCCATCTCACATGCACATGTAATTACTACTAATACCAATATTGAATGTTATCCAACATAACAATATTGAATGCAAGTCACTAGACTAGAGTGCACATGTTGCACATTATTAAATAAAAGACAATGCAATAAATATGCCTATGCTAGATTATGCTAACATGGGGGTCGGCTCAGGTATCATCTCTTGGGGGTTCAAGTTATTATGTTACTATTATTGATGATGCAATAAGGAAAGTTTGGGTTTATTGTATTAGAAACAAATCTAGTGTATTTGATACTTTTGTTAAATGGAAAGCCTTGGTAGAGAATGAAACAGGTCTTAATTTAAAATGTCTCAGGTCAGATAATGGAGGGGAGTATTACAGCAATGAATTTGATGATTATTGTTCTAAGAATGGAATCCGCAGGTAAAATATAGTTCCAGGAACCCCGCAACAGAATAGGGTGTCAGAAAGGATGAACAGAACAATAATGGAACATGCTAGGATCATGAGGATACATGCAGGACTGCCTCTTTATTTTTGGGCAAAAGCGGTGAGCACAACTGTGTACTTGATGAACAAAGGACCCTCAAGTGCCTTGGATGAAGGCATTCCTGAAGAGGCTTGGTATGGTAAGAAAGTCGATTACGCATTTCTTAGAGTCTTTTGATGTGAGGTGTTTGTTCATCTTGACAAGGATGATAGGACCAAACTAGAGACTAAATAAAATAGTGCACTTTTATTGGTTATGGTGGTGATGACTTTAGATTTAAATGTTAGAGTATTAAGGACAAGAAAATCATTCGATCTAGGGATGTGGTCTTTAATGAGCAAGTCATGTATAAGCAACAGTTGTAGGAAAACATGGAAGAATCCAAGAAAGAATATGCAATGGTAGAGGATCTTCCAGATGGGACAATGACCCATGAATTAGTTCAGGAACCTACTAAACAGGAACCCCAAACTCCTACAATGAGGATGTCTTCTAGGGTAAGAAAAGAACTTGAACATTTTTCTCCTTCTCTTTATTATTTATTACTCACTGATAGTGGAGAGTTAGAGAGCTTTAATGAAGCAATGCATGTAGATGCCAGTAAGAAGTGCGAGCAAGCCATGGATGAGGAGCATAAGTCTCTCATGGAAAACCAGACTTGGGATTTGGTGAAGCTACCAGAAAGAAAAAGAGCATTGCAGAATAAGTGGGCGTACAGAGTTAAAGATGAAGGAGGAAAGAAAAGATATAAGGCCCAGTTGGTGGTCAAGGGGTTTGTATAGAAACAAAGTATAGATTTTGATGAGATTTTTTCTTCTGTAGTAAAAATGACTTCTATTAGAACTATTCTTGGAATAGTGGCAGCAAAAGACTTGCACTTAGCATAGTTAGATGTAAAGACTACATTTCTCCATGGTGATTTGGAGGAGGAGCTATATATGCAGCAGCCAGAAGGATATGAAGTCAAAGGTAAAGAGGAGATGGTGTGTAAACTAAAGAAGAGCTTGTATGGCCTGGAACAAGCCCCACGTCAATGGTATAAGAATTTTGATAGCTTCATGATGGAGCAAGGTTATATTAGATGTCATTCTAACCATTGCATGTATACAAAGAAATTTGAGGATAGAAGTTATATTATCTTGTGTTTGTATGTTGATGACATGTTGGTTGCAAGTAAAAACATGCAGGAAATAAAAGTACTCAAGAAACAACTAAGTGAAT
Source organism: Taxus chinensis (assembly GCA_019776745.2). Lineage (NCBI taxonomy): Eukaryota > Viridiplantae > Streptophyta > Pinopsida > Cupressales > Taxaceae > Taxus > Taxus chinensis. The sequence continues at coordinate 27,338,214 of CM034154.1, read as the reverse complement.
CCTTTGATATGAAGGATTTGGGGGCAGCCAGAAAAATCCTTGGTATGAGGATAACTTGGGATAGGAAGGAACATAAGCTGACTTTATCTCAGGAAGAGTACATTAAGAAGGTATTGGATAGGTTTAACATGCAAGATGCTAAACCGGTTGGGACTCCTTTGGTAGGCCATTTTAATTTATCAAAGGATCAGTGTCCCAAGATAGAGCAGGAAAGAAACTAGATGTCCAAGGTGCCTTACTCATCAACAGTTGGCAATTTGATGTATGTTATGGTATGCACTAGGTCAGATATTGCCCATGCAGTGGAAGCAGTGAGTAGGTTTATGAGTGATCCAGGAAATGAGCACTGGCATGTAGTAAAGTGGATACTTCGGTATTTGAGAGGGACCATGGGTACTATTTTGTGTTATAGTGGATCAAACACTACTTTGTGTGGATATGTTGACTCAGATATGGCTAGAGATTTGAAAAACAGAAGGAGCACAACAGGTTATGTATTTACTGTAGGTGATACAGCAGTGAGCTGGATTTCATGGTTATAGAAGGTTGTGGCTTTGTCAACCACTGAGGCTGAGTATGTTGTTGCTATAGAAGATAGTAAGGAGATGATTTGGCTACAACAATTGCTTGATGAGTTGGGGCATAAACAGGAAGTTGGAAATCTATATAGTGATAGTCAGAGTGATATTCACTTAGCTAAGAACTCTACTTTCCATTCTAGGACAAAGCATATATAGTTCAGATATCACTTCATCAGGACAACTTTGGAGGAAGATAAGTTGAAGTTGGAGAAGATTCATACCAGTCAAAATCCTACAGACATGATGACCAAGGTGGTCACAAGTGATAAACTAAAGCTATGTTCAGCTTTGGTTGGCCTTCGCGGATGATAGTGAAGGCTTGAGAAGCTTGCTCAGTGGATATTAGTCTCTAAGTGGGAGATTGTTATGTTTATGGGGCCTGTTTTTATGTTAGAGTTTGGTACACCTTCCATGTGTTACACTCAGATATTTTTACAGCAGTCCTACTCACTGGTGAGCGGGTCAAGGGGGTTCGGGGGGGTGAAGCCCCCCCAATGGGGCCTCGGGGGTGAAGCCCCTGAAGCAAATTTTCATGGGTGGTTTATTAACCCATGGGTAATGGGTAACCGTTATGGGCTGGTTTTGGGCCCATGGCTTTTCAGTATCCATTTTTTTGTAAAACCACCTCTTCGGCTACCTATTGATGCACTTATATATAGATGGGAATACAATAGGATTGATATGAGTGTTTTTGTGAAGGTGAATAGTGTGTGTGAATTCAAGTGTGAATTCAAGAGGGTTTGCTGAGCGTAGCTCCAAATGAGATCTGGTTATTGTAATTGTAAAAACTGTTGGCTTGTAATAAAATTTGAGCAAGTGTTCTAAGTGGATGTAGCCCACATTGGGTGAACCACGTTAAATATTGTCTTTGTGTTTTGCATATTTCATTTCTATAATTTTTGTTCATACTTCTTATTATTGTGATTCTGAGGAATTATTCCACATTAGATTCTTTTAATTCCTAACACAAACTCTCTAAGTAGTTGGATTCTTAAAAAAATAGAGGGTAACGGTGTTGATTTATTCAGGAAGTACTCATAACTTCATCAATCATAAGTTGGCAGTACGCTTTGAACTATCTTTGTTTATCCAGCTCTAGAATGTCAAGTCATGATTGCTGATGGGAAAACTGTTAGTTGTTAAGTAAAATACCATAAAATTAATCTTGCCATGGTAGATTACTTTCTAACTAGCAATATGTATGTCATTTCCATGGGAGGAGCAGAGATTGTGTTAGGAGTTCAGTGGCTTACCACCTTGGGAACCATTGAAATGAATTTCCAAGAGTTTTTCATAGCAATTTCAGTCAGAAGGGAGGAATTTTAAACTAAAAGGACTAAGAGCAAAGTCCCCACAAATGGTAAGTTCTCATCAGATGCAAAAATTTCTTAGAAAGGGTGCAGAAGGGTTTGTGGCACAAATATTTTCATTAGAGGCACATCATTTCAATACATTTATACCCACAGATATGCAAACAATTATAAATGCAGCACTCAGTGGTGTTTGGAGAATTGCCCAAGGGTTTGTCTCTAAAAAGAGACCATGACCATGCCATCCAGCGAGTACCAGGGAGTGAACCACCTACACATCATACCTTATATGTACCCCTATATGCAAAAGAGTGATATTGAGAAGATAGTTCAAGAGATGTTAGAAGCAGGACTTATTCGTCATAGTCAAAGTGCTTACTCTTCTCCTGTAGTGATGGTACGAAAAAAAGATGAAAATTGGCGCATGTGTCCAGATTATATAGAACTTAATAAGTACACAGTTAAAGATAAGTTTCCTATTCTTATAATTGATGATTTGCTAGATGAGTTACATGGTGCTTTTTACTTTACAAAGCTTGATCTTCGTTATGGATATCATCAGATTTGTATCAAGGATGAGGATATTCATAAAAAAACCTTCAAGACACATGAAGGACACTATGAGTTCTTGGTAATGCCTTTTGGACTAACAAATGCACCCTCTACATTTCAAATCTTGATGAATTCCATCTTTAAGCCATTTATTCGAAAGTTTGTTTTAGTGTTCTTTGATGATATATTAATCTATAGTAAAACATGGGAGGAACACCTGCATCATGTAAATAAGGTGTTGGAAACTCTTGAACAACATAAAATTTATGCAAAGCCTTCTAAGTGTTCTTTTGGTGTCAAGGAGGTTGAATATTTGGGTTATATTGTCTCTTGTGAAGGTGTTAAGGTGGATCCTAACAAGATAAAAGTCATGCTTGAATGGAAGGCTCTCAAAACCCTAAAAGATCTCCGAGGATTTTTGGGGTTTATAGGTTATTATCGTAGATTTTTAAGGAATTATGGCAGCATCACAGCACCACTCACAACTTTATTAAAGAAGGACTCTGTCCATTGGAACGAGAAAACTACTATGGCCTTTGAGAAGTTGAAGGAGGCCATGTGCACCACTCCAGTTTTAGCCACCCCAGATTTTTCAAAAACATTCATTTTGAATGTGATGCTTCAGGTTATGGTATGGGGGCAATACTCATGAAAAAAGGGTGAACCATTTCCTTCGAGAGCCACCAATTCAAAGGTAAGAATATCTCTAAACCAATTTATGAGAAAGAAATGTTAGCAATACTTCATGCAGTGAAGCAATGGAGACCATATCTAATGGGACGACATTTCAAAGTAAAGACATATCATGATAGTTTGAAATACTTCTTAGAGAAATGTTTATCATCAGAAGAACAATAGAAATGGGTCTCAAAAATGTTGGGGTATGATTTTGAGATAATATATAAGAAAGAGAATGTAGTTTTTGATGCTTTATCTCGGAAGGATGAATTTTCCCAGGCATTGTTGCGTGCCATATCTGTATTACAAGAGGATTGGATAGAGGATGCAAGGTCTGAATGGAAAAATGACCCAGGTACACAAAATATCATTCAGAATCTCCAACAAGATCCAAGCATGTTAGAAAAAATTATATGGAAAGGAGATGTTTTATGGTATAAAGATAGATTATATCTATGTAAGAATTCAATCCTTAAAAATAGGGTTCTATCTGAGCTCCATGCTTCTCCAGTAGGGGGTTATTTTGGATTCTTAAAGACTTATCATCGAATTAAGCATGCTTTTTTCTAGGAAGGGATAAAAGGAGTTGTCCAAAATTTTGTGGCAGAATGCATGGTTTGTCAGGAAAATAAGGGCGAAAGAATTAAGTCCCCAAGTCTTTTACAACCTCTATATTTTCCTAGCTAGAGGTGGGAAGAGGTTTCTATGGACTTCATCACAGGATTGCCTAAATCAAAAGGTAAAAATGTAATCATGGTGGTGGTGGAAGAACTCACCAAATATGCCCATTTTTGTGCTTTAACACATCCATTTATTGTGAGTACAGTAGCAACGGCCTTCAGGGATCCAATTCAAAAGCTACATGGGACACCAAAGATTATAGTAAGTGATCAAGACCCTATCTTTACTAGTAATTTTTAGACTGACTTGTTCTCATTCTTAGGCACACAAATAGCTCGTAGTTCCTCTTATCATCCCCAATCTAATGGGAAAACAGAGGTGGTAAACAAGTTCTTGGAGGGATATCTTCATTGTTTTACATCAGATAAGCAAGTGATATGGGTCCAATGGTTACCACTGGTAGAATGGTGGTATAGCACCTCCTTTCATACTTCATCTAAAATGTCTCCTTTCTTAGCATTATATGGGTACCGTCCACCATCAATCACTTCATCTTTGAGATTCCAGCCAAAGGTTCGAGCAGTTGAAGAACATATTCAACACCAACAAGAGGTGCTTTCTATTCTCATGCGGAATTTAGCCATGTCACAAAACCGCATGAAGCAACAGGCAGACCAACATTGTAATGAAAGGCATTTTGAATTCAACCACTGGGTTTTTGTGCATTTACAACCATATAAGAAAATGTCCTTAAAACAACAGAAAAAGGATAACAAGCTTTCACCTAAGTATTTTGGTCCTTATTAAGTGTTGCATAAGATTTTCAATATAGCATACAAACTCAAACTTCCTTCGGCTACTCGAATTCATCCAGTCTGCACGTATCTTTCCTAAAGAAGGTAATTAGACATACAATATCAAACTAGACAGTGTTACCCAAGCTTGATGAAGAGGGAAGAATCATCCTAGAACCAGAATGCATCCTTCTGACATGCACTAAGTGATTGAGGACAAGGGTCGTCACTAAGTATTTGATCAAGTGGAAAAATCTAGACAATGAAGATGTAACTTGGGAGGATGGAAATTTCCTGTAGCAGCATCCAGATCTTCTCAACATTAGGGACAATCTTGCTTTGAATGGGAGGGGCATGCTATGACCTTAATCATATATCTTATATTGGATGTATATAGCCAACTTGTGGCTATCATAACTTCTTATCATTATATATCTCTTTCATATATGTTATATTTTCATTAGTGGGTCGGCTTTGGTGTTGGCCATAGCATAGGAATAATATATAGGGGTTAGTAGGTAGTAGTTGATCATCATATTCAGCATTTGAGTCTTACTTTCTGGTTTGGAGGTTGCCCCCTTGAAGTGGCTAAGCTATTCTTCTTGCACATTGAGATCATTTATCTGAAATATTGTGTTCATTGGTGTTATATTTCTGCTAATAATCAGATTTATACAAGTAATTTCATTACATATTTCCTTATATTTTATGGCATATATGTTCATTGTTTTTCATGTCATGATACTTGGGTATAAGGATATGATAGCTCATGTTATGATTTTACATGAATACTCATTTCTCTGCAACTAATCCTCTAACAATGGCATGATATTCTCACAATGCTCATATAAAGAAGGGACTCGGCACCCATGCATGCCTCAGGTGAGTGCCCAACACCCGCTAGGTGATAGGCTAGCGCGCATGGGGTTAGAAGTTAGTAGATGGATAAAATTGACTACATCTTGGTTCCATTGCCATGACCTCTTTTTGAAGTTGTTTTGATAATGATGTGTGATGATGGAGTGCTTGAACTTGGACAGTGTTGAGGCATGGTTTAAGAGCACTAAGGATGATTTTTCTCATAGATTAAGTACTGGACCACAGTTTGATGCACACAGATGGGTAGAAGAACACCTGTATCACGAGATATATGAGTCCTTTTGTTGCTTTCCAATAGATTTGTATGAATTGCTTTCTACGTATGCATCTAGATCAAACTGGTATTGAAGATCTAACGTTTGAACCCAAGATGAATATAAGAGGCTGCATGATGATGATTTGACTAAGATGCATGTTGTTGATCATTTGTGTAAGATATTGTTGACCAATTATACCCTAGAATATGTTATTTCTACGTATTCTTTTCCTGAGGTCATTGAGTTTGAGTTCTTAAGGGAGCCTAGAGGATCATTTCTACACATTATCCCTTTAGGTATAAAGATCTTGATCGTTACCCAAAGTTTGGAAGCATTTCCTATGGCCAAATAAGATTCTTTTGGGTGTTGGGTGAGGAAGCTAGGGTGGAGGAAGATGGCAGACATTGTGGCTGAAAATGAAAGAGAGGAGAGACGACTCAAGTATATTAAAGTGCGTGAAAGGAAGTTGGCTAGACAACGTGAGGTTGTAGGAGTGATGGATCTATGGAGGTAGATGTTATGGGAAGGAATTCTCAAGTTCACATGGAGGATGTGGAGCCTGAGCAGTCTATGCTACCCCATCCAAGAAAGTGTGGGAGAGAGACCCCTTCAGCTTTTGATGAGATTTCGTTGCTTGGAGAAAGGAGAGTCGTCAGCACGCATCTGAATCTACCTAGTGACCAACCCCTAGTTCTTAGTCTTCCAAATCAAAAGATAAGTATTGATAACCCAGTTGGTATTGGTGGGAGTGACCGATCTGCACCTAGGAGATATAATTTCTCATTTAGTGCATATATGGCTACACAATCATTTCCTATATTTGAAGGAATATTGTCTAGAATGGTGTTTGAAAAATGTGCGGGTACATAAATCTTGGGTATCACATCTGGGAGTGGCATAATACACACATATAGTAGTTGTGCAATATCACAAATTATATGTGCATAGTTCAATGGGATGTTGGGAACACTAGGTGTGACCAATTTAATCCCTTTACCAACTACATGAGGTGGATCTGGTGGTACAGGAGTTAGAGAACCTAGTGGACTTGACAGATCTAGTGGATCTAGTGGTGGAGGCAACACTGGAGGGAATTAAGGTTTTGGGATAGGTGAAAATGGGCCTCACCCACCTCAGCAAGCATTTTTCAAGATTTCTTTGCACCTACTATACTACAAAGGTGTTGCAGATGCTGCAAAGCATGTACACAAGTGTGAAATACTATGGCACGTGAAGGGGGTCACTACCACATAGTAGAAGGCAAGTCATTTTGTAACAACATTGCAAGGGCATACACATAGTTGGTACCAAAAGTATGACCCCATCAGATAGTGGTGGATTACACCACACTGTGGAATGCCTTCTTGGCTGAATTTCATATCCCTGATTTTGAACATAAGAGCATCAGTGTGCTGAAGGAGATCCATTAAGGAATGGCATAGAGTGTGTAGGAGTATGACGCATGTCTCAAGACTCTCTTATCAAAGCTATCCTATGATATTCACCCCTCTCAGCATGCTCAGTGAGTTATTAGAGGATTGATAACACCATTTAGGAAAGTGCTTTTACACAAGACTTTCACAGACTTGTGTGAGGCCTTAGACACTACTCTAGGTGATAAGGCTGTAAGAAGTTTGGATACCGGTGTTAGTCCCTTCCTTAAGGCTCATATTATAGCAATGGTGAAGTAGCTGGAGAAGCTATCTATGAAATCGGTGCATGAGACTTGTAGTGGTTTATGGTGCACGAATTATGAGGTAAAGGTGCATATAAAGTACAGTTGTCCTAAGAGATTGGTACACGCAATGATAGTGGACTGTGAAATTGTCCATAGAGATCATGATGCAAGTAGATGCCCACTGTTGTAGCATGCAATCTATAAGAATGTGTCTTTCTATTACAAGATCTACACATGTACTACCCATGACACCAAGGATTGTAGATTGATTGACCATCTACATGACATCATTGATATTGGTGTACCCCATACCATCATCGCAAAAAATTCCAAGGACGATGGTCATCACTATGAAGGGTGCACGGATGGAGGGACATGTGGATGAGGCTTTCGAGGAAGATTTCATGGTCATGGCAACCGTGAGAAGGAAGAAATGAGTTCCAGCATGGAACCTGTTACAACTGTGGATCTACAAGTGAGAATGCCTGATCTGCTACAATACTCTTGGTGTGGGAAGAAGCATAAGTATGAGGAGTTCTCTAAGATGTTTTAACATATGAGCCAGCATAACCAAAAGTAAAAAGGGACTAGGATGGTAAGCATGAGGACGACCGATTCACAATGGATGTCATGGGTGGTGCACGAGTCGGATCTAGAGCCTGTACTAGTTAGGATGAGAGTTAAGGCTATTCACGTAGGGAATATACTAAGGTAAATATCCCAAGTTATTAGAAAAGAGGTGGTATATGGAAAGTATCCAGAGCTTGCTCATCAGAAATAAGTGTATCAATAAACCATGGATATGATTCAAAGCCTACAAGGAGAGATTCAGTACCTAAAAGAGAAGTCAAGATAGTTAGAGTAAAGGAATAATGTTGAGGCTCCACAAAAATATTTGGATGAGGTTAGAGAAGTATGTAAGATGTTGAGGCAAGAAAATATCATCCCCTTATTAGGATAATGGTTAAAAGAGAAGGTACCACACGCTGGAGAAGGGCACAAAAGGCAAGTTCTACATTTCAACCTTCCTCCCCACAACCTTGATTATGACAAGGAGATTACCTTGAATTTTATTGTAGATGGGTGGCTTCTAAGTGATATTTTTATTGACACAAGTGTGAATTCAATGTTCTCACTTTGGATGCATGGCATTAAATGGGAAGGACCCCATTACATCCATATTCAAATGTGTTGTATATCGCTAACAACACAAAGGTAATGCCCATTGGTGTCTTGAAGGATGTTGTTATCACTATCCAAGGGGAAAATTTCACTGGGAATTTTGAAGTCTTGGCACTGGCCAAGGAAGCCAAATTTTGTGTTATTTTTACCTAAGGTTCAATAAGGGATACATAAGTTTTGAAAATGAGGAGTGGGTCATCATCCCCTTAACTGATGGAAAATCAACACCATATATCAAGCCCTTGGGAGAAGAAGTTATTGACAGGATATATGTGCGCTCTATCAAGGACCCTTAGGTAATTCACCCCACAGAGGGAGTTATTCAGTTTGAAGATGCTTAGTCCATGAGTGACATAACTAGTGTGGCATGTGACAATTGGGCACATGGGACATATGAGTTAATTGGGTGCCATATAAGAGGCTCTGTGATAAGGGTAGTAAAGGTGCTCTTAGTCAAGCATTTGGGAGGGAAGAATTTATCAAGTTACTCTAGAGGGGCCAACCCTGATGATTTCTTGCGGGAAATGGAGGCTTAGTGGAAAAATGAGGTCAAAAGAAGAGAGATTCTCAGCTATAACTTTTTTGAGACTGCATCACATTAGTGGGTGACACACCATGATAACATTCTAGAGTGGCATAAGGTGCGAATCACATTCTTTGTTAGGTTCTCCCGAAGTAATGCCCCCACTGTAATACAAGACTACCATGGGAAGGAACCCACCTCATCTCACATCCAAGCATGTGAGAAAGTGCATGGATAGAAGGTGTGAAGGCCTTGTTGCCTTCTTTATGGGTGCATAAGTTGTATTCCACCTTACAAGGTTGTGTGCACGTATGGCATATTCACTTTGAGATGCACCTTCAGACATGAAATTGGTAGGAGTTATCATCTGACCTCCTTTAAGCCTTTAAGTATTGAAGTACTAAACCATCAATGGATAGGGTGTTGTAAGATGTTAAGTGCCTAATGATGGGAGATAGTGCCATAATAGAAGATTGAATATTGGAGTTATTGGGTGAGCCTATTTTGGAGCTGCACTTTGATGAATAAGAGTCGGAAGAGGTAAATCTTGAGATTGTTTGCATGGAGAAGGAAAAGGGAAATATGGTCTATGTGATAGATGGTAAAGACATGGAGAGTTTCAATGTTAACCATACTAAAGGTACACGTGAAGTGGTTGATAGTGTTTATGTGCAAGAACGCTACCATGAACCTTTGAAAACAAATAAGGTTAACATTGGTTCGGAGGCTAAACCTAAGGAGGCCACTATTGGAGACTATTGGTCAGAGAAGGAGGTCTTGAAGATCATTGATCTATTACGTGAGTTTCAGGATTTATTTCCATGTGGGTACCATGAGCTTAAAGGCATTCACCACTCCTTGGGGGATATGAAAATCAAGTTGAAAGAAGGTGCGTGCCTAATTCGGAAGAAGCCTTATCGAATAAATCTAAATATTTACGTCAAGGTTAAGGAGGAGATAGACAAAATGATCACTTTGGGTATAACTGAAGTTGTGGAGGAATTAGAATGGGTGAGCCCCATTGTCATCAATATTAAAAAGGATGGAAGGATAAGGATATTTTTTTACTATAGGGACTTAAATATGGTGTGTAAAGAAGACCAAGTGAAGACAAATTTTTCCACTGAATGGTGAATTTTTTCCTATACGGTCATGTGTTTTGGACTGAAGAACACGCCCACTATATTTTCATGCATAGTGGTCCAAAAATTTCAGGATTTTAGCCATAAGTTTCTGAAAGTATACCTTGATGACTAGACAGTGTACGGACTAGTGAAAGACCATTATGACAATTTGAGGCTGATGTTTGAAAGATGAAAAAAGTTGAGGATATCCCTCAAGATTAAGAAGTGTGTTTTTACTACTCCATTTGGGACCCTATTGGGGCATATCATATGTAAGGAAGGTTTTTTGGTGGACCCTGCCAAAGTTTTTCTTATTGTGGGGTTAGGGGATCCTATCAGTCAAAGTGCATTGCGTGGATTCCTTGGGAATACAAGGTACTACCATAAGTTTATCAAGGGGTATGCCAAGATCGCTATACCATTGGATAAGTTACTAAAAGACAAGAGTGCCTTTCACTAGGGAGAGGTGCAACAGATGGAATTTGACACTTTGAATAATAGACTTGTCACTGCACCCATATTACGGTTTCCTTCTTGGGATAAACCTTTCCACATGCATGTTGATGCTTCAGGGATGGAAATTGGAGCATTCTTAGCATAGCTTGGAGAAGGGATTGTTGACCACCCCTTGTGTTTTGCTATCAGGAAGTTAACACCAGTAGAACATAACTACACCACTATTGAGCCTGAAGCACTATCGATGATCTACACACTTCATACGTTCAAACAATATCTGCTAGAAAAATGCTTCACATTTCACATGGATCACAAGGACATGAATATACTCTTATAAACAAGCCCATTTTACAAGGGCACATATGTCAGTGAGTCATGTTGTTTCAAGAATTTGAGTTTATAATTGTAGTGAAACCAGGAAAGAGTAACTCAAGGCCTAACCATTTGTCAAGAATAGATTTAGGATAGGAAATGTAGAGCATTGAGGATGTTATGCCAGATGCGCAACTATTTAGGTTGTGGTACATGCCCTCTAACATAGAAGATATTGTTGTCTTTCTAAAAATGGGTGTGGCGCAAGAAGGAATGAAATCTTTTGAAAGGAAATAGTGAGCTATACATGTCATGCCCTACATGTTAATTAGTGGGGACTTATACAAGTGAGGCCGTGATGAGATGTTGTGTCGATGCATGTTATAACATGAGTGCATTACAATCATGGAGGAAGCACACGGTGGGATTGCAAGTGGAAACTATGTAGGGAATGCCACAGTGTGGAAGATACTCTTGGCAGGGCTTTAGTGGGAAAGTACATATGAGGATTGTATTGAGTTTTGCAAGGTTTGTGACCATTATCAGCATTAGAAAGCTAGGAAGGAGAGATGAAATGCCTTTGACCTATCCCTAGCATGGATCCTTTTGCAAAATGGACGATAGATTTTATGACCTATTGTACTAGGGGATTATCTCACAAGGTTGGTAGAGGTAGCCCCTATAACATCTCCATTTTAGAACAATAGAATACGAATTTTTTTTTGATAAATGCTTCCTAGTTCTAAATACATAATTTAGAACTCACAAATCAAAACAACCATTCTTATAACAGATAACCATATGCAACTATAATGACTCGGAGTACCTCTGATCTATTCATTCCATGACTCGGTAATCTACCAATCTATTCATTAGTATCAATAGTTCGCGTTTTTATTTTAACACATCACTCTTGCGATTCTCTTCCCTAATCTGGGATTCAAAATTCTCTGTCCAAGGAACCTATCTGAATAATTGTTACCATTATTCATCGGCATCTCGTCCCTTAGACTAGGTGACATAGGGCAATGCAATCAGCAACTTGCGATACTTTGGACAAAGATTTGAAACATATTTCTTATGTCTTGTATTCCTTGACGACATACTCGTCAATCTGGAATACGTCCTTAACCCCATTCCTATGTTATATAGAATGTCTTATATAGACTTCTGTCAGTCTCTCCTGCCCCAAGTTATTCACTCAGGAACAGATTAGTAATATGAAAACATTATAGGGATGCTCCCGATGACTAGGGATACGCTGACATACTGGGTCAACCCTAGTTAACCCAGTGTGTCAAGATACCCCGAGTCTCCTGGGGCAGCCTTATAACATGACCACGTTCCTAATCAGTCCCAGAGTAAAACTTGTTCAAGTTTAAGGTGTAAATCTTAACGATCAATGCAAAGGGTGTCGCCATAAGTCACCTGCATTGTTGTATCTTCGAGAAGATCCTAATCTTCTCGAAGGTATAACCCTGCAGTTGACTTGTGCCATCAACCTTCAAATCCGCCTCGAAAAGATCTACTTATTTATAAGGTGTTACATACGTTGAGTTAAAGTTATACTTTAAGACACTCCTTTTAGGGTAGTCTTATCCCAACCCCTGGGTTCCTCACCTTAGAATTACCTTTCTTAATAAAACCCATTTCAAAGGGAGAAGTTATTAAGACTTGATGTCCCATCAAGGAGTTCATTGAATAACATAAATCTAAATCAATGAAACTGGACGATAGCCCTTAATCTTCACATAAGGTTGCTAACCATACCCTTTTTGGTTTATATTAGTTCTCATAACTGAAATATATCTTAATTATTAGTATTCAGATATAGTGATTAAAAATTCAATTAAACGTTGTCTTGACTTAGATCAAGACTAGGAAGTAATAATTTATTCAGCCCGTTTAGCTTCCTGTTGAGGTTTATTTTAACCTTAGCTTCTCGAAAGATAGTGATCTAAATTCCAATTTAGCTTTAGATAGAACATAATAGAACTACTAAACATACACAAGTATTCAGTCACATAATCTTTGCAAAGCTTACTTAGAGAATCCCGAATGTCTCCAACGTATATAATAATAACAATGCTCTTAAAATCATTTGAACCAAAGAATTTCAATCCATCAAGATACGAATGCAAACACATACGTAACAAATACCTCATTTCATTAATTTCTAAGCTAATCAAATACATTTTATGCATTCAACATATTTGATACAATACTCAATAGCAAAAGAACATCTTTCTTCAAGTAGTACATTTAGAGAATCAAATTGGAATTTTCATCGTAAAACCAAATTAAAAAATCTGAACATCATAACAAATCTGCGTTCCTTTACCACTTACGGAAACCATCTACAAAAATTGTCAACACGGGTCAGTTCGGTGAACTGAGCATGATAAGCACTAATTCTTAAAACAATTGCAATCCACCAATTGTTCTCATTAAACAACCTGTTTAAATGAAATCATTTCTTCCAATTCCAAACATAAATCAGGCTATTCATCTTATATGTTAGAGAATAAGAACAAATGAATACAACCATTCTAAAGACAACAAAACTCCTACAAGATTGTTTCTAACAATTTCTCAAGGCAATTAAAACATTCAACAAGCTCACTGTCTTAATTCTTTTATAATCATAACACATTTCAATGGTATTGACAATTATACCTATTTATACAGCAACACACATTTTATACCAGTCTCTCCATACAATACCACAGTTTATTCTTCTTATGCCCTTACCGTAGAGATCGCAAAAGGATGCAAGAAGAAAGCACACAAGTTTTCCTGTCTAGGAGAGAGAGAGAATTTTCATATTCAACTTATTTATACATCAACATATAAATTACAATCTAGAAGAAAGAAACAGAGTCCATCAGAATCCTAATTCAATAACATTCTGAACTATACCGATTCCTTTATATTAATGCAAATACATTTACGCATACGACTAAACAATCAAGATTACAAGAAGAACTACAGTTCCATCTAAATCCAATTATAAAAATCAGCTGTAGCTATTAAGCAATACAAGAGCTCTCGGGACAAGCAAAAGAAAATAATCCAACCATGAAAGACTCAACAAATCTTTTCCCTATCATTTATCAACATGAAAATACCCAACGCCATCACCTGACATGGTACAACTAAGAGCTCTTTGTTTCAGTCAAACTTGAGACAAGATAACATTAAAACAATAACGTTTCCATATGCAAATATAGTGACATTCATACTGAGTCGAAACACAACATGCACAGCTTCATTCAACTAATCGAATCCCTACGATTATACAACAAGGATGTAAATTAGAAGCCAATTTCAAGAATAATATTCACAACAAGGTCTTCACAAAAGCCGAATTCCATATCAATAAGTTTCCTCAAAGTTTCATCTGAAGTCGAGCTACTACGAAATATAACAGGGTCTCAAACAAATTTGAGTTAATAAATAAACCCCCATCCCTTAATTCCTCAGAATCGAACTGAACATAACACAACAATATTAAGAAAGAGTCAAAACGATATGCATGCTCAGCGAGGACTCAAATCGAGAAACAAGCCAACACACAACATATCATGGACTCCAATAGTGTCAAATCCAACCAGTACTTATAACCAAGGTTTCGATTGAAGTTGAATTCATACGACAACAATTCAAGAATCCTAATAGTACTCACAGAAAAACTTCTACATAAGTTAAAACATAAATTACATTTCAAGGATTCCATCGAAGTCAATAACATTTAGTATTCTTAACAAAACAACAGCATTCATAACCAAGCTTAGACAGAAGTTTGAAATACAAGATACATTTCAAGGACTCTCACTGATTCAATACCAACCGTATTCACAACTGAGCTTACACAAAAGTAAAACTCACAAGGAAACAGTGAGAGTCCTAATGTATTGAATCAATACCACCCATACCACCCATTTCAAGGATTCCAACAGTATGCACAAGGAAACTACTACAGAAGTTAAAAACATAAGTTACGTTTCAAGGATTCAAAAGGAGTCGAAACCATATAGCATTCTCGACTAAAATTCTACAGAAGTATTAACATACTATCAATTTCAAGAGTTCCAACTATATCATGCTAAAATTATCCTCTACAAAACTTCAACAGAAGTCGAAACATACGAAACATTACAAAGACTCTCATTGAGTCATTTTCATATTTAATCCTTACTACTTTTAACAGATTCTAACCCATAATCGCAAACTCAGTAAGGAATTCTACAATCGTCACAATCAAGTAGAATAATCATAGCAAGCATTCCCAATAGAAGAAGTTCAAGTATTCTAGCAAGATTCAATAGGGTTCCACATCAACAATAAAAGCACAGTCGGTCTGTAATCGAAATGAAACCAAAAAGAAGAATAATACAGTAACCATTCCAACAAGGTTTTCTAAAACCCTGAGATTCCTAATTCCACAGGAAAAGAAGAACCAATACATTGCTTCAAACCAACTGAACTTAAATCACCTAAATAGAGTTGTTTTAATGAAAGCATTTAGAGTAAATTAAGATTTTTAAAAGTCAGGGGCCTATCATGCCTGGTAATGTCGCTTTAAAAATCTGAAGAAGACCTCTAAATGAGCTCGAGCCTTCTCCTCTTCTTCCACGATAGATTCAGCAACAATAATTTGTTACCCTCTTGCCTTATAAACTTTCCTTGATAGAGAAAAGAGCTAGTTATTCTCATAGTTGCCATGCAACACCAAGTAGACTGGTTCGAAGAACCAGTGATCAAATAGAGAAAACCGGAGTGCATGGAAAACCAAACAACCAACTAGTTTTCCATTTTTCATGCCTTCCCGAGCAATCCGTGCTTGGGAACCGAGTTCATTAATGACATTAACTCCAAAATTCCCTCCCAAACTCCATTGCCACCGACTGCCATAGTTGGCGATTGATAAATGCAAACAAAAGACCATTTCTAGATTTGGCGACTCTGCCACGTCGGTCCCAACAGATATTTACAACCTCCGCCAAATCCCAAGTCCTTCATACTTATCCATCACATAAATGCCATAAAAACTACTGCCCATGGCTCGCACCCCTTCATAGGTCCCCCTTCATCCATGGTCATTAGTTAGGTTAGAAACATAGGTTAGATCTTAAGGTGATACTTTAGTCTAACTTCCTTAGTGCTAGGTGCACTAACCTTAGGAAAATTTAGCTTGTAGTTTAGGGCTAGGTTAGATTACTAATAATTTAACCAATAGGTTATAGTTTAGGTTTAGGTTATTAACCTTAATAAATCCATTCTAGGTCTTGCAAATAGAATCATTCAGAATAAGAACCATCAGAGTATAATACTCCCAAAATGGATTCTATCTAGCATTGATAATAAGCTAGCAGTATATACTAGAATTTATTACCTGGCTCAAGGTATAGGCCTTCCTGATATTACGATATCGGGAACCAATTCATTTAACACGATCAACCTGAGTTAGACTCTGGAATTGCTTATTCAACACATTCAGACCTTGCACCCTTTGTAAGTCCTATAATTTTTTTTCATCCAGAATAAACTTAAAACATCTCTTAGATCAATGCCACTGATCCAAGGCTGAGTCATAAAGATGGGTAAATCCACAATTCATCCCGAAATCAAATTGAACTCAGGTGCTAAAATGAAAGAAATAAAAGAGTCCAAGCATATCCTGACTCAGTCAAAGATCTTCAAGAGCAAAGAAGATACAATCAATATCAAGCATGACTTCACAATCAAAGGAACACATCCTTATACATAAGAAATCATATATCAACACTTGAATGCTCAGGAGGAAGTAACAATAGCAACTTTCCTTCCTATTGCCTATGACCCAACTCCTCAAGCAATTGTTGTAACCAAATAATTTATTTTCTTACCTCTGTGGCAACAACATACTCAGCCTCTATGGTTGACAAATCCACCAGCTTCTATAGTTGTGAAATCTAGCTTACTGTTGTCCCACCTACAGTGTAAACATAACCTGTCATGCTCCAAACTCTACAAAATTCACACCTAAATTCAAAACACATCTACAATGTTACATAATACCTACCATATGCATAAAACCATATAAGTCCTGCTTTCTACATCTCCATCCATATTTGAATCTACATAACCACAAAAAGTTGTGTCTGATCCACTGTAGCACAAATTTGACCCCATGGTCCTTCTCAAATACCGAAGGAGCCTCTTTAATCCTAGATTGGAAAATAGACTTTGCAAGTGATCTCTACCTAGATCACTCATAAATCTACTCACTTATCCCACTACATGGGCAATATCAAGCCTAGTACACACCATGGGTTACATCAAACTACCAACCGCTGAGGAGTAAGGTACCTTGGACATTTGGTTTCTCTCCTTCTTTATCTTGGGACACTACTCCTTTGATAACTTGAAATGGCCTGGTAAAGGAGTCCTAACCAGTTTAGCATCTTGCATATTAAACCTCTCTAAAACTTTCTTAATGTACCCTTCTTGAGATAAAGTCAAATTTTGTTCCTTCCTATCTCAAAATATTATCATACCAAGTATTTGTTTGGTTGCCCCCAAATCCTTCATAGCAAAGTATTCACTTAGTTGCTTCTTGAGTACTTTTATTTCCTGCATGTTTTTAATTGTAACCAACATGTCATCAACATATAGAAAAAGGATAATATAATTGCCATCCTCAAATTTCTTTTTATACATGAAATGGTTAGAATGACATCTAGTATAACCTTTCTCTATCATGAAGCTATAAAATTTCTTATATTATTGACCTGGAGCTTATTTCAAGCCATACAAGCTCTTCTTCAGTTTGCACACCATCTCCTCTTTACCTTTGACCTCATAGCCATCTGGTTGTTGCATATATAGTTCCTCCTTCAAATCACCAGGGAGAAATGCAGTCTTTACATCAAGCTACTTTAAGTGTAAGTCTTCTACTGCAACGATTCCAAAAACAGTTCTAATAGAAGTCATTTTTACTACAAGAGAAAAAATCTCATCAAAATATATACCTTTTTTCTGTACAAACCCCTTGACCACCAACCAGGCCTTGTATCTTTTCTCGCCTCCTTCATCCTGTTTGACTTTGAAGACCCACTTATTCTGTAATGCTCTTTTACCTTCGGGTAGCTTCATCAAATCCCATGTTTGGTTCTCCATGAGAGCCTAATGCTCCTCATCCATGGCTTGCTCCCACTTCTTCCTGGCATCTACTTGTATTGCTTCATCAAAGCTCTCTGGCTCTCCACTATCAATGAGTAATAAATAATAAAGAGAAGGAGAAAAACATTCAGGTTCTCTTCTTACCCTAGAAGAATTCCTCAATATAAGAGTTTGGGGTTCCTGTTGAGGAGGTTCTTGAAGTGATTCATGTGTAACTTTCCCATTCGAAAGATCCTCTACTGCTGCATATTATTTCTTGGATTCTTCCCTATTTTCCTGCAACTACTGCTTATACATGACTTTCTCATTAAAGACCACATCCCTATATCGAATGATTTTCTTGTCCTTAATACTCCAACATTTATATCCAAAGTCATCACCACCATAACCAATGAAAGTAAATTTTTCTGATTTAGCCTCTAGTTTGGTCCTATCATCCTTGTCTATATGGACAAACACCTCACATCCAAAGACTCTAAGAAATGAATAATCAAATTTCTTACCATATTAAGCCTCCTCTGGTATGCCTCCATCCAAGGCACTTAAGGGACCTCTATTTATCAAGTACATAGTTGTGCCCGCCACTTCTACCCAAAAAGAAAGAGGCAGTCCTGCATATAACCTCATGCTCCTAGCACATTCCATTATTGTTATGTTCATCCTTTTTGACACCCCATTCTGTTGCGAAGTTCCTAGAACCATATTTTTCTTGCAGATTCCATTATTAGAACAATAATCATCAAATTCATTTCTGTAATACTCCCCTCCATTATCTAACCTAAGACATTTTAGCTTAATACTTGTTCCATTCTCTACCAAGGTTTTCCATTTAACAAAAGTTTCAAATACATCAGATTTATTTCTAATACAATAAACTTGAACTTTCCTTGTTGCATCATCAATAAAAGTAACATAATAACTTAAACCCCCAAGAGATGATACCTGAATCGGCCCCCACCCATCAGAATGCACAAGCTCTAACTTACACTCTTTCTTTATAGGTCCAACCTTGAGAAACCTTACTCGCTTTTGTTTCCCATATATACAGTCCTCACAGAACTCCAAACCTGTTTCTGTATATCTGGGAAAATCCTTCTTCATGATCTCCATGCCCTTATGGATCATATGAGCGAGCCTAGATAGTGACACAATGTTGTGTCTACTTCTGAAGCCACAAGATTATAAACATTAGTGCTATAAGTGGTTAAATACAAGGTTCCAACCTTCTTACCTCTTACCACCACAATAGCATAATTGGTAACCTTCCAAGAGTTTGTTGTAAATATCACAGTACAACCATCACTTCCCAACTGCCCTTTTGATATCAAATTTCATCTTAATATAGGCACATCTCTAACATCCTTCAATAGCCAAGTATTCCCATTCTGCATCGTAACATGAATAGAAAATTTTACAACTATGTTGCAAGGCTCATAATCACCAAGAAAAACATGCCCTAAATCTCCTTAAACATAATCAACAAATTAAGGCCTATGTGGAGTAGCATGAAAATAATCCCTCGAATCTAAAACCCAAGATTCAGTAATATTGTGCAAAGAAAGAATCAAAGCATCCTAACATACATTACTTGTTGCCACATTTTCCTCCTTGTTTTCTTCCTGTTGTTTCTTCTTTTCCCAAAGCTACCAACAGTCCTTATTTGCATGCCTAAAATTTCCACAGTGCCAGCATACTATCTTGCTTTTGGATTTTGACCTTTCCCGATCCTTTGATTTTCCACGGCTTCCTCTATTCTTCTGTCTCCCTCTAGTTTCCACTTTCAAAGCATTCCCTAAAGTAGAAGATTCACCAGAGCTTTTTCTTCACATTTCCTCACTTAGAATCACCCCTATAACATCCTCAAACTTCAACTTTGAGTTAGTTGGAACTGAGTTACTTACTGCCATTACCAGGCTATTCCAACTCTCAGGTAAAAAGCACATAACTAATAAATCCCTAATTTCTTCAGAAAATTATATTATAACTGAAGCTAACATATTTACAATTGTATTAAAATCATTTAAATGCTCTACTACTTAACCATTCTCATAAATCTTCATATTAAACAACTTTTTCATTAAAAATATCTTATTAGAGGCAAAGGGTTTTTCATACAACTTTCCTAATGCATCCATCAGTTCTTTTGTAGTCTTTTCCTTTGAAACATTAAATAATACCGAAGATGCAAGACACAGCTAGATTGTCCCAAGGGCCTTCCTATCCAACAAATCTCATTCCAAATTCGTCATACGCGATGGTTTTTTCACCTTCTCAGATAGTGAAATATAAAGATCCTTTTGATAAAGGTAATCTTCCATATGCATCTTCCATAGACTGAAATTTTGCCCATTGATTTTATCAACCCTAAATCTTCCATCATCTACCATAGCTCTCACTCAAGATAAAAATTTCCATGTGATTCAACACTTCAGCAAACCAAACCAGTCTTTGATACCAATTGTTCGGAAATAAGGGATAAAATATGAGGAATAATCCCTCATAGAATCACAATAGTAGAAACTAATATGCAGAATATATTACAGATCTCAAACTAAAATTGCATGATAAAAAAACACAACACAAAGAGATAATATTTAACATGGTTCACCCAGTTTGGGCTACGTCCACCAAGAATCACTTCCTCATATTTTATTACAAGCCACCGATCTCTCAATATAATACCTAGATCTGTTTCGAGCTATGATCAAATAACTCTATAGAATTCACATCCAAATTCAAAACAAATCTGGAATGTTACATAATACCTACCATATGCATAAAACCATATGTTGTCGTGAAAATGTGCAACAAGGAAATTGACAATTTCTGAGCACGACAACTATCCCAGATGTCAAAATTTTCATGGTTTATCATTCCCAGGAACCCCAAGCCAAATTCGTTAGTCTGTTCACCCTCTATTTGATGTCAAATTGGTCCCTAGGTTATTTAGGAAATTCTATTCATTCCCCCTAGGTGATTTTAGGTAGTTTTGAAAAGATTTTATCTTCTGGCAGTATTAGGAAGGGCTATCGCTAGCCTTCCTAGGACAGGATTCAAACTCCTAGAGTAGAACATAAGGGCCAAATTAAACATGGACATGACTTGAATACATTATAACATCATGGAAATTATTTTTGAAGGTTTAGAGAATTCTTTCAAGACTTGGAGCAGTCTGAGTGAAAAACAGGGTTCACAAGCCTAGACAGTACATAAGCCTAAAACAACCACTGGGCTTCAGAAGAAGATTTCGAGAGCTCCGAATGGATTTGGAAGTAAAAAAAAACATATTCAGAAAGAGTATTCCAAGACCTACATGATTGTGAATATAATATCTTTCACAACACCTTGGCTCATATAATTGGAAGGCAGTTTTTCTCAGGCACAAGTGGAGTCCCAGATCAAAAATCTGATTTTTCAGGGATCATATGCTCAAATTAAGACATGATATCCACATCATTGAATTAAAAATTCCATTTCTAGTCAAGATCATATAAAATTCCACCAGGAGCTCAAGTTATCTTCATTCTAAGTTACCCTCTCAAACGCAGTTCAAGACTTAGTCATTTTTTTGAGAGGACACGTGTCAACACCAAGAGCCTGGCGGGATTTCATGTCCTTGACATCCCTAAGGTTAGGTACATCAGTCATTGGAAAATGTTCCCAGCCCCAAGGTGACCTCTGGGGCCCTCATATGACCTCCAAACTTGATAGATCAGCCCCCAGGTGTTTATTTGGAGCATGCCTTCCCTGCCGTTGGATCAGGTGCCACATGTCAGCTCCAGGACCACCGTGGAAATTGATGTCCCTTATGCACTTGAGCTGGGGGACATCAGACCTTGAAAAATGTGCCCATCCCCCATAGGGAGTCTTCTAGACACTCACGCGACCATAGTTTAGCCCTGAGGTGCTTATTTGGAGCGTGCATTCCCTGCCGTCGGATCGGGCGCCATGTGTCACCTCCAGGACCACTGTGGAAACTGATGTCCCTTATGTACCTAATGTGGGGTGCATCAAACATGGAAAAATGTGCTCAGCCCCTAGGAGGAGTCTTTTGGACACCCATGTGACCTCCTTTTAGCTCCCAGTGCTTCAAATCAACTTTTTCCTCCTTCATTCCCTACCATTGGATCTAGTGCCACGTGTCGTTGTCTTGCTCATTGTGGAAATTGATGTCCCTCACATCCCTAAGGTCTGAGACATCAAGTATGGAAAACTTCACCCAAGCCCTACCTGTACATATCTTTTTTAAATTTTTCCAAGTGCCACTTTTTCCCACTTCTAACTTCTAACAGTTATATGTGCACTTCATTCCTCCGTACTTCCTCTAAAACATTCTTACATCACTCTACCATTAAAAATGATTAGACCATATCAAAAAAGGAACTTAAATACCTTTCCCATGGTGATTCATAGGTCTTAGAAAGAATCCTCATCAAGCTAAGGAGAAACGAAGAACAACAAAGAAGTGAACAACAAAATCCCCATAGCTAAAAAATGGAAATCTAAACAAAGCTTGCAAACCAGTGCATGAAACAATGAACCATTTATTTATGTTCATTTCTCTATCCAAGACCATCAAAAATTCACCTTCAAACTCCCCCCATGTGTAACAGAGCATCCATAATGAAGAAATCTCCTTTTTGGCTCAACGAAGAAAGAAGTGGGATTTCCCGTCAAACCGGCTTCCAAATTCAAGTAAGATCGCACGTGAAACACCAGAAGAAAAAACCCACATAAAAAAATATGATTTTCTTTACAAATGGAGGAGAAAACAACACCTAAAATTTTGAGGTCCATTAATGGCTGTCGTACCTAGAAGCACTGCGAGGTCTGAAAATTAAAAGTTTAAAATCTCCTATATTTTTAAGCGAGCGGGCCTAAAATTTCAGAGGGGTGATATTTGGAAAAAACCCATATCAAAAAATTTCATTCCACGTCAATCTGACCCTCAGAGGCCAACTTTCTAAAAATAGCAGGTCTACTACATAGGAACTGTTATTTTAGGAAATTCATCAACAGAAGAGCATACGAAGGAGATGAAGACATTAGAGGTGCACTACAACTGAGAATTCACCAAAATGGACATTTTTGGCACTTACTAAAAATATTAAGTGTGCCCTCAAGAACTTGCTAAAAATAGAAAGTTGATTCAGAAGGAATGAGGAACACAAAGAGAAAGAGGAAAACTGAGCCACAACATCTATTTGAAGATCGAGGACTTGATTTCTCATACTTACTAAAAATAGCAAGTTGATTTTTCTAAGGGAGATATGAAGCCAAAGTGGATGGGTCAGAAGCCTTCTCAGGATCATGAAGTGGAGAACAATCAAAGAATGGAGCCAAGTCCATTGTAGCAACTCATCCTTCAACATAGTTCTTCTTCTTCCTCCTCCTCTTCTTTCTCTCACTCTTCGCTTCTCATACAACACTCTCTCTTTTCAAATGTTACATTTTTGTGTTGAGGGTTGCACTTTTTAATATGACTTAAATGACTTTAGAAATATAATGTAAATTAAGTTGCCTTGCTATTATAAAAGGGACTTAAATATTTAAAGTTGAATATGAACAATCTTAAGTCATATTAAGGCATATGGAGGGTCATGAGGAAAATGATAAGTCACCTCTCATTCTATAAATTATAACGACATTCCCATTGCAAAGGGTTGGTAATTGATCTTGTAGACTCAAGAGTGCATTGTACCTAGAGAAAGCAAAGGAGATAGCCATTTTCTTCTACTCTCTTCCCCTCTCAAATTTCTTCCATTCCCACATTATGTACAACTTTGATTTGAGCAATCAATACAAGGAGTTTCTAGCTTTCTTTGACTAAGGGGTTTCTTGATACTTGGTGATCGGTGAATTCTATTTGGTCTTGTTGCTATTCACAGAGTTGTTTCTTCCAATAAATGCATGTGTTGAAGTTTCTAACTAGTGTGTGTGCAGGAATATAATTTTCTACCTACAGCATTAGTTATCCTACCTATTTTCTCACTCCCCTTTCCCGCTCTACAGACGAATACTTCCCTAGGAAGAGATAGCTAACTTTGTCATAGGGTTAGTGGACTTTCCCTGTTGGATCCCCAATCGAATGACCACCAAATAAATCCATACTTTCTCGCACATGCACATACGGAAAATGCACTGATTTAGTAGAGGGACTTAGATTCCCAGAGCGTTGGCAAGAAATCCATAAGTTTTTCCACCTGACAAATTTTCTCACCAACAGTTTTTGGCACCCACCATGGGGTAGATTTAGCAGCATTTGCACCCAATATATGACTGCAAGGTCCCAAAAATTCAAAAAATAAATCAAATATTGAAAAAATAAAAAAAGGAGTTCATGAAGGTCTGTTGCCGAAAGATACACTTCTGATTTCTGCACATACTTTTCACATTCTATAGTGCCCTTTCGTGTTCTGATTGCAGAAGTTTTCAAAAGTTGGCTGAAAGAAGATATATCAGGTTGAGCAGGTCGAGAGGTGTTTTTGATTCCAATTTTAAAGCTTTGAAAAATCAGCAAGAATGAATTAGAGATAACCCATATTTCTTCTCTCAAGCCTCCTCTCCATCTGAATCTTCACGAAGTTCATCGGGTAATCATATCAAAACTCCTGTGGATACTCCACCTTCAAATTCTCCCATTTTTCAACCACCATTGAGCATTGAGCTCCTAGAAGAAGAAGAATTTGAATAAGAATTCATAGAAGTAAGAGCAGAAACAGAAACAAAAATGGCAAATGAAGAAGAAATACCTCAAGCCATTATTCCATGGGGAAGGAATAAGGGCCCGCTTGCTCTTGAGCCACCTCTCCATGATCTACCGATGTGTTCCTGCAAGAACTTTCCAAAGTTCAAAGGTGACAACACACAACATCCTTAAGAACACATTGCTACTTTCACGACATCATGTGGAATTCTTGGTGTCTAGCATGAAGATGTTGTTGTAATATTGTTTGTGGATTCCCTCCAAGAAAAAGTAGCAAAATGGTTCTACCTCCTACCTTCCTGATCCATCACTGGTTGGGATGACATCAAGGTTGCCTTCGAGGAAAGATTTAAATCAACTAAAGATTATCAAGACCTCTTGGTGCAGTTGGCTCAAATGAGGAAAGGATAAAGTGAAATGATGAGAGACTTTGTGGCTTGTTTCGAACGGTTTCTTCATAGGATACTGGAAGAAAATTCACCCTCTCAGAATAATATCAAAATATTCTTCATAAATGCTCAATCACTGGAGGTAGTATTTCTCCTACGAAGAGTTCAACAAAGAAATATTGTAGAAGCAAAAAGGAGGGCCATTGAATTGGATGACGATCTCATACTCTCTAGAAAGATCAAGAATCCATCAAAGGGCAAGGCCCAACATCCTGAAGATGAGAGAACTAATCCATCACTGCAAAATTTGGTGAATGAGATGGCCTCTTTGAAGAGGGAATTATTTGAATGAGTTTCTTCTCAGAGAAGCAACAGAAATCAAATTGTAGGAGCACCCCAAAGACTTGCCTTGGAGGCCCCACCCATGAATGTAAATTGCAGATTTCAAGAAAGTGAAGGTGGTGATTTCCTAGAAAGTGATGAGTTTGAAAATGATACACAAATCAGATTTTGTGAGTATTCTGGAGGTTATGAAGAAGATGAAGAAGATACACCTAGTTTCTCAAGCATGGTATTCACTCATTCTGAGTCCGAGAAAAGAGAATTTCTCTCCACTGCTACAAAATAAAAGAAGGTGTATGATCCTCCTGTGGTGACTCCAAAAAATAAAATAATCAGTCGAGGATCTTCACTTCCATCTTCCATGAAGTCTGCATTTTTGGATCTTGATCTCGTAGCAAGTAAAAAGACTCCCAAAATCCCAAGTAAGTCTTCCAATGTCTCTTCCATTTCTAAACCCAAATTTTCTCCTAAAAAATCTAATTCCTTGAAAGTTCCTAGTGTGCCTTTTAAAATACCGTCCATTCCTCAAACATCAAATCCTGCTCCTAAACCTATCCAAACTCCAAAATCAGTCCCTTCACCCCCCTTGTCCACATTTGCTCCCTTTGACTTCATAGAATATGAAAACAAAGCCAAAGTGTAGATTACCGAAACCGAATATTTGTAGACTCATCCTGAACAATTTGAGAGGTTTGTCTGATATATCAGGAGTGGTAGTATAACACCCAATGATGTAGCTCATCATTCCAAAGGCATGCTACCAAAATCACCTACACCTCCCTCATAGAGCATGCTTTCTCTAAGTGCATCAAAAACTGATAAAGTTGAACCTTTCTACGTCTCCCTTCTTATTGGAGAATATGTACTAAACAATTGCATAATAGATTTTGGTGCCTCAGACAATGTGATGCCTTTGAAGGTCACCAAGGCTCTTAAACTTACAATGAATCCACCTAGTGGCTCTTGTTACTCTTTAGAATCAAAAAAGGTCTCACTTGTAGGGAAGGTTAAAGATGCACAGGTGGCTCTCACCAGATTTCCAGATAAGAAATTTTCAGTGATAATTTTGGTAGTAGACATCCCAACCTCATTCAAAATGTTGCTGAGTAGAAATTTCTGTCAAGATTTGGGAGGGAAAATTCAATTGAGTTGGTCTTTAGCAACCATACCAGTGAAGGGAGACATGGAGAAATTACTTCCCGAGAAGAAAATGAGGTACACAGTATGAAATTCCAGAAGCCTGGAAGCTAACATCTTGTATCAAGATAGCAGGAAAATGAATCACTTTGTGGCAACTGAGGAAGAAGAGGATATCCCCATCTTGATAGGCCTAGACATGCCTTCCTAAAGAGATTTGGATTTTGAAGAATCCTTGAGGAGATTCGATTTACAAGAGGGTAGCCCCGAATCGCCAGATGATGCAGACCATGAGGAAGAGGAGATGGTTTTCGATGATTTTAAAGAAGATAAATCAACTTATATGATTTTCCAAGATGAGGATTTATTCTCATTCCCATTTGGGGATGAAGATGATCTCAGTCAAGCCATCTATGGAGAGAAAAACTCAGCTTGTGATGAGCCCGCAAAAGTTTTGAAAGAAATGTCTATACAAGAAATACTTGAAGTTGCGGAAGAAACTAAAGATCCTGAGCTCAGTCTTGAGATCTTGATATAAGCCACAAATCTGCAAGACAAGCATGAAGTTGGTTTGGAATCCTTAACTAGTGTGAAGGTTGGCCACATCAATATAAAGCAATATGAAAAATACAATGCCACTCCAGAGCTAGTGATTGATGGATGCAATAATGAAATAGAGATATTTTCATTCCCATTTGAAGATGAATCTCTATTTAATAAAGGATCATTAGCATTTAGCTATTCCCAAGATGATGAGATCTCTGTGTAAGAACTATTGGATACAGTAGAAGTTATGGAAGACCTGAAGATGATTCTTGATCTCTTCACTCATGCCATGGGCATACAAGAAAAGTATGAGGCCACGCCCAATCCCTCCATCAGTACTCAAGCACCTCGCAGTGGAGTAAAGGAAACGAATAAGTCCAAGGTTTCTCATGGAAGAGATGTCAATGAGCATAGGCCCGAGAAAGAAAAGAATCAAGAATTTTCAACTATTTTGAACAAAAAGCATCCCTGGGGCAGCGATGAGATGCTCAATGGAAAATCAGCTATATGGATAAACATGAAAGGAAACTGGCACTATGAGACCGACTTCAAAGAACATGAAGGCAGTGGAATTTCCAAGCAAGGACCTGAGCATCAAGAAGATCACATGGAATCACTCCTACCAAGTACACAGACAATTGTGAAAGCACCTAGCTTTCATAAGTAGTTGAGGAGGGGAGGATACTTTCTGGAACCCGTCAACGGCTTCGTAGAACATCATCGTTCGGTGTTGCCTCTTCAGGGGTAACTTTTGAGAAATTAAAATTACTTTAGTGAAAGAGGGTTGTCCCTCACTTTGTACCATAGGTGATTGATAGGTGTTTTTCCCTTTCCATTGTGTTTGTTTCCCTTCCTGTTGTGTGTTGTGTGTTTCCTTTCTGTCATTTTGTGTGTGTGTGTGTTTCCTTCTTCTAATCTTCCTTGTGCATGACTCCGCAAGGCCCAATGGATAAGGCATTGGTCAACAAATTATGTGGTTTAAATTTCAGATTCTGGATTCCCATGTCATGTCTTCACTGCACTCATTCCATAGCATGTCCCCAATCTAGAGCTAGTTGTTGTCATGAAAATGTGCAACAGGGAAATTGACAATTTCTAAGCACGACAAATATACCCAGATGTCAAAATTTTCATGTTTTATCATTCCCAGGAACCCCAAGCCAAATCTGTTAGATTTTTCACCCTCTATTTGATGTAAAATTTGTCCCTAGGTGATTTAGGAAATTATATTCATTCCCCCTAGGTGATTTTAGGGAGTTTTGAAAAGATGTTATCTTCTGGCAGTATTGGGAAGGGCTATCGCTGGCCTTCCTAGAACTGGATTCAAACCCCTGGAGTGGAACATAAGGTCCAAATTAAACATGGACATGAATTGAATACATTAGAACATCATGAAAATTATTTTTGAAGGTTTAGAGAAGTTTTTCAAGACTTGGAGCAGTCTGAGTGAAAAATAAGGTTCACAAGCCTAGACAGTACACAGGCCTAAAACAGCCGATGGACTTCAGAAGAATATTTCGAGAGCTCTAGATGGAGTTGGAAGTAAAAAAAAAAACATATTCAGCAAGAGGATTCTAAGACCTACATGATTGTAAACTAATATTTTTCATAACACCTTGGCGCATATGATTGGAAGGTAGTTTTTCTCAGGCACAAATGGAGTCCCAGATCAAAAATCCAATTTTTCATGGATCATATTGTCAAATTAAGACATGATACCCACATAATTGGATTAAAAATTCCATTTCTAGTCAGGATCATATAAAATTTCACCAATAAATTCCACCATGAGCTCAAGTTATCTTCGTTCTAAGTTACCCTCTCAAACGCAGTTCAAGACTTAGTCATTTTTTCAAGAGGACACATGTCAGCACCAAGAGCCTAGTGGGATTTCATGTCCCCAATGTCCCTGAGGTTAGGTACATCAGTCATTGGAAAATGTGCCTATCCCCCATGTGACCTCTGGGGCCCTCATATGACCTCTAGGCTTGACAGATCAGCCCCCAGGTGCTTATTTGGAGCATGCCTTCCCTGCCGTTGGATCGAGCGCCACGTGTCAGCTCCAAGATCACCGTGGAAAATAATGTCCCTTATTTACCTGATTTGGGGGACATCAGACCTTGAAAAATGTGCCCAACCCCCATAGGGAGTCTTCTGGACACTCACGCAACCGCAGTTCAGCCCTCAAGTGCTTATTTAGAGCATGCATTCCTTGTCGTCGGATCGGGCACCATGTGTCACCTCCAAGACCACTGTGGAAACTGATGTCCCTTATGTACCTGAGGTGGGGGGCATCAGACATGTAAAAATATTCCCAGCCCCTAGGAGGAGTCTTTTGGACACCCATATGACCTCCTTTCAGCTCCTAGTGCTTCAAATCAACTTTTTCCTCCTTCATTCCCTACCGTTGGATCTAGTGCCACATGTCACCGTCTTGCTCATTGTGGAAATTGATGTCCCTGAGGTATGAGACATCAAGTATGAAAAAATTCACCTAAGCCCTACCTATACATATCTTTTTGAAATTTTTCCAAGTGCCACTTTTTCCCGCTTCTAACTTCTAACAGTTATATGTGCACTTCATTCCTCCATACTTCCTCTGAAACATTCTTCCATCACTCTACCATTGAAAATTTTCAGACCATATCAACAAAAAAACTGAAATACATATCCCATGGTGATTCAAAGGTCTCAAAAAGAATCTTCATCAAGCTAAGGAGAAATGAAGAACAACAAAATCCCCATAGCTAAAAAATGGAAATCTAAACAAAGCTTGCAAACCAGTGCACGAATCAATGAACCATTTATTTCTGTTCATTCCTCTATCCAATACCATCACGAATACACCTTCAAACTCCTCCCATGTGTAACAGAGCATCCACAATGAATAAATCTCCTTTTCGGCTCAACGAAGAAAGAAGTGGGATTTCCCGTCAAACCGGCTTCCAGATTCAAGTAAGATCGCATGTGAAACACTGGAAGAAAAAAGCCACATCAAAAATATGATTTTCTTCACAAACAGAGGAGAAAACCAGACCTATAATTTTGAGGTCCATTAATGGCTGCCATACCCAGAAGCACTGCCAGGTCTGAAAATTAAAAGTTTAAAATCTCCTAGATTTTTAAGCGGTCAGGCCCAAAATTTCAGCAGGGTGATATTACGTGAAAACCCATATCAAAAAAAAATTCCACATCAATCCAACCCCCAAAGGCCAACTTTCTAAAAATAGAAGGTCTACTACATAGGAACTGCTATTTCAGAAAAGTCATCAACAAGAAGAGCCTACGAAGGAGATGAAGACATTGGAGGTGCACTACAACTGAGAATTCACTAGAATGGAAATTTTTGGAACTTACTAAAAATAGTAAGTGGGCCCTAGAGAACTTGCTAAAAATAGAAAGAGGAAAATTGAGCCACAACATCTAGTTGAAGATCGGGGACTTGATTTCTCATACTTACTAAAAATAGAAAGTTGATTTTTCTAAGGGAGATATGAAGCCAAAGTGGATGGGTCAAAATCCTTCTCAGGATCATGAAGTGGAGAATAGTCAAAGAATGGAGCCAAGTCCATTGCAACAACTCATCCTTCAGCATATTTCTTCTTCTTCTTCTTCCCCCTCTTCTTTCTCTTCTTTCTCTCACTCTTCGCTTCTCATACGACACTCTCTATTTTCAAATGTTATATTTTTGCATTGAGGGTTACACTTTTTAATATGACTTAAAAGACTTTAAAAATATAATGTAAATTAAGTCGCTTTGCTATTATAAAAGTGACTTAAATATTTAAAGTGGAATATGAACAACCTTAACTCATATTAAGGCATATGGAAGGTCATGAGGAAGACGATAAGTCACCTCTCATTCTATAAATTGTAACGCCATTCCCACTGCAAAGGGTTGGTAATTGATCTTGTAGACTCAAGAATTCATTGTACCTAGAGAAAGCAAAGGAGATAGCCATTTTATTCTACTCTCTTCCCCTCTCAAATTTCTTCCATTCCCACATTATGTACAACTTTGATTTGAGCAATCAATACAAGAAGAAGGAGTTTCTAGCTTTCTTTGACTAAGGGGTTTCTTGATACTTGGTGATCAGTGAATTCTATTTGGTCTTATTACTATTCATAGAGTTGTTTCTTCCGATAAATGAATGTGTTGAAGTTTCTAACATGTGTGTGTAGGAATCTGATTTTCTACCTGCAGCATTAGTTCTCCTACCTCTTTTCTCACTCCCCTTTCCTGCTCTATAGACAAAGACTTCCCTAGCAAGAGATTGCTAGCTTTGTCGCAGGGTCATTGGAGTGCCCCTGTTGGATCCCCATTCAAAATACCACCACAGAAATCCATACTTTCTCACACATGCACATACGGTAGCTGCACTGGTTAAGTAGAGGGACTTAGATTCCCAAAGCGTTGGCAAGAAATCCACAAGTTTTTCCACCTGAAAAATTTTCTCACCAACACCATATAAGTAGACAACTACTTAAGTAGTTTTTACAAAACTATGGGTATTAAAACCATGGACCAAAACCTTCCCATAAACCTATGGGTCAAAATCCTACCCATATGACAAAAGCACATTTCCTAGTATATCAAGCACATTTTAAGGTCAAAAAAAATAATTTTGGGAGCTACGACCCTGAAACCTGATGAGACAACTGTGGAAAGTGTACAGTACTCTTAGTGTATAGTATTTAACACTTTCACACATGAAAACAAGCTCCACAACCTAATAGAGGCTATTTTACTGGTTGAATTTATGCCAACATCACTGTGTATTATGTGTGTAGGAGGGTTAACTGATGAACAAGCAATTCAAGAGCGCATGGAGAAATTAATGCAGTTGGATGAAAGGTGATTACTTGCTAGATGGATTTAGAATACTAAAAAAGGCATGACAGAAAGCATGACAACATCGCCATATTAAAAATAAAAAATTCGAGGTTGGGCAGATGGTTTTGTTATATGATTCCAAGTTTCCGCACCATCTTGGGAAACTAAAAGTACATTGGTTAGGGCCATATATCATCTCATATAACCTTGATTCAGGAACTTTCCAATTATAAGTGCTTGATGAAACATGATTACCAGGTCATTTCAACGGGAGTAGGCTGAAGCCCTACTATAAGTAAGTCTTCCTTGTGTTTGTAAATAAGGCATTATTGCCATTTAGCCTAGGATTTCCTTTTATGCATTTTGTTTCCTTATGTTTCCCTTTATTGTTGTTTGTTCCTCTCTTGTTGGGTTGTTATTTTATGTGCCTTGTGCATTGGTAGCCACTTATTATTTTCAAAAGGTTGTGTATGTGTAGAGGACCACACAACCATTTTTGTGTGGGGTGGAGTAATTTAAAGAAAAATGGAATCTAGTAGTGGAAGTGATGTTTTGGTGGCCGAGATTGAAAGATGAAAAGCACGTAATGTTGAAGAGCATGCGTAGAAAAGGTGGACATAAGGAATTTTGGTGTCAGGATAGCTTTACAAAGACCACGTACAAAGGATGAGAAGCATAGGAACAACATGAGGTAGGTGAGGGAAAAAATCCAGGTAAAGATAAAAGAAGTACCTTCAGCACTACAAGTGCACGTGAAAAATCTTCAGTTAGTAAGGATTTTTGCACGCCAAAAGGTTATAAGGATTTTTTACATAGGATTGGGCACGGTGGTAAGAGCACTTAAGGATGGCTTAGTGGAAAAATCTACCTTTATTACAAAATTATGTTGGTAGGTGGCATAGCA
Source organism: Taxus chinensis (assembly GCA_019776745.2). Lineage (NCBI taxonomy): Eukaryota > Viridiplantae > Streptophyta > Pinopsida > Cupressales > Taxaceae > Taxus > Taxus chinensis. Next base: position 27,305,245 of record CM034154.1, on the reverse strand, counting down.
ATTATTGTGGGAGAGAATAAAAAGCTATAAGTATAAGTTTGGGATACATTGTTATTACCTTGCATTTTTGATAAAGAAGATATCTTATGAACTAGGCATCCGTGAAGAATATTTGTGTGAAGGAAAAGTTGTGAGAATCTGAGTGCGTGATTAGTGTGATTTACGAACCATAGTGGGTAAAGTACACGAGCATAGGGAATAATATTTCATAAGGGTACGTCATCTTGTGGAAGGATTTTCTAGGTTAGGTTTCTATAGCTAGGGCATGGGAGTAAGGGGATTCTTCACTAAGGAAAGCCATGAATTTGAGCAGAGTAGGGAAGAGGAGCAAGGAAGAGTTTGGTTTTAACCCAACAATAAAATGACACTAAAGAAGGGCAAGGGAGAGGGGTAACATACTATCGCCACCAGTTTCAATGAGGATTGGTATGCGGAGATGTAATACCCAGATGGCATGTTACTGGGAAAAGAATGGGTATCCCATATAAGGATGATGGCCATGAGAAATTACAACCATCGCACAAGAACCATAGAGAAGGAGATGGCATTAGAACTGGTTCGCCTGAAAGAAAAAAGGAAACTAGAAGGGATGCCAATCTATAATGATGAAGTGAAGGTAAATTGGAGAAGGTTGGGTTGCTGCAACTTTATGAGTTTCCCTAATTTGGCAAACCCTGGTGATTATACCAATGGTTGATTTCCCATGTGCAAGAGGACCACTTCTACTTCACAGGCTAAAGGATGCACATAACCCCTTAACTAATCTATAAGTTTATTGGCCTTGTCTATGAAGCGGAGCCGTTAGATGATGACGTGGGGGAAAAGGAATCCATTAAATAGATAGTTCAATATTATGATTACAAAAAGGGCTCATGCTATTTTTATATCTTAGATATCTCTGACCTAGTGATGAGGATGGCTGCGCACTTGGTATCCAAGTTGAATGGACAAGAGAGGTGGACACAAATAAACAAGGCTTGCTTGAATATGTTCTAAAATATTACAGAAGAAACCATATATAACCTATCCTTCTTTATTATAAAAGAAATCATTAGTTCCATGCATGAAGGAGAGAAGATCATGTTTGGGAATTTCCTCCTCACCATCATCTTCTCAGAAATTGGAGTGCTCGAAGGGCCAGAGAATTTTGTATGGGAATATTTAGATGAAGATCCTTCCCCCGTGAAGAGAATTGAAAAATACACTTGTGACACCATGACGACCACCCACAAAGTACACCTGGAGAAATGGTACAAGAGGATGCACGATGCATTTAGGCTGAATGGAGGATAATCAAACAATTGCTATTGCTAGTGCAAGGAAGGATGAGTTTTCTATTTACCAGCACTTTTGCATTAGCAAATTCACATTGATAGATGGGACCAAGATCCCATGGTGTAAACTAACTTTCTCGTTCATCGTGCAATCTCTTCAAGGAGGCCAAAAGACTAAGGTTCGACCTCATAAAGTTAGACCAAGACCACTACAAGATGTGTAGAAAGCTATCATATCACAAGAAATGAGCTTATGTGGAGAAGTATTTCTCCCATAAGGTGTGCATGACAAAACCTGTGACGCTGTCAATTGATGGAAGGAACATAGCAAGGGTATACCTATGGATCAAGCCCAAGTATAAGAAGGGTGCCTACTTGGAGAATGATGTCTCCATCCCAAGGGACCCCACCAGGGATAAGAAGGCCACACCAAGGAAGTAAGAAATAGAAGAGGTGCAATAGAAGAAGGCACCAAGTGTGAAAAAAGCACAATTTGTGGGCGCGCAGGAGTCAGTCGCAAGGCCAAGCACATATTTACAGAGGAAGAAGTCCCCCATTAAGGAAAAGGATAAATCACCTAAGGAAGAGGTGCCAGAGAAAGAAGAGCCTCATGCACAAGATGAATCACCAAGGAATGAGTAATTTGCTAAAGAAGAAGAGAAGGAAGAATCTCATATACTAGAATCACCAATTAGGAAGAGGTATAAGGTAGAGAAGAAGGAAGACTCAGAAGAAATGGAGATCTTGGAGTCCTATAGAAGTGAGAAGGATGATGATGAGCATGAAGAGGCTTAGGACCATCTTGTGTATGATGTGCACAACTCCGAGGATGAGGGAAATGAAGAAAAAGATGTAGAAGAGGAAGGCACTCAAGGAAAAGAGGAGAGTGAGGAAGTGAATACAAAGGATCAAGGGACCCCAAGCCTCACCAAGGACCAAATAGAAGAGGCCATGGAAAGAGAAGTAGTGGGCATAATAAAGGATTTGGTGGAGCAAGAAGTGGAGCACATCGCTGACAAAGTGCTCAAGGATATAGATGAGGAAAGAGTAGGAAAATTGTATGGGAGCACGTGCAAAGATCCCAGCTTAGCAGTAAGCTTTCCAAAGGAATTACTTGGGCTTTTGAGTCCCATGTTGATACACATAGGAGGGAAGAGTGTGGTAGCTGCGCAGGAGTAGGGGAGTAGGTATGAATGAATAACAAGAGAAGAATAAGGGGAATAGGGAAGAGTGGGATAAGATCTTAGCCAAGGTTAAAAAGAAGATGGAGGAAATTAAAACTCTAGAATCAATAGAAGAGGAATTGACATGCCAAAAGAAAGAAGAGAAGTAGAATATGGAAATTGAAACTTGTGACGATGATAGCTCACCCACACAAGAGCAAGAAAGAATAGTAAGAAGAAGCTCTAAAAGGAAATTCACTGTTGGGCATGTTGAACTTCCCTCGATAAGAAAAATTCATAAGAGGTCAAGGGAAACCTCAGAAGGAAGGAGTGAGCAAGAAAGGATGGAAGAAAAAGCTGCTGACATTTTGGGTAGCATGGTCATGACTCCTCCTAAGCCAAGTCAAGCTGAAATGGACAGAGGAGAAGAGAGATTTGAAGAGCAAGATTTTAAGGAATTGGTTGAACCATCAGCATTGCCACATGAAGAAGAAGAGTTGGCATCCAGGATAAGAAAAAGAAAATTTCCTTTGATAGAGGAAGAATGCCCAACTTCTCAAATAATTTTAGAGGAAGGATAAAGATAGCAAGTTAAACAAGCTCACTTTTTGTCTAGAGAAGAGCTCATTATCAGAGAAAAAGATGAGGAATTGGATTTCCTCAAGATCAAATTGGAACAAAGGGAAATGCTCATTAGAGAGCTGACAACCCATCTTACAGCCAGGACTAAGGAATTATCAGCAACCAAGAAACAACTAATAGAAAAAGTAGAAGAATTTAAGGCTTCCATAAAACAGAGTGTTGTGTCTACAGCCACTGCACAGAATGAATTGACCTATTTTCCACTCAAACCGCTATGGAATGATACTTGCAAGGAGCTCAGAGAAGCCAAAACATTAAATGAAGTATTAAAGACCAAGATGGAGGAAGAGATGAAGGTAAGAAAGGAATGGGAAGAAAAAAATTATAAGGAGGAAGGAAATAAATATAAATGCCTTACAAAAATTCATATGGTTTTTATTATGAGTGAGAAATTACTTGCCTATAGGAGGCCCTCTCTTGCATATAGTGTGTTTTTAGAAGAACAGTTCATTCGCTGGTAGCTGTCAAGGATTGCATGTGGGCTTCCACAAGAACTCAAAGATGAATCTAAATTCATGGCAGCTTACTCTCTCTCCAGCCATGAGCAGAAAAATATTTTGTGTAAATTTTATCTTTGTAATTTTATGCTAGAGAAAAACATAGGATTTATGATCAACTTGTATGTAGGGGAGAGCTAGGTCAATGCATTTGTCTCTGTTTTGCAAAACCAAATTACATGGAAGGAAAGGGAATCTGAATTTTTATTGAAATCCTGATCAACAGGTCTCTATATGAGAGCTCATTATGGTAAACCCACTACCTTCCTCACACATTTTAGAACTCATGCCTTTGATGAGGGATTCAAGACACACTATCTTGCCATTCTACAAATGAGTATTGATGCTTTCACCTCCTACGAGGAGGAAAATTTTGAAGATATTTATGAAGGATTCTCAAAGAGGTTGGAACTCCTTACTATTTCCTTGAGAAGAAGGGAAGTAATTTCCCCAACAAATATGATCTAGAGTTTAGAAAGGGAAAAAGCATTACGCACAATAATTCCCCAAGTCAATGAAACCTATGGGAAAATATCGATGGGAATGCGAACAAGGCCCCCTCTACTTCTCACCCCCATGTCTCCTTGGAAAAATAGAGAACCTCAAGACACTACTAAATTTGAACAGTGGGAGAGGAAAATAGAAGGAGTAAGGTACAGTACATCCAAGTTTAAACATTGGAAAATCTAGTTTCATCCATTTGATCTGAGCAATCAAATGGAATGCAGAACTTATAACCCCACTTTTGACGAATGAATTTTGTAAAGGGACTTACAAACATGTAAGTTTGGGGGAAATGATGAGGCCAGAATATGTCTGATTAATGTATAATATATGATCTCATCTTACTCTCCTTTTGATTAAGTTTGATTGCATTGTGTGACTTTTAGTTGATTTGATATGAGTTAGGATGTAATTTTCTGTCTTTTGATTGATTGTGATTCTAATGTTAAAAGCTCTAGAATTCCTGACAAGTGTGTGTTTGAATTCAGTTTTGTAATAAAGCAGGTCTAAATCAGTCAAGGAAATGATGCAGGAAGTGTTTAGTTTATTTTCAGCATCATCTGTTCCTACACAACTTAGTTTTGGAACTCCATCACACAGTCATCATCTAGTTTTGGAACTTTCAAACTTAGTTCTAGAACTCCAGTATTTAGTTTCAAAAATTTTGGACTTATTTTTGGAACTCCTAGGGATAGCTCCAAAACTCTCACGGTTTTTATCCTCAAACAATTACCTATGGTTTTGGAACTTCTCCAAAGTTCCGGAACCGATAGGGAGTTATCTATTTTAAACCACATCCGGATATTTTGCATCTACGACCCTTTCAATTAGGAAGGATGAGAAGATTTCTAAACGCAGATCCAAGGAGAGTTATCCTACAACTATCTGATCAACTGCAATCCAGCTCAACATCTATTTTGGGCATGATTCGATTTCATCATAATCATTGAGACAGTTGTGATTGTAAAATGTATATAAAATCAGACCTACAATAGATAGAGAGGATATATAGAAATAAAAGATAGATAATGAGATAGAAATAGAACAGAGAAGAGAAATAGACTAAGTACTCAGATCCAGTAAATTTGTAATTTTGAATGTTTTATCAATAAAATAGCCATTCCTATTTGAGATAATTATGAGTTGTTAAATCCTGATTCGAGGAGGAGCAAGGGCCCACTCCCCCAAGGACCAGGATATTTGTTTATTTGGTATTTATATTTCTTCAGCAAATAGCTTAGATATATTAATTCTATATTGTTTTACTTCTTTCTATTAAACTCTGTTGTATACTTGTTCCTGCAGGTGTTTAGATAGATTCTTATATTTCTTGCAATTGTTTTCCAGCATTCTAAATTGAGTGTGTTTATTTTCCAACAACAAGTGTGTTTATATTCTGCACAATGTGTTTCCTTTCAGTAAATCTTTCAGTGTGTTTACTTTCAACAAGTTTTCATAGTTTGATTTAAATAAGGTTTTACCAAGAAGTCCTTAAGACATTAAAGAGATCCCCCAGAAAATACAAAAATAACTACAGTCAACTACTAGATCAGTTAAAATTACTCTTGTTGCATATAGCTTTAGACACACCCCTGGTTTGATATGACATCAACAAGAAGTTGATTAAATGAAGGGAATGACAACACCCATCATTTTTGGCGCCATTACCAGGGACACTAGTTGGAACTTTCTAATTAAGTGTTAGCAAGAGCACCAAATCATACATCTAGTAGTTGAAGGATCTTCCCTACTATATCACAAAATATATGAGTAGACCAAGAGACTCACAGGGTAGATTCCTCCCAAAAACATCTTCACAAGAATTCATAACATCCTCTAGTCAAAGTAAGGAAATTGATCAAGAATTGGAAGCACCATCATCCCCTGTCAGACAAGAAATAGAATTGCCATTTTTTGAATTCTTAGATCAGTCACCTGAAGGAAGTGGAACTTTTAGGAGAAAGCTTATTACTCAAGATCCATTTAGGGTGATTTTTGATTCTCAATTGAGTAGTCAACCTCCTACTCCTGATTTTTCACCTTCCCCAAGGCATACCGCTTACCACATTGATTGGGAGGAAAATTCAGAAAATATTTTTAAAATGGCAAGAGAAGCTGAGAGAGAACCTGATAGGACCTTTACCTATCCAATCCAATTGGGAGATGATGATACATCAATGAAAAATATCTCACCTACACATTTACCCACCTTTAGAGGGATGTCATCTGAAGATCCTAACCAATTTCTGTTTGAGTTCAAGGTACTATGTCAGACCTATGATTATAAGACAGATAATCAAAAACTCAAGTTGTTTCCATCCACTTTGAAAGATGTAGCAATGAGGTGGTTTATGGGATTACCATCCAACTCTATTAGCACTTGGGCACAAATGGAGACTACCTTCCTAGATAAATACCAGGATTATTACAGAGGGAGAAATAGGAAGGAATAATTCTTCAAAATCAAGTAAGAGGACGATGAAAACATAGAAGACTATTTAGATAGATTCCTCTTTGTTAGCAAAAGATGTGGGTTTTTGATTTCTGAGGAGTTAAGTAAAACCATTTTTCTTAAAGGTTTGGATGACGAATCTAGAGAAGCCCTTAACTTAATAGGAGGTGGAGACATTGATCAGATAAGAATGAATGGAATTAAAGAGATTTGTAGAAGCTATTCCAGAACGAGAGGTGGACCTAGAAAGGGAAAATTAGTAAAAAGTCTTAATCCAGATATGAACAAACTAATGGATGAGTTAGCAAACTTTAAAATAGACATTTTAGTACAATTAACCTCTACTATGGATGGATTACAAGCTAAAGAAAATTCCAAAACTGAACCATTGGCTATGTATTGTCCTAGATGCAGGAAGAAGCATGCATTAAGAGACTGTCCTTTGGATAAAATAGAAATGTGTCTTATCTGTGAATCTAAAGAACATGATACTGATGTTTGTTCTTTACTTCCTATTATTAAGAATCAGCTTAAACAAACCAGTGCCTCATCTACAACAGAAGAATTGAATTTTGTTCAGAGATAACCTAACCAAGGGCAGTTTATGCCAAGATCAGTTCCTAATCCATGAACGATGTCATGGGCTACTCAGGTAGTACCATAAAATTGGGGACAACCTCCTTCGGTACCTCAACCAACTTGGAACCCTCAAGATTGGGAAAATCAAGCTTGGTATGCTCAAGGACATCAACAACCATGGGCTGGTCAAGGAAATCCTTATGCTTGGTCACAACCTAGATGGAACCCTAGTAATTATTCCCAAGGAAGAACATATCCAAATCAGAATCAACAGGCCATCATGGGATCTCCTGCATAGAATTCACAAACTAAGAATGTAGTCCAAACACAAATGCTAGCACAGCCAGTAGAAAATCCAAGAAACAAACAAACAACTCCTGTTTATGGAACAAAACCAGAAAAATTAGTTGATTTACATGCTATGGATTGTAAGGATATTCAAACTAGATCTGGGAAAATCATTAACAGTCCACCCCTTATAATCACTGAAATGACAGAAGAAAATGAAATTCCTAGTACTGTTGTTCCAAAAGAGGATATTGAAAGAAAAGAAAAGGAGCTAGATAGCAACACTACTGAGACTCCATTTCTAGAGAGATTCAAAGAAGCTATAGAAATCAAGGAGTCTGAATTGGTACAGGAACTAAGGAAATTGAATATTGAAATACCATTGTTACAAGCAATTAAGGACATTCCAGAATTGAACAAATTAATCAAAATGTTATGTATGAAAAATCCTGGAAGGAAGAAACAGTACCCCAAAACTATCAAAGTAGATGGGAAACTTGTTGATTTATTGGCAGGAAAACTTTTACTTCCCAAATACGGAGATCCTGGAAGTCCTGTTATTTCTGTCTCTATAGGAAATAAGGATGTACATAATGTTTTGATAGATTTGGGAGCTGCTATCAATGTAATGACAGTGGATACTCTGAAAACATTACCATTAATGGGTATACAACCTACTAATACCATATTGCAGATGGCAGATCAGTCTGTAGCAAAACCAGAAGGAATTATTGAAGACATGGCGGTTATGGTGGAGTCATGGGAATATCCAGTTGACTTCCTTATACTACAGCCAAAAGGTAAAACATTGGGTTATCCCATTATTTTGGGTAGACCATGGTTAGCTACAGTTGTTGCTTTGATAGATTATAGGTCAGGTGATATGACAATCTTGAATGGTAAGAACTCTAAACAAATTTCCTTATATCCTACCACACAACCTTTTACTGACAATCATGAACAATTATGGGTTGATTCTCCTAAAACTAATAAGAAAAATTTGTCTTCTTTGGCTATGATCACATTGTAGGATCATGTAAGAGAAGTAGAAGAGATGATTAATCCACCATTGGATGAGAACATGTTGTCCTCAAAGTAATCAGAAATAGTTCCAGACCCACAGAGTTCCAGAACCCACGAACTTAGTTCCGGAACCCGCAAACTTAGTTCTCGGAACCCGCGAACTTAGTTCTGGAACCTGTGAACTTAGTTCTGGAACCACCACATTTAGTTCCGGAACCACGACAACAGTAGTTCTCTTTGATTGAAAATGATTTCACTCCAGAGGAATGAGATTTATCATGGGGAGAGGATGAATCAGTAGCTTCAGTTTCAAGTACATCAGGAAGTGGTGAAGAATTTCTGGAAAGTAGTAGTGACAAGGAATTTGGCCTGCAAAGAGATAAGTATCATAATTCTCATTACTGTCCTTTTTCCAGTATTTTGTCTCAAGGAAATTTTGGAGATGTTGCTACATACCATATGTTGTTACCACATGCATGTCCATTAAATACTTTAATGAAACCCTTTCCACAAATCAGTTCATCACATATTGGAACCAAGCATGTTGAAATTCAACCGAGGTAAAACTTTAAACATTAACAGTTGGTTGAAGGAGGATGAAGAAGCTAAATTGTTTGATGTTCTAAAAAATCATACTAAATATTTTTCTTGGGATTACAAAGATATGAAGGGGATTCATCCAAGTATCTGCACTCATCACATCTATACTGAAAACATTAAACCAGTTAGGCAGCCTCAAAGAAGGATTAACCCAGCTTTAAGGGATATAGTCAAACAAGAAATTGAAAAACTATTACAAGTAGGTTTCATCTACCCTATCTCAAATAGCCAGTGGGTATCTCCTCTTGTAATTGTTCCCAAAAATAATGGAAAATGGAGAATATGTGTTGACTATAGGGAACTAAACAAAGCCACAATGAGAGATTATTTTCCCTTACCATTCATAGATCAAGTCCTAGATAACCTTTCAGGTAAACAGTACTTTTCTTTCTTGGATGGCTTTAGTGGGTACAATCAGATCAGAGTTGTTGTTAAAGATCAGGAAAAAACTACATTTACATGTCCATGGGGAACCTTTGCCTATAGGGTGTTACCATTTGGTTTATGCAATGCTCCTACAACTTTCTAGAGAGATGTACTTATAATCTTTGTTGATCTAACAAATGATTGTGTTGAAGTATATATGGATGACTTCACTGTACATGGAGATACATTTGAATATGCTTTGAGAAATATGGACAAAGTGTTAACAAGATGTGAACAACACATCCTCTCTTAGTGATGAAAAATGTTTGATGATGGTGGATGAGGGGATTGTATTAGGACACCATATTTCAAAAAAAGGAATTCAGGTGGATCAAAACAAAATTAGGATCATTTCAGATTTACCTATTCCTCAGACCCCCATAGATATCAAATCATTTCTAGGGCATGTTGGGTACTATAGGTGCTTTATAAAAGATTTCAGTAAAATTGTTTCCCCCATGTTTAATTTTCTAACCAAGGACTGTGAATTTATTTGGGATGAAAAGTGTCAGCATGCTTTTGAATAAATTAAAGACAAATTAATCAGTGCCCCAATATTGAGAGGTCCTAATTGGGAAAATCCATTTCATATCCAAACAGATGCCTCAAATTATTCCATTGGTGCAGTATTGGGATAGAAAGATGAGGAAGGAAAGATGTATGCCATTTACTATCTTAGCAAGAATCTTACTCCCACTGAAAAGAATTACACCACCACTGAAAAGGAATTTCTTGCTGTGATTTATGCAATCAATAAATTCAGACATTACATTACAGGGTACAAGATATTTGTACACACAGATCATTCAGCAATTAAGTATTTAATGAACAAACCAGTGGTTGGAGGAAGAATAATTAGATGGTTATTACTTTTGCAAGAATTTGATATTTCCATTGTGGACAATCCAAGAAAATCTAATGTGGTAGCTGATTTTTTGTCAAGACTAACCACCACAGGGGAGCAAGATCCAGTCAAGGATAACTTTCCAGATGAACAACTATTTGCAATCTCAGCAAGTACACCATGGTTTGTTGATATGGAAAATTATCTTGTAACAGGGAAGTTTCCTCCTTCTTTCACTAAGAAACAAATAAAGAAGTTAATTAAAACCAGTGCACAATTCAAATGGTTAAATGGAATGTTATTTAAGTGTGGTCTTGATTTTGTCTTGCGCAGGTGTGTAAGAGAGGATGAAATCTTTGACATCCTCAGAGCATGTCATGATGAACCAAGTGGAGGACACTATTCAATGAAAATAACATCTCATAAGATACTTGGCACTGGTTATTATTGGCCATCTTTGTACAAGGATGTGAAGAGATATATCAAGAGGTGTGATCCTTGTCAAAGGATGGGACAACCAACTTTCACCAATGAAATGCCTCTTCAACCTCAAGTTGTGGTTGAACCATTTGAGAGATGGGGATTGGATTTTGTTGGTCCCTTTAATCCTCCTTCACAAGGGAAGGAATATATTCTTGTATGTACTGACTATGTGAAAAAATGGGTAGAAGTGTAGGCATTGACAAATGCCACTGAGGAAGCAGTTGTTGATTTCCTTTGGAACAAAATTATGATAAATTTTGGAGCACCAAGGAGCATAGTTTCATATCAGGGACCACAATTCATGTCTAATATGATCCAAGCTTTCACAAGGTATTACCAAATCAATCATAGGAAGTCATCTCCTTACCACCCATAGTCAAATGGACAAGCTGAAGTAACAAATAGAGAATTGGAGAACATCCTTACCAAAATAGTTGAAGCTGGGAGAAAAGATTGGGTAAAGAGACTACCTAAAGTTGTCTGGGCTTATAATACAACTTGGAAAACTACAACAGGGTTTTCACCATATGAATTAGTCTATGGGAAAAATCCCTTGTTTCCTATAGAGTTTGAACTTCAGACATTGAGGAAAGCAGTAAAGGTGGGAATTGAGTTGAATGCAGCTCAAAAAGAAATAATCCTTCAACTCAATGAGTTGGATGAATTAAGGTTGGAAGCACTTCAGTAGACAGAGATAATTCAAGAGAAAAGGAAGCAATGGCATGACACACATATCAAGAAAAGGAAATTCAAAGTAGGAGACTGGGCATTGTTGTTTGATTCTAAGTACCAATAATTCAAGGGAAAATTGAGAACCAGATGGTTGGGACCCTATCAGATTGAGTAGATATTTGACAATGGTTCTATTCAGTTACTTCCCATTGATGGCAGCAGCAGAACACTCTTGGTCAATGGACATAGGCTGAAACTCTATAGGAAGCCTCCCACTAAGGATGAATTCTTGAGGAAGATTGAAGCAGACAAAGAATTTGATCATATGGAAGAACCCAGTTCTTCCAAAATGATCAAATAACCAGATGATAGATCCAGAATAAAGGGAAGAAGATGAAAACCAGCAAATGGTGTTTTCTTCCCCAAAAATAATAATTAAAAAATAATAATAAAAATAAATAAAATAAAAAAGAAGAAATTCTCTCAAAGGTCAATTGAAAACCAGCAAATGGCAGTTGACCTCTTTTTGGCTAGTTCAAATAAAGGAATTCTTTTGAATTCCAGTTGTCTTATCTAATCATGTTTTGTTCCACTTGTAGGAATGATGAGTCATCATAGCAAAAGGATTACATCATCAAGGATGGTAATTATGTCTTTTAACTTATTTAGGGTTGATTAAATGTTTACATGTGTGATTTGACTTAATTTAAAAGTAGGTATGATGAGTCATCTATTTATACATTATGATTACAAGTGTGTAATCATGAAATTGATTTGGATGGAATAAGTGGTGCATGGCTATCATTAGTAATCATTATTGCAAAAATCAAGTGAAATAAGTTATAGAGATATTTTGAGGAAGGAGCATCGAATTAAGTTTGTATTCCGCAGTAAAGAACAGAGAATTCAGAAGTTCCGAGGTTCAATAACTAGGTTCCGCAACTAGAACTGAGGAGGTTCCAGCAGCCAAATTCTACAGCAGTTCCAGTAGCTAAGGAAAAGGGCCTGCAACCAATTCGCACAAAATCAAAAGAGACAAAACTCAAGCCGATATGGGGATTAAGAAGAAATCTGAACCAGAGGATGATTCCCAGCTACTCGCAGATGAAGAAGTGGCATCCATCTTTGAGCATGTAGGATGGCTAGAGTTCCTGAAGAAATTTTCAAGGCATAATGATGAATTGGTAAGAGAATTCGTCATAAACCTAGAACAATCCAGAACAAAGGTGAGAAATATATTTATTCCTTTTTTTGTAAATACTGTAAGTAACGTGTCTGGAGTGCCAATTGTGCATGTCCCACAACCTACCAAGGGGACTTTGAAAGAACTGGTTGAAGTCTTACTGCAAGAAGGAGAAACTAAACCCCAGTACATCTATAATACAAAGAAAATCATAAAAGGGGTCAGAAGGGCCAGTTTTCCCAAACCCTTTGACAGGGTAGCATTTTGGATAGTAAAATATTTAACCTGTGATGGTCAATTTGGGTCTGTGGGAAAAGAAGTCTTAAAAATGCTCATATATCTGAAGTATGGAGCCACCAAACCTGAGTACATAATAAACCTTCCAGGGTTTCTTTTTGATTCTATATAGACCATGGCTTAGAGGTATTCCTGGGGTGTTGGGACAATTAGGCATCATGGTCTAATTCATTTAATATGCCAGCACCATTTCCTATCAAAGAAGAATGGAGAAGAAATTTGGGACAAGTTTCTTGGCAAGTTCAAGAAAAACCCTAATATTATCAGAAGGACAATTCCAGCCCCATTCTCTCCTTCAGCTAATCTGGAAATTGATGCCCCTGCAGAAGGACAAAGGGAAATGGAAAGAGAAAATATACCAAAAAGAAGAAGGTCGGTGAGAAAGATAAAAATAGTAGAGCCTTCTGTACCTATGAAGGAAATTCCTTCTTCTGCAGCAGCTTCAAGGGAGCCAATATCTGTCTCTGACGGTGATAGCTCACCCACACAAGAGAAAGAAAGAATAGTAAGAAGAAGCTCTAGAAGGAAATTCACTGCTGGGCATGTTGAACTTCCCCAGATAAGAAAAATTCATAAGAGGTCAAGGGAAACCCCAGAAGGAAGGAGTGAGTAGGAAAGGATGGAAGAAGAAGCTACTGACATTTTGGGCAGCATGGCCATGACTCCTCCCAAGCCAAGTCAAGCTGAAATGGATAGAGGAGAAGAGAGATTTGAAGAGCAAGATTTTCAAGAATTGGCTAAACCATCAGCATTGCCACATGAAGAGGAAGAGTTGGCATCTAGGATAAGAAAAGGAAATTTACCTTTGATAGAGGAAGAATTCCCAACTCCTCAAATAATTTCAGAGGAAGAAGAAAGATAGCAAGTTAAACAGACTTTGTTCTTGTCTAGAGAAGAGCTCATTATCAAAGAAAAAGATGAGGAATTGGATTTCCTCAAGCTCAAATTGGAACAAAGGGAAATGCTCATTGGAGAGCTGACAAACCAGCTTGCAGCCAAGACTGAGGAATTATCAGCAACCAAGAAACAACTGATAGAAAAAGAGGAAGAATTTCAGACTTCTAGAAAATAGAGTGTTGTGTCCACAGCCTCTGCACAGACTGAGTTGACCTATTTTCCACTCAAACAACTATGGAATGATACTTGCAGGGAGCTCAGAGAAGCCAAAACATTAAATGAAGAATTAAAGACCAAGATGGAGGAAGAGATGAAGGCAAGAAAGGAATGGGAAGAAAAATTTTATAAGGAGGAAGGAAATAAATATAAATGCCTTGCAAAAATTCATATGGTCTGTATTATGAGTGAGAAATTACTTGCCTGTAGGAGGCCCTCTCCTGCATATAGTGTGTTTTTAGAAGAGCAGTTCATTCACTGGCAAGCTATCAAGGATTGCATGTGGGCTTCCACATGAACTCAAAGATGAATCTGAATTCATGGCAGCTTACTCTCTCTCCAGCCCTGAGCAGAAAAATCTTTTGTGTGAATTTTATCTTTGCAATTTTATGCTAGAGAAAAACACGGGATTTATGATCAATTTGTATGTAGGGGAGAGCCAACTCAATGCATTTGTCTCTATTTTGCAAAACCAAATTGCATGGAAGGAAAGGGAATCTAAATTTTTATTGAAAGCTAGCTCAACAGGTCTTTGTATGAGAGCTCATTATGGTAAACCCTCTGCCTTCCTCACACATTTTAGAACTCATGCCTTTGATGAGAGATTCAAGACACACTATCTTTCATTCTGCAAAAGAGTATTGATGCCTTCACCTCCTATGAGGAGGAAAATTTTGAAGATATTTATGAAGGATGCTCAAAGAGGTGGGAACTCCTTATTGTTTCCTTGAGAAGAAGGGAAGTAATTTCCCCAACAAATCTGATCTGGAGTTTAGAAAGGGCAAAAGCATTATGCACAATAATTCCCCAAGTCAATGAAACCTACGGGAAAATATGGATGGGAATGCGAACAAGGCCCCCTCTACTTCTCACCCCCATGTCTCCTTGGAAAAATAGAGAACCTCAAGACCCTACTGAATTTGAACAGTGGGAGAGGAAAATAGAAGCAGGAGCAGGGTACAATACATCTAAGTTTAAACATTGGAAAATCCAGTTTCAACCATTTGATTTGAGCAATCAAATGGAATGCAGAACTTATAACCCCACTTTTGAAGAATGAAGTTTGTAAAGGGACTTACAAACAAGTAAGTTTGGGGGAAATGATGAGGCCAGAATATGTCTGATTAATGTATAATATATGATCTCATCTTACTCTCCTTTTGATTAAGTTTGATTACATTGTGTGACTTTTAGTTGATCTGATATGAGTTAGGATGTAATTGTCTATCTTTTGATTGATTGTGATTCTAATGTTAAAAGCTCTAGAATTCCTGACAAGTGTGTGTTTGAATTCAGTTTTGTAATAAAGTAGGTCTAAATCAGTCGAGGAAATGAAGCAGGAAGCATTCAGTTTGTTTTCAGCAACATCTGTTCCTACACAACTTAGTTCTGGAACTTCCAAGCTAGTTCCAGAACTCCATCACATAGTCATCATCTAGTTCCAGAACTTTCAGACTTAGTTCCAGAACTCCAGTATTTAGTTCTGGAATTTTCGGACTTAGTTCCAGAACTCCTAGGGATAGCTCTGGAACTCTCATGGTTTTTATCCTTAACAAATTCCTATGGTTCTGGAACTTCTTTGAAGTTCCGGAACTAATAGGGAGTTATCTATTTTAAACCACATCTAGAGATTTTTCATCTACGACCCTTTCAATCAGGAAGGACGAGAAGATTTCTGAACACAGATCCAGGGAGAGTTATCCTACAGCTATCTGATTAACCACAATCTGACTCAGCATCTATTCTGGGCATGATTCAATTTCATCAAAATCATTGAGACAACTGTGATTGTAAAATGTATATAAAATAAGACCTGCAGTAGATAGATAGGATATATAGAAATAGAAGATATAGAATGAGATAGAAATAGAACAGAGAAGAGAAATAGACTAAGTACTCAGATCCAGTACATTTGTAATTCTGAATGTTTTATCAATAAAATAGCCATTCCTATTTGAGAGAATTCTGAGTTGTTAAATCCTGATTTGAGGAGGAGCAAGGGCCCACTCCCCCAAGGACCAGGATATTCGTTTATTTGGTATTTATATTTCTTCAGCAAATAGCTTAGATCTGTTAATTCTGTATTGTTTTAATTCTTTCAGTTAAACTCTGTTGTATACTTGTTCCTGCAGGTGTTTAGATAGATTCTTATATTTCTTGCAATTGTTTTCCAGCATTCTAAATTGAGTGTGTTTATTTTCCAAAAGCAAGTGTGTTTACTTTCCAAGTGTGTTTATTTTCCAGTAAGTGTGTTTCCATTCTACACAATGTGTTTCCTTTCGGCAAATCTTTCAGTGTGTTTACTTTCAACAAGTTTTCATAGTTTGATTTAAATAAGGTTTTACCAAGAAGTCCTTAAGACATTAAAGAGATCCCCCAGAAAATACAAAAAATAACTACAGTCAACTGCTAGATCGGTTAAAATTACTCTTGTTGCATATAGCTTTAGACACACCCCTGGTTTGATATGAAATCAACAAGAATTTGATTAAATGAAATGTAATGTGGTTATTAAGATTATAATCAATATAAATATATGGCTCGATTCTGAATATCTGATTCAGGGGTGCAAACCTTAGTGTTATTTCCTTATATTTTTTGCCAAATCTATTCTTTGTATTTCATGTCATGATATTTGGGTATAAGGACATGATAGCTCATGTAGTGCTTTTACATGAATACTCACTTCTCTGCAACTAATCCTCTAACAATCGAAATATATTTTCATAATGCTCACATAAAGGAGGGAGTCGGCACCCACGTGTGCCTTGAGTGAGCACCTAGCACCTGCTAGGTGATAGGCTAGAGTTCCTGAGGTTATAAATAAGTAGATGGATAAAAATGACTAAATTGATCCATTATCAATAAGTACATGTTGAATGGAAGTGGTTCCAATAATGGCAGTGATAAGCAAAGGCACACATGGATTATCATTAGAAAATGGTGATATGTCCTCATTAGTGAATGATATAATACGTTACCTAGTTTTAAGAGATTGAATGAGGTGTGTGAATTCCACCGCAAAATTATCACTTTCTATATGAATAGAGCAAAGGGCAGCCTCTAATTTTTTACGACAATCTGGTGCACTACGTAATAATTCATAGAAAGATATTTTGGTCGGTGTATTCCTATGTTATTCAATGATATCATAGCCTTTAGAAGAAAAAGCAATAAGAGGCTCCATAGAAGTGATAGGTGGTGGAATAGAAATGGGTGTAGATGTAGGAGGTCGAGTGCAATGAGTAGTTACTACGTTGATAGAAGGATCAGCGATAGGCATAACAAATCGAGGAGGATATTGAGTACGAACCTTCATGAAGTCAGCATGATTAGTAACTATGTCAGAAAACCTAGTGGGAGAAAAAGAAGGATAAGATGATTGAGTCATGACTTGATAAGGTGAATAAATACTCAGAATTAATGGGTTGAATTGGTTGGGTTCACCAAAATGATTAAGCTAAAATGTAAATATGTTCCTAATATGAATGTAAGATTGCATTAAATGAATAATAAATTTAGTACAACAATACAATCAAGAAAACTAAGCAATGAAATACGAAAAGCCTAAGTGCAAATAAGGAATAAGATGACTTATCATGTTAGTAGTGAAATCTGGAGTGCATTGAAGTGATGACCAGGTGAAAATAATGGTAGGAGTATTACACAGAGACCCAAAAAAATGCAGAACTGGAGAGGGATAGGGGTGTCCGTGGGTGCCCTAGTCCTAATTTTGGTGCATGGTTTTGTAGAAATAATTAGAATACCTCCTCTGAGGTGTCAAAAGGTGTTCTCCTTTAGTCACATTTTATTGCCCCGAGGTCACACCAAGATCACCGAGGTTGCTATAAACCTACAATGAAGAATGAACCTACAAGACCCTCAAACAGACATCAAATCCCAAAAAAAGAAAGATGCAAAATGAGGGGTGGGAGTGTCCTCAGTTGTCACAATGGTGAACTTATGACTAGGCATTGTATTACATCTCAAAACCAATGTAGTTTTGTGTGTGTATGTGGAATTTTACCCTAGGTTTCTCTTATGTGTGTCGCACTTGGATAGCGAACAATTAGCTAGATGTAGAATGTAGTGCCCACTTCCCTTTGACACTTTTATTACTGATCATGATACTGTGGACTATATGATGGACATTATTATAGTTTTGATTTAGTATGATGTTAGATGTTCAACCATGGATTATTGTTGAATTTAAATCATATATGATGCATGATGATTATTGAAGACATTTCATATAGATGCTGACATGCTATTGGACATGGTTATATATATATATATGGATGTTGTTAGGACATGTGATATTTAGATATATTGAGTAAACTGAGAAAATTGAATTTAAAATTGATGGTTATTTAGTTGTTGATGAAATTGTAACTGATATTGTTGATTTTCTAGATGTTGTGTTTCATATATATATTGATGATTTTAAAAATATATTATATTTATTTTGGATGTTCTGATATGGCCATGAGGCTGAAGGAGGTATTTATTTTTTGCAGGTTAAAATATCACAACAAACATCAGGGGATTAGAAACCAACCACATTGGGATTCTAAATGAATTTAACAGGGTCACCATGAAAACATGTTTTGTGTGTGTATGTGTTGTTTTGTTAGGGATTCCCATGGGGGGATTACCTTTGAATGTGACCAAGGGGTTTTGTGTATTTTATTAATGTGGTTACTTGTTTTATTGTATGTATTTTATTACTAATGTGTTCATTTCTTTTATTTAATTAAATTGTGGTAGATTAATGTGAGAAAACATATGGTTAAAAGTTAATTAATTAAATTAGGATATGAGAAAGTAATTGTAGAAGTTGTTGGCTTTTGTATTAAATATGTAAGATATGTTTAAGTATGTGTAAGTATGTGTAAGAGTTGTGTAAGTCAGATTTTGGAGTATGAAACACTCCACCTCCTTGAAAATTCGAATTTGTCCTTGGGGCTATTTTTGGAGGCTTGTGGGACAAGTAAAGCTTGTCACATACCTCTTAAAGTTTAATTACCAACCATACCTATGGTTGGAGGGTTGATTTTAGACCCTTTTAATGTATTTTTATAAATCAAGTTTCATGTTTTAATTGCACTTTCTTCATGTTTTAAATTTTGCAGTCCTTTGGGGTGTAGGCTTTTTGGAGTGTGTAAGTATATTGTCATATTATTCACCCACCTCTTTATTGTGCATTGAAGAATAAATTGGACTTTTTTGTTGGAGTTTAGGATGTGTGATGTGGCATCCTACATGGATCCACATCATCCTCTCCTCTTCCCTCTTCTATAAAATTAGAACTCCTTGCTTTGTTTTGGGGTTGTTGAATTTTTGGGAATGCTTCCTTAGGGTGAATTCTCTTGTGATTGGAGCTCTTACTTTTCGAAGGAGATTGGAGGACTTGTCATACTTGTTGGTTGCTGATTTTGGGACTATTTTTGACATTAAGAGCTTGTTGTTTTAGAACTTAGAAAACTCCATCATGGAGAGGTAAGAGCTTGGATCCTAAAATATTCTTTTCCTTTATGAATGTGTTGGTATTATGTGAATGTTTTAGCATGTTTTTTGTGTTTATTGGTTGTGGGTAGACTACCATAGAAATGGTGAAGGAGAAGGATATGGTGAATCCATGTAGGGGGCATAAGGGAATGTCGGTGGCATCAGAATTATTGTGGAAGGAGTTTGGGTTTGGGATCCACCATGGAAAAGAAATAGCTTGCATTTCTTACTTTGTGGGGGGCATAAGGAAATTTGTAGGGGGCATAAGAAGGGATTGTGGGGGGCATAAGGATATGTGTGATGATCTATATTGGTGGTTTGTTACCGGTGGATACCTAATTCCCATTGGGAGGCATAAGTAACTTCCCCCATAGTCCTTTCTCATTTGGCTTGCATGATGAAGCCTAAGTTATATTTTAATGTTTCAATGCAGTTGTAAACTGTTGTTTTGTGTTGAACTATATTTTATTTGAAATGTGCATGCTGAAAGAATGTTGTGTGTATGTTTTGTGGAATCATATTTTTTCCATGAGTTGAATCACACCTTTTATTGCATTATGGTTGGGGCTCGGGGGCCAATGATGAAGGATGGCTTCTCCTTTCATGAGATGTCTTAGTTGGGTAGAGAGCATTTTCGTTCCCCAACTTTTTTTGTGATAAAAATTGGATGAATGAGAAGAATGCATGTTGTTATCCAAGAGCTGAGAAAAGAAGATGGTTTGATTGTCCCTTGTGAAATAAAATCTCATTGTAACCTTTCCCACTTTGAAGTGGATGAATTTTTAAAAGTTTAAAATGGAAAGATGTTGTATTGATTATGAAAGTTGTAAAATTGAAGTGTGAAAGATATATCTACCTTGTTCTATACATTTAAAAGAAAGAAATTTGAAATCTGCTAATTACATTCAAGAAATTGGAAGATGTAAAGTTGTATTCAAAATCAATAAAGGATTGCAATACCTTTCTTCATTTGCATTGTTGTATTGAAATATAATTTTTAAATGTATTGAAATCCCTATTTGGAAAGTGGAAAATGAAGAAACACGTGAGAAGAAATAGTATTATTCTACCTTGTTTAAGATATATGGTTTTGGGAAGGATAGAAACTACATTCTTATTTTAATGTTTGATTGAAGAAAGAAAAACATTTAAGGCTAGCATGGAATGAATTCAATGTTTCATTACATGGTAAAAAATATAGTTTAATCTCTGTTTCTGGAAAAGTATAAGTTCTTTTACTTCACTGTATACTTGTAAAATTTTATCAAATATAAATCATAATGACCCTACAAGCTATAAAAGACAAATGAAATATTAAATTGAACTTAAGGTGATAAAAATGACCCCAAACAAACTATAAACTCTTAAGAAATCTCTAAGAAAATCTTTCAAATTGAACAAAGGAAAATTTTGCAGTCTTTTTCTGTTAATTGTTGAAAAATTTGAATTGGAAGTCAATCAAGTAAAATTACCTTCCTAAAACATCCTAATCCTTCATATAATTATTCTCCATGTTTGTTTGGCATGTTGAGTGGAGGAGAAGATCAAATTGAACAAAAATTGTAAGTTAAAATTTACCTGTTTACTTTTAAAAAGCTTGCAAGTCGTTTTCTTAAAATTGACCCTTCAAAACTTGTTAAAATCTAAAATTAATTATTTTTGTACAAAGAGGGCATCGAGAGCTTTCTAGAAAATCCTTTTTTTCCTAAAACCAAGCTTTCTATTTAAATTTATAGCCCTCTGAATTTTTTCTTCCCTAAGAGGAAAAAATTTAGGAAAATTTTCCCTGGCGGGCCCGCGGCCCGAAATGTTCCCTTTGAAAATCCTTAGAAATTTTTTGGAAAAATTTTGGGAAAATTTTTAGCATTTTCCCCACCACCCCACCTGCCCACAACCAATCAGAACCTACCAAGTGGCACGGATGAGGGGCGGAACCCTTGCAAATTTTTATCCTTTTTGGAAATTTTGCTTTTTGGAAAAGTTTCGTTGTTACCTCCGTGGCCCCGCACTCCTGCCCCCACCCTGGTGAAATCCCTTTCGCAGATGCATGGGCCCGTACATCAGACTTATCCATTTCCCCCTTCTTGGAAAAATTTCCTCCAAACCTCCGCCGCCCCGCCCTTCCCTCATTCCTTCCCCGGTTTGGCTTATTGAGTGCCACGTGTCCCTGGCGGCGCAGTGGAGGTGTAGGAAAAAAATTTAACTTGGCCCCCGTGTAGGAAAATTTGCAAACATCTCCCCATGACACACCAACCCAAAAATTAAAAAAAATGTATTTTCTCCCTGCTCGACACGTGTCCCTTTTGGAAAAATTTTACATCTCTGGGCCTATAGACCCGCCCTTGGGGGAAAATGTTCACCCCAAGGCCCGCCGACCCATAATTAGAGTTTTATAAGGAGTTAGGAGAATTTATTTATATATTTGGAAAGGTGAAAAAAATTTCTATCTAATGAGAATGATTTAGAGAAATTTTGATTGCATTAAGTGTAAGAAAAATCAAGTTAAAAATCTAAGTCTGTTAGAGAGTGAGTATGGTGATAATTTACCCCCTGAACCTTATTGAACCTTCTAACCCTAAAATTTTGGACCTTGTGGCCTCTGAGAATTGTTAGTAAAAGAAAATTATGTTCTAGTAAATTATAATTGTTCTGGAACCTGTTAGTGAAGACAGTTGTCTCGTAACCTGGTTGTAGACAATTTTAACCGAGTTCTAGGAGGGGGAAGTAAGACTTTACTCTAATGATTTGAAATATGTATTCCTTTCCCCACTGTAATTTAACCCTGCTCTTGTCTTAGATCTTGCGAAATTAAATACCATGGGTATTTAAATGTTTTGGGTCCTTTAACCCTAATTTTTTGTAGGGAATATTTAGCTAAAATGTCAATGTAATCAATGATTAATTTAATCCCTAAGGAGATTTGAGCTAGGTATGGATTTATTACACTTGTTGCTTTATAATGTGGTATTAGTAATTATTATAATGGGAAAAGTTATCAATTGAATATCATTTTCCTTAAGACTTTGGTTGTTAACTCCTAACACCTTTAAAAAAAATTACTCCATAATTTTGTAAATCAACCTAGGTTGTTCATGGTTATCAAGTGGATTGTTTTAGTGGGCATTACACTTGGGTATTACATAGAATGTAATAAATGTGTGGATGGAATAGAATAAACTTCCCTCATATGAAGTGTGATGTATAAATCTATCCCTTGTGTCCCTTGTGATGGAACCAGATGGATGCAATGGATATCTTATGTGCCTTGATGGATGCAATCTTAGGTGGTGAAAGATAATGCTTAGTGCTTGGTCCATTATTATTATCACATAAAATTATATTTATATGATTCCTTTTCTTGAAATTTATTATTGATCCCGAAAAGGATGAATCCAAAAAATAAGATGCTCAAACAGCTAGAAAAGACCCAAAAAGTGTGAGTAAGTACAAAGGGGACATGGATGCCTAGAGGGGTCAAGGGCGCCTAGCCCTCGTGTCCTAGTTGGGCGTTGGTGTGTACAGTAAAAAATTATGAAGAGTAAAAATACAGGTTGAGAAAGTAAGGATGTAAGACAAAAAAACATCAAAAATAAAATCAAGGTGGCCAAAGACAAGGGTTAATTAGTACTTTTATTACTTAGAAATCACATGAATGTTGGAACATAATGATTAAGTGGTCTGGCCAACCCTTAATATATATGGGTCCATCACTAATATAGGTTAATATTTAATAATATGAAATATTTATATTTCTATTATTAAATATGTTAGCCTATGTATATTTATTAGAATCCTCAAATTACTTTAGGTTAAATATTTAATATCATGAAATGATTATATTTCTAATATTAAATATTATAAACCTAGATGTTTATTTAAATAATTATTATAACATTATATAATATTTAAGTTGATTAAATCGGTATTTATTAGAATCCTCAAATTCTAACACGATAACAAAGCGAGGTAAATTAAATAAATTAAGATCAAATTTTATGTATTTTATTTATTTAATTTGTACCGATTTTTTCAACCAACCCGAAAGGGTATTTAAGGTTAAATATTTTGAAAGGTAAATTCATACTTGTTTTCTTTGGTCCTCTCTAGAAGGATTCAATTTAAAAAACTATAGTTTATATTTAATCTATAACTATATCCTATATAATTTGAAAAATATATTATTATTTTTAAATAATAATATATATAATATAGAATAAGGTTTATATAATAATTTATATAAATATCATATTAAATTTATATAGTTTTAGAATATATGTGTGTGTGTGTGTGTGTGTGTGTGTGTGTGTGTGTGTGTGTGTGTGTGTGTGTGTGTGTGTGTGTGTATAACCTTAAACCATATTAAAATTACATGGGATTAAGGGAAGAGTCAACAGACCATATTCTAAACCTAATTTTAAATCATATTTAAACTTAACTTATAATCTAGGCATATATAGTTTTTTAAAAAAAAACCTAAGTTTGAATCATATTTTATATATAAGGTTAGTTTAAACCGCTTAAAATATAAATTTTATTAGATTTGGTTTATATATGTTTAAAAAAAAAACCTAAGTGCTTACTTTTTTTTTAGTAAGGGGACCCGTGTTTATTGTTTGGCCATGAAGGGATTACTTTTTAAATCTTAATACTTATTAAATAAAACCTAACATGTGTCCCTAACCATTTATATTATATATGTAAGAGAGCGACCCCATTCATTTATATCTTATAGTTTATAAAAACTATATAAATAAACTTATTTAAAGGTTGTCTTTTATATAAGAGTGGAAGTGGAGAATAAAATAAGATAATATCTCAGGTATAAATGTGGAACTCTCAAGTATAAATGGAGAATTTAAAAAAATGGCTAGTTTATTGGTGGTCCACGTGAAGTGTGGTAAATATTTATTAAAATATTGGTAGTTATAGCCACATAAAAGTTTTAAAGTTTTTAGCTTGTAAGAATTCTATAAAATATTTTGCAATATTTCCATAGTTTTAAATATGAGCAGAGTCAAATTAAGAGTAAATAAAGGGATGAGACAAGGTTCATGAAAATAGGGATTTGAATTTATTTCATTGGTCGAGTGAAATTACTTGTCCCCTCTGTAAAATATGCAAGTTAATCTATACTCTCATAAATCTACTTGTACCTGGTAAAATTCTTTTAACCTGGTCTATTTCCTTTAAACCCCTTTAATAAGGGTTATGTTTTTTTATATAAAAAATATACTATAGTTTATAATTTTTATGAACTCTATGTTGTTTTCTATTTACATTCTATAAATTATATACTTTAAAAAAAGTATATATTTTTACATTTAATTTATAATAGGATATTATAATGTTTTAAAATATAGCCTCCCTAATATTATACAGAAGAAGAAATTCTAGAATTTCACGTTCTGGAAATACATAGCAAGTTTTGGCATCATTAAATTTGACGGTCAAATGACCGTCATGGTAGACCAAACATAAGACAATATGACAGTCATTTACACGTAAAACTTAAGCTCGTAGGTTCCAGGAAACTTTATTTGTGTTAAAATTGATAATCAAATGAGCATCACAATAAACTAAAAAATAAGCCATTATGACGGTCATTTAGACGTAAAATTTAAGCTGACTACATTTTTGTCTACATTAGTTTTTTCAGAGATTTGAAGTTGTTATGCATTCTTAGGGATCTCTTCTTCACTTGTATATGGTCGGAAATATTTTTTATATAAATCTGGGGTATAATACATAGCCCTTTATATTGTGGGTTATTATTTTGATCATGGAAGGTTAATTAGTATGTATTGTAATGACAAAATTAGTTATGATCAAATAGTTTCTTTAGATCTATAAAATTTAGATTTCATTCTATTAAAAGTGTTGTTTTTATTATCAATAAATATGTATCTAACTTTTTTGTACATTGTATATTATAATGGGGTGTGTTTTACAAGTTTAGGAAAATAATGACGTCCAACTATTTCTGTCTTGAAAAAACCCAGATCCTTAATGAAGCTAACTATAACATTTGGGTCAAAACATAATTTATGGTGAGGAAACTCTTGATGATTGTTTATGGATCTAAGGTTTCTCCAATCATCATCGAACAACTGAAGATAACATGAATATATTCTTGCAACGAATGCAAGAGGCTCTTTCTATGATTCTATGCAATGTGAACGATGAGTACCTTATACACATTGGTAATATCAAACATCCGAAAGAGGTATGAACACAACTAGAAACCATGCATGAAGGATACTTGGTATATCAAGGACAGTAATGAGAGTATAATACCTAAAGGAATTCAAAGAAATGGTCTGTATGTTTTTGATGATTTCTCTTCTGCATCTTGTTTTATATCTCAGAGTTTGAATAATTCAAAACTATGGCCTGAAAAGTTAAGACATGTTAATTATCGAAGCTTATATGAAATGTATAAATATAATCTAGTGAAAGGTTTACATTTGTTGTCTTCTTCTCTTGAAGTTACTTCATTAAATACTTCTATGATGGTTTTGATTTTGATTTAGTAAATGGTCATGATGATGTTTTGATGCTATAGATGTTTCTTAAACTCTTATCTTCCTAGATAAGAAATTAAATTGGGTTCAATCTATGTTAAAAATTTCAAATCCTATTAACCTTAGGAAAATGACCAAAAGCCATCATATGTACTATTCATTAATTACCTTGTATGAACCTAAGCCATGAAGTATTATAGGGTCTAGCTAGATATAGAGAGTAAAATATAATGTTGATGGTAGTATTAACAAACATAAAGCTAGACTTGTTGTTAGAGGTTTCACTCAAAAACCTGGTATCGATTATGTTGAGACATTTCTTGTAGCTACAATGAGTACTGTTAGGTCCTTATTTTTAAGTGTCGCTCAATTTGGGTGTGAAATCCACCAAATGGATAAGAAAAATACTTTTTTGAATTGCGATTTAAAAGAAGAACTTTACATGTTTCAACCTAAAGAATTTAAAGAAACTAGTAAAGAAAACTATGTTTGTAAGTTGAGAAATCCTTGTATGGTTTAAAACAAGCTCTTAGAGCTTGGTATGCGAAAATTGTTTCCTTCTTTAAACTGTTAGGTTTTGTTAATTGTTCTTCTAACAATGATATATTCATTAAGCAATAAGACTCACATATTATCATTATATGTATATATGTTGATGATTTGCTTATGTCTAGTGAAAATTTTGATTTAATTCATAGGATTAAAGAGAAATTGAAGCAATACTTTGAAATAAATGAGTTAGGTATCTGACATCATGTTATTTGTATGATTGTATTTCATTCTATTTTTATTTTTCAAAACACAATATGCAACCATTGTATTGAAAAAGTATCTTATGATTGATTATAAACCATTTTCTACTTCAATGGAAGTTGGAATAAATATTGATCCTAAATCTGCATATGAAAAAGGTTGATCCTATTTTATATACATTGTTAGTTGATAGTTTGATTTATCTAACTATAACTAGATTAGATATTTTCTATACAATAGGAATTACTTCAAGGTTTATGCAGGAACCATTTTTAGAGATCATTGGAATCTTGGAAAAGTAATTTTTAGATATTTAAAAGGAATAATCAATTATGGGTTGCATTATAATAAGAATGAAAATGTTATCTTATATGGATTTTGTGATTCTAAACATATTGATGTTGTGTTATAAAATATATTAGATATGTGTTCAATTTTTTTGATGTAGGAAACATTACTTGGAAAACCAAATACAATCAATAGTCTCCATTTATTTTACTAAGGAAGAGAAGTACAATGGAAGATGTAAAGAAGTCATGTGGCTGCAACAACTGTTGGTAGAGATATACATGGAAGCTAAAAGAATTATTTCTCTTTTTATGTGGTGGTCAAAGTTGTATTACTCTTGACTAAGAATCTAATTCAACATTAGAGGAAGAAGAATATTAAGATACATATACGTTTCACCCGTGAGAATGTGAAAAGTGATGAGATAAATCTCAAGTCCGTGTTGATTGAAGAGTAGGTTGCTGACATCTTCATAAAGTCCCTGAATGTTGCAAAGTTTTGTCACTTTTGTTAAAAGTTTGGATTGTCAAAGTTACCATTGAGGAGGAGTGTGCATGATAATGTCACCTCCTAATGGAACTTGGTTTTTGTAAAAATACCTTCAGGCATGTGTAAAAGACCTTCGGGCAAGTGTAAAAAAGACCTTCGGGAAAGTGTAAAAAGACCTTCGGGCATGTATATTGTTATCCATATTTTTTCCCTACAAAAATATTGGATCAGAACGCCCCTGAACTAAAGGAACCTGACAAATTACATTCAATTCATGCAATAAAATGGCAAGAGGACTCTGTAATGGAAGTGGCGGAGGCCTGCAAGGATCAAACAACCCTGTGTAGGATAAATTCATAAAATAGCTTTGTTGAGTGAACCCAGGATTTAAATCCATTCTACAGGTTATGTGTGGGCTTAGAAATAGAGTAGCAGGTTCAAAGGAGAAGAATTGGTGTCACAAAGAGGCCAGGGGAAAGAAAAAGAAGAAACTGCGAAGATCTAAAGTCTTTGGGCTCAAAACAGTTCAGAACGAGTCCAAAAATTAGCTAAGTATGGAGAAGGTAGCGGAAAGAGCCATGTGTCAGAATGACGCTTCTCCAAAGTTGAATCCAAGAAAGGAAGTTCAAATGAGGGCCAGGATTCCATGCATCTAGAGCCCCAAAATTT
Organism: Taxus chinensis; assembly: GCA_019776745.2. NCBI lineage: Eukaryota > Viridiplantae > Streptophyta > Pinopsida > Cupressales > Taxaceae > Taxus > Taxus chinensis. The sequence goes on along the minus strand of CM034154.1, from coordinate 27,276,977 downwards.
GTGTAGCCACTGAAAATTATTCGACTAGGCAGGAAGAATCTAGGTGCTGGCTCGATGCAAATCCAAGATGGGAGTCAAACACAGAAACCTAAACTCATGTCAGTTTTCCACGTAGCCCTGGGTCCAAAAAGGAAGGGAGAGGTCGATGAAAATTCCAAAGACCTACGGAGGCTTCCAAGTGTTAACTCAACACTCCTCTAAGGGTAAACTTTTGATTGGGAGTTTTAGCAAGCGCAGAGCCTCCGTTCAGTCTCGAAAAGGTGATATAGTCAAGTTGAATAGTCAATGCATGGTGGAAGATAGGTAGAGAGTGCCAAGCGTCTGAATGGTGATAATTCAAGGACCAAATTTAGAGAGGTTTTTCAAATAATATGACCCCGCATGTCCCTAATCAAAGAATATGACCTCGCCAAGCAAAGAGCTTAGCCGAGAAACAAAGAAATTGAGCAAGCCGGCAAAGGAAGCCACGTGTCAGCCCTGCGCTATTCCAAGAGAAAAATATAAAGGCTACCTTTAGAAAATCGCTAGCCCTCCATGTGTCCCAGAGGTCAAAAGTTGGCCCATTTTTAAAACTGGTTTTCCTGCCCTTTTGTACAGGCCCGATAAAAAACTTCGAAGATGCATATATTTCAACTCAGGGCTTGAAATATTACAAATCTAACACCGTTGGAAAGATATCGGCTTCACCCATGCTATGGATATCTAAATTTTTAAATTTGTGGAGGTTAGGTAAAGAAAAATGGAGAAAATGTCTTTAGTTTCATTAATGCGGATCTATCTGCCTCAACAACCAGATCAAATTCAATCTATTCCACCATTTCCTCTTCCTTCAAAGCATCGAACCAGATATTGATACAACTAAGGAATATTTGGGGGAAGATTTTGTAGGAGGCATTAATAGCAGTGGTTGAGCTTCAACCTGATTTTCTTGTTTCTCTCTCTTTCTTTCTTCTCTTTGATTGATTCTATAAATACCGGGTTAGGACTCATTGTAAGGGTTGGACATTCTTCTATTTTGTAGGCTCCCCTTTTCTTCTGGCAAAGGAACTCATGGAGTTTTCAGTCCTTCCACTAGATTGTAATACGTTTCTACCTTTTGGCCACTTTGTAATGCATTGTATCAATCTGCAGAGCAACAAAACACATCTGTGATCGATTTTAGATCCTTTCTTATCTCTTTTACTTTCATCTGGTCTTTCATTATAAATATGGTTATCTATGCTTGGTTATTGTATGCATTTTGTTGATTTGTGTCTATTAAATAAATAAATGTTCATCATTCCTTTGGCGCATCACCTTATAACTTAGTTTGATTTCCTACATTCCTTTTACCCATGTCTCCTTGGTAAAACTTAGATTAGGTTTAGGAATATTCCCTCTGTAATTTTTCACGTATGAACTTAAATAGGGGAATATGAACCAACCTTTAACCTGGAGAGTTTTCTCATTTTCTAAGTCCCACACTTTGGATAAAACTCAATGTTATGTGGATCACACCACATGAATCTGCCTTAGAAAATAAGATCTTACGATTCATTTGGGGGTGTTATCAGTTTGCACTAATAGTTTTGGCACACCCGATGGGACATGAAGTCTCCATATTTATCACAGTAAGGTTGATGTGCAGTTGATGTGATTATAGCTTTTAAGACGCTCTTAAAAAACTGCACAGCGAGTGACTTCAAAAGGGACATAATCCACTAGTTCCAGCAGTCCAAGTTTCCCAAGTTCATGAGAAGGATACAAACAAGGTCTAGAATAAGAGAGGAAGGATAGTTTATACACGTACACTTGTCTCTAGATAGAAGGAAAAGAAGAAGAGCCCAGAGGTCTCCATCTCCTCCAAACAGAGCCTTATCAACACCTCCACCTGGTAGGTCATTCTTTCAATCAAGAAGGGTACTTAGGCTGATCAAGATGGCACACCAATAACCAAATCCTTACGTCAACTTCACTGGCAATAACCCACTTGCTATGAATGCATAAAACCCAGTCCCGGTGGCAGCATTGAAGAACATCCCATATTTCACTAGAGAGAACCAGACTTGTCCTAGTGACCATATTTAAGACAATGCAAATGTCTTGACAATCCATGAGATCAATGAGATGGATATTGCAGTCAAGTTGCTAGCCTCTTCACTCAAAGGTAAAGCTTCACAATAGTTCAGGAGCCTTGAAGCAAGTTCTGTTCAAAATTGGGACCAGCTATGCACAGCTCTTCACAATCGGTTTGGAGAAAAGAGAGATAACCTATCCTTTCTGGAGCATCTGACAACAATTAAGATAGCTCTGAATGAGCAACTGACAGATTTCAACCTCAAATTTCAATGGACCTAGGACAAGATTCCAATAGTAGTAAAGCCCACTAATGAAGGTTCCTTCTTATACTTTCTTAAGGCATTAAATTCTGATATTTCTTTGATGATTCATTCAATGAGGGGCACAACCTTACCTGCAGCCTATAACCTTTCCATAGGAGCTGAGAATCATTTGATTCAGGCTAGAAAACTTGCTTCTAGGCCATCTATGCCTCTATACCCCAAGTTAGGAAACTTAGGTACCAACCAAATGCCCACATTATCTCCTATACCCACCCCCAAGAGTTAAAGTTTATCTAAATCCTCCACTTCATCATCTAAAACCTCAAAGGAGCTTAAGGAAGTTATGAAACAGCTGTAAAACCTAGGAAATCAGCTAGTAACCATCAAAAGACAGCAGGCTCAGAGTTCTAGGCCATATCAACCCTAGGTTCAGTATCAAGCCAGACCCCCATATCAACAAAATAGAGCACCAGCCCAGGCTGTAAATCAGAGTCAACACCAAGGGAAAGCTCAAGTTGCTAGACCTTTCAGGTCATATGAACCAAACACAATTTCAACATTAAGGGGATTGGTTCCAACACATAATAACATGGCACAAGAGTATGAATGGTGTTTTCCATGTAATCAGCCACATAATCAGTCGATGTGCTTCAATGGTGCATTAAATCAGGCTCTAATGGTGCAAACCATTGGTGTGTCACAAGAACCTAGCCATAAAGAAAGTCAATAGCAAGGAGCTCAGCAAAAGAGACCCCCAAACGAAACTATGCTTGTCAATTGGTAGGCTGAAGACTTTTGTAGAATGAATCAAACTCCTCAAAATATAGCTACTAATACATGGTCTAAGAGAAGAAATATTGTAGAAGGACATTCACCAAGCTTAGATGATTCTCAACCCTCCTTTTTTCAACAAGGTATTGGCATTCAAAATACAAATCCCAATGTGCAATGTCAATTCAAGCCACCTTCCTGACCTACTTAGGCACCGGTTGTAACAGCCCATGTGCAAGAGAAAAATGTTCTAGGGAAGGGGTAGCATAAGGATAGTTCATTTAATTTCATTGAACAAATGAAGAGGACAAGTGTAAACATTTCACTATGGGAGTCACTGGCCATTCCAGGGTAGAGAGATCTATTGTAGACTGTCATGGCCAATTGGTCAAGCTTAAGTCAACCCCCTAACCAGAAAGAGAAAGTGCTTACCAATGCGGCTCAACCTGAGAGAAACCATGAAGAACAATGAGGTAAGAATATGAAGCCTCATCCATTTTATATTTCATTAATCATTGGAGATAAATTGGTGCACAACTGCATGATAGATTTGGGGGCAAGTAGTTCTGTAATGCCCAAACAAATAGCTGATAGCTGATCAACTGGGTCTCCAGTATGAATTCATCTCTAGAGGAATGGTATAATTGGATGGGATAGTAGTGACCATTGTTAGAGTCATCAAGGATCTGAGTCTCACTCTACATGCCTGCCATAATGTGATTGTATTGTAGAACGTGTCAGTCATAGACTTGCCACCACATTTTGTGTTGTGTTTGTCCAAGGACTTCACTGCCAAAATTGGAGGCTACTTTTCTGTTGACTAGTTACATATGCTCTTTAGAACAAGGTATCGAGCAAAGGCCACAATCAGATCTAAGCCCATAGTAGACTATAACATTGAGTCTTATGTACCAAGCCCAATCAATGCAATTTTTTTGGATTTTGATCAGAAGGACCTCCTAAGCACTTCTGAAGCAGATACCAAGGTGGGGTTTATTCCGGACCTAACCCTTGAGGAATGGGTGGTAAAAAGACATGATTTTGATCCCTATAAGGAGACAGAATAATCTAAACTAAGATTCTACTGCCTGTATGAGGAGCATCATCCTCTTCCTGACATCATTAAGCCAGAGCACAAGAATGAGAATGAAGTTTGGCAATTGTTCTTTGATGGCTCTATGAGTAGACAAGGAGCCAGAGGTGGAGCTATGATTGTGTCACCCCAATGTATGAATTATTATTCAAATTTCATATTTCATTTTGTCTACTCAAATAACAGTGTAGAATACAAGGCTTTGGTCCATGGACTGTATTAGGCCAGAAGATGAGGAATCAAGAACATGTAGGTGTTTGGTGACAGTGAACCGGTTACCAATCAATTAAAAGGACAAAATGTTGTCAAGAATTACCTACTCAAAGGTTACAAGAATAGGGTGTGGGACCTCATTGAGGATTTTGAAGCCTTCAACATCATGTCCATACCCATAAAGGAGAACAAAGCTACTAACAAGTTTGCAGCAGTTGGAGCAACATTTGATGTAGTTGATAGCATAAAAAGGGACAAAGAATAGCCACATATCCATGTGATTGTGAGACTAGCAATACTAGATAACAACACATGTTGATAGGTGTTCAAGAATGATCAACAGATCATCAACATTTTACAAGAGGAATCTGAATTCTCAGCTAGAAACCAAAGCAGGCTAGAGAAAAAATATGGAAATCAAGTAGTACAATTGCATATAAACAGGATTCCCAAAGGCCTAGTGATATTGGATTATATCTTCAATCCCAATGATCAATTTTGAAAAGATAAGGCCAACATACATATCAAAGGGGAATATTTAGAGCCAATTCTAGTTGGATAAGGCAAAACACTACAAGTTGGCAAGGTGGTCACCGAGCAAGAAAGGTATGAATTCATACTCCTTTGCCAAGAGTTTCAAAATATATTTTCTTGGAGCTATGAATACCTAAGAGGGTTCAATCCAAAGTTATCCTAACACACAATTGAGCTAGATCTAGCTACTAAGCCCATCAGGAAGAAGCAAAGACCAGTCAACCCACATGTTGAGCCTCTCATGAAGAAAGAACTGAACAAGATGATAGAGGCAAGTATAATTTTTCCAATCAAACACTCAAGATGGGTCGTAAACTTGGTCCCAGTTAGGAAGAAAAATGGGGATATTAGGTTGTGTGTTGAATTTTATGACTTGAATAGAGCCTCCCTCAAAGATCACTACCCATGTTCCCCTCACTGGAGCAAATATTGCAAGTGGTGTCTGGATCAGAGAGATTCTCTCTCCTAGATGGCTACTCATAGGGTACAACCAAATCATGGTGAAAGGAGATGATCAGTTCAAAATGGCTTTCACCACCAAATGGGGTACCTGTGCCTATAGAAAAATACCATTTGGATTGTCTAATGCCAAAGCCACTTTCGAAAGGGAAATGGATATGGTATTCAAAGGGCTGATCAACAAAATAGTGCTGATCTACTTGGATGGTAGTTACCATATATTCTCTAGAAATGCAAAAGACCACCTTTTTCACCTAAGGCAGGTGTTCTCACAGGTGTAAGATATTTTGGGGTATCATTGAACCCTAAAAAATGTATATTCTTAGTCCATGAGGGTAGGCTTCTAGGCCAGATTATGTCAAAGGAAGGTTTGGCAATTGACCTAGAGAGAGTTGAAGCTAATAAGAGCATTACCATTGCCAAGCCATGAGAAGGCTCTTCAAATCTTCTTCTAGGAAAAATCAATTTTGTCCGCAGGTTTGTACCAAACTTTATTGCCCTTGTCAAGCCAATCACATTGATGTTGAAGAAGATTTTAGAATTTAGGTGGATAGTTGAACGAAAATAAAGTTTTTGAGGCCATCAAAGAAGCTATATCACAGGACCCAACTCTCTTGAATCGATATTTTTGTAAGGATTTCATATTGTATGTCTTTGATGGCAGTGACATAATTTCTACAATCGTAGTTACAACAAAACAAAGAAGATATAAAGTAGCCAATTGCTGTTCTTCAGCCAGGTTCTAGAATATTATGAAGTGAAATACTCTTTCATTGAAAATTGGGTCCTGGCAATGATAAGAGGATTAAAGAAGTTTAAGCATTTGGTTTCAAAACAATAAAATCCTACTCTTAGTCTCCCATGTAGGAGTTAAATGACTTCCTTCTCAGCAAGGATCTAAATGAAAAATATGTAGGATGGATCACTTGTGTCATGGAGTATGACATTGAGATCAAGGTCACTAAGTTGGTAAATGGGAGGGGATTGTGTGAACAGTTGGCCTCAAGTTAGCAAAAATAAGCAAAGTGGAGGAAAAATAAGTCTGATTTTCGTCCTCGCAGGATAGTCAAGACAGAGAAGAATGAGGATGTGCCCACTCCTTGTTGAACTCAGAACATGGTGAAATTCCTTCAAATAGACCTCTGTCCTCTAGAAATTAATAAAACAAAAAGGATACAATTTAGACTATAGGCCATCCCATATGTGCTCATTGATGGCGTCTTATTCAAAAGGGACATCAATGACATGTCCATGTTTAAGGTGCATTGGGATAGATCAGGTTGAGAGAGTACTACAAGAGTTCCATGACGAAGAATCTTAAGGCCATTTTTATTCACAAGTGACAACACTTAAGATCATGAAGGTGGGTTATTATTGGCCCAGGGTGTTTAGCGATTGCTACACATGGATCAAAAAGTGCAAGAACTATGTGCTTTTCAGAGGAAAAGAAAGGCTAGCAGCACTTCCATTGCACCCAATTTCAGTTTACCAGCCATTCATGCAATGGGGATTAGATTTCATTGGAGTCATCAATCCCAATTTGAGCCAAGGCCACAAAGTGGATTCTGATAGCAGCAAACTATTTCACCAAGTGGACCAAGGTAGTGGCACTCAAAGAAGCTAATGATTCTAGCATACTAGATTTTTATGAAGGGATAGTGACTATATCTAGAGTGCCAGCCACAATTATATTAGACATTACATTGGCATTCATAGGTTCCAAAATCACAGGATGGGCTGTTAAGAATGGTATTTACCTGGAGCACCTCATCAAATTATTACCCTCAGGGTAATGTTCAAACTAGAGTCTACATGAACAAGAACCTGCTTGAAGATCATCAGAAGAACTCTGGATGAAAATCAAAGAACTTGGCATACGAATCTCAAATCAACCTTATGGGCTGATAGGAGAGCACCCAAAAGTTCTACATGCAGCTCTCCATTCAAAAAACATCATCCCTATGGGAAAGAGGTAGTGTTGCCTATATCACTGGAGTTGTTCAGCATTGGAACTTATGAAGTAGCTAGAGATGTATGAGTTTGAGCCAATGGAGGCAAGGTATGCAGAGCTGATGGAATTGGAAGAAATCTAGAGAGCATGCACTTCAGAGCTGATAAAGAAATATCAGGCCACAATCAAGAGATGCTTTGAAAAGAAGGCAAGAATAAGGACCTTCTAGGAAGGAGACCTAGTTCTGAAATGGGATGCAGATCGGGAAAAACCAGGATCACATTCCAAGTTTGATGCTATTTGGAGTGGCCCTTACATGGTCACAAAATGTAAAATTAGCAATGGCTTCTAATTGTCTACATTGGATGGTGAAGAGTTGCAGATTCCAGTAAATGGAATTTGTCTTAAACACTGTTACCAGAAGGAAAGTTCTCACCTTATACATATTAGTTTAATTTCTCATTCCTCTAAGTGCTTGTGCACATTGTCTTGTTGTAATTTAGGTTGCTTTTATCCTAAGTGCTTTGTACATGCTTTGCATGATTTACTTGGAGCATGTATGATTTCTAATTTTGTATACAGTTGTGGTGTTGTTTTGTTTGCTATTTGCATAGCTCATTCAGAAACAGATGAAGCCCCGGGTCAAAACAATTTTCTACTCTAAGAAACCATCATTTCAAGATTTCTTATGAATATTGAGAGTGCAAACATTCAGAGCTCATAAATAAGACGCATAATCAATATCCAGACTATCATTATTGACTCCACGAGCAATGGATATTACAAGGCAATTGGTATTTTCATCTAACACGCAAATACCCCTGTAAGTCACCAAATTGTTATCCATATTTTTCCCCCGGGAAAAATATTGGATTAGAATGACCCCACACTAAAAGAACCTGAGAAATCACGTGTCTGGTTCCTGCAAATAGATTACAAGAGGGACTCTATAATGGAAGTGGTAGAGGCATGTAAAGATCAAACAACAACCTATGTAGGAAAAATTTAGAAAATAGGCTCTATCGAGAGAAGCCCAAGACCTTAAATTAATTCTACGGGTTATGAGTGGGCTCAGAAATAGAGCTAGCAGGGTCAAAGGAGAAGAAGCAACATCACCAGAGAAGCCAATGGAGCAAGAAAAGGAAGAAACTGGAAAAGATCTGAAGTCCTCAGGCTCAGAATAGTTCAGAACGAGTCCAAAAATCAGACCAAGTATGGAGGATGTTGTAGCAGAGAGATCCACGTGTTGGAACGGACACTTCTCCAAGGTTGAGTCCAAGAAAGGAAGTCTCAAATGAGCGCTCATGCCTCCATGAATCTAGAACCCCAAATTTTGTGCAGCCGCTGAAAATTCTTCGGCTAGACAGGAAGGTGTTAGGTGTCAGCTCGGTGACAAATCCAAGATGGGAGCCAAAGGAAAAGACTCAAACTTGTGCCATGCCCTCCACATAACAAATGGTCAATGGAGGTCAAAATGTGGATGGGGTGGCCCTAAAAAAATGGCTAAGTATAGAAGTCCTGGTGGAGTCTGCCACGTGTCCAAGTAGCGCATCTCCAAGGAAAGATCCAAAAGTAGAGGCTCAAACAAGCACCAGTTTGCCACGTAGCCCAAAGCCCAAAAAGGTAGGAAGGAGGTCATTGAAAAGTCCAAAGACTTGTGGAAGCTTCCAAGTGTCAACTCAATGCTCCTTCAAGGGCAAAATCTTGATCGAGAGTTTCAGCGAGTGCAGAGCCTCCATGCGTCCTATTCTCTTCAAAGGGGATAGAGTTGGGTTGAATAGTCAAAGTATGGTGGTAGGACTGGTGGAAGAGTGCGAAGTGCCCACACGGTGCTTACTTCAAGGGTCAAATAGGGAGAGGGTTTCTCAAACAAGCGCCAAACCGCCACGTGTCCCCAGTCAAAGAGTATGACCCCAGCAAGCAAAGGAGCTTAGCTGAGAAACAAAGAAACTGAGCGAGGCCGGCGGAGGAAGCCACGTGTCAACCCAACGCTATTCCAAGAGCAAAATATAGAGGCCACCTTCAAGATAAGCACTAGACCTCCACGTGTCCCAGAGGTAAAAAAGGAGTTCATTTTTTAAATTGGTTTTCCCCGCCCTTTTGTACAGACCCCGATACAAACTTTGAAGGGGCATGTCTTTTGCCTTAGGGCTCGAAATATTACAAATCTGACACCGTTGGAAAGATCTTGGCTTCGCCCATGTCATAGAGATCTGAAACTTTAAATTTGGGGAGGTTAGGTAAAGGATAAATGGAGAAAACATCTTCATGGCCATTAATGTGGATCTATCTACCTCAAAAACCAGATCAAATTTGATCTATTCCACCGTTTCCTCCTCCTTCAAGGTGCCAAACCAGAGGTTGATGCAGTCGAGGCAAATTTGGGGGCGTATTTTATAGGATACATTAATAACAGTGGTTGAGCTTCGACCTTCTTTTCTTCCACTTTCTCTCTCTTTCTTTCTTCTCTTTGACTGAGTCTATAAATATTGGGTTGGGACTCATCATAAAGGGTTGGACATTCTTCTGCTTTGCAGGCTCCCTTCTTCTCCTTGGCAAGTGAATTCGTGGAGTTTTCAAACCTCCCATACTATCTTGTAGTAAGAAATTTTTCCTATTTTGGCCTATTTGTAATGCATCGTATCAAGCCATGCAGAGCAATAATACATGTTCTGTGGGTGATCTTAGATCCCTTTCTTATGTCTAATTGATTGTCTTCTGGTCTCCTTCATTGCAACTCTGGTTATCTGTGTGCATGTTTTTGTGTTGTGTTTTGTCTAGTTTGTGTCGACTAACAAAACAATTGTTCATCACTCCATTGGTGTATCACCTTGGTAGCTTAAGTTTTGATTTTCCTTGCATCCCTTCTTTAACTCTATCTCCTTGGTAAAACTTAGAGTAGGATTTAGGAATAGAACCTTTACGATTTTTCATGCATACACCTAAACAGAGGAGTAGGAACCAGCCTTTAATCTAGAGATTTTTTCCCACCTACAAAGTCCCACACTTTGGGGGGAAAACTCAATGTTATGTGAATCACACCAAACGACCTCTGCCTTGGAAAAGTAGATCTGATGCTTCATTTGGGGGTGCTGTGATTTGGCACTAACATACCACCTCCTCATCCTACATCTAATTCCACCACCAGTTTCCAAAGATCCCAACCAGGCAGTCTTCATTCAACATCGTCAGTGTAAATAGAGTTTACTGGTAAACATCTAGTATAAGCATCCATCCTGTTAAGGTGGTCCTTGGTTGTAAGACTTCTCCTTCATTACAATGTATTGGGTTACACATAACATTAAATGAGAAGCTCGTGTCCCAAAACTCACAAATCATACTTAGCAAAAGTTCCATGGGATGATCTTTGGGATTGCAAATCCTTTCAACACCCAAATCTCATTTGATTATCATGAAGGTCTCATTGATTCCTTCTTAACCCCATATGCTTAGCCTAACAACCTTTATAGTTTATACGATTGTAAGATCTTGTAGTGTACCCATCACAAGGTAATCTATTGGCATATGTTATGTTATCCCAGTTGACATTAATGGGGATTGTTAGAACATAATGAATAAGTGGTTTCTCAATAAAACTACTGCAATGTCTATGGGTCCATACATTATATATAGGTTAATACTTAAGAATATTATATCATTTACTATTTGTGGGTATGATGGTAAAGAAATACCGTAACCGTAGGCATGATCACCTTGCCACTTATGGTTGAACCAATCACTTTAATATCATGTTATGATCATATTGGTAGATGTATAAGTCTCATACAACCTAGGTCCTCCTCAGTCGACCATGAATTCAGGTTGCCACAAAATTGGGTTGGGAGACATACCCGATTCACCTTATATCCACCAGTGTACTTTAATTCCCCCACTTGGATATATTCGAGAATTATATCATTATGTGTTGATATCCAACCATTCAAGTGATCTGCAAATTTCATCGAAGGTATAATAGGGTTTCAAATGCTAGGACTGGTGATCTTACTCGGCATGTAGAAATACGCTATGCTCATTGAAGTAATCCCTTATCTTTGAAAAAATGGTGTGTACCCTATCTAGGGTACACTTCCACTATAACATACTTGTGAAACCTGTCATCTTTAGTCAACCTGTAAGTATTTCTTTAGTCCATCCTCTGTCTACCAATGTAACCCTCTTCATCTAACATATTTATTGTCCCCCTTCCACTAATATGTAAGTTGATCTTCTTCCCCTAGTCATTACAATCTTCAAATTCTAACAATGACCTCTTTTGTATGAAATGCCATCCCCTACGGTTAATTACCCAAAGCTTCCTCCTCTAATCTGTGTCTCCTCTTCTTACTAAGCGCTACACTACATCTCAAAATCCATGTAGCTATGTGTGAATGTGTGTGTAATGATGCCCTAGGTTGCCCTTGTGCAGGTTGCACTATGATAGCGAGCTAGATCTAGATAGCTCAAAGTATGTAAATGTGTGAGATGTAAATAGAGTGAACTTCCCCTCCTATGTTGTGTATGCAAAGTGATGCATCCCTTATCCCTTATATGGATTTACTATATGTATGCATTTGAAATGTTATTTTTCCTTTAATGCAAGCTTAAGTGATAGTATATAATGCTTAGTGCTTGGACCCTTATTTGAGAGTAATAATTAAGTGTGTGTGTGTGTGTCTATATATATGATTCCATTGTTTGAATTTTGTAATTGAAAACTGGAAGGATGACCCAAATTACTAAAAGATGTCTAAGATATAAAAGAGACCCAAAAGGGTAAGAAAAGGATAGAAAGGGTCAAGATATCTCAAGAGGGATAGGAGCACCTAGGTGCTTGTGTCCTAACTGGGTGCTAGTGTTTGAGGCCATAAAAGATAAATAAGTCAAGTTTCAGTAGTGCTATAAGATGTGTAAGACCATAAAGAAGACACTAGATAAAACAAAAAGGCCCAAAAGGAATTATCAACCACTATTTTCTTTCTTAGGAATCATGTATACATTATTATTCTTTAGGAATTTTGTTATGTGATTTTGCAAGGGCAAAATCCAGTGATGAAAACATGACAACTATACCCTAGTGTCAAAAAATTACTTGAATCCCCTCCTGAGTCATCCTTTGGATCATCCCGCCTTTTGTGTCATGGCCTCTCTTCCTTTGAAAAGATTAATAATATTATGAACATCCTCCCTAATTTTCTAAAATTTATTCATGAGGTCACTTGTCCCATTCAGTGTAATGCTTTCAAAAGTGAAATTTGTACTGAGCCTAGAAAGGTTATTTCCTAGCCTATCCAGGGAAGGTTTGCATCCCCCGGAGTTGATCAAGAAGCTTAAAGTCATTTTCAGATGTTCTTGAAGAGTTTAAAATTTAATGGATTATGTTTATGAATTTATGGGAAAGTTTCAAATGTTTTGGAACAAGAACAGTGAAAGCGGGTTTTGGAGGCCTAAGGAGATAACAAGTGAAAAAAGATATTTGAAACAAAGGAAGATTCTGAAAGCTCTAGGATAAGTGAAGAGACAAACAAGATACCTTCATAAATCTTATGGAATCCTTTATATGATGGAACTTTCATGTCTTTCACAAGTCCTAAGATATTCCATGTGTAGACTAATCTCAACATACTCACCTTGCAATACAAAATGAAAAAGAAGAATTTTTTGGAGAAGGATGTATAATCAAGTCTTGCAAGTCAACCCATTGATCTCAAAATTGTCTTAGGAGTCAAATTCATATATAATTTCACCCAAATATACCTCCTACAACTCCAGGAAATTTCGTTTCATCATTCCAGTAGTTAGTCAAATTCATAGTTTAGAGCCTAACGCATTTTGGTGTCCCAACTGTCTAGGACAATGGGGAAAGTGGGGAAAATATAGAAAAAAAAATTCACCCTACACCTAAATCGAATCTCATGGACACTCATGTGACCTTGGTCCTCTCTGACAAGGTGTTAAGTGATCAAGTATGTAATTTTGGCTAAAGTTTTGACCTTCTTACCCTTCGGCGACATTTTTCTGCCCCTACAATCCCAATTGTCTAGGACCAATGGGTACAGTTCAGATAGTAAAATGTACCCCACCCATATCCCTTTCTTAGGTTCACCATATGACTAGAAAGTTTTCCCTTAAAGTGTTAAAAGTTCTCATCTCTCATCTTCTTATCTCCCCGAATATCGTTCTGCCACTTGTCAAGCTCAGAGTTCAGCATGCATTTTACTATCCCAACTGTACCATAACAATGGGGATAGTTAGGACATAAAATTTCACCCCATCCCCCATGATTTTCAAATCATAAATTTAACTAATTATTTTTTCTTACTTCTTCTCACTTCTACCTCTTCCGTGAAGCAAAAACATTGTCGTAAAGTTTCAAAACACAATGTAAGCTCAACTCACCTTAGATTTTCATGTAAAATCCATTGTTGATGCTCCATTCATCCAAGTACCTACAAAATATATAGAAACTCTATCAAAATTCATCTATGGCTACCGTATACAACAAAATTTGAAAAACTCTTATCTTTCAAACCTGTGATCAAAATTGGGTGAAACTTTCTCAATTGTTCTTCAATCCAAACACCTTCAAAAAGGTGGTAGCAGAAAAGGAGATGATGACCTGGTTCATTAATGGTATAAAACCCTATTTTGATGCCCTAACACCTTATTTTTTAGTTTCTAGACATTTTTGTGGGCAAATTGAGCTGAAAGTTGGAGCACATGATTATGAAGACGAGCCTAATCCAGTAATGTAATTTTCGTTACAATCTGAGGTGGAAAAATGCAATTTCTAAAAATATTAATATCTATCATCCTCTCTTTCTAAATATAGTAACTTACTAAAAATATTGATTCCCCTCAAATCATTCCACTCAGAGAACATTAAAAATGAGAAACTAGGCAACCTTTCCAAAAATAGCAAAAAATTAGAAAAAAAAAGTAAAAAGCAAAAATAAATACCCTAAAAATAGAAAGTGTATGAAAATGGTAAAGCATTGTAAATGGAGTTTAACTTAGTATGCCAAGTGATCAAGAATTTCATATTTGAGCAAAACAAGTAAAATTTCCTGAAATGGCAGGTCCTGATTCAACTTGCTAAAAATAGAAAGTCTCTGTTTTGGGTGTAGAAATTTGTTATTGGCTATGTTTTCAGTGATATCACTACTTTTTGACATATTCATGGGGTTGTAGGATGGTTTTATAGTTCAAACAAGGTAATTCATCCTTCATAGATGTCTTGAGGCATCATTTTGGTCACAAATGTGTTCAAGAACAAGACAAAACATCGTAGGGTTTAGAAATTGAGAACCAAGGGACATTGTTCATTCAAAAAGAGTCAAAGCTCCATCATAATATGCAAGGTAAAAAACTCATTAGTCGGGTTAGAGTCATCCACACCTCCCCAGTGACATGGCTAAATGATCTCAGTGAGTTAAGTGAGCCAAGGTGAGTTGAACTGAGTAATTCAAAGTGGGTTGGTTGATGTAAATAATTGCAAGAGTGATTCATTGCAACACCCTTTTCTTCAAGGTAATCCAAGTAATTCATTTACAATGTCAGATATTCCCCATGATGATCAAGAGTTGGTTCCACAACAAGATCCTAAAAGTTCTTCGACGATCGACATTGTGTCAAATCTCGAAGAGCCATTTCCATGGATTCAAGAAATGATTGAAAGTGTTCCAAGGATGATGCAGCTTGCTATTAATCCTAGTCTCAAGGAAATCTTAGGAGCATTTATGTCTAACCAAAGAAAGAAATCCTAGACAAATTTTCTCTTCTTCAGTGGAACTTTAGGTAATCAGTATGTTGAAATTGCTAGACCTAACAATGACAAGCCCATTGAGGACATGACAACATCAGACTATGAGTTACCCACATCTCATTGGGTCAAACATCACATGATGGTGAATCTCACATGTTTAAGGAATCCACTTCTCACCTCCTTACTAAAAAAAAATAATACAAATTTAGAATCATACAAATGGAGGATCAGATGAAAGCTCTCAATGCTTGTGGACACAAAATCATGCAATTGGGTACATTTCTAGTTCCTAAAAGCATGCTAGTATTCATATGATTCTTAAGCGATAAAAATAGTAATTGAAAACTATATTTGGCCTTTTGTCTGTGTTTCATGTTTTCCATTTGGTCTTACACACCCTACAACCCAGTCGATACTTTACTTGCTTATCTTTTATGGCTTTGATTTGTGTAGACACCTATAATTACGCCTAAGCACTTTAAATACTTAAATTGTGCTAATTATCCCATTTCTCGCAAATCAACCACATATCGTCAAAGGCACTCATTTTCCCTCATATCATCATTAATTAATTACACTAAGCTAATTAATTAAGTTGCCTATCCAACAAATACCCTAATTAACGACCTTCCGTTAATAAATCACCCCTTCTACCTAGACTAATTAATTATTATTAATTAATTAGCTTTCCCGTCCATTTAACCAATAAATCAATATTTAATTGATTTAATCCCCTTCTAATAGCCTAAATCACACTAATATTCCTCTAATTGGCTTCTATAAGCTTACACCTACCTATTAATTAATCACCTTTGATTAATTAAAATACCCCCAACTCCCATGACTTGCTAAAACATGTATTAAACCCTTCTAAAGTAAGGTTACCTTTAATAAAGTAACCTTATCCATTCCTAATCATGTTTTACCTTTATCCCACATTCATGAGAATGTGTTGAATCCTTTATCCTTTAGGCTATATAAAGAGCCCTCCACCTACCTTTTTACTTACACCTAAACTTTCTAAGAGAGTAAATGCAAAGCATATAGCAAAGAGACTAAGAGCTTGCACCTTGCCCTTTTGAGAGTTCATCATCTTGAAGAGTTAAGCCTCTTTCTTAAAGTGCTTGAGTCATATGGGAGGTGTCAAAAGGGTCTTGTAGCCCAACTTTGATTAGCCCCCATTCCTAGGTTCTTGGAGCATTAAGGACAACTATTTTGATAACCATGGAGCTTACTTAGGTCCATTCATTTATTTGTTGTTAGAGAATAGAGGAGTTTAGATATTTAGCATTGTTAGTTTCAAAGTTTGTATTGATGAATGCTAGCATCTAACCCTTGTTTAATTCTTATCATGATGGTGTTTTATGCTTTGTTTTAGCTAAATTGTAGAACTATTTTAGGTGGTAGTTCTTACTTCATTTGATTTAGCATTAAGCAAAGTATACATGCACACATTTGGCACGCCGGTGGGACTTAATCCATTGTCTTTTTCACTTAATTTCAAGTTTTTGTAGTTAAGTTTTATTTTTGGTTACTAACCCTCTTTTACACATGTTGATCTAACTTGTTTTTTTTAACATGTTTTGTTGAGTTTGCATGTGTTGGGTCTTTCTTGTAGGTATGAAGGAGATGAAGTGCTGTCAAATTTGGAATTGAGGGGGAAAATTTCAAGGATTTCTCCATGTTTTCATTTTTAGAGCTTACTTTTTCAACATTCTACATGCTAGTTTTGTCAATTTCTTGAAGATTTTAAATTCTTGAGCATGTAGGTTAGTGTTTGATAGTGCTGAGTCTTCTATTTACATATTAATGTGGTGGGTTGCTGTCAAAATTTAATCTTGGTGAGAAAATTTCAAGATTTCATCATGTTTTCATTTTTTAAGCTTACTTTTTCAACATTTTACATGCTAGTTTTGTCAATTTCTTGAAAATTTTCAATTCTTGAGCATGTAGGTTAGTGTTTGATAGTGCTGAGTCTTATATTTACATATTAATGTGGTGGGTTGCTGTCAAAATTTAATGTTGGTGAGAAAATTTCAAGATTTCATCATGTTTTCATTTTTAGAGCTTACTTTTTCATCATTCTACATGCTAGTTTTGTCAATTTCTTGAACATCTTAAATTCTTGAGCATGTATGTTAATGTTTGATAGCGTTGAGTCTTCTATTCATATATTAATGTGATGGGTTGTTGTCAAAATTGAATCTTGGTTGGAAAATTTGTCCATTTTGCATATTAAGGGACGTTTTTTTTGACATTTTTTAAGTGCATGTCAAGTGCATACCCATGAGCATAAGAGCATATGCGTAACCCATCTTCCGAAGGCCATAAATTTTGCTCCCGACCTCGAAATGACTCCATTTTTTTTGCGTTGGAAAGGTATTGAAGTTAACTATGCAATGAAAACATAAATTCAGGATTTACACTTACAGAAGTTGCAAGTTTTTCTATTATTTTAAAACTAGTCATTTTCTAACATGTCTAATGTTTTGATGAATGTTGTATTTCCATGCTTACTCGATTTAGATCAAAGCGTGTGTATGCTCTTCTCTTGCACCTTTTGGTGATCTTGAGAATCAAAAACAACTTTGATCTATATCTTTTTAACATTGGGATTAAACTTGGAAATTTAATTATTCATTTTGCTTAAGGGAATGAACCTTTTACAAAGCATTTTTCAACGGTCCTTTGATTTGAAGTTTTCCATTTCTATATAGTTGGGCTAAAAGTTTGTGTATGCTCTTCTCTTGCACCTTAGGGTGATCTTGAGAATCAAAAGCAAATTTAGTCTTCATTTTATAACATTTGGTAAATTGGAAACTTCATCTTTCACTTTTGGTTTAAGGGAATGAACATTTATCAAAAATTTGTATGGTTCATTGATTGAAAAGATTTTATTTAATTTTTAGTTGGATTATTTGTTGTGTATGCTCTTCTCTTGCATCCTTGGATGATCTTGAGAATCAAAAGCAAATTTTAATCCTCTTTTAAATAATGTGATTTTCTTGGAGAACTATTAACGCTTGAGTGCAGGACCTAAAAACGCTTGTCAAAGAAAGGAGGAATCAAAACGAAATCAAAAACTACTAATACAGTTGTTATACAGGTTGCCAAAAGGTGTTCAAGCAAACCACACCTAATTAAACAAGATAAAAGAACAACATATTCAAAACACTGTATTGCAGGTTTCGGAAAAGGGTACGTCCCTCTCCGCTCAACTAGAACATAACCCCTTTGGCATAACGCCTTAAGCTACAACAATGGGGGTGGTTCCAGGAACCCCAAAGTAGTCCACGCAAGAGGGAACCTTGTGGACGAAACGGGAAGTGCTCCGCACTACCTACTTGACTAGTGATTCCTTTGTGAGATAGAGTTACAGGTTGTCCGTTGTGGCGACCCCAGTGATAGTACACGTAGACGCACTAGTTGCCTACTGTTCTTGAAGGGGGTAAAGTAAAGCCGAGATACTCCCAAACTAGTCAGTGCGACTTTTTGGGTAAATCGCGCTCGCTCGTGGCAACTTTGTAACACCTAGGATGAGAGAACCACCTAGGAGAATATACTTTGGCCAAGAGCCCACTTTGACCACTTTAAAACAGTGTTGAGTTGTGAACCTTCTTTTTGAGAAACGTGTGACGTATTACTTTCACCTAGTTTTTACTTGCCTTAGGGCGAGGCGAAACTCTGCCGAAGTAAGACTAGCATTTTTTGTCATTTTTTCTTGATTTATTTCCTTCATATTCTTTTGACACTTTGTTGATCAAAGAGGTGTGATTACCTTTGTGTTGCCATTCGACTGTTTCTCTCACTTTTATGTCCGTTTACACCCATCCATGTTTGCGGCTGGGTTAGTTAAACGTCTAAAGTGAGTGGAGGCATTTTCACGTCATTTGGTAGCCATTGTGATCTTGATACCCACGTCAAGATCGTCATTGTAGTTAGGCGTGGTTCATCACTGCGGACTTCTATAGAGGAGTTAGTTTGTTTGTCTCGTATCATTACAATTTTGATATTTACGTCTTGTTTCTTGTAAACTCGACATAAATACCTATATTGTACGGTTACGCTGCACACATTCTTAACTATTCCTAGCTATACTTTGAGCTTTTTTTGTTCAGTTTTATTATTACCTCGATTTCAAAAGGTGTTAGGAACTACCATTTGTGTGTGTTATATCAATAACACCTCGATATCAATACTCCACTTTCTTGCAAAGTGGGTTAACAAATCTTGGTGATATTGTTGTGTCATTCGCAAATCGTAATTGACACTTTTTGAGATATAGGTCTTAATCAGACTTGAGCTTGCTCATCGTATATCTTGATTGGGAGATCGCATTTAACTTCATGTATTTACTTACGTTTTGTTCATTCCTTTGAACTTGGCATAAGTGGAGACATCTTGTTAATCATCTGGCGTCGTAAATTACTTTAAAACATAATCTAGGAGGTACTTCATTTGATTAAGTTTTGATACCAAACGATTCTTTCATTGGTGACTTTATGATTCTATCACATTGGTATTCTCACACTGTTAATTTACTCTTAACACATACATCTTGTGTTTCACTTAGGGGTAGTCATTGAATTTTGAACAAATCTACAACTTACCTTAGTGAAACTTATCACGAAAACATGGCTCCTAAGACGCGTCTAGGGTTAAAGAAACAAACATATGAGGAACAACAGGTGCAAGCTTGGGAAACCTCTAACAGACAAGGGTCAAACCCATTTATCGGACACGATCTAGGACCACTATTTTCTGCAGAAAAGGAAACAGAAGAGATGGTCGATCATAGTGGAAATGAATTAGAATCACCACACGCAAACTTTGATTTTGACCCCACTCTACTAGATGAGTTTCTCCTTAGAAACAAAGATAGAGTTTTGGCACGGGTCATGGAATTAGGGGCCAAATTGCCCATTGAGAAGGAACCAATACTACAAACAAATGACACTACTAAGGAGGAACACCCCCTTATCAATATGGAAGATATTTTAACAGGCGGACATGCTTCCACTTCTTATGTAGAAAATGATAAAGTGGTAGGGCATAGAATACCCCTCATCAAAGTGCCACGAAGAAACATGATAGAACATGAGACAGGGGAAGAACCTCCACAATACGAAGAGGAGGAACCTTTAGAAGAAGAAGACACAAACCAAGTCACAATCCAACAACAACTCAATAACTTAAGCTGACAACTAGCTTTGCTTACTTTCCAAGTACAGAAAGACACAAACAAGAATGTTCAAAAGTCAAAGCCTAAGTTTAGGATCCACGAACTCCATCGAGAAAACCAAGGAGAAGAAGACACAGGGTATCATCATGTACACATCCCCGTTTCTCCCACTAAAGAACAATTACTCGCACAAGAAGTACAATCTATGAAAGCAACACTTGCGAGCATACAAGAAAGCAATATAGGGAGTATTAGGAAATACCAATACGAAGAACTATGCCCCTATCCTTTTGACAAGACAATGACCCTTCAACCCTTTCCAAAGAAATTTGATATGCCAAAGTTCGACAAATACAAAGGAAAGGGAGACCCAAGGGATCATGTTAAAGATTTCTACATGGCATGTCAAGAGGTGTCTTATAGTGATAATTACCTCATCAGACTTTTTCCTAAGAGTCTCGGAGGTCAAGCATTAGAATGGTTTACGCGCTTGCCACGAGGATCAATTTTCACCTGGCCAGAATTGGCGGAAAGATTCGTGCGTCATTTCTCATATAACATAGAGAGTGACGTCACCATGGCAGACTTGTGCAGCACAAAACAACGCCCAAATGAGACCTTCGCCAGCTTCCTCCAACGATGGAGAGGGATAGCTAGTCGCTTCCCTTGTGCTTTCCTTGAGAAGCAGCTAGTCAGTATTTTCGTCCCTAATCTCAACCCAGATATAGCTTTCCACCTCCAAATGCATTGTGTCCGCACCTTTGAGGAGGTTATCGAGAAAGGGATTCAAATAGAAAAGGCTCTCATTGCCAAAGGCACCCTCAAAACCCAATCTAAATACAACCAAAGTGTCAAACCCGCTAAAAAGCCAAAGATCTTTAACAAAAACAAAAACGTGGTGGGAGACGGAATCACTGATTCCAAACGTGTTCAAACGGTCCAAACCAGTCAACCTTTTAAACTGACCAAGGGCCCAATTCAACCACCACCAAAGCGAAGACATTCACCTCCCTCAATGAGACGTTGTCTGTCATACTAAAACAGTTGGATGCAGCCCACATGATGACCTATCCTACAACACAACCGTTCGATGACAACACTCCTAAACCTTCATGGTATAAGGAGCATGAATACTGCGAAATGCATCGCGTTAAAGCTCATAAAACAGACAAATGTTTGCGACTTCGCCACTATATTCAAGACCTCATTGACAACGGGGAGATAGAGGCGGATAACCCTAGCCACATGCAAACACCTAACAAGAAAATGGGGATTTATAAGGAACCATTCCCCAAGCATGATAAGTCGGAAAAGGAAAAAACCGGATCGGGGAGAGTCATCCCAAACCTATAAAGCCACGAATTACTTGTATACCAAGAGAGATAACAATCATTACGATTCACTTATCGGATGTATTCGCTCCCCTACTGACCGTGTCAATACCATCCGGATCAAGGGAAAGGACTGCGCTGCGGTAACAAGGCGTGCCCGCCTCGTGATTCCAGAACCCTCTCTGTTGACCCCACAAACTGGTAAATATAACCTTTTAGAACAACTTGAGAAGACACCTGCTAAGATCTCGATCTTAGATCTTCTCAAGATATCCAATGTGCATAAGGAAATTTTGTATCAAACTCTTCAGGGGTCGGGAGTGCCTTTAGAAGTTGATCCTGCATACCTTCAAGCCGCGGTGGCAAATATTACACCCAGTGAGCATCTCACTTTCAACCATAGGGAGGTCCCTACTGAGAATCCTACACATAATCTTCCCTTATACCTTGAGGTAGTTGTCACCCGCAGGAAAATCAAACGGGTGCTTGTGGACAATGGATCAGGATTGAATATTTGCACGCTTAAGTTGGTCAAACAATTGGGACATACAGAGGTAGATCTTGAGTCCCATATCATCACTATCACCGCATACGACAACGCGGAAAGAGAGTCAACAGGCACCATTACGTTGCCAATGGAGGTGGGCCCCACTTGCCATCAGACAAAGTTTCACGTCTTAGACTTGGAACTTCCATATAATATGCTTCTAGGCCGACCATGGATCCATGCCATGCAAGCAGTGCCATCAACATTTCATCAATGCATCAAGCTGAAGCATGAGGGACATACAATAAAAATACCAGGAGACTCAGAGCCCTTTGCTCATTGTAGAGCTCTTAATAGCTTTGCACGAAAGGGTACATATGCATGTCCCTCCACAGATATAGTTGTCCCTCTTCATTCTGAGGCCATGGAATCTCGAGTAGATTCAAATTCTCTTCGTTCTTGCACTCATGGGGCATCTACTTCAACATCTCCATTTAATTCATGGGAGATGAAAATTCTGGAATATGGCTATGGGGAGTATAATGTACAACAAGCACTCTTGGTTTCAGACCTCTCCTTGTTGCCCAAGACTAGAGGTCGACCCAACTACTGCTTCAAGAGACCTAGAGAGGAACATACTATTGGGTCGTTCCTACCTGGAGGCTTGTTAGCTGAGGAAAAATTACTTGATCCACCTACTACTTGGGTCCCTGAGGACACTCAGCCATCTTGTTATCAAACCCCAGAATATGAAAAATCTAGCAGAATGATGTACTCCATGGGCTACAAAGGCCTAGGATGTGGGAGGAATGAACAAGGACAAAGAGAACCAGTCCCTCTTCCACATTTCAAAACAGAAAGATATGGCATTGGGATTCACCCTTATGGAGCACACCCCAACGATCAAGATGCGACTTGTTCTGAGCATGAGGATAGCTCTGATTATCTAGACAGCGATACGGATTCCTGTTGTAGCCAATATGAGGATCTGGCCTCCACGAACCTTTTCATGAATAATGTTGTCCTAACCATCACTCCCAATGAACCAACCCTTGACCTTGTATACCCCTCCCTTGTTGAATGGGACCAACAACGTCACGTGCCACTAGATTTATTCAAGAATGACGAGGCTATTGCAGAATTCATGGGCATAAGGGATACAATTCCCATTGGAGATCACAAGAAGGGTTTCTTTATCGACTTAGACACCTGCGCCTACTTCGGCGAGGAGGCTGAACTTCGTGGTCAGTAAAATTTAAATAAAAGCGAGGGCAAGAGTTCTAAAGAAAAGCCTCAGAAAAAATCAAAGTCCAAGTCACACAGTGAAAACCTCTTTGAGGCATTGGCTGACAAACAAATAAGAAAATCAAAGGACAAACAAAGTGACCACACCAGGGATGAAAATCTCGTAGAGACATCCTTGGATGAAGATATCAACCTACCTCCCGATCCCACGCGTATGGAGGATTTATCAAAATTGTTAGTTGAAGAAACCATTGATGTCAATATTGGTACTGAAGAAGATCCCAAGATAGTAAAATTGAGAGCATCACTCTCAGCCAGAGAACAAAAGACGTTCACTATGCTACTGCGAGAGTTTATTGATGTGTTCGCATGGTCTTACAAAGACATGCCCGGCTTAGATCCAACTTTGGTCGTGCATAACTTGGTTGTGCACGCAGACGCTAAGCCTATCAAACAGAAGCTTCGAAAGATGCACCCAAGAGTGGCCTTGTTAGTTAAAGAAGAGTTGGAAAGGTTGCTTGCAGCAGGATTCATCAGGCCAATTGATTATTCTGAATGGATATCGAACATTGTTCCTATCCAGAAGAAACCTATTGGTATCCGAATTTGCACAGATTTTAGGGACATCAATAAAGCTTGCCCTAAAGATGACTTTCCGTTGCCCAACATTGACATGATTGTTGACTCCACCGCAGGGTATGAAATGCTATCACTTATGGATGGCTTTTCGGGTTATAATCAAATTAAGATCGCTAAGGAAGACCAACACAAAACAGCTTTCATAACTCCTTGGGGCACCTTCTGTTATTAGGTGATGCCATTCGGCCTTAAGAATGCGGGAGCAACTTATCAGCGGGCCATGACAGTAATATTTCACGATATGATTCATGACATCATGGAAGACTATGTAGACGACATCCTGGGAAAGTCCAAAACAAGAGAGGAACATCCTATCATTTTGCGGCGTATCTTTGAACGCCTACATGAATACAAAGTCAGGCTAAATCCAAAGAAGTGTGTCTTTTTTGTGCTATCTGGGAAACTATTAGGCTTCATCGTGTCAAGACGAGGTATTGAGGTAGACCCTGCTAAAGTATCTGCCATCACAGAAATGCCTCCACCTGAGAATATCAAGCAACTGCGTAGCTTGCAAGGGAAAATTCAAGCCATTCACCGCTTTATCTCCCAGCTTGCAGATAAATGTCACTCATTCACTCATTTGCTTAAGAAGGACATCACTTTCATTTGGGGACCTGAGCAACAACAAGCCTTTGCTTTGCTTAAACAGTACCTGGCTAATCCACCTGTCCTCATGCCTCCCACTCTGGGAGAACCACTTTTGCTCTATATTTCCGCTACGCAATATGCTATTGGTGCACTGCTTGCCCAATATGACCTTAGCCATAAAGAGAAAGCAGTGTACTATCTGAGTCGCACCCTCATCGCCTATGAATGTAATTATCCTCAGATTGAGAAGGCTTGCTTGGCTGTTGTTTTTACCTTTCAAAAACTTCGCCATTACCTGCTAAATACTAAGACCAAGCTCATATCCAAGGTCGACCCACTCAAGTATTTGTTGTCCAAACCTGCCCTCACAGGTAGAATGGCTAATTGGATCATTCTACTCAGTGAGTTTGATATAGAATTTGTCCATCAAAAATCAATTAAAGGACAAGTACTTGCTGACCAGCTAGCGGAAGCACCTTTGCAAAGCATAGAACCTTTGAGTCTGGATCTGCCAGATGCATCTTTGCTCTACATTGAAGAATCTATCGTATGGCAGATACATTTTGATGGATCTTTTACGTTTCATGGTTCAGGTGCAGGAGTGGTCCTTATTACTCCTTCAGGTGATCCTATACCACAGGCTTTCCGCCTGGCCTTCCCTTGCACAAACAACATTGCGGAATATGAAGCACTCATTGCAGGGATGAAGCTAGCCATCAAGTGGAATATTCAACATGTGAAGGTTGTAGGTGATTCACAGCTAATCATCAAACAGGTTAATGATGAGTATAAAGTTAAGGATGACAAGCTCATACCTTATAAGAAGTTGGTGGAAACTCTGAAGGAGTATTTTGTGCGCATTACCTTTGAGCAAATCCCAAGAGCGCAGAATAGATCGGCAGATGCTATGGCAACGGTGGGATCTATGCTTCGTATTCCGCCAGGGAACAATGATATGCCATTCTTCGTAGAAAATCTACGCCAGCCCGCGTATGACATGCTAGAATCTTGCTTGGCTTGTGAGGTTGTTGGTCCCCATTCACCATGGTATGAACCCATTTTCACCTATCTTAAGGACAGTACATTCCCTCCCGAAATCTCCCGCTCTGAAAAGCAGAGCCTAATTCGCCAGATAGCCCGTTACACCCTGTTAGGAGGTACACTTTATCGTCATGGCTACGATGGGAATCTGTTACGTTGTCTGGATGTGCCGGAGTCAATCCAGGCAATTAAAGAAGTACACGAAGGAGTATGCGGAGCACATACAAACGGAATGGTCTTGGCTAAGAAACTGTTAAGAGTAGGTTACTATTGGCCCACCATGGAAACTGATTGTTGTAATTATGTTAGAAAATGTGTGCTATGCCAAAAGTATGGAAATTTCATCCATGCTACATCGCAACCATTACAACCAATCACTACCCCGTGGCCATTCTCCAAGTGGGGACTTGATCTAATAGGGAAGCTTACTCCTACCTCATCTGATGGTCATACACATATCATCACAGCTACAGAATACTTCACAAAATGGGTGGAGGCTGTCCCTTTAACCTATGTCACAGGAGCACAGATTTCTAAATTCATCATTAATCACATTATTTACCGATATGGTATCCCTGCAGCCATTTTCACAGATAATGGGAAGTCATTTAAGAACAAAACTGTGAAAGGTCTTTGCCAACGGTTCCAAATCAGATTGAAATGGTCCACGCCATATTACCCTCAGGGTAATGGACAAGCTGAGGCAACAAACAAGACTTTGGTAAGGATAATGGAGAAGATGGTTAGCAAAACTGGTCGAAACTGGCACCTACAAATCCACCTAGCCCTCTGGGCCTACCGAACATCAATTCACACTCCTACGGGTGCGACGCCATATTCCCTCGTGTTCGGGACAGAATCTATCATCCCTTTAGAGATTGAAATCCATCCCTGCGAATTTCTCTTCGGGACTATTTGAATAAGGATGAAGATTACCGAGTGGCAAGATTGGCTGAGTTAGAGCTCCTGGATGAGAGGTGCATTCGCGCTCTTAATCACCTGAAAGTATATCAACACAGAATCTCCCGCAACTACAACAAGAGAATCATCCCTCGCCAGTTTGAGGTGGGTGATTTAGTTATGAAGGAGAACCAGTTCAACACCAGAGCAGAGCGAGAAAAGAAAGGGAAGTTCAAACCACACTGGTTAGGACCCTATGTCATAGTTGCCAAGTATGGCACAGGGGCATACAAGTTAGCTCACCCCAATGGTGATGAGCTCTGGGAGCCCATGAATTCCATGCATCTTAAGAGGTTTTATGCCTAAACA
Source organism: Taxus chinensis (assembly GCA_019776745.2). Lineage (NCBI taxonomy): Eukaryota > Viridiplantae > Streptophyta > Pinopsida > Cupressales > Taxaceae > Taxus > Taxus chinensis. The sequence goes on along the minus strand of CM034154.1, from coordinate 27,250,091 downwards.
TGGCACAGGAAAGTCATAAAAATAAAATCAAATAAATAAATAAATAAATAAAAGAGAGAAAACAGGTCGTCCACTAGTGAAAACCACGCAATTGTGGCACTTTGGACAAGTCCTTGGGTGAAAACCGGTTTCCGGTGCCTCGGGAGGATTCGTTGTTCACAAGCATTCTGTATCAGAAGGGTAGTTGTCTTTGTCCTGGACTTGGTTCTACCTTCGAGTTTTCCTTGTGCACACCATCTAGTCCAGCCTTGATCCGGCTTTCCCTTCTTCTATTCGTCTGTAAGGGACGTGGTCTTTTGTTATTTCCCATCTTACGCTGGGGGCAACTCAACGAATTCACCTTCTTGTTCATAAGCGCATGGCTTCTGCCCTTGTATATTCCCCACCTAACGCTGGGGGCATCCATGCTTTCTTGGTTACCTGCACATAGCTTTGGAAAACTGTTGAAAACACAAAAACAATAGAAAATTGTTTCACAAAACACAAAAACAATAGAAAATTGTTTCACAAAACACAAAAACAATAGAACATTGTTTTGAGAAAACACAAAAACAATAGAAAATTGTTTCACCAAACACAAAAACAATAGAAAATTGTTTCAGACAACACAAAAACAATAGAACATTGTTTCGAGAAAAACACAAAAACAATAGAACATTGTTTCGAGAAAACAACAAAAACAATATATATATATATATATATATATATATATCAAAAAAATCTAAAAAAACAAGGCAAATTTTTTCCAAAAATTCCTAAAAAGTAAAACACCCTACAAAATGGTAACTTGCTTCTTATGGCTGAAACTTGTGTCTTGCGCATGGTATTTTCTCCATATCCTGTTGGTTTGTCTTACATCTTCCCTGATTAATACAACTTGTGGATCACCGGATTCACAACCATTCACAAAAGCTAGTTGCTTGCTTCGTCTGTACTCTGGGGCAGTTTTGGTTGCCTGGTGCTGTTTCGTTGTGCACAAACGCTTTTCATGGACCTCATGTCCATTTTATTTTCCCCTTGCATGTATCCTTTCTTGGGGCATCATTTTTAACCCTTGTCGTCAATCACGAACTTGTGGATCTCTTTAGCACTGATAACCAAATATTTGTACAACTGTCTTGACCGTTGTTGGGTTGGATATGTGCGTTCGTACTTGTTTTCCCTGTTATATGAGCTTGTTTCCTTCTCGTATTGCATTGCATTATTGTATGTTGCGTGGAGTTGGTACTTTCAACAATGGATAATTGTTCGTAGTATGGATTTTCATGTCATTCTACCTTTGTCGTATGCTTATATTTTTCATAAGGACCGATGATGTAGTTCCTATGGCAATATGATGACATCAAATTTGTTCCAAACAAATAAGCAGCTAGAGGTTAAGCTCTTCTCTCCCCTCATCCATATTTCTTCTACACCACTTCCCTTTCACCCCTAATTCTCCCTCTCCTTGGGGCATCCTGCCTCGTCCCCATTCTTCTGCCTACTTGTCTTTTTCGATCGTCGATCGACTTCCTTCATCACCCCATCGAAACTCGAGGGGGCTTCTCTCCCTCCAACTAATTTTCTTCTATCTCTTCAAAATCTCTTCTGTCTACTATCCTTGAAGTGGCATCACTTACGCCACCCCAAAGAGGGGCAAATGTAGACACCTATAATTACGTCCAAGTAATTTAAATACTTAAATTGCGCTAATTATCTCCTTTCTCGCAAATCAACGACATATCGTCAAAAGCACTCATTTTCCCTCATATCATCATTAATTAATTACACTAAGCTAATTAATTAAGTTTCATATCCAACAAATACCCTAATTAACGACCTTCCATTAATAAATCACCCCTTCTACCTAGACTAGTTAATTATTATTAATTAATTAGCTTTCCCTTCCATTTAACCAATAAATCAATATTTAATTGATTTAATCCCCTTATAATAGCCTAAATCACACTAATATTCTTCTAATTGGCTTCTATAAGCTTACACCTACCTATTAATTAATCACTTTTGATTAATTAAAATACCCCCAACTCCCATGACTTGCTAAACATGCATTAAACCCTTCTAAATTAAGGTTACCTTTAATAAAGCAACCTTATCCATTCCTAATCATATTTTACCTTTATCCCACATTCATGAGAATGTGTTGAATCATTTATCCTTTGGGCTATACAAAGAGCCATCCACCTACCTTTTTACTTACACCTAAACTTTCTAAGAGAGTAAATGCAAAGCATATAGCAAAGAGACTAAGAGCTTGCACCTTGCCCTTTTGAGAGTTCATCATCTTGAAGAGTTAAGCCTCTTTCTTAAAGTGCTTGGGTCATATGGGAGGTGTCAAAAGGGTCTTGTAGCCCAACTTTGATTAGCCCCCATTCCTAGGTTATTGGAACATTAAGGACAACTATTTTGATAGCCATGGAGCTTACTTAGGTCCATTCATTTATTTGTTGTTAGAGAATAGAGGAGTTTAGATATTTAGCATTGTTAGTTTCAAAGTTTGTATTTATGAATGCTAGCATCTAACCCTTGTTTAATTATTATCATGATGGTGTTTATGCTTTGTTTTAGCTAAATTGTAGAACTATTTTAAGTGGTAGTTCTTGCTTCATTTGATTTAGCATTAAGCAAAGTATACATACACACAGTGTGTGATTAATTCATTATCAAGATGATAATCACGAGAAATCATTAACATAACACAAATTTTCCTTGAGCATTTTTGGTAATGATCATAAGGAAAGGGGACCCACTCAGCACACAAACACTATAAGAATTTAATATTAGGGGGAGGAATGGTGAATACAATCCACCTCTTTGGGATTCTCACCCTCTACCATGTTTCCTCATTGGAAAATATTTTGGAGCATGTAGTGCCTTATAAATCACCATTGTCTCGCAATTATTGATAATGTGGGATTTACCCAAGTACAACCTAATTATGTATTTTATTCTAAGTTGAAGTCTTTCACGAGTAATTTAATTGGATTATTATTTTTTATGGGATTTTTACTTTATTTAAGTCATCTCAAAATGACCACCATGAGTCGTCATGAACGTAGGGACATTTGTCCTCGTGTATTCTTGGTAATAATTTCAAGGCAAGTGGACCCACTTAGCATGTAAGCACCATAATCATATGTTAGTAGAGGGAGGAATGACGATTGCAATACATTACTATTTTTTCCCCACCCTCTAGCCTCTTTTTGCATTGGTAAAGCTTTTGGAGCGTGTAACATCTTATAGATCACTCTTATCTCACAATTATTACCAATGTGGGATTAACCCAAATACAACCCAAACATGTATTCTATGTTAAGATGGAGACTTCCACAAACCATTTAATTAGATTATTAATTATATATAGGATTTTTTATTCATGATTGTTTAAGTCATCTCAAGATGACCACCATGAGAAGTCATTAACATCATGGCATATTTATTTATGTATTTTTGGTAATAATTGCAAGACAAGGGAATCCACTTAGTATACAAGCTCACTATTAGCTTTTGTCGTTAATAGAGGAATAGTAAATGTAATCCACTACTTTGGACTTCTCTCCCTTTGATCTCGTTCCCAATTAGCAATGATTTTGGAGTGTGGTGTGCTTATGCATCACCCTTATCTCAAAATTATTACCAATGTGGGATTAACCTTATCACGGGTTTTATGTTAAGTGTAAGGATTTCACGAGTGATTAAATTATATTATTATATTTTTAATGGGATTTTTTACTCATGTGTGTTTAAGTCATCTCAATAGTATTATCACAATGTCTAGTCATTTACATAATGAAATTTTCCTAACACATTTTTGGTAAATTGACAAGGCATGGGGACCCACTCAGCATACAAGTTCATTGTAAGCATTTTTAGTAGAGGGAGTAAAGGTGAATGTAATACATTACTTTGGGCTTCTGGCCATCTAATATATTTCCACATTGGAAAAATATTTGGAGTGTGATGTGACTTATACATCTCCCTTGTTTGAAAATTATTACCGATGTGGGATTAACAAAATTACAACCCAATCATATGTTTTATGTTAAGTTGAAGCCTTTCATAGGTAAATGAATTATATTGTAAAAAAAGAATGATAATTTTACTTGTGTGTGTTTAAGTCATCTTAAGATGACCATCAATATCAGTCATTAATGTAATAGCATTTCTCTCATGTATTTTTCATAAAAATTGCAAGGAAAGGGGACCACACTTATCACACAATAACTATAAGTTTTTTTTAGAAAGATAAATACGGGTCTACTAGAGACACCTAAATTTGGTCTTTAACACATTAAAAGATCAATTTTGGAAAATTTATACAATCAACATATGTCTAACTCTTTAGAACATATTCCCTTTATCAATATACCCATCCACTATCCTAGTCACCTTCATATGACAATCATACTTACACATGATTAGCCAAGTATATATAAGAATACCTTTGAAATCCTAAACATGCACTCTTCAATCATCGGATCATTTTTCCCTAACCCTGGATGGTACCAAAAACCTTAAACAATGATGTTTATTCCCACTCTCCCAACAATGTCCAGGAGCCTCCAATAACTATTTTTAACTTTGGGCATCTTTCTTAGGTTAAACTATTCATGTCTAATGGGTCAAACTAGCCTGAAATTAATGAAGAGTCATGTATATGTGTAAATGACCCCTAAGGTCATTGATTACCTCACACACCACTTGTCCCTCTTGGAGCTATATACACTCAAATTTGAAAATTTATTCTTTGACATTGTGGTTTTGATAAAGCTTTTGCTAAAATAAACACACTCTTTTTATCCCCACTCAATACATCCCAAGATCTCTTATCCAGATTGCTTATTCATACACACTGATATGTCAAAAGATTTTGAGATTCCAATGCTTAAAATCCACTAGACAAATCCCAACTAATAGGATGAAAACTCCAGTTTTCTTATTTATCATCCCTGGGAAAAACTATATGGTTTGGTTAGGAGTTTATATCTGGTCTTGACCTATTTATATGGTTTTGCACTGACATATCCTCCATATTTTCTTTCAATTTTCACCTTCTTTAATGGGTTCTTGACCCCATCTAGGTCAGCATTTCTTTGATAATTTACCTTTGGAACCCTATACAAGAAAGCATAGACTCTCTCATTTACATACATGGGAATCACATGGCACCACATTGATACACTCACTTCGTACACTTGACAAAAAAACCCAAGGCTCCCTAAATCTCACAAAATCTCATGCATACTCACTAGGGAAATAATCACTACAAGTTTTAAGCATCATAGTAAGTCAAGAAGCCGAGCTATCTCACTTGCAAGAACTCAATAATCCCTAATCCAATTACTTTAGCAAGATCCAAACTCAACTCAAGCATTATCAAATAATTTTTCAAATCATAGTTGTATTCGTTTAGATAACACATGCTAGGTGGAGAACCAACATGCAATTTGACGCCTCTTTAGAGTAGTGCCAATGTCAGCGGAGCATAGGGGTGCCCATAACCTAAGTAATGTTTATTTTGTAGGGACTCCCATCCATGGCTATAGTTGAGATATTATTCTGAATGTTTAGAATGCTTCACATCTTGAAAAACAATTAGGGTTTCACAGCGACAAATAATTCCAAGTAGGTGACTCTTAGAAAGTTGTAGAGCCAGAATCCAAGTAGGTACGATACTTCAATACTATACAGAGGGCCCTGATAGAGTTGTACGGTCCGACCTGAGGTTAGTTTCCAGTCACAATTCTAGGAAGGAAGCATTATCAGGTTGAAATCTCTCAAATCTAGCAGTTTGCACACTCAGAACTTCCTAGAATCATTTGTAATCAACTAAGTGCACTCATTCCCTTGTGTTTTTCAAGTTCGTACCATATCATGTAAGTATTGAATGTGTTATTATGATATTTTTATGATTAATAATGGAAGATAATTTATCATAATAACCCCTTGTATCTACCCTTACATCCTGAGTGTACTTATATTCACTAAATATTAGATTACTCAAATTTAAAAAGGGTATAAACATGAACACTCATATCACCCAAACCATCTAAGATATCATCACACATCAAGAATATAAATATATTAAATCTTCAAAGAGTGTCCCTAGAGTAGTCCATTAATCCAAATTCAAATACAAAGAGGTTAAATTCACATGGTTCTAAGTATCATAGTCTCACGAAAGGATCACATCTAGATTGCACATGATTTTTCACATTTATGTATTCTATAGACACAAAATCTATGCACTTGGGTACAATCCTAGGTCATAAAGCATATTAATGTATACATGATTCCTAAATAAGAAAACTAGTGGTTGAAAACTCTTTTTGGCCTTTTGGTTACTTAATCTCTTGCAATTTATTGTTTTTGAGCTTGACTGAGCATCCTTTTGGCATTTAACATCTTATATTTTTGTCGGCACTTGACTGATTTACCTTTTGTCGGCCTCAGACGCTAACACCTAGTTAGGACGTAAACACCTTGGCCCTCATGTCCCTCTGTTTCTTATTTTTACTCTTTTGGGTCCACTTTCACTTCTTGGTCACCTTTTAATACTTTGGATCACCCTTTCAGTTGCCTATTATGAAGTTCAAACAAGGGAATCATATATATACTTAGTTACTTATTTCAAATAAAAGGGCCAAGCACTAAAAAGATTATGTATCGCCACCTAAGTTTGTAAAAAAGGCACAAGAGTGCTACAAAGTACATATCTAGAACATTTATACAAGGTCAAGGGTTACATTGCTATACATACACTACATAGGAGGGGAGTTTATTTTATTCCATCACACACATTTTACATATTCCAGATAATCTAGATCTAGCCCTCTATTATCATGCAACTTGCACAAGGGCAACCTAGGGCATAGGACAAACACACGCACATACACAAAACGACATGGATTCTGAGATGTAATATAGTGCATTGTCATAAGTTCACTCTTCGAGTGACCTCTGGGGTTAGTCTGACTCCCCATTATGCATCTATTTTATTATATTTGATGTGGTTTGTAGGCATGTGCAAATAGTCATTTTTTTTGCGAGTTACAGGTGCAATCAACAATCTAACAATGAAACTGAGGTGACAAAGAGAAACTAATAGTGAAGGTCTTCTGACCCTAAAAAGATCAAAACTTGAGCATTTTAACACACACAGGTGCCCATATCAGTCGTTAGCACCTAGGGCGCTATTATCCTTCCATGGGCACTTTTGCATTGTACATTCCTGGGGTTTCAAACCCTCATTGATCCTTTCTGATATTATTTCCAACATGCTCTAGTAGATACATAGTCACGATTACTCTTAGGTTGCACAAAATCAACTAAGTCATCATTCCCCTCTCATTTGCTTAGGTTTGTACATCTTTGAATGCTTATTGCTAGCATTTTACTATACTTAATCATCTTGATATCATTTGTTACAGTAAGTTACTCTGAAATAATATTTAATTCAAATCATATTAAATCATTTGGTAAACTTGAATGATCAAACCCTACCTTCTAAACATGTATCTGATCCTCTCTCTTTCTTCTGCATTTATGGACCAATCCTCTTACCCATCTTATGTTAATAAAACCCATCGGGGTTTCTTGCATGGTTATCATCATTGTTGAATTTATCCATGTCTATACCCTACACCCTATACGCTTTAACCCTCCAAAGCCCGACCCAACTATTAGTGTGGTCACCACTTGACGTAATAGGAAACTCGTGACTCCCCCCATCTCCATTCCACCACCTATTACCTCTATAGTTCCCACTGACACCTCCAAAGGTTATGATATAATTAAGCAACTAAAGAATACCCCATCCAAAATATCTCTTTATGATATTTTACGCAACACACCAAATTTTCATCATACATTAAAGGTTTCCCTACGTTCCATTCAAATTGCAAGTGACAATCCCCCTGTTGCCTTCACCCATCTTATTCAATCCATCAAAAACCTACCACATGTCAATTCATTCAATAATGAGGATATCCCTCCTACTGTCATTGGTGATCATTCATCACCTTTACTTATTGCAACTACTATTGGCTACCATCATATCCTTGAATCGCATACTAATCGATAATGGATCTGCTTTAAATTTATGTTCCTTATCATTTCTCACGTAGTTCAAATTCCTGATAGTCAGATAACCAAATCCTCTACCCTTGTTCATGACTTTGATTCTACTACTCGAACATGCATCGACACCATCACCTTACATTTATAGTTTGGACCTAAAACCCTTCCCGATTTTTTTTATATCATTTATACATAATTTCAGTTCAATTGTTTACTCAGTAGAGCATGGATCCACGCTATGCATGTTATTCCTTCTATGGTTCATTAGTGCATTAAATTCTTACATGAAAGATACGAGCATATTATTTCCGTTGACCCCGAACCATTCAAGTTCTACAGAATAGACCTAATCACTGCCATGTCTATAACCCCATTTAATCCATTTCCCTCCCATACTATTGATATATATGATATAGGTGAATCTAGTTCTTCCATTAGTTCTTATATCTCCACATTTGCCCCTTCCATCCCTACACATACTATTGATCTTATTTCCCCCACCATATCTCCCTCCATCACTATCGTTATTCTGCCCTTTATTGCTTCTCCTACCCCTACATCCACCACCCCTCCTCCTAATATCCTTGATAATGCTACCCAAAATGATAATGTCAACAACGACGATTCTGATGATGAGGTCGATATCGTAAAACTTACCAATGACAAGTTGCACAACCTCAACTTTGTTGTTATTGGCCTAGGTGCGTGTCAATTCAAGAAACCTCCTCCCTCTACTACAACCACGATTCCTTTCCAAATAATTGTTCATATAATAGACCTCGTGCCACCTCCTTCATCTCCACAGGTTACCTCTGGTATGCAACTCGATCCATTCACATGTGGCTTACTCATACACGACTCTTCATAGACATCATATCCCATTCGATCCTACTTGTCCTGACATTGTTTGCACACAAGAAGGCTTAACACAATTAGAATTCACACTTTTTGATCTCCTTCCCCCATTCTCCCCACATGTATCACAAATATGTATTCATTATTGTTGTCTATGGCCTCTGTGTCTTACATTTATCAGTCTTCCTTACACGTACACATCATTCCTCTTCACTCACCTGACAATCTTGGCTCGACTATATTATGATACCATCAACCCTAAGCATATTGTTATTACCTTTCATATGCCTTTTAGCCACATATTTGTTTACAATGATTCTTTCCTTGGCTATGCCCAAAACCTAACTCGTTGGTACACACATGATTTTCCTTAACCCCCTTTACTGATGAAGAATATGCTATGGGTATGTATAATTTATGCCACACAGGCTCTTTCTATAATAAACCTCACACTATTGCCTACTATGTCTCTACCCAATATAAATCTTATTGGTTATGACCCTGACAATGACGACCTCCTTGATGAGTTTACTAGAATCCACACCCCGCACACAATCAGGGGGCACTCAAATTCCCCATCACTAGTCACATCCTGGTGACTTTCTCTATCTCTCTCTCTCTCATGTTTCATACTTCATGTCTACCTTTTTGATCATTTCCATATCTCCAGTACACATACTTTACCATCATTACCTGATGACACACTCTTGTTCTACAATGCATACTTGACTGTTGAGAGCACAATTCCTAAATGAACCTCACATCACATACATATGTTGGAGGAAACATGGCTCCCTTTATCTACATATTTTACATATCACAACACCCCATCACTTTCACATAGACATCTGTTAGGGGGCAACGTGGCTCCCCTTATCTGCATATCTTGCATATCACATCACCTCATCACTTTCACGTAACATTTGCACATCTTGGTTGTCTTTACTCTTGTTATCTTGTATTATTTACATGCTACACTTTGTTTCCTATGTTAGTTGGATACTTAGTATGTCACTATCTTTTTCTATACACACATGTGCATTCACATGGTATCTTAAGGTGAATATCAGGACCTTTACAGATTGTTGCATAATGCGTGCTGCTTGAGCACCGTTGTTTACTAGTCCCATTGAGGATCCTGGGGGCATCTACCTTTGCTGCTCTCCTACTACACACTAACAGGTTCCTATTGTTATATTATTTACTACTTCTTGTCATTGTCACTTACTTTTTGTTTGATCTATACATGCTTTCGAGATACTATTTATCTTTCTAACAAGATAACAGGCGCTTCATGTGTAGTCTTTCACCTTACAGGATACTATATAACCATGGTTAGTCTATTACTTCTTGTTTGTTATTATTTGTCATTTTTTGTGGGCTATGCCCTGTGTGTTTTTTGATTGTTGTTTGTTTATCGCCGCTTCAACCTTTCATTGTCTCGTGACATTGTGAGTGATGTCCCATGTATACAACCCAATTTTTTGCAGAACCTTGTGTCTTCATAGTTGTTTGCATATAATTGTATTCTATTGCATGCTAGACTATTTTACACTAACACTTATTTCTAGCCTATATTGTTTGTATGTGCCTTAGTTTCTACCATGCACGTCCCCTAACCCCTACAGGTATTCAATCTATGATATGCATATTAGTTCTCATGGTCCTCTCGTTTGGTCCACACTCCTCCTACATTCGTCACACGCACCCCAAATGAGGGGGTAAACTATTGGGTGAACAAATCTCCCTTCCAGTAAGCGCATAAATCCATAATAGACAAGAATGACATAGTACGAAATTGGCCAACGACACACAGTCACAGGACTATTCGAGAATCTGAATTCAGACTCACAACACACAAAGCAGACACTAGCATGTTCGGTATCAGACAGGAACGGTGGGCGCTTGTGTCCCACCTAGAGAGCTTGTGTCATGGGGCAAAAACAAGACATTTTTTCAGGTCATCACAGTTTCCAGAAAGTTACATGTACGGATCTACAATATCAGACACTTGTCTTCAATTACAAAATTTGATCAATTTGGTTAAAACTCGGTTACAATTTAGTTATAAATCATTTACAGTTCGGTTACAAATAGTGACCTACCAATATGTATTGGTACTTATCATTTGAGAAATTGTCATTGAAGGATAGAAAAAGAGACCTCTCTCCCTAAAACTCTTCTCTTGGTGTGAGATCACCCAATAACCTCAGCCTTGGCATGAGATAACCCAAAAAACATATCACTAGTGTGATATCGCCTAAAAAACTCGTCTTTGGCGTGAAATTGACCAAAAAAATCATCATTGGCATGGTATTTTCCAAAAAAATCATCCTTGGCATGAGATAACCCAAAAAACTCATCCTTGGTGTGAGATCTCCCAAAAACCTCATCCTTGGTGTGATATCACCCAAAAACCTCATTCTTGGCTGCAAGACACTCAAATCCATTTGCTCGATGCTTTCTTGGTTAGGAATTGATCACTCCCAACCCCATCTGGCATAACATCTCCAAGACAAATAGGAAAAATTTCTATCTTATACTTTCTCATACATCCGGTGCACTTTTTCCTTAGCTACAACTTTTTACACACTTTTTACTTACTTATACATATGTTTCTATGATATTTCACATACGTGACTTTGACTAATCTCTTGCTCTTATTTCATAGGTTTTTCCTTACAAGCAACAAGAAGCAAATTACATCAATAAGCATAAGCTCCAATAACACACTACTATGTATATGATTCACCCCTATGGTCTACTTCTATTTCCTAGATACCACACTTCACATTGTGATCACTTCACACTTCACATGGCTACTTGTCAACTCGACACGTTATCAACTACACTCATCTCTCTAGATTACAACGTATGCATCTTTTATCTACTTTATGTTATCGAGCACTCACTCAACAACAAAAAGTGGGGGAAAATATAGACACAAAATCTATGCATTTGGGCACATTTCTAGATCATAAAGCATACTAATGTATACATGATTCCTAAGCAAGAAAACTAGTAGTTGACAACTCCTTTTAGTCATTTGGCCACTTTTTCTTTTGCACTTTACTTTTTTTGAGCTTGAATGAGCATCCTTTTGGATTTAAACATCTTATAGTTATGTCGGCACTTGACTGATTTACCTTTTGATGGCCTCAGACACTAGTGCCCAGTTAGGACAGAAACGCCCCGACGCATCCTTGTCCCTCCTGGGCGCTCTTGTCCCTTTGTTTCTTCTTTTTACTCTTTTGGGTCCTTTTTCACTTCGTGGTCACCTTCTAATACTTTGGGTCAGCCTTTTAGTTGTCAGATTATGAAATTCAAACAAGGGAATCATATATATACTTAGTTACTACTTCTCAAATAAAGGGAACAAACACTAAAAAAATAATCTATCACCACCTAAGTTTACAAAAAGGCACAAGAGTGATACAAATTACATATCTAGACACATTCATACAAGGGACAATGGTTACATTGGTCTACATACATTGCATAGGAGGGGAGTTCATTCTATTCCATCACACACATTTTTCATATTAGAGACAATCTATATCCTGCATGCTATCATCGTGCAAATTTCACACGGGAAACCAAGGGCACAAGACATGGATACACACACACACATGGACAACTACAAGGAGTATGAGATATAGTACAGTGATTGGTTGTAAGTTCACTCTTAGGGTGACTATCGAGGTCAGTTTGACTCCACATTATGTATCCTTTTTATTATATTTAATTTAGTTTGTGGGCATGTGAAGGTAGTCATTTTTTTATACATTACAGGTGTGATCATAACTTGTTGTCCTGTGTTTTTGTAAGGGAAAAATTCAACTTGAAAACAAGATAAGTATACCCTAGTGTTGAAATGTTTCAATGTATATCTTCCCGAACACCCTTCCAGATCAATTTGTCCCTCATGTCAAGCATATCCCCATCCATGTAATGTTCATGTCTATGGTCTTAACATTTCCCATATGTTGAAGAGATGAAAACAAGCTCACAAGTTCCTTTTGAGATGGTGTCTTTCAAGGTGGATCTTTCAACAAAATTGGGAATGACTATTTTTAGCCTATTCTAAGGTTGGTGCATATCCTTCAGAAGCAGATTTGAGAGTCATTAAATTCATCAGGGAGTTTGTATTAATGATTCATATACCATTGTGTCAAGTGATTTAGGAAGATTTAGGAAAGATTTGGAGATTTTGGAGTAAGTTCAGCGAAAGTAAGTTTTTGAGGCCAATAGAAGCTTGCACTATGAAAAAGCACCTAAGATTGGAAGATGATTCTAAGAGATTCAGAATGATTTACAGTTGAAATAAAATATAAATGGAAATCTGATTCAATTCTCTACAATGATGATAAATTTCATACTTTTCTCAAGGACTCATTCATTTCTTCTCACATGACTCATTTTTTGTAGGTACAACTAGTGATCCCGAGATAGAAAATGCCATTTTTAGTGAATGTTTGTAAGCTTGAATAATACCTTTATACCCATCTAATTCTTCTCAAAATTTATTTTTCAATCAAATTTCATATTAATAAGTGCCCAAAAATTCATCTGGGATCTCTCGACAACGTCATTTTCAAGCTCCTCTCCAAAGTACAAGCTTCGTCCTTAGCCAAAATTTTCAGTGTCATGTGGTAGCATGAGGCTAATGTGCAATTTTAATGTCCCTTAATCCCTTTAAAAGGGGACAAGGGGGATATAAAAATTCATCCCCCTGCATTAGACCACATGGACCCACCACATGACACTGAGAGGATCTGATAAGCACCTTTTGCCAATTTTTAAGCCCCCATCTCCATGTTACGCATGCCCGCCACATGTCACCGTGGGGATAAGGTGTAATTTTAGTGTCCATTAATCCCTTTCCAAGGGGAAAAAAGGGGACATAAAATACATCTCCCCACCTTGCTCCTGCACTAAGTTCCTCATATGACCTAAAATCAGTTCCCTGGTGCCGAAAAATAAGCCCTTTTTGCTATCTCCTCCCCTTGTGCATGTTTGACACTTATCACCCATGGGATAAGGCAAAATTTTGGTTTCCCTTCATCAATTTCAAAGAGGATAATGGGGATATAAAAAAAATTCCCTTCTCCCTCTCTCTCTCCAAGTATAAAATCTAGGAGATAGCCATTTTTCTCTTTCCCCCACTTTGCTTTGTTTCTACCAAGAACTTTGGCAAAAAATTTCCAAAATCCTCCATCTAAAACTTTCCTCTTTCATTCATCCCTCCATATTCCCATGATTATGGTCATAAAAAATTGCAAATTTTTAAAGGCTTCAAGTACATTTTTTGTCAAATTGACTTCATAACCCACAAAGAAAAAATCTTCATATCTTGCAAACCATTGCACAAATTGAGGTGGGATTTTTTACAATTTTCTCCATTTCAAAACTCCTTCAAGGATAAATTTTCAATATATTAAATGATGCCTTATATTTTTAATGGTGAAAAAAACCTCATTTTGTGCCCTAGCTTTTGTTTCCTCAATTTCCCATCATTCCGGTGAACAGATCAAGTTAAAAATGTGAATACAAAGTCTAGAAGAAAAACCTATTCCATTAAAACCAATTTCATCACAATTTGAGGTGGGAAAGTGCACTTTTAAAGCTCAGGGACTCCATTAATGGTTTTCATGACATAATAGCCAAAAGGTAGCGAGGTACTTCTTCACTTCCTAGGGATCCAGTGGGTGAAATCTCTTGAAAATTTGAGCAGAACTACGTGATAAATGATGTAAAACTTTTGCAAGTGGTTTCATTCGAATCCGACACCAGGAAGACCTGTTTATATTTTTATTTAGTCTCTATGGGATTACCTACTAAAAATTGTAATTTCAAGAAAAATGTGTGTTCACACTCCGCATTCCATTCCCACATGATCGAGACACTTGAAAATTGGTGAAATTGACAAAAATGGCAAGAGTGGGTACTCATTATGAATATGCTAAAAATAGTAAATAGGTGAAATGAGCCAAAAATAGTCATTTCAGCACTTCACCCATCCCACAATGGTCTCAGTACTCACAGAATCCTTTCACTCGAGTTTCAATTCAATCCCCACATTCCTTGATGTGGTGAACAAAGAGTGTCAAAATGAAGAAATTTCCAATTTTGTATCAACGGTCATTCCATTCTATTTCACGTGAACTGCATGATCAAAAGGTGGATGATATTGGTTTTGATTTCATTCTTATTTCCTTACTCTATGATTGGAAAGATTTTTTCTCATGTTTCATTCATTGTTAGTGCTCCCGTGGTGGAAGAATCAAGATCAAGGTGGGTAAAAACAAGTACATTCAATTCTTATCATGTGAATGATTGATCATGAAATGTGATAGTGTCTCAAGAATTAGAAGGTTTCTCTCAATGAGGGGATTCATATTTCAGTTTTCTTGGTGGTCTACTTCTTTATTGCTCATCACTCCTCTTCTCTGTGTATCCAAGAGAGATGCAGAGGTTCATAATTTCAAGAGTTTTTCAGAGGAAAAAAGTGAAAAATGTTCAAAATGAACTTCATTAGAGCTTTCCATCAGTTTGAAAGTGTGGTAGAGGTCATCATGGGTCAATTTCCATCTTCATCTTCTTTAGTGTGGATCTTCATCAAATACGAAGGCATCTTTATTCATGCTTTGGATCATTTCTTCTTCCCTCTCTCTCTCATTTTTCTCCTCTTCTCTACCCCCTTTCTAATTCTTCAGTGTGAGAAATCATGAAGTTTTTCCTATTCATTTAAATGTGAATATAGTCAATATTTTAATAAGTCACCCTTAATTAATAAAGGGGGACTTAATTTCATCCATAGGGATTTTAAGAGTTACATGTTGTGGAGGGCGATAAAAAAATCATGTGGGGGTAAGTGAAGAGTCCTCTTGAAATCTATAAATTGTAATGACTTCCCCATTCTTAAGGGTTATCAATTTTATGTGTTTAAGAGTAGATAACTACTAGTGAAAATTATAAGAGATATCTAATTTCCTATATTCTCCTTCTCATATGCTCTTACATTCCTCTCAATGCACATATTTTCCAAAATATCAATGAAGAAGAAAGGAGTTTCTTTCTTTTCTTGATGAAGGAATTGATGAAACTTTGTGTTCACAATTTCATCTTGTCTTGGTGTTAGTAACAAGGTTGTTTTCTATATGATTATTTGTGATGATATACTCTGATTAATCTTTGCAAGAATTTAAAATTTCTACTTGAGATATTAATCCCCCTTCCTAATTTCCCACTCCCTTTTCCCACCTGCTCAGAAATTTCCTCCCTTACAAGAAATTGTAAGAATTTTCCTCAAGTTCATTGGAGTGTTCCTGTTAGATCCCTGGCCTCTAGGCCACCCACAGATTTCATTTTAATTCATGCACAATAAAGTAGCTACACCATTCAAGAAGAGTGACCTAGAGTCTTAAAGCATTAGCGGATATCTAGCAATTTGTCTAATTGAAAATTTTTCTCACCAACATAAACCTAATAGCATAACCAAAGTGAAAAAGAGTGAATAACAACAAAGTTCTTATGACCCATAAAATGCCAGGTTCTAATCATCTTAGCAAGCACAAGCACTTATATCAGTCATTAGCACCTTGGGCACTCTGGACCTCCTACAGGCACTTTTGTCTTGTATATTCCTAGGTTTCCAAACCCTCAGTGAGCCATTTTGACATTGTTTCTTAGATACACAGTCTCGATCATTCCCAGGTTGTACATAATCAGTTAAGTCATCTTTCTCCCTTCACTTTCTTAGGGAGTTACATCTTTGATTTCTTATTACTTGTGCATTACTATAATTAATTATATGAATATCATTCTTTTACAGTAAGTTATTTTGAAATAAGATTTAATTCAAATTAGATTAAATCATCCATTTTCTATTAAATGATCTTTCTTTCATGCATGTTTCATTGCAAAGTGTGAACCAATAACAAAAACCATGTACATATGGATTTTGCAATGTTAGAATCTACATATCCTCTATTATTCACCCTGAAGCTCAAACCAATAAGAAATATCCACCCTTATAATGTTTTTACAATGTCAAACTTCAGTTGCTTGTAATCTTGGTAGGTCTTATCAGTCATTACAAACTGTGAACCAATAGAAAATCTCCCAAGCTACTTCATGATTCACAATGTATGTCACTTTATAACCTTTTCGGTTGTTAATGAATAAGAATATTCCATGCTACTTTGATTTTTTACATAACCAATCTCTGCTAATATCTTTTTAGAACTAGTCAGAAGTGAACCAATAACACATCTCCACATTCTTTTGCATGTTGCTTTCCTTTGTAAGAACCATGTCAGAGTGTGAAAGGTGAGCCAATAAGAAGGATCCATGTATGTACAGTTCTTATGGGCCATTTTCTATTAAATGATATTTATGTCATGTATGTGTTCATTGTGAAGTGTGAACCAATTTAAAAAACACCACCTGCATATAGATTTCATAGTTCCAGACTCTACGTATCCTCTATTAGTTACCCTAAAGCACAAACCAATAAGAAATATCCACCCTTATAATTTTTTCACAATGTCAAATTTCAATTGCTTGCTAGCATGGTAGGTCTTGTCAATAATTGCAAATTGCAAGCCAATAAAAAAATTTCCAAGTTACTTCACAATTCACAATGTCAATCCTTTTATAACCTTGTCAATTGTTAACCAATAAGAATATTCCATGCTACTTAAATTTTTGCATAACAAATCTTTGCTAAGATATTTTTAGAAATAGTTAGAAGCAAACCAATAATACATCATGTTCTTTCACATGTTTTTTTTCTTGTAAGAACAATGTCAGAGTGTGAAAGGTGAGCCAATAAGAAGGCTCCATGTATGTATGGTTCCTATGGAATTTTTTTTGTTAAATGATCTTTCTGTCATGTATATTTCACTATGAAGTGTGAACTAATAACAAAAGACCATGTACGTACATATTTTGAAATGTTAGAATTTATATATCCTCAATTATTCACCTGAAGCATAAACCAATAAGAAAGCCCCACCCTTAGAATGTTTTCAATAAGTGTTTTAAAGATGTAGTATCCCATGAATGAATAGCTTCCAAGTAGTGTTTTTTCTTCGAAGAAGTCAACATTTTTAATATTTTCAAAGTACTTGTCTTGTCAATTTGTGAATAGAGAATGAATCAACAAGCTCTGTGTAGTTTCATAATTGAGTAAACATTGATGGGTTAGCTATCACTGTGATGACATTCTAGAAATTTTCATAGACAAAAAATGATTGTTTCATTTGCAATTATATATTAACTTTTGATCAATTACCTTCCAAATTAACCATTCATAATTAGAATTGTATTCAAACTTGTAACATTTTATAAAAATGGATTAATTTCTTGAAAATACACAAGAGTGGAGAGAAACATAACTATAGAGGAAAGAGAAGGAATGATCCAAATGTGCAACATAGATAAACATGTAGATCAAAGACTACAATTTTTTTGGTACCACTAGCAATCTTGGAAATTCTAAGGGATGATACTATAGAGCTACTATATGGTCATGAGTGTATTTTGATAAGGCATACCATAAGAAGATAAATTCAAACAACAAATGAAAAATATTTAATTAAATTATATCAAAACATAGCCATTCTCAATGGAATGCTTGGGATATTTTTGAATATTTTTCAAATGATTTTTTGATATGGTGACAATCTTGCATCACTAAGTCTTAAGAATGTCTTATAGTGCTAAGTATAATTTTTGGTCATTATAGTGTTAAGTATTCAAGTTTGATCACATTATAACCTTGATTGTTCTAGTATTTCTCTATAAGTAGTAATGTGAACAAGGAAAAGTTTGCAAAATCTATAGAATGAGGTTAAATAACCTCAAAGATTTTCCAACTCATCTATGGACAATAAGATAAGAGATAAACAAGGGAAACTAACATGCAAGCATTATAACTTTGACAAAAACATCAAAAAATAACATGTATATTACTCTCTACTCTTTAAATCACTAATTAAACATTGAACCTAATAAGATCAACTTAGCAATCAAAGGGGTGATTAGTTATTTATGGTTCTCAAGATTTCAAGAATGGAGTCTCACCATTAATGACTACAAGGCCATATGGTTCTCTCTGTTTACTTAAAACTTGGTTTAATAGATGTAAATGGAGACTATTAACTCAATATCAATAGAGGGAGCAAGTCTAAGATCAAATGTCTAATTATCTTAAAGCTAATACAAATGAAATCTCAAAGCTTTCTAAGTATTGAGTTGTGAGTGAAGTTGTAAGTTTGAATGGGTAGGCTTAGCCTTGTATTTATAGTTTTCCGAATGGAAGAATTTGAACTTTGGGTGCATGTGGGACTAAAGTTAAGCTAAAATAAATTTATGATTAGGAGTGATAAACATGCTTTAGTCCAGTTAAGATAGGTTTAGGCTAGTTAAACTTGATTAGCAATTGATTAGTGACTCATTGAGAGTTGGGAGGAGTTTGATTAACCATTTATGACTAATAGATAGCCTAGGAAGCAAATAGAATTGATCTAGATGGGAATAGGAAGATGGTTTAGCTAATAAAAGGGGGTTTATTAGCCAAATGAGTTGAATATAAGAAGACTACAACCAAGGTGTCTGAAATGGGCATCCAAGAATTGAGCGGACAAGGGTTGATTAACGAAGTGTCGTTAATTGTCAGAATAGGAGGAAATGTTAATTCTAAGCATATTTTAGGTGTCTATAAGTAAAACTAATAAAATTTATGACTATGAAAATAGCTTCTACATGTCTATAAATTTCATGAAAAATAAAATTATACAGTGATTAATCAATCAAAAAATATCTAAGAAACTTTGCAATGTAATTAAGAAAACAATATATGGAAATCGAAAAGCACTCACTAAAAACTCCTTAGACTATCAAGCACTTTCTTTATAAAAAATATTCCTCCTTAAAGGGTAAACCACTGGTATACTTACACAAATTTACCACCGACATGGGGCTTAAAATATCTAGTTAAAAATAGCTCAAATAAATCAAAATGTTTGTGAGTGGATAATTAAAGGATAAAAACTATAGCTTCCATGCAAAAAAGTTGATATTTCCTATTTTTAAGATTACATATGTAATAATATTTACTCTTAATAATAGGAAAGCTAATTCTTGTGCCTTGTTCAAGATCTACTTAGGTTCCACTAGAAGATACCTATGGAGACTGTGTTTGACTATGCTAAAGCTTAGTCACACATGATTTGAACTCATTCTGAATATAATCTAGGTCCAGAATATGTGGTCTCATCAAATAAGTCACTTCTTGTATGAGTATTGGGACTCTTCTATAGGTATATTTAGAATTTTCACTTAGAAGTGAATATTTCTCCACTTTTCTATTTATAGTCACCAATGCCATAATATTTAATGTCTTACCAACCATATATGTCTAGGCCAAGCTAGCACTTAGAGTAGTGATGACTGTTTACAATTTTTTCTCAAAGAGGGACTTCTAAATTAACATACCTTGTGGGTGATGCATAGAGGCAATCTGAGATTCAACTAATAATTCATACACCTTCTCTTCTATACCCCATGGCTCTATTATCAATCGTTCCATTATGGCCATCCAATCACCTAATTATTTCAAAATGTTAACCATACATATCTTTCATGTATTCAAGTCTTGGATTTTGATTCAGACATTGAGACAAATACCCATGTTTATGACAGTTGATAGCTTTTCCATTATGGAATTTATCTTGTTCATATGTTTATGTTGGCCTTGTATCTGTTGTAACCCTTACTCTACTACATCTTGATGAATTTGTACAGAAACTAATAGCTCATACTAATTTCTCAAGGACATTTACACATTGGTAAAAGTGTTCTTTGGCATAATGAGTTAATTTTGAGCATACAGAGCATCAAGATAAGCTTGCATTCTCTTACACAAATTATTTTTCATCTGTTGAGTGGTATCAATAATTGACTAGGGGTTTGTATCTATGACTTCTTCCCTTGCGTGTGCTTTCTTGGAAATCCTCAAATTTTCCTTCTTTGTGTCCATGTAGATAGAAATATATCCTTGGAAAAACTTCCTCTTTTTGAAACTCTTAAGGGTTCATGTGGGAGTATCATACTTTATTTTCACCTTTGGGTCTTCAATTTGTACCATTTCAAAATCCATTTATTTTTCTCAACAAGATGATTTGATGTTCCTTCTGGAGTAGTAGATGTAATTGTTGTTGTAGAAAGCAAGGTAGAAGAAGGCCTTACCACTAGCGGTAAGGTGTATGTTGTTTAAGGAAAATTTGGTTTAGTTTAAACACATCCCAAAATGACCAAGAGATAACTCATGAAACTCTGAGTGACCATAGGATCCTGGAAAGAAGAAATGAGAATGAAAGAGGGAATTGGAAGGAGTGGCACATGCATGTCTGATAAGAAAGTGTGGGAGATATATGGTGTGATAGGACAAAGCAAATGTGGATGAAGAGACTGAATATATTGGGGAGAAATTAAAGGAAGGTCAAGGAAAGAAGGATGAGGCTATATTGATGCATTCAACTTATCCTTAGAAGGTATTTTGACAAGACTACCAGATGATCTTGGAGCTGAAGAAGATACAACAGTAAGAGGAGTAGAAGAAGAAGTTAAATAAATGGAAGCAATGGTTGTAGGAGCTACACTCATTAATTTTGATATTTTTGTAGTAACTACAACAGGATAGGAAGAATTTACTACAACAACTTAGGCAAGACAATGATACAATTGTTGGTGATGAAAAAAATGGAGAAGAAACAACTGAAGAAATGGGTGAAGAAGAATACATAGGAATAGAAAGTTGTGCCAAAACAGGATCAAGCAGAGAAGGATAAATAATATAAGTAGTAGAAATAGGGGAAGATAAAGGAGGATTTCGATAACTAGTGGGATCCAATATCTCATTATCTTCTCCTGCTTCATCTTCAAAAGAAGAACTAGTAGAAATGAGAATACTAATAGTGAAATATCCTAGGGAAGATGAAATAGAAGAAGAATAAACCATCCCTATAGAAGTAGGAACTAAATAAGTAGAAAGAAAAGGAACAAACATAGGAGGTATAATAATAAAAATACTCACCATATGAATACTAAGAATAGGAATAATTGTTTGTGGACTGTATAGACTTGTGGTTGTCTTAAAAGAACTTACAGGGCTTGTCATTTGTATGCTTAATGAAGGAACAAAATGAGAAGGAACATATTTTCTTTTTGATGGAGGAGGCACACAAACAAAAATATTATTAATTTGTCTTGAATCAATACCATTATCATCTAAATATTATTCATTTTCTCCCCTCTATATTTCTACTCCTTCTGACCTAACTTCCATTCCACCAACTCTGTCCTGCTACCCAATAGGTGCATAAGTAACTTTGAAATTTATCACATTAATGGCCACCACTTGATAATTGACCTCATCCATATAAACCAAGTCATCCTTTTGGGGTTGATATTTTTAGCTATAATTGGCCATGTCACGAGTGTGCTTTCATAATTGTCCCACTCTTCCTACCGAGTCAAAAGACCTTATAGTATGTGTAGACACAAAAATTTGGTATCACCACCCTTCACCCCACATTCACTCTCTTTTCTTCATAGACATCCATTCAAATTTTGTATTCCCTCCTAAATTCAATTTATCATTTCCCACCTTTAATCATTTCATTATGTTAATTATCCTTAATTAACTCTAAACCTCATCTCATTATTTTATCCTCCCCAATTATCATTAATTAATCCTAATCATCTTCTATCATCATTTAATCCCATTTCTCATCCCTAAATCTTCCAATTTTTTATCTCTAGGCCATCATTTAATAATTCTACCCATCTATGGCCTTTATTTACTCATTTCAACCATCCACCTACTCATATATCTTCCCTATGCATCCCTAACTTGTCCCTATCTAGCTAAACCCTAATCCTGCTTCATTTGGGCCTCTATGCCTTGAGTTGGACATCATTCCACTGCCCAAATGGATGTCTCTTCGTAGTCATCGACAACTTACCTAGGTCATCATCAACCCTATAAAGCCTCATTTACCCCTCCTTGTTCAAGGATGTATTTTTGGAGACTCTCTCACTTTCTTTTGATCTTTCCTTCATCCTTAAATGTATTTTCAGCTACCACAACCATCTTGGAGTCCTCTTAGAGATCATGTGCTTCCATTTTCAAGTTTTAGGGATATCTCTTTCATCTTTACATGTATTGATTCATTATTGTCATATTATTATCTATATCAGCCACTAACCTCCTGTGCACATTCTATTCTCATCAAATACACAATCTCGGCCTTCTCAGCTCTCTATGTTTGTCTTGAGGTGTTCATTTCAGCCCACATATTTTTGTGCAAGGCTAGATCTTCCTAGGTCACCATCGACCCAATCTAGTTTCCATTAACCCAAACTCCTTTACATTGATTTCCTTGTTATCCATATCCACAACCATCTACTTTTTTTGTTTGTATTCATCCGGTATCAGATCCAGTCATTTTATCTTTCTATCATCCCAGATCCATTCAGCCAACCCCAAGTTGTCAGCGACCCATCTCGGTCACCATTGACCTAGACCATCTGTTCAGTATTTATCCTTAAATATCTAATTTTCTTGCATCCTTTATGTTTCTCCCCTTCTCATCCTCTTTTGCAGGTTTCTGATCATCATTCCAGTGTAGCACTAGCTCTAGATCTGCCATCATGGCTCTAAGATCTACATTTTACATCACTATCTCAATCCACCTGCTTCACTCGCCATTGCCTAGCCCTTAGCAGTCTCGAGTCACCGTAGACCCCTATCAAGTTTGATTTATTTCTTCGTATCTTGATCATATTTACACTTTCCTTACATTTATACTTTTCAATATTCTATTTATCTCAGATTTACTACATATTATCTAGATCTTGGTTTCATCTAATTTATCAAATACCTACTTTTATATATATTTATCAAACATGAGGGTTGACATCCATCCTAGGAAGATCTTTCTTCTCGAGACTGAATTTTTCAAGAAACCCTCTTATCATATCTACTAATCCAATATTTTTCTTTTGAGTAATCTTGATTTACATGTCACTTAGCTCACCGCAAAGACAGATCTTTCATTTACACCCATTCACATCGTCATTCCATCTCAAGGTCCATAAACCCTTCATATTTCGAGTTTTTAATTTCCTTTTAGTACCAGTTCACTGATCTAATTAGGAACAAAAGAACTTGGTCAACATTATGGCATGCCCAGTGGGACACACCCTTTTAAGGTGAGTCTTGTTATTTGGTTTCATTCTCATTTTCTTTCTTCCATTTCCATTAACCTTACAAGGAAGGAATGTGCATTGGATCATGATTGCTTTCTTGTTTTCTTTGCATTGTGGATTTCTTGGAATTGTGTTTTCTTGCTTATATATTTTGAAAATCAAATAAATAGGAAAATCATATTTCAAGTATTCATCTTTTTCTTAGTTACTCCTTTTGCATCATACTTTCCTTTCTTGCTTGTTTCCTCATTGAATCTCCATATTTCATTTTTAGATCTAAAAAAAACATTTTCATTCTTGCTTGAGAATCTAATTTAACTAGGGGATTTAACACAATGCATTCACACTCCATCACGCACATCCAAACCCACAAACTAATTTACACACCTAAACATCCCTTACCAAGTGGAACTATTAGGATTTCATCACCCAATAGGAAAGTCTCTGCAGTGTTTTGGACGTGTTATGAACTCTATATAGATTTGGGCCTCATGTACCTTTGGGTATATCTAGGACTCCGCAACCAAAACCACCTAAAACTATCCTTAGATTTCCATTTCGTAGGTTCCTTTCGAGCCCCTTGTACTTGTTTTTCACATCTAAATAATCATGATGATAAAAAAAATTATTGACTTGTTTGTTAATAAAATACGTAAACATATGTTTATCTACTTCATGTTTGTTATCACTCCTTCTTAGGATAAAACAACATAGAAATCCACATCATCCAATGATGTCCCTCCTAATAATATTTCCCAACATCTTCTAAAATCGATACCACACCACTGATCTCCCAACATTTTTTTCCTATGGTCTCGCGTCAAGAAGACCATGTCATCTAAAATGATCCTCATAGTGAAACCAATCCTTTGAGACCAACTTCACCTCTGTCTCCTGCTCTTCTAGAGTCTCTTGGACCTTCTACTATCCCTTGTGGATGCTCAGAGTTTTAGGAACTCCTTGATGTTAATCCTATCACCCTTTATGACTAATTATTTCAAAATTCCTCCAAAATCCCTAAATATTTTCAATCTACTCTATTGGTGGATCCCATTCCACCCAAATAACCCCATACCAGCATTATCCACAATGCATCCTCTACTTTTGCTAGTATGCCTATTCAATCATCTCAAGAATTGCACTTTCTTCTTCCTACATCTAGAAAACATAACACAACTTTACCCCTCATCTCCACTTCATATATCCATGCTAATGTAATCACCTATCAACCTCATCTATCTGAATCAATGCAAACCCATCAACCTCCTCTTCAAGGATATTATCATTATATACTTCCCACTCAACCAACTCAAGTATCCCAACCACCTATCACTTATATCCCAACTAACCCCATAGAAAATCAATCAAACATTCCTATTTCTTATCAACCAACTCAATCTAACCAATCTTATCACATCCCTATATCTCAACATCAAGCTTTATCTCAACCAATACAATTGTAAACTCTTAATTACATACCCCCTTATCAACCACTTCCACCTACACCAATGCATCATCAAACTTATCAAACATACCAACCATCTAACCCATCTACCTCATATACATCTCAAACTCATCCTTCAACATCTCAACCATCTAATGATCCCTTACAAGCTTTATTGAATAGAATGACTAACCTAGAAGCTGCAGTTTTGGGATCTAAGACCACCTTTTTATATGATCAAATTTGTGATGAACCCATCATTCCATCCATTTCTATTAATCATTATCCTCATCATTGAGAACTGCCAAAGTTCTCCAAGTTCAACAACAAGTAGGATCCCCAAAAACACCTTCACTCTTTTTAACATGATTACTACCTCATCACCCAACATTAGGATCTCATGCTTCGTACATTTCCCATGTCATTATCTGGTCCTATTTTGAACTAGTACAACAGTATCTCTCAACACTCATTATTCACCTTCACTCAACTCATGCAATTATTTCTTGAACACTTCTCACTCAACATTGTGCATAATATTACCATCACAAACCTTTATGTCATCTGACAATATGATGATGAATCTATCACAAATTTCGTTGCATGATGACATAACATTATTAATCAACTATTAGTTTCCTTTCAATAGACTGAACTTATTGAGCTTTTCTCATGGTCTTGTGTGAAGCACATCTCCTCAACTATTAAAATCTAATAGTTCCAAACCTTTGAGGAGGAATTCAACATGGCTCACAAACTTGAACTTTGTGCCCTTGAAAAAGGCCACCTTAATCTTAAATCAAACAAAACTAAAGTTGAGTTCACCATATCTACCCTTACTTTAGATACTTCTCCTATAACCATAACCTCATTAACATCCATGCCTATTTCTACCCCTACCATATCTCAACCTATCACATCCTTTCCTTAACCCACATATATATCAAATACACTTGTTATGGCATCTACACCACTCATATATACAATTATCTCAATTATACCCACTACCACTACATCCCAATATATCATATCTAATTCTTCATCAAAACTTATTATCTGTACATCTACACCCTCTTCCACCTCGATCATATCTACTAGCATAACCACACATATATCTACATCTCAATTTGCATGTATATCTATGATACCCCTTGAAACATTTATGATACAAAAACCCCCAATTAATACGACCAAAAATGGTGTTCATGCCCCATCTACAAAACCAATCATCTCTACACCACCAAATCCTAGACCTATAAAATCTAAAATCCCTTCTAATCTCATCAAGTGCATTGTCCAAAAACCTTGTCCCTCCTCAATATCCTCATCTCTGACACAACCCACATCATTAGGTTCTGCTTCTACAGAACCCCCAAGTGAAATTGTAATAATTCCCACGAAGGGTAAATCCTCACATCCCAATCCTAAGTAAACCAGTGTTACATCATCACTCTTGGGAGCATCTCCATTTATTTTAGGACTAGACCCTTCATCTAAAACACCCATCATCAATCAACCCGAATACAAGAAATTTACCTCTCTTTCTAGACCTAATCCTCCTTTAAAATCATCTATGTCCCAAGTCATAAAAACCAAAATTCAAATCACATATAGCCACTCCTCCTTCCAACTCTAAATTTGGACCACATGCTCTCATAAGGTCTCATAAAAGTAAACCACCTCCTTTGCCTTCATCTACTAAATCCACTTCATCTACACCCTCTTCTTTGAAAACCCCCATTGGGTCCTACACCGCAACCTTTCAACACTTACTCTAAACCTCTACATTCACCCTTCCTCCTATCAAGTATTTTGATCCACACACTACAATACCACCTTAATTTGATCCTAATGTCATGTGTTTTTATTGTCACACCCCAGGCCATGACACTAAGCATTGTAAGGACCTCCAAACTCGCATCCATAATCTAATGGTGGAAAATTACCTTATCATCCATGAATACCATCCTCTTTCTTCCATCTCATCCACATATAAATCCAATCCCCCAATCGAACCCTCACCTCCTAAGGAATCCAAATTAATTTCTCCCTCCAAGTATTTCATTGCAATCCCTCCTATAATCTCTTTTTATCCTAAAGGGATACCCCCTATATTTTTCAACGCCATCCATGCTACCAATCTTCCTTTCCCTCATGATCCTCAATCATTTATCCAATAATATCCTAGAGGTTTCATCACTACCCCTTCTAGTGATCCTACCCCATCTCCCTTTGCATCTTTTAGCTCATCCATATCTACATTTAAGTTGCCTAATGTGATGCAACATCTCTCGTTAGGGGAGAATTCACTCCTTTCTCTTAGTCCTCTCATGTCTCCTCCTTCATCTAACCATCCCATGGACATCAATGACATTGTGTCTCTTTACCCTGACTTCTTTAAATCTCCACAATAATTTTAGGACCGGTCTATTATCAAGCTAGTCTCTTCTTCTTATCCTCACATTTTCATCTAATATCACCTAATATTATCTAAATTTATCCATCCTCCATCTAGGATTGTTATCTCATCTTACCCAATCAACCTCTATATTGTTGCATCTCCTTTTAATCTCCCCTTTGTGGATTCTTTTGTGCCTCTCTTGGGGCACCATACCTCATCTAAGCCCACTCTTTGTGGACATCTTCATTTCACCATGGATGCATATTTCCTCACTATTCAAAATATAGTGCATGATCTTATTAATCTCACCTCATTTAATATTTTCACAAGTCATCACATTATCTCATCGAGTGTAACTTTAACATTGGTGACCTTGTCCTTAAAGAAAATAAAAACATCACTACTCTAGAAAAGAGCCAACGTGGAAATTTTTCTCTAAACTAGATTAGACCTTACATTATCACACATAAATACGGGTCTAGGGCCTATTGTTTGGCTTCCCTTGATGGTAAACCGGAAACAAAACCTCTTAACGCAGTGCACTTACGGCCATTCTACTATTAGAATATCTACCATCATGCATTTAGTCATCCTAGTGGTCATCCCTCCATCATTATGCATTCCATATTTCATCATAATGATCTAGAATTATGTGGTCTACCATCACTTTCCTATATGTGACCCTGAATATGGGTGCCACAACTCTGCTCATAGCATATTCCTTATGGATAGGTTCTTCCTTCTTAGTGAGGACTTTGTGATCATTACATTCATCACCCTCTTATTCACCTATTGGAGCCCCTTTAAGGGTCCACATGTGTTACTTGTACAATCCATATCCCCTCCTAAGTGGTCTACGTAGCCATCCTCGGCTCTTACCCATAAAAAGTCAAAATAAAATAGACTACTCCCTCAAAGGACAATTGCTCCTAAGAGAATAAAATGTAAAAGGTATAGACTGATCCCTCGAAGGACAGTTATCATGCATATATTATACCTATCATCCATGAAAATAAAAAATCTAAAGTCAAAAAGCATAAAAGTAAAGCAAAAAGTAGACCACTCCCTTGAAGGATGGCTACTCCCTTTATATCATGACAACAAAGGCTTCTCACATTGATCAGCCTTCTATCTTATAAAGAAAAGCATAAAAAACAAAAGCAAACATCCTAAAAGAGCTTACCACATCGATCATCTTTCTCATTCATAGAAAATTTCCCACATTGATCAGTTTGTGTCCCATTACCCAAATCTGGGGCATAGACCTAGGAACACCCACTAATGAATAACCTCTATTCCCATGTACAAGTCGCATCTAAACCCCTTATGTTGTGTTGATACTTGGTTTATAAGTCCACTTTCCATATTTTTCACATGATCATTTAGATAACTAGCTATCATTGGCTATGTGTTAACACCTGCTATTGGCTGCAAGTGCATTTCCTTAAGAGGATCCTTTTCTTGTTTACCTCCAATCCGGTTTGAAGCATTGATTCCTCGTACACTCCTTCCTATGATCATGTGTCATTTACCTTATTGGGTCATGTTTCATAGAGGTCACATCCTTGCATGTCATCCCTAATCCAAACCATGCCATCTATATCGATATGTTTACTTTTAAGTATAACATTTGTTAGCATCATTCATACTTGAACTAGTTTTCACATTCATAACATAATTGCTCTTTCATTGATAAGTCACATCACAAAGTATGTACATCATAATTATTCTAACAAATTTTCCACAAACAATTCATAAGCTATCACATCTATATCTAATCAACATTAAACCATCTACTCCTCATTCATATACATCATCAAGATCTGTAAACTGTACATCAGACAATCTCAAGCCCTCCACTCCTGGGGTATGTGTTGGGATCAATCCCCAAGCCTCAGCACCTCCCATGTGACTCACCTCTCACAGTGGCTGAGAAACACTCACATTACTCTCTGATGGTGTTGTGTCACCCCCTCTAGCTCATATTTCCGCTAGATACTCTTCGTATCTCAATGTCTGCGATAGATTATGTGTCACTATCTTCTCATAGTATCTCACCTCCACTTCTAGTGTCATATATAAACTCAAGGGCACAGTACCTAAAGGATCCATCTTTCCATCTCCATTTGATGCAGTTGGTGCACCACTACCTAACTCAACTATGAGGATCAATGCAAGATCTCCAAATCTATATCCATATGCCTCTCACTTCCTCTTGTGTTGATCCCTCTACTCCATCAACTAATCTCTCAATTGTCACAAATCCAAGACCTCTTGGCAAGCTTCCTCTTACTCCTATTGAGTGGTACCTCACTCTAAGCGAGCTAGATCTTATCATGTATACATCTATGCCATCTTTGTAATCTCATCTCCATCATTACCCCCACCTCCAGGAGCTTCCTTCACCTCCATGGGCACCTCCTCCTCCTCATTGTAGACACTAAAATTGGGTCACACTCCCCTCGGTCCCTAGTCAAATAACTAGATAAAACATACTCGCCTAACCATGGCCCCTTCCACCCCACACCGCTATTAATTTAATTAATTAAATTAAATTAATATATATCCTCATAATATTTATTATCTAATTATCTTAATTTCTACCCCACCACCTCACCTAGACACCTCATCTAGCCACCTCACCCTAGACCTATTCTTGGCATGTTTCCATAACTAAAAATAACTAAGTCTTACTTTCCTTAATGAGATAAGATTTGGTCTAACCCTAAAATCAATCCCTAAAATCTCTCTAACCACATTCCCACCCATTAGAAGGGAAGTTTTTGTTCTAATCCGCGAGAATAAATGAATTGGGCCAAAAGAAATCAAAAAGATCTACCCATTTTAGTAAACCTAGGGAATCCCACCTTAACCGATGCCGGTCACACCTAAACCAACACTAGTTAACATGGAACCGTTTTTGGTTACCATTTATTCACCTAAATAACCTTATTTTTGGGTTAGCACATTCTAAGAGCAAGGATAGAAAATAGAGCTACATGTAAGTAAAATGGGCATCCTTTCACGCATCCATACATCTAGAGCCATCACCAGGAATGATTTTGGAAGCATTACACTCACAGAATCATTCTGGGATCCACTGCTATGATATACAACACTATTCTTCTAACCAATAGCCACCTCCATTTAGCCATCAAAATCTACATCACAGTAAGTACATCTCTACTAGTATTGTCTATTTCAGCATAGTTAACTTTTGTCATTCATGTCATTAGTTTATACTTTGCATGTTCATTCATCCATTTCCTATTAGCTTGTAATTCAACCATTTCCCTTACCCACACCACCAAATCACCATTCTGACCTAATATTTGTTTCTAAGCATACCTGAGATCTCCACAGACCTTCTCATCCACTCTCCTAACCTCATTTGACCTCAGATCAGCCCCTGCCATTTGATCTATTTGATTTTCTTTTACCTTGACCATACCGACACTGGTTATCCACAATCGTCATCGGTTCTACCTAAACTGGCATCGGTCATACCCGACTGACGTCGGTCTCTATGTTTTATACGCTGACTAAGAACAGAACCAACAATCATCTCACCAGTTGACCTAAACAACCCAGAATCTGACCCTGACCAGTTCTAGCAACCTGACACCTACTTATTATTTAGATATGACTATAGCCTAGCCTTTTATGTTAAGATTTTCTTATTGTACTTGAATGAGAAACCTAAATCATATCATCTACAATAGGATTTCCTTTATTTTAGACATTAAATTGTTTTAAACCATGGATTGACAACCATATAGGGAGTATCACTCTTCCCGGATCTAGCACATGCTAAACAGTCTATTGTCATATATCATTTAAATTCTCTTTTGTGGTCTTACTTTACACTACAAGTAGTTCCTCCTAGCCAAAAGGAATTTCTCACGTTCAGCTATGGATCAAGAATTCAGAACGCGTGCAACAACCATCTACCGACCAGCATAAACATGTATTCCTCCTTGGCCCTTACCCTTATATGTTTCATCATTCAAAAGATAAAGAAAATAGTGAAACATTTTGGCATGCCCGATGGGACCCATCAGGGGTTCTATTGCATTTTCTTCATTCCTAGGTAAAATTTGTGTGTTTTTTTTCTCTTCAAAAATCTTACACATTAATATTCTTCCTTGGTAATCTTCTCTTCTTTTTTAATTGCTCTAAAGGATACATTTTATTTTGGTGCATTTAAAAAGAAACATTCTTCTTGTTTTTTTTTGCATTTAGTGAAAGAACATACTCTCTCCTATTCACCATTTGTGTCATCGAAATAATCTTTCGATTTGGACTTAAAATTGGTTGCATTACATTCTAATTTTCTACATTTAGCTCAAATTAAAATGAGGGCAACCTATATGTTGGAAGTCATGCCCAGCTGATGGTTGACACAAAGAATCGTAGAAATCACATTTTCTCTCCTTCTGTGTCTTACCAAACTTGCAAAAAAATTAAAATATACACATATTTCTTAAACAACATCTTACCTGGGAACATCTGTCCACGATCACATGATCAAATTGACAGGTACTCCCCATCTTGTTGCCTCTATCAAGTCATCATCTCAGAGGACGGCCCACCCCCGCCATAACATACATGAAACCTCTCCTTTTAGATATCCTTCTTCGTAGGACACCTTCCTAACCAAAAAATTATGTTCTAAATACACACAGTCAGTTCTAAATAGCATAAGCTAAACAAACATAAGAAAATCACTGTTAGGATTGTGCTTTTTTCTTAGCGTTCTTCTTGACTTGTGTTTTGAGGTGTGAGACTACGAATCTCCATTTTCTTCTTCCTTGCACACTCCACCATCGTAGTTAGAGTATTCTAAGTGTGTCAGGGCCCCATCTCCACATTCTCAAGTTTCTGAGTTTGATTCTTCACTTAATTTAATTCAAAAAACCCAATTTCTTCATTTGTTTCTAATTTCACATTCACTGAAGTCGGTCCAATGACCTTTGTCAATTCACATCTGACTGTCTTTGGTTAAACCCTAACCGATGTCAGCTTCTAGATTTCTATTTACTTTACCTCGAATAGCCTTCATCACTCTTTCTGCTCTATTTTTGGCCCTTAGGGAATCATCATATTTCTCCCTTGTTGATACCTACTGTCACACACAGTTTCCCCAGTACACATCTAACATTCCTATTTCATGCTTTGAGACTAGTTTTCTTCCATAGTGACCGGTATCGATTTTAGTAACTGTCATCATTTTTCCCTCTACCATCACCAGTCAACCTAATCGCCATCAGTTTCCTGTGTTTGATTTTCAAATCTAGACATTTACCAGATTCACATTCTAGATCCCATTATTCTTTGTTCCTAGTGTTTTCTGTGTCATATACAGAATATAGTCTTACCAAGTTAGCAACTTGTTCACATGGTGCTGACTTACAAGTAAGACTAACGCCCTCATATTCCACGCTAGTCATCAACCACTCCCACCTAGTCCCTCACCACCTTCCGTCCTATCACCCATGAATCCAACCTTACCTACCACCATTACTGCAAGTGTAACGAAGAAATTACACGACTCCTTGATCAGAATCCAGTGGCCTTACAGTCTCTACCTTTCCCACTCTTCCACCTGAGACTCTTTAGGTTAGTTGATATACAGACATGCCTATATCCATCTCTCCTACCCTTATTCCTGCTTCTTCAATCAACCCCTAATAATGTAGGCGCTACCCTCACCTGCTTCATCTCCAGGTAGTTTCATAGCTCGGACCCATACCTACAATGACCACTGTGTCTACAGTATCACTCGCACCTGTTGTGTCTGTTGTCCCCTCATCGATCCACCCATGCCATAGCCTAGTCTGCACCCATTATCTCCCAAATACCCATTGTAACACAACCTACTTGTGGTGTCAGTGAGCCCCTTGCTCCATTCTTGGCTAGAATTTCTTTCATTCCTTCTTCCATCCTGCCTCAGTCAATTTTTTCCACTTTTCAGCCCACTCAATCACTATCTGGAAATGGCTTCATCAGATAGACCATTTTCTCACCTTTCCAAACACAGGTAAAGTTATCCTTCTAACCCCCTATCTCATTTGTAACCCAGTTCTGGATCGGCAGACCCTCTATGTCGGTCCCCTATTCTCAACCTCCCTATTTAGGCATCACCATACAATGGAAATGTCCACCCACATCACAGGTGGCAATACCATGGTCCCTCAGCGCCGCAGGTAATTTGAACCCTTTGCACCAGGAATCGGTGGGGGCAACAACCTCATCAAGTTTCACCTGTGGGAAAAGATAGATACACTAGAAGCATCGGTTGAGACCAGCGTCAATGGGAAGGTCCCTCACCTATGGTAGTGAAATGGCTGGTCGGTGGACGTTAGTTCACCCATTTTCCAAAGATTCCTCGACGAGGGCGCATACCCTGTACATTTTTGGAAATTCAACGCCTTCCACGGAGCAATCGGAAGCCACCACATAACAATCATTTGCTGGTCTTTTAAATGGCAGGGTGTGGACCTAATTTCCCACGTCGATGATTTTCACTTCTGAGGAATAGTCCCAATGACATTGACAGAACCTGCATTGGATTGGTACAGCCCACGCGGACCAAGACACTCCATCTACTCATTTACATCAAGTAGCCTAAGACTAGCCGGAGGGTGGCACTTCTCCATGTAACATTGTTAATAAGTGTTACTGTTGGGGGCGCGGGGGGAATTCACCCCCCCATTTTTTCGAAGTGTTGCATAACTGGTGCACAATAAAAAAATCTTCCCATGGGCCCACAAAGGAAAGTAGAATTGATTCAAGGCCGCGCCAAATTATGTTTTGAGGGTCCCACATGGCTTCTCTATAACTTCCCCATCCAAGAAAAAACCCAAGAAGTTTTTCCAAAATTGGAAAAAGCATGAAAAATGGGCTCATTTTGGTGTTTTGTGAACAAATCAGACATGTTTGTCACTAGGTTGTCCGTAGGAGTAGTTGGTGCATGAAGTACATTGTGGGACGTTTTACTAAAGCCGAAAAAGGCTACAGGCAGTGAAAATTAGGTAAAAGCCCACCGACCAGATTTTTGTCCCACACGGTTTTCCACGGGAAATCTGGAACATAGGTACGCATGAGACGTTCAATCTAGAGCTCATTTTTTCGTAGAGTCAGGTGTCATTGTGAAAGATATTGAAGTGCTCTATATGATGGAATGTGTCCAATTTTTTTCTTTGGTCAGGATGTCGGTGACGTGAAAAATGTGGAAATTGCCTCTGGCATGAGGAAAAGAGCAGAACCGACATGGGACCACCATGGCGAATGCAATATGTCAACGATTCTTCTCACAGCGTGGTTGAAAATCTTGACGGACATGATAAGGAAAAGGGTAGCCCATGCTATTTGGCGATGTGGATATTTTTTTCTGGTTGAAAGCATGGGATTTCACGTGGACCTGCGTTTCTCCTTCCTGAGCCGCGGGTTTTCATTGTTAAAAGTCAATGTTTGACCTCCTGAATTGTCAAACGGTTGGACATAACTTTATGATCTTTGGGATTCGATTCTTCACCTAAGCAATTGGACTTTCTGGAATGAGCACGACATCCTTTGCTTAGGACTATAACATGTTTATCTACCTCCTTAATTGTTGTAATGCAGGGTATATATATTAAAATGGAAACTAAACATATTTAAGCTCCAATAAATTAAATGCCCAGTCCCGTCAAATGACAGAAAATGCTTCATGGCAGATCCTAAAATAAATGCCCGCACTCAAAAGGTCATAAATTTTTGTTGCATTTCTCAATGAAATCACATGTCAATTGGCACCATTGGAACTCATATTTCCAATCAAAAAGCACAATAATCAAGAAATCTACCCTATTAGTTTGATGAAGGATCTTATAGTGATCTCTTGTAGAAAATGTGTCCTTGGCAGAATTAGAGTAGGATTTAATTGGTAGTTGGGAGCGCAAATTAAGATTTCATAGTCATACATTCTTTCTCTGTTGCAGCATGTAGAGGACAGCATGGGGGGCCTTTAATCAAGAAATATAAAATTATTTCACTCCATTTAATACAAGTCTTACAAGTGGTTGAAGGACATATTCCATGTTGATTTCCATTTTCCCTTTCTCTCTGCTCTTCTTATTTTTCTATAAATTGGAGTATTGGGAAAACATGTAAAGGGAGGTGCTGATTTGTAGCAAAGCTCTATCCAACCATCCGTGATGTTGGTGATCCCAACTGTGCTATAGGACCTTAATCTTGGACTCCTCTACATCCCATGGTCACTACCCCTATTCACTACTTGTAATCACCATTGAACTGTGCCCACCTATCATGACAGCATACTAAAATACAACCCCTGTGGATCTCATCTGTCACCCATGCTATGAATTTCTTGCATTCTATGTCAGTTACCCTATTCTTAACCTCCCTGATTACAAGTGTGTCAATGTCCACCCCCTTATGCTCTTAAGCAGGTGATCCATCCATCATTGTGTATGTTTGAAATCAGTCATTGTGAATGCATTTTCTAGATTGTGGAGACACTGTTATCACCCCTTTCTAGCTCATGCACAATTCCCTCACTTCTAGTTTTCACATATTGGAATGAGCCTACTCTCACACCGTCAATTCCTATGTGGTGTATCACCACTCCCGTGTACAGTTGGGATTTCCATGCACTCTCTCCACTTGGTCCCTTGCAAAGTTAGACCCAGGATAGTTCATTTTCAGTCCTGCATTAGAGTAAATTGTGGCAGGTACCTGATTGCCCATGCAAGAACCAGCTTTACTTCTGGAGGACTCTATCCCAATGTAGCTAATATGACCTGCATTAGACTTGGTAGAATAGGCTACTAATGTTACTCCAATCTACACCGTGAGATCAAGTATATAAAGCTTTTGTAAATCACTAAGGGTGCTGTGATTTATTGATAATAAGGTTACCATGACTGATCTTTATTTCACATAATGGTATGATGATGAGTCTATCACTGAATTCATCGCTCGTTGGCACAGCCTAATTAACCAGCTCACATTTCAGCTACCTCAAATTGAGCTCATAGATCTATTTACTTGGACTTGTGCTAGACACATCTCACCAACCCTGCATAGGTACAGACCTTTCACACTTTTGATGAGGCATTCACCATGGCACGGAGAAGTTGGAAGTTCATGTTATTGAAGAGAAGAAGATTCAACTTCGTAACAAGAACATTGCAGTTCAAATCAAATGATGCTTCTTCATGTTCGAAACCCCAAAAAAAACATTCAAAACCTGAAAGGATCTATCAACGCTTTAATTCTCAAGGCTAGCCTGCCTCATTAATCAAACCCAACCAAACCTCCTTCTAATCTCTCCCCCATCCAAGCTTTCCAGTTCAGATGAGAACAATGAAAGTACACTTCCATAGGAGAATCTTATTCTTCTATTTTAGAAAATCTTGTTAAGGCTGGTGCCATTACCCTTCCACCTATAAAACCACATACTGGTTTTGATCCTGAGCGACCCCATGTCCACGCATGGTATAAGGAACATGACTTTTTCAACTATCATCGTGTCAAAGGTCATAGTGACAATAACTACATCACCTTCAAGAATATCATCCAAGAAATGTTAGACAATGGAGATCTAGTCTTGGATAGCCTGAATGCACCCACTAACCAAAACTTACATATCTTCAAGAAGCCATTCCCTAATCATGCCCCATCTTCCAACCAAGTTGGTGATACCTCAAACAATGATAGCAATGTCCGCAAGGTCCATGTTATTTTTGATGACATACCAGTTGCTTCCCAATTGCCTCATGTTCCTTCCATAGATGAAATCTTAGCCCGAGCTCCCCTACCTACACAAGAGACTATTTCATCTACTCCTCCACCCACAAAGGAACCCCCTTCATTCATTCTTTACCCATGGAAGAGCTTATAATTAGCACGTCGTCTTTAACCCCTCAAATATCCAAACATTTATCAGTGCCACCTCTCCTACTCATACAAGATGCAGGTCCACCACCTACACCAACACAAGGAGAGTCCACTTCATCTAGCCTACCCTCTCCTCTACCCATGGAGGATTCTATAGAAGTACCACTGCCTGTAGATGACCACTCACCATTGGACCTTCAAGAGCCTGTTGATCTGCTTTCGTCTCTCTTACCCACAGAGTCCGAGGCTAGCCATTTCCCTATATCTCAAACAAATTTTACGAGGATTGCCACTCGATCCATGTTGGCCCCGCTTACAAAAGTGTCATTTTCATGCTTGGCTGATCGCCTGGACTATGTTGATAGAGCCTTACTTTGGGGACGCCTTCTACTTCCTATTTCAACACAAATGTAGTTGTCACTTGTTGACACCTCCACTATCTATCCAAAAGTATTTTGGGATATCCAAACCAAACACAACCACAACTATTACAATACCTTCTACATGGCACCACTCATGGCCCAACTCACACCTCTGCCCATAGCCCAACATACATCTACACCCAAACAAATACCCTCGCCTATAGCATCTCCCTTACCTAAACCTATCCCTACCTTGGGGGTCATACCGACATCTAGCCTTACTCACCCACCCATCAAATTAGATTTAGCCACATCTTCCAAAACTAACACTAAACTTACACTGGCCCCTAAAAATAAGATCCAATCTCCTAGACCTCATACCCTAACCCCACCTACCATGCCCTTATCACCTTCACCCCTTCCGTCCATCCTAGGACCTCACCCCTTGACCATGACCAAGAAACCCCCATCCACTGGTAAACCAAGAACGTAACAACCCATTTCCCCATCACAAACCTCTAATATACCCAAATGACCCACACAATTTCTACCCTCACTCATGAACTTTTTACCACCCATACCTCCCCTATCATTAATAACTTCTTCACTACCCATGATACTTTCTTCTCTTTCAATCATGCCTCCTACCCAACCCACACCATCTCAGTTACCCACCGTGGGTAACCCGTCCTCCTCCACCATTGGATTTTCCCTCCACATCTTGTATGCCCATATCACCTTTACCCAAAAAGATGCAACCTAAAGCTAAAAATCCACTATCCTCCAATAAGGTAGTTAAACTAGCCAAACCTTCCATCGCCAGTTCTTCTACCATGCCCCTACCCAAGTAGATACGACCAACACCTAAGACCACACAACACACAAAACTAGTAGACCAACCTACTCCCTCTCTTGTAAAGACTCTTCCTCCACAATTAGTCACGCATGTACCCAAACCCATATTCACCTCCTATTGTGATCCATTAGTAGGGTCTTACGCAAAAATCCTAACCAATCTCCTCGAAACTTCTATCATCGCATTACCACCTCTTAAACCTTATGACCCACTCAAACCCAAACCAAAAGGGTTTGACAAAACCAAAATTTGTGCCTACCATCATGTGCCAAGACACGATGTAGAGAACTGTAAGGCCTTAAAAACTGCCCTAGTCCAATTATGTCCTCCCGAAGAAAATTTTTACGATGATGATCTTCTTGATGAGGACCCCATTTCACCTCCACCAATTTCTAAAGATCTTCTCCTGTTACCTACTCAACAACCAAAATCTCCACCCCCATAACTCTTTGATCCACCCCCAAGATTTGAGATTAACATGGTTCGTATAAGATATTTGGCCAAACAACCACCAAAATGCCAATGCACTCTACTCATTTCACAATGATCATATCCCCCACTAGGTAATTGTCCCTCATGCCGATATACCTTCCATGACACACCCTCTTCATCCACCTCTCCTCAAATTAACATGATCAACATTACCACCCATGCTTAGAAAGAAAATGGAAAGGAAAAATCAACTAGCTCATCAACCAACCTTGTACCCAATATACCATCCGCACCCATACCCAAAGTCATCATTTGAGGTCCTGCATATCCCATTTCCGACGGGGTCACACATCACACAATGCTAAAATAACTACACCAATCCCCCCTCAAAATGTCTTTATATGACCTTGTCCAAACCTCAGAGTCACATCGTCAAGCCCTCATGGAGGTCCTTCAATCTATTGAAGTCTTACCTAATGACCCCACACCTGCAGCCTCCATCTTTACCCCCCACCACGTAACTTCTATCACTAGTTCTTTGCCTTCCTCTATGCCTCCACCCACTTGCCAAGTGGTCGTCCTTAGCTTTTTAGAAGAAGAGATCACTCCCTTCCAGTCTGATGACCCCTACCCCGTTATTTTCATCTCTATCTTTATCGATAATATACGCATACGACACGTTATGATCGATGGTGGTGCTAGTATTAACATCATCTCCTCCCATGCATATAACCAAATGTAAATACCTACTAATTACATGCATGGTAACCCTGTTATGTTGTGTTCCTTCAATGATGCCATGACCTCTACACTAGGTACCATTGTTCTCCATGTCCGTGTAGGTCCCTGCATCGTCCCTTAACTTTTCTATGTCCTAGAGGGGGAATTCCAGTATAACTTACTGCTTGGTCGACCTTGGATCCATGTTATGGGTTGTGTCCCTTTGACTTTTCATCGATGCCTAAAATTTGAACACAAGG
Source organism: Taxus chinensis (assembly GCA_019776745.2). Lineage (NCBI taxonomy): Eukaryota > Viridiplantae > Streptophyta > Pinopsida > Cupressales > Taxaceae > Taxus > Taxus chinensis. The sequence continues at coordinate 27,209,500 of CM034154.1, read as the reverse complement.
GAAATGATTACACCATACCTACCGACCCCTCACCTTTTAAGACCTGTAACATGCTATATCAGCCCAATGATGGGCTTGTGTTGGTCAAGGCATTCGCCACCGTCACCACTTCACCTTCACCCATGATCCCATACACCAAAATTTCCACTACTTCTGCTACATCTAACCTTGGTATCCCCACTGCAGTTGTAGCCTCTACTGCTAGTGCCCTTGTTGCCCCAACATCTAGTGAACCATCTATACCCGGTACCCACATACCGACTACTAATCCCTTAAAAGGTGTTTTTCAATGCCTCACTTTGGGGCAATACCTCCTATACAATATCGACACCTTCCTCACCCCGTAAGAGTATGGGAATCTGCGTCAACACCCCAGTTACAACATCCACATCGGTGATGTTTTCCCTTATGACCCTCCTCACTTCACACTAACCTAACGTATGGGGGACTTGATATGGCCACCTATAAACCCAAACCTCCATCTCAAACCCAACCATTTTCATCTGACCTACACAACCTCACTAACCACCACTTCACTCACACTTTCCTCCACCGGTGCGCGTGGAAAGGATTTGGATTCAATTTTTATGAACAAGGCCGCCATATTGTCATTTCTTGTACCTATCATAAACACACTAACCATAGTGGCATTGGTTTTGATGCTCCACCCTCCAAAAAGGTCTGCGTCAACCTTATCCAGGATGAGAAATCTTCCCCCTCTCATTCACCCACATTACCATCTTCACCCATGGAGTCCATAGATCCTAAATCTATTCCTCCTAACTTTTTTTTTGTAAACACCATTTCCCTAGGACCACTGACCTATCAATGTGATGGCGAGTCTCCCTCTTCGCTCACATTCCTATATCTTGACATGATCGATGAAAATATGTATTCAATTAACATCATTCAATGTTAGGACAATGATTCCATCCTCACCTACCTTGGTGCAGAAAAATATTATATTCATCAGTCGTTACCCTCTAAGATGTAAACCATGTTGAACGAATTGACCATTAAAATCAACTTTAATACCTAGGATGACCCGCACATTCTAAATATTGGTCAATCCTAAGATGCTACTGAACAAGAAGCCTTTACCTCTTTCCTTTGGGACCATAGCAATGCATTTTCTTGGTCCTATGTTGATATGCCTATTATTGACCCAAAAATCATGGTTCACAATATCGTAACCATTCCTGATGCCAAACCCATCAAACAAAAGTTGCAGAAAATACATCCTTGCATTGCTCTTCTGGTCAAAGAAGAGCTTCAACACCTTCTCTTAGTTTCCTTCATTCTACCCATTGATTATCCCCAATGGATTTCTAACATCGTTCTTGTCACAAATTCGATAGGGAGACTCCACATTTTCCCATATTTTTGTGACCTCAACCTCACCTGTCCCAAAGATGATTTCCCACTACCAGGCATTGACCAACTACTTGATCTCACCACTGGCCATGAAATTTTGTTTCTCATGGACGGTTTCTCGGGCTACAATCCAATATTACTAGCCCTAGAGGATCAAAACAAGACTTCCTTCATCACCCCTTGGGGGAATTTCTGCTATCAATTCATGCCTTTTGGCCTCAAAAATTTTAGTGCTACATATTAGCGAGCCATAACTTACATCTTTCATGACATCATGCATCACATATTGGAAGATTATGTCGATGATTTACTTTCCAAATCCAAGCATTGAACCGAACACCTACCCGTTCATAAAGTCGTCTTTGACTGCCTCATCAAGTATTGTGTTCGTCTTTAACCAAAGAAGTGCATCTTTGCTTTACTTTTCAGAAAACTCCTAGGTTTCATCGTTTCTTCACATGGCATAGAAGTTGATCCTACTAAAGTCAAGGCTATTCTTGAAATTCTGCCACCCACTAATCTCCTTCAACTTCGCAGACTACAAGAAAAGTTACAATCAATTCATCGTTTTATCTCGCAGTTTTCTAATCGTTGTTAACCATTTCATCATCTTCTCAAGAAAGATGTGTCCTTCAAATTAGATGACAAATGCCATAAAGCCTTAAAATCCTTAAAATAATGCCTCCTCCAACCACCAGTGCTCATTCCTCCTAAGGATGACCAACCCTTCTACCTATATATTTCTGCCACTGACCATTCTCTAGGTGTCATGCTTGCTCATCACAACAACCAACACAGAGAGCAAGCAGTTTATTACATAAATCATACCCTTCTTGACTACAAAAATCAATATACCCATGCTGAAAAACTTTTCCTAGCTTTAGTTTTTGTCACCACCAAACTCCGTCATTACCTACTCAATCACAAAAGCTTTGTCATTACTAATACTAACCCATTACACTATATGTATGCCAAACCTTATCAAAATCAATGTGCCGCACATTAGCTTATGCTTCTAGCCTACCTTGACCTCAAATTCATCTATCAAAATTCCACCAAGGGCTAAGCTATCACCAACAAATTGACTGACGTACCTATTTCTAGGAATCAGCCCTCTAACTTTGACTTCCTGGACGAGTCTATAACTACCCTCTCCTTGGACGAACCCACGTATCAAATAAAACTCTTCTTCCATGGCTCCAAGTGTCAGCATGGGGGTGGGGTTGGGATTATCCTCATTCCTCTTGATGGTGAACCTATGCCTTTTTCTTTCAAACTTGATTTTAATTGTACAAATAATATTGTAGAATACGAAGCACTCATATTGGGTCTCCGGGCTACTTATGCCTTAGATGTTAAGTCAATCAACATCTTTGGTGATTCTCAGTTGATCATAAACCAATTGAATGGTATATACCAATTTTGTAATGAGATACTTAAAAAGTATAAGCATCACGTAGACATACTTTTGACCACCTTTGACTGTTACGCACTTCAAACCACCCCACATTCTACCAATAAATTTGTAGATACCATGGCCTACTTGTCTTCTTAGATACCCGCTTTTCCTGTTGACTCTAAAATATTTGTCACTATACAAAGGCTACAATCACCCTCTTATTTACCTCATGAATTTTATTCCATCAGGACCATTGCCCCTGACCCATGTGACCTTTGGTATAAGCAATATGCATACTATCTTTCCCTTTCCATTCTACCCGCTGATCTCACTCGTAATGGACAGCGTTCCTTTCTTAAAAGTGTCTCATGTTATACCATCATGGGTGGTCTATTTTACAAGCGTGGTTTAGACGGCATTCTCTTACGCTGCTTGAGAAGTTTTGAAATTCCTTACACCATTAAGGGAGTTCACGATGGAATTTATGGAGGTGACTTTAGTGGTTTGGCTATAACAAAATATATTCTTCGCCTAAGCTATTATTGGCTAATCTTGAACCGTGACTGTTGTGATTATGTCAAACATTGCACGAAATGCCAACAACATGCTAATCTTCATCACACACCTAGTCACGCCTTACAGGTCGCGCGAGACCTTTGGCCTTTCTCTCAATTGGGTTTGGATCTTATCAGTGAGATCAACCCCCATTCTTCACAACACCACCAATGGATCATAACCACTACTGAATATTTACACTAAATGGGTAGAATCCATTTCCCTCATTTCCACCAAAGCCAAGAAAATATGTGAATTCATCAACCATCACATCATTTTTTGTTTTGGTGTCCCTCTCCGCATTATTACTGATAATGGAAAATAATTCAAAAACAAAACCCTACGCAAACTATGCGATGATTTTGGCATCTAACTCAGTTTCTCATCACCTTATTACCCAAAAATCAATGGTCAAGCTGAATCAACCAATAAAACCTTGAACAAAATTCTTATGAAGGTAGTCAATGATACTGGGAAATATTAGCACACACACATTCCTTTCACCTTGTGGGCTTATCGCACTAGTTTTCTCACTTTGACTGTTACCACCCCCTTTTCTCTGGTCTATGGTACTGAGGTTGTCTTACCTCTCAAATTCCATACTCCATCTCTCTGCATCTCAATACAAGACATGTTTAAAGACGATGACTTTTGCTAGGATCATTTGGCGCAACTTGAGTTATTAGATGAATGTCATCTCAATGCTCTTGACCATCTCCAAATCTACTAAAAATTTATCAAACGTGCGTATGAAAAACATGTTCATGAACAAACCTTTCAGGTCAGTGACCTTGTCCTGAAGGAAAATCAACATGTAACCAAAGAGGAAAAAATTAAATGGGGCAAATTTTCTCCTAATTGGCTCAGACCCTATATCGTTACCCATGCCTATGGATTAGGTGCTTATCATTTGTCTTCACTCAAAGGTAAACCCAAACCTGATCCCCTTAATGCCTTGCATCTTTGACCATTCTATTGTTGATATCAAGTCCTCTATCACCTTATGTCTATTGACCACTCGTCCCTTGAGCATCGTTCACCTTCCATGTTACTCCTTTTAAGGGTCCACGACTCAAAAAGAATCATGTGATTCCCATCACCTTTTAGCCTTATCTTCAATATCAGTACCACGGCTCTACTCATAGCACGATTCTCATAGATACTTTTTGTCTTCTTCAAAGATGGAATCACATGGTCGTTCATCACTTGGAACCACCTCTTCCATAGTTAATATCTGTGTGTTATGGTCTTGTGTTCTAAAAAAGAACCTAATATTCCTCTATAGTCATGTCCATGACTTAAACATCTAAAAACAAAATGGGATACAAATCCTTGAGTCAAACTTCCAGCAAAAGATGACTCCCTCAAAAAGGGACATCTCTTCTTTATATATCATCACTGTAAATAGACTGCTCCCTTGAAGGACAGCTATATCAGGTCATTACACAAATGTAATAAATATCTAGAAGCTTCCCACATCAAATAGCTTCACAAAGACCTCAAGGATCTCATATACTCATCCCATATAGACTTCCCACATCGATTAGTCTATTAAAAAAAATAAAGAGATGAAATTTTTGTCATAGACTTTCCTATTTTCGGCATCTGGGTTCTGGTTCCAAGAAACATCCTGTCGTACATGAAGTTACACTAAACCACCCATCCTCACCTCATTTACCTTCTTATCCTAACTCCCTCTCTACTCAAGGACTCGCCACAACCACGACATTTCATGATCATGTGAATTTTCTTCACCCTTAGAATAGTCCATTATGCAAGGCCTATAGGGTCTTATGTTCTTAAGCCCATCTGGGGTATGTAGACTCATTAGGGTTCTTATCAATTAGACGGTTCTTTTACCACCTCTTACCATTCACCTTCCTTATTACTTATTGATTATCCTATACAGGGCTAGATCATCGACACCTCTATTTACAACAACTCAACCATGCCTATGACCTAACTTAACCATGCCTACGACCTCAACTCAATCATGCCATCTCTTACCTTTCTACCTTCTTCATCACCTATTGATTCTCCTATAATGGGACCAGCTCATCCACACTTATATTTCAAATAACTCCATCATGCCTATGACCTAAATTCAACCATGCCTATGACCTACATTCACCCATGCCTAAAACCTATCAATCCATTCCTCTCCTTCATCATAATCTTCCCTAGCTTATGGGATAACTACATCGGCCTAAGGTCCCTTTTCATTGGGACTATGTAGGTAGCACTTCGAGGGCATGGGGCCCTTATAGGTTAGCTTGGCCACTCTCTACCCTAACCAATTCCCTCTTTCCCTTTCCTATTCACTCTCTACCCTAGCCAATTCCCTCTTTCCCTTTCCTATTCACTCTCTACCCTAACCAATTCCCTCTTCCCCTTTCCTATTCACATTCTATCATCATTAGTTTCCTTTTTATATCAATGATTGAAAATTAAACCAAACAAACAACAATTTCTTAACATATTTACCATCATAACTTACACATTCATTTCATCTTATCTACAATTTCTATACCGTAATCATACATTTCCCTACAAATTATCTTAATATGATCCACATCATCATTAATTACACAAATTAATGAATTAGAAACTCAACCATACCTAACAAAATTAACTCAACTAGGCCTAAGACGACCTGACTCAATCATGCCTAAACCAACCTAACTCCACCATGCCTAACTCAACCTTACTCAATCATGCCTAAGTCAACCTGACTCAATCCATGCCTATGACCCGACTCCATCATGTCTAAATCAACCTGACTCTATCATGCATAAACTGGCCTAAATCCACCATGCCTACATGACCTTGACTCTATCATTCCTAATCCACTTGATTTCCACCTAAATATATATAACAATGAAAATTAACACATGTATACCATCCATACTATAAACACCATCATCTATAAATCAGATAGTCTGTATAAAAAAACATGTGAATATATCCCAATAACAATCACAATGATCTCAAATCACTCAAATACATCCTCACCATCTTTGGTGCGCAGGCTGGTATATCATAAAAAAATCTCATGTACATCCTCACCATCTTCGACGCACAGGCCAGTATATCATCAAAAATATCAAAAACTCTCATGTACACCCTCACTCTCTTCGGCACGTAGGCCGGTATATATCAAAAATAAATAACTATACAAAATAGGAGGTACATATGGCTATTAGACATCACCCTATTGGATATCCTCCATATATATCTCACGTGTCTCCTCCTCCTCCTCCTCTGCCCCTGCACAACGTCCGACTAGCATCTCACCACCCACCATCAGTCCTGACTAGATCTCTGCTAGTACCTCACCTAGGGCTAGCTTCCGTGAACTGGTGGCCTCACCCTAACCCTATCTTAGGGATATTCTTTTTATATTCCCATGTTGACCTAACCGACATTGGTTATACCTAAACCAACATCGGTCCTGTGCCCTAGAACACCATAGTCGGTTATACCCAAACCGAAATCGGTCATCTGCCCTAATAACCCGTGATAGACTTACCTAGACCGTCACCAGTTACGTATGACCGGCATCGGTTACCTGTCATACTCTTGCACATACCCTTTCCCCATGTTCAACAAACACTTAACCAAACTAGCCACCGTTTGACCTTACCCACCCTTATTGTAACCAACCTACATGTTTACCTTACCTATACATGTCCTTAATTGCATTTTGGGACTTGTTATTTTATCCATACCTCAGCCTTACCCATTCTGTGACCTAGCTACCTAGACTTGGAAAATTTTTACTAACCTATGACCTCATGTGCTCGTTATACCTTGCGACACTGTTACCTGCAATATTTGACCTAATGACCTTACTTTGCCTATTGCTAAGCTGTTTATCTTGACCTTACTTTTGGTGTAACAGAACATATCTAAACATTCCTTCACTTGACCTACGAAGTGCTTATGCACCATATCCTATACCTTGGATACCATAATCACCTAAACCTTGTTTAGATAAACCTATCAACCTTAGATGATGTAGAGTTTGCATGCTCTTCAACCTGGTACCTTGCCATAGTTTATATGTGTGTGTGTGTTTGACTATCACTACTTTTGACCCTGGCCCATAACCTCAATTACCCAATTGGACCTTTACCCAATTACCCCCACTATCCACGTCCCTCTTCATCACATCCACCTTTTATCAAGCCACTCACCGATTTTGTCTTCTACCTCAACAATTCCTAGTTTGAAGGGGATCACCTTCACTAACACACGGGACAACCACATCTTATTTTTGTTAGTATCGCTTACCAATAAAAGCTACACAACAAAAAGGAGTAAAATGTAGACACCAAAATTGGGTCACACTCCCCTTGGTCCCTAGTCAAATAACTAGATCAAACATACTCACCTAACCATGGCCCCTTCCACCCCACACCGCTATTAATTTAATTAAATTAATATATATCCTCATAATATTTATTATCTAATTATCTTAATTTCTACCCCACCACCTCACCTAGACACCTCATCCAGCCACCTCACCGTAGACCTATTCTTGGCATGTTTCCATAACTACAATAACTAAGTCTTACTTGCCTTAATGAGCTAAGATTTGGTCTAACCCTAAAATCAATCCCTAAAATCTCTCTAACCACATTCTCACCCATTAGAAGGGAAGTTTCTATTCTAATCCATGAGAATAAATGAATTGGGCCAAAAGAAATAAAAAAGATCTACCCATTTTAGTAAACCTAGGGAATCCCACCTTAACCGATGCCAATCACACCTAAACTGATGTTGGTCAACCCAGAACCGTCGTCTATTACCATTTATTCACCCAAACAACCTTGTTTTTGGGCTGGCACATTCTGAGATCAAGGAAAGAAAACAGAGCTACATGCAAGCAGAACGGGCATCCTTTCATGCATCCAAACATCCAGAGCCATCACCACGACAGATTTTTGAAGCATTGCACTCACAGAATCATCTTGGGAGCCACTACTATGATATACAACACTATTCTTCTAGTCGATATCCACCTCCATTCAGCCATTAAAAGCTGCATCACAGTAAGTACATCTCTACCAGTATTGTCTATTTCAGTATAGTTAACTTTTTTAATTCCTATCATTAGTTTATACTTTGCATGTTCATTCCTCCATTGCCTATTAGCTTGTAATTCAACGATTTCCCTTACCCACACCACCAAATCACCATTCTGACCTAATATCTAGTTTATGAGCATACCTGAGATCTCCACAGACCTTCTCATCCACTCTCTCAACCTCATTTGACCTCAGATCATCCCCTACCATTTGATCTATTTGAGTTTCTTTTACCTCGACCATACCGATGCCAGTTATCCACAACCGTCATCAGTTCTACCTAAACCGGCATTAGTCATACCTGACCGACGTTAGTCTCTATGTTTTATACCTTGACTAAGAACAAACCCAACAATCATCTCACCAGTTGACCTAAACAACCCAAAATCTGACCCTGACCAGTTCCAACAACTTGACACCTACTTATTATTTAGATCTGACTATAGCCTAGCCTGTTATGTTAAGATTTGCTTATTGTACTTGAATGAGAAACCTAACTCATATCATCTACAATAGTATTTCCTTTATTTTGAACATTAAATTATTTTAAACTGTGGATTGATAGCCATCTAGGGAGTATCACACTTCCTAGATCTAGCACATGCTAGGTAGTCCACTGTCATATATCATTTAACTTCTCTTTTGTGGTCTTGCTTTACACTACAAGTAGTTCGTCCTAGCCAAAAGGAAATTCTCACATTCAGCTGTGGATCAAGAAGTAAGAATGTGCGCAAATACCATCTATCAACCAACATAAATAGGTATTCCTCCTTGGCCCTTACCCTTATCTGTTTCGTCATTCAAAAGATAAAGAAAATAGTGAAACACTCATATCCACCCTTCGTTCCCTCGGTCACCATCCGTGTTGCCCAAGTAGTAGTCATCCACTCTCCAAAACTTGCACCAACTCCTAGATCATCATCATCATCGGTACTTAGCAAGTCTCACTCTGTCTTATCTCGTCTATACACAATGGGATCACTAGGTACTGTCTGAACCACTCCAAACTACCTCTAGACCCTATCAAACTACACTTCCTCAATCATTTATGTAACACCTTTGATAAACTATTAACTTCTCCTCTTTGCAATGCAAGTGTTGACATGTGATTTTTCCTAAGAAGGTGTATTCTTTTAACTGTTTGAAATCATGCTTGTCATGGATAAATTATTTCTTTTCTTGGATTTAATTGCTGAAATGTTGTTGCTTGCAAGGAATCCATTTTTTTGAGATAAGTAAGGTTGTAAACTGGTAAAGTTGTTTGTAAATTTACCTCTATATAATAATGAAACCTTAGATCAATTCCATTGATCCAAGGTATGTTTTAATTCTTCTTACCTGACCTATATGGCAAACTGACATTCAGAGGTTGAATGAAATAAAATACTAAACCTTTGTAGGTTTATAATTTCATTGATCTTCTTGGAAGTTCATTTTGTGCATTCTGCTATAAGTTATGTGCTTAGATATTCTTGTCAACTTCTCCAGAACTTTGAATGGCATAAGTTAGAAAGAGGTCTACTTCAGGACTATTGAGGGTAAAGCCTAAGTCCTAGATCTATAAGATCTATCCTAATGGGATTCTAACCTAAGGTAAACTGGATCTACCATATATCTATGCCTACTCTAATCTTGTTCATCCTAACCTAAGTTGCATGTTTTATAACTTAGGGATTTAGAAATAACCTAAGGCGACGATAGGTATATATCTAACCTATTACCTAATATAATGTTGGTATGAAGAATGGCTTATCCTAAGGTGGAAAATTTACCTAAGGAAATATTAAGATAACCTAAGATAAATATTTTATAAACTAACCTAACGTCATACCCTAAGCTAATGATATCTATCCTAAACTAATGTGAGGATAGAAGGGGACCTAAGGGGTCATATGGAAAATTGAAGGCATGGTGACAGTTCCTAAGTCATTTATTTAATTTAATTTTTGAATTCAATGGACAGAGTACTGCTAGTTTAGGCAGAGGCAGGAAAATTTGGCGGAATCCTATGTGGAATCATCACTAGAGATAAGTGATGCATGTAGAAGTTGAAATTGGACTCGCCAACTTTAACTGGTGGTGGCGTGGAGCAATTGGTGGGAGATTAGAAATTAATGACATTTATGGTCATCGGTTTTGGTGAACAAATTGCTTAGGAAACCATGTGAGTGGATTTTTTGGGGGTTGTTTGGTCTTTCAAGCATTTTGATTTTTTCTCTGCATGGAGCTATATGGTTCTTCAAACTAACAGTTCTATTTTCACTTTGTTACTATTTTTAACTCCCTTGATCTATTTTCGATCCAATGGAAGTATAAGAGGCATTTGAGAAGGAATTTTTTGGTTGTTGACTTTGTTTAGAGAAGAAAGAGTTTTGGAGGCTCGGCTGGAAATCTTCTTCGAATCAAGAGAAGCACTATCAAGCATGATAGGCTCTATCCATTAAACTGTTATGTTTTTCTCTAACTGTCTTCATAGAAACAACTCTGCTCTTGTAAAACAAGTTGTTTTTTATTTTGTTATGGTTACTTGATTTTTTTCTTGAAAGAATCTTTGTGTTCTTTGATTGAGGAACTTCTGCATGATAATATTGTCATTGGGTTGTTTCCCTGAGTGAGTTAATGGTGATTCACACTTTAGAACTAGTCATGACTTGAGTAATGTTGATAAAGTTTGTATTCTTGCTTACCTACTCAGAAAGGGTTTAAGGAAATTTGTTGGTGCTTTGAGCTTCAAACTAGATGTCTCTAATTTTTAATAGAAGGTAACAGGTTACCCTTCTCCATTGCATCTTGTTTTGTTGAAGTTTTAATACACCTTTTGAGACTGCATCAATATACTTTGATTCATAATTGTGTGATATCAAACTTGTGTGGAAAACAGTGAATGGGTGATTTGTTTTTAATCTGTATTGTGTAAACCTTCATTACTTCAAACCTTGTATTATATGGAAGCTGAGTATGTAATGGTGTTTAGATTTACTATTTTATGGTTCTAGTCCATGTGGAAACAAGGAGGTATTGACTCAAAAACCTTGTTATTTGGATTTGGTTCTCTCTCTTCTAAAACTTTGTGAAATGGCTTCTGGGTTTATTTGGTTTTAGAATTATTTGTTGAATAAAATAGTGGATGAAGTCTTTTCTTTTGAATAATTATGTTTGAGTATTCCTTTAAGATTTTGGGAGATTGAGCTATAGGTAAATAGTTGAATTTCTTTTCTTTTGAAGATATTTTGGGAATTGACTTTATCCGAGTCGATATTTTGATTATAATTCCATAGCTCGGTTGAGCTTACTTGAGGTCAAATCTTCCTGTCCATTTTGATTTTTGACTTGGATGTTTTTGATTTGAACCTACCCATTCCTGATCTAGGTAGACCACTTGTTAAACTTGTTAGAGTAACTTGTGAAAGTTTGACTATTGTAACTTCATGAAGATACGTTGAATGGATATTTGACTTTTGAATTGGCAGTTATGTTATTTGGAGCTAACCAAATCAGTGTGTTTGTTAGATTTATCTGATTTCTGTGTGAATTAGAAGAAATCGAACGTCTCGTTGATTTCATAGGAGTTTTCAGTTGAACCTGCCTATGGTAAAAATGAAAGGAAAACTTAATCATCTTTTAAGTTAACTAGGCACCTTTAGCTAAGTCATGTAGTCCTTTCGTTTGTATCTTCTAGAATCGATTCTTAATGAATCCTTCTCTATCCATTCAAAATATGTGTTCACTCACCTCTGTGAAGATGCGACTGTAAGTCCTCCTTATCTATTGTTGTGTTATCGTCTTGTAGGAATGGACAAGTTATGATCTCTTGATTGAAACTTAGACGTTTTTGGATGATTGTTGAAGGCTGTTATTTTTCATGTATGATGTTTTGCTACTTTGTTGTTGCATCTCTTGATGTGGAAAACGATACTGAACTACTTTTTTTTGGTGATGGGTGAGCCTTAATTTTCAATCCCGACTTGAATTTGTAGTCGCATGAGTAGTGTAATAGCTATGAGCATGATGTCTACATTTTTAAGATTTAAGGGATGTTATGACTGGGTCGGTACCAGTCCTCTTTCGAATTTCTTTACTTGTGAAAGAATCCACTTCTGAGTACTTTGAATGACTCTTTTCTCTTTCAAAGTCTAAGGTAATTTTCTCCACTACCCGTTTTGGAAACTGTAAAAGTTAAGTGTTGAATTCCCTTTTCTGAGTTGTGGTGGGAATTCAGTTTAACCAAATGGGAAAGGAAGTTTTAAATTGTTTATTTTCAGTTGTTCATCCTTCTTTTGTGTAAATCTTGTAGTGGATTTATTTGGCTAAGTTGCATTACTTTTATGAATGCAATTATGTAGTTGTTGTTACCAATTTCTTATTCACTTAACTTGTATTAAGGGTGTTTAATATCTGTTATAGTGATTGGTGTGAGATGTTGTTTATTGAATGAATACTTTTCTAATGTTAATGTGAGTCCTAGCTTGAGAACTTAGGCTATGTCTTGGTTTTGGAATTAGGATGTCACATATGAAATGTGAAACTCTTATTTATTTCAGTTGTTAGATGATTCATCCTAAAATCCTTATGATTCTAGAATGAGCTTGCTTGTACATGTCTCCTTATGAAACTTTGTAAAACTGGGAAAGAAGGCCCTTGCTTCTGAAAGTAACTTTGTTTAGATAAATAGTAAAGTTAGTTTCTATATTTCAAATTCAGATTGAATTATGAAGGAAATAATTATTAGTTACTTTTATTTGATATAGAATAAGTAATTGGTTGGAACACTACTTATCTGATATTATGTTATAGATTACTGATTATATCATGATCTTTTCTTAAATGTTAATTTAGGTTGATTAATTGTTCTTCTTTTATGGTTGTTATAACTTATGATTTATTGTCTTCTCAGCCTTTTAATTTCATAAAAGCAGAGTTGGTTTTATAAAACAATTAGTTGAAGGCAATTCGTTTTAATGCTTAGTGTTTATCATGCTCAGTTCAATGAACTGACCTGTGCTAGCAATTTTTACAGATGGACTTTGTAAGTGATAAAGGAAGGCAATAAATTATATGATGTATTGGTTGATTTAAAGTCTAGATCTTTTATAGAGAATTCTGATTCATTATTGAGATGTATTGAAGGAAGGAAAGTTGTAATCTTTAATGATCTTGATGTTGTTTGACATGCAACATGTCTAAAATGCATAGTCTTGTAAAATGTGTATTGTATCATAATGAATGGAAAAAAATTGTAAGTTACTTTCACTTGTTTTGTAAATTCTCTTGTGCATTATATGAAGGAAATTTGTAATCATATCTTGTTGTTATCATTCATATCTGATTGGATCCTTATTTCTATTGTCATTTAATGAATTGGATGAATGGGAAATAGTACAATTTCCCTTACTTAAATGAAACTTGATAAGTTGCATGTATAGATGGTATTTTACCTAAACTAGTATGGTTTATTAAGGGATGTTAAATGAACATACAATTAAACTATAAGGAAGTGTGAAAGGTAAAAGGGTATAATAAACCTTAACACTTAACCATAAAGAGGAAGGTTCTTCTCCTCTCAAAAGGATGTAAAACAAATTAATGATGTTTGTGTTCGTAAATCATTTAGACTTCATCTCTATGAAGTCCACTCTTACCGAACCTGTTTTGGTTCTTACACCTCCTATGAATGGTTGAGTTACTTAAGAAAATATTATGATGGATGCTTATTCTATTTTCGAATAACAAAACATTAAGTAAAAAGTTAATTGAACATAAAGCAATCATTAGTCTATGAAGTTCCATATTATTTAACCAACTCAAATAAGGATGGAAACCTTAAAGGTTGTTTGGAATTAGGGTTATGTAAGGTTGCTGTAATCTGAATCTTAATCCTAAACTAATTAAGTGGAAATGACCTCTTTGAGGTGTGTGCGTCGTGATGAAGTAGTTTTGTCGAATGTTGGCACACACCAACTGCAGAACTGCACCTTCGTGAAGACTTGGGTCTTCACGAGGATATAGGGTTGTAGTTGACATGTTGCAACACCCTTCAGCATTGGTTCATCTAGACCTACCCAAATTTTGGACTTGAACTTAGTTTCTCTCTAGGTCATCGCGAGTGATTCCCTATCCAAAATTATGTCACTAACCTGCATTAGGGTCAAACCTTAGACAAGTGGACTAACTAAAGTCAGTGAAGACCATTCTAGATAATAGATGAGTTGGTGAAGGACGTATTCTGATTAGACGAGTATGTCGTCTAGGAATAGTAACATGAACAATGTGTTGGAAATCTTTGGCCAAAGTATCGCAAGCTGCTGGTTACATTTTCCTATGTAACCTAGTTTAAGGAATGTGATTTCAGATGAATATTGGTAACAAATATTCAAATAGGTTTCTTAAATATAACACTCAGTACCTAGAATAGGGTAAGAGAACCAAGTATACTTGGTATACATTTAAGTATTCAATACTTCAGGTTAACATGACAGATCGGTAGTTCACCGAGTCATGAAATGACAGATTGGTAGTTCACCGAGTCAATTACAGTTTCATATGGTTTTATGTTATGAGATTGATTAGCATGGAATGTGTGTTCTAAATTATGTTTATTTAGAACAGATAACATTATGTATATAAAAAAAAATTCCCTTGTTTCTAAAGTCTTAAAATGGGAATGTTATAATCTATGGCCAACAACCCTATACCCACTTAGTGCACCGCATTCCCGTCAACTCTATATCAGCTCTGGGCCATATAGGGAAGTTGCTATATGGATGCCATCTCACTTGATCTATCTCAAGATCCTCTAATCTAACCAAGTACCACACAATATCTCTCTCTCTCTCTCTTGTCTCTCCCCATGACCCTGATTAACTTGCTATCTCAAAAATATGACTATCAGCTCAATGTGATTTCCAATCACCCATGGTAGCCTTGGTGGTCTTATCTCCACTATGTTCTCATAGGCCCAACAGTGTAGAAGAAACCCCACATTCATTCCAGTCCTCCTCCTCTCGACATACATGCTCAACTCATGGTACACCTGTGTCAATAATGTAGTACCAAATGAAAAGACTATCTAGTGGTCCAATATATCCTCCAAAATTCCTGCTAGTGTCCATGAAAACCTAGCACCCACTTAATCAGTGAATCAGGTAGTGCATAGTAATATATCACCATCATCACTAAATAGATCAATTAGCTCCGGGGTACCTCGCGAATATATCTTATCTCATATGAAAATTCCCCTGAAGAAACAATAATATGTGGGCATTGGCTCCAAACAGACATGTCAGGACCTCCAATTTTCTATCAACTGTAATGGGAACTATTTGACCCCCTTGTATCAGTAATCTCAGGATGTGATACACATCCTCCAAAGTAACCATCATCTCTCCTATCTGAAACCAAAATGTGCCTGTTTGCACATCCCATTAATCCACCAATGCAATCATAAGGCCCACATCTTGTGGAATCCATCGGTAGTTTCCGAATCCACCCAATCCAACTTCCGCTAAGTGATCCCACTCAGCATCTGTAATATCACCCCTAATCTACTCACAGAGGGCAGACACTCTATCTCTCAAGTACAAGGTCTCTCGGGCCTGAAAAACTAATGAACATACAACCATCAATATCATCATCATCGGGATCTCATCAAAAATTAAACTTAAGAAAAAATCTGTCATTCCCACCCTAGTTGACACCGAGCCATGTTGAGTTAATGCCTTTTTAGGCCCAATTGACGGTGACCGTACCCAGTTGTCTGTGACCACCCTTGTTGCCGCGCTAAAAATTAAAAAAAATTAAAAATATAGAAAAACAAACAAAATGCTTTAAAATAATCTAGGGTTTAGGAATTTACCATCCTACGGGTCCTCTGGCGCTTCCTTCCTACTCCTCCGGCCTCCATTTCTCTCTGAATCTCACTCTCTCCTTATAGCTCAGAGCTCTCGATTGTCACTTAGTCACGTGCAAATGAGCTTATTCAGCCAAATCGTGGGATTATAGAGCTCACCGACCATGGTTGTTGCCAACCATCTTGGATTGTCGTCTCTATGCCCTAGTTGCCGCCGACTGCCCCTAGTCGTCGTGAACACGACCTTACATTTTTCAGCAATTTACCTTTTTTCCCTCTTCGATTGATTCTTACTTTAAAAATTTTCTTTTCTTCCACTTTTTCCTCAAGTGGTCTTCCTCTTGCATCCTTTTTATGTCCCACTATGGCTTCGCTATCCATCACATCTTTTCATTTTCATCCTTTTTTCCTTTGTACCCCATCTTTTTTTTCCCTCTTACGGAACCTTTATTTTATCATCATTTTTTTGTCCCACCCCAGACACATATTTTTCAATCCCACCCCTCCTCTTGTCATGACCCTTATCTCAACCATTTTTCACATTTTTTAGCACATGATTGATTTCTACCTTTGACCCATTTTTCCTGTGACTTTCACATCTATTTAAGTGGATTTCCCTTAATTTCCCTCCATTTTGCAGTGGTTTTTTCTAACTCATAGGTCCGTAGGACATTTTCGTCGTCTCCCTGAAGATAATATTTTGTTCCCTTCCCAAGTGACTCTGAAATCACCACCATATCTTTTACTTTTTGTTTAATCCTCGTCTGGGATATCTTCTCCTCTCATCTTCTTTTCTCATCCTTTCTACCCTTCTTCATCTATCTCTTTCAAACTCGTGATCGACTTCCTTTGTGTCATTGACCCATAGTTTGAGGGGGAGCACCCAATCAATTATCTTTTCCATCCCTCTCATTTTTATCTCATGGCTTACCCAATGCAAACCACTCATCAAAAAGGGGAAAATGTAAACACCAAAATTTGGTATCACCACCCTTCACCCCATGTTCGCTCTCTTTTCTTCATAGACATCCATTCGAATTTCATATTCCATCCTAATTAAATTTATCATTTCCCACCATTAACCATTTCATTATGTTAATTATCCTTAATTAACTCTAATCCTCATCTCATTATTTTATTCTCCATAATTATCATTAATTAATTCTAATCATATTTGATTATCATTTAATCCCATTTCTCGTCCCTAAATCTTCCAATTTGTTATCTCTAGGCCATCGTTTAATGATTTTACCCATCTATGGCCTTTATTTACTCATTTTAACCATCCACCTACTCATTTATCTTCCCTATGCAGCCCTAACTCATCCCTATCCACCTAAACCCTAATCCTACTTCATTTGGGTCTTTATGCCTTGAGTTGGACATCATTCCACCACTGAAACAGACATCTCTTCGTAGTCGTTGGTGACTTACCAATGTGGTTGTCAACCCTATAAAGCCCCATTTACCCCTCCTGTTCAAGGATGTAATTTTGGAGACTCACTTTGTTGTGATCTTTCCTTCGTCCTCGAATGTCTTTATAGCTACCAAAACCATCTTGGAGTCCTCTTAGAGATCTTGTGCTTCCATTTTTTAGTTTTAGGGAGATCTCTTTCATCTTTGCATGCATTATTTCATTATTTTCATACTATTATCTATATCAACCACGAACCTCTTGTGCAAGTGCAGTTGTCATCAAAGACTTAGTCACGGCCTTCTCAGCTCTCTTTTTTTTTCTACAGGTCTTCATTTTATCCCATCTCTTTTCATCCAAGAATAGATCTACCTAGGTCACCGTCGACCCATTCTAGTCGTTGTTGACCTAGTCTCCTTTGCATAAGTTTCCTTGTTATTCAAATCCATAGCCATATGTTTTCTATTGTTGTATTCACCCAGTCTTAGATCTAGTCATTCTATCTTTTTGTCATCTGATATCCATTCTGTCAGCCCCAAGTCACCGCCGACCCATCTTGGTCGTCATCGACCCAGACCATATTTTCAGTGTTTATCCTTAGATCTCTAATTTTCTTACATCCTTTCTATTTCTCCCTTTCCCAACCTCTTCTACAGGTTTCTGATCATCATTCCAGTGCAGCACTCGACTCCATATCTACCATCAAAGCTCTCATATATCCATTTTACATCACTATCTTAATCCACCTACTCCAATCACCCTCGACTATCCCTCTGTAGTCTTGGGTCCCCATTGACCCCTATCAAGTTTGATTTATTTCATCGTATATTGATCAGATATGTAATTTCCTTACATTTATGCATTTCATTATTCTGGTTATCTCAGATTTACTACATATTATCTAGATCTTGGCTACATCCAATTTATCAAATACCTACTTTATCTATCTTTATCAAACATGAGGATTGACATCCATCCTAGGAAGTTCTTGCTTCTTGGGATTGACTTTGTCAAGAAACCCTCTCATCCTATCTACTAATCCAATCTTTTTATTTTGAGTTATCTTGATTTAGAGGTCATTTATCTCACCACGGAGAAGGATATTTCATTTACGCCCATTCACATCATCATTCCATCTCAAGGTCCTTAAACCCTTCATATTTTGAGTTAATTATTTCCTTTTAGTACTAGTTCACTAATCTAAGTAGGAACAAAGGAACTTGGTCAACAGTATGATAGTCTAATTGGAATGATGTCTTGTGGACTACTATTCTTTTGGCATTTTTCCAATCAGTCAAAACTGTTGAACTTACTGAGAAAGGGAAAGGAAGATAAGTAGATTTTTTCTTCTTTCGTTCCTTTGCCACATGACTAATGGTATGGATAAAATGATATACAATCTCCTACTTAGCTAGCTTCTCTACAACATATTTGGGTATTCTAAATGAGATAGTGAGAATCCCCTCTAATCTTATCACTATACAATCTGGGCAACACCAAAAATATCCCCATTATCTCATTGAATTGATGATTCTTTGACTTAACCTAGGCATAGGGGTGTCATGTATGGCATTGAAGATCATAGGGTAGTAGTTATTACAGATCACCTCCATGTTGTTCTTATATTTATGAATGTGCATATTGCTAAAGACCCCGGGGAATATATGTTTGTCTTATGGCGACCAAATGGGGACTCCCTGAAATTTTTGGATTTTACGCACAACATCAAGCAAGTAATACATCATATATAAATTGTCCTACTTCTCCCTGGCACTCACAAGATTATTATAGAGATTAAAATATAGAAATATATCTTGATTAGGTATGTTTTCATCATCGATGATCATGGCTAGAAGGGGTACCCATGTCTAATTGACATGCAAAATATTTGGTACTTCAAACAGTATATTCATTAGGGGCATTCCCACTCTCACTACATGACCAAAAGATCTTATATTCATCTTGTCTATTATGACATTGGACTTGAAACTAGTCAGGTCCTCTTCCCAATATTTAAGCACAGTCTTCAGGCTTTTGATCTTTCCCCATTGTTTCATTATTTCTTGATTGAAATGAATATTAGGTCTAGGCATACAGTAGTAAGAAACAATAACCTCTTTAGTTATATTAGCAATTACATTTCCTCTTTTGGATTTTAGAATTCCTTCTATACAACTTACATTTTCATGGAAAATGCCCCAAAGAAATTTGATACAAGGCATTACCTCTAGTTTTCTAGCTAAAATATACATCCCACTCTATCTAATGGCCACTAGATCATCCATGTATTGTACTTCATCTTGTTCTGCATCATCATCATTGTCTATCAAACTACCTCCTTCTACCTTCATTTTCAAGGTTTTTTAATGCTCTAATTCGATGACTTGTTTGTAAAAAAAAAAAATCTGCAAAGAGCTGGTTTGAGTAGAAAGTGTGTAGGTAAGTCTCTAGTGATGATAAATTTTAAAATACTTGAGAAACTATAGGCATGTAAAGCTCTCAATATTAGAAAACACATACTTTGTTTTCCCTTGAGAACACTTGAATTTAGACTTTGAAGGCTCAGTTATAGCTCTAATCCCAGGTGCTAGAGCATGAAATCCTTTCAAGATTTGTGTAAATATTGCTAATTTTTGCTAAAATGGTAGTATAATGTTGTAACATTGAATTCTAGTCCTTCATTTAATAATTTATACGTTTTGCAACATGTTGATTTCCATCGATTTTTATGTCTTTTCACCTCTTAGTTTGGTTGATTCCACATGGTGAGATTTGATAGCTTTACATGTTATTTTTCTCTATAAGAACCATGTCAGAGTGTGAAAGGTGATCCAGTAAGAAGGCTCCAAATATGTACGGTTCTTACGGACCAATTTTCTATTAAATGATATTTTTGTCATGTATGTTTCACTATAAAGTGCAAACAATAACAAAACACCATGTACGTACAGATTACGTAGTGTCAGACTCTACATAAACTCTATCAGCCACCATGAAGCACAAACCAATAAGAAATCTCCATGCTTATACTATTTTCCCAATGGCAGTTATTTAGTGGGTCCTATCAGTTATTGTGAAGTGCAAGCCAGTAATAAATCTCCAAGTTACTTAGTAATTCACAATGTTAGTCCTTTGAGAAAATCAATGACCTATAACTTTAGACTTAAAACCATAACTTTATTACAACATTTTTAGTCCCAAAAATCCTAATGTATGCAAAACAATGTGATAAAATTGTAACTGAAACATATGAATTAAAGGTGTTAGGATAAATTTTATCAT
This sequence comes from Taxus chinensis, assembly GCA_019776745.2. NCBI lineage: Eukaryota > Viridiplantae > Streptophyta > Pinopsida > Cupressales > Taxaceae > Taxus > Taxus chinensis. The sequence goes on along the minus strand of CM034154.1, from coordinate 27,188,540 downwards.
CCTAATATTTAATTATGCATAGTTTAATAATTATTTAATTTTATTAATTAAATAATAAATTGTTATTTTGTTATATGGTTAATCAACCATATTTTTCTGTATGCATACTGTTATATTGTTTTAAACAATATATTTGTTTTTATGTAATTGTTGCTTCCCAGATGTTATTGGAAGCTTGTTTATTCTGGCATTTGGTTGCACCTGTGCAACTCATTCTCCCGGATGTATTTGGCTATGCAATATCTATAAATATTGCAGCCTATTCATTGTAATTTTTTAGTTGATTGAGATTAATAAAATTACACAGGCTTCCGTCCCTGTTTCTCAATCTACATTTGGTACCAAAGCGAGAATCTGGCCCTGTGAAGGTGTGGAAGAGAGAGCAGCAGAGAGAGAGGAGATTGGAGACGTGTTTGCAACATTTGAGAGCCGGTGCAGCCTCGTGCAAACTCCCAGCCCCATCCCTGCCTCCCCCACATCCTCCTGTTCCTTCCAGGTGCTTGGAAGGCAAATTTTTTTTGCACTGGTGCACTCAGCACCAGGAAAAATTTGCTACAGCCTGATTGCATGATTATATGCAATCAAATTCGGAGACACCACTACATTTGGCGGTTTGTGCTAAGATATCCCCCCATCGAGCTGGGTCTACAAAGGTGAAGCGAGTTCTATTTGCAAGTTGCTGCATTGGATTGAGCTACTATCGAGATCCTCATTGAGTTGCATTGTGAGGAGAGGCGAGTTGTGCAAAGAACACGCCGAGTTGGGGATATAGTAGATCGAGCTTTGTTTTAAACTATAGGCATGCACCGGTTTCATCCAACACATCTCTGCAAAGTGGATCCAAGCTGAGCCCAAGCCATGTTGGGCCAACGGTGAAGCCTTCAACCCTACATCCGAAACATAACAGTCGGCCAACACAAATACACAAAACAACAACCTGCACAGCGACAACAGTTCCAAAGGAAACCGCGGCCTGTACAAGCAAACAACAGCAAAAAAAACGCGGCCAAGCAAGTAAAAATAGCGCCCAAACTCAGATCTACGACCTGTACAGTGCGTAGCAAGGAAAAAACGCAGCCAAACAACATCCAAACACAAAAAACGTGGCCTGTACATGAAAATAAGTGCGTGGAGAAGCAAAAAAACGTGGCCTGAGCAAGGAAAAGTGGCTGGAAAAGGAGGTGGCTTCACAAAAACAAATAAGAACAAATAACAAGCTCCAGATCCAGATTTGGAGCAAAGGAACCCTAAAAAATGCCTCTTCACCAGCATGTGCCATGTGGCATCCATTTTCCAAGAGGTAAGTCAATTTACTTGTCAATAAATACAAATTCCTTCCTTTCATAGTCCAAGTGCCCTAAGTGGGCAAGTTGGCTAGTGCATGCGCCTTGGGAGTGAGAGGTTTGGGGGTCAAATCCCACCAAAAACACTCAAAAACTCTCCTTTTGCATCTGGAGGAATTTTTGGCAGAACTGCTAAATTTAGCAGACTTTTTTGAATTTAGTTACAACTAACTAAATTTAGCGGAGAAATCCCTAATTTAGGGTAAATTTTTTTTTCTCCCATTTGGTCTGTTTTATCATTCTAGACATTTTTTGCAAAAGGAGACCCATCTAAAAATTGCTTTTTCAGCTATTTTTTTGCAATTTTTAGCATTTTGGGTCGCACTAGGCTCAGGAGGCCACCAGGACCCCGAAACTGAATTTTTTTGCCTGTTATTCAAATTGTACTGCATATTGTACTAATTTGCAGGTTTCCATAGTCAACTACAAAACTTTGTAACTGCTCAGAAACTGGCAGAATTGTAATAAAAAATAGTAAAAATTGGTTCTGTAACACTCACAAGATCCTAGATCTCATTCGCAACGTTCGGTATATATAGTGCCTCTGGGAAGCGCTTACGGGTAAAGTTGTCGCAACTACTACTGCACTTAACACCTAATATAGCTGCAACAATGTCGTCTGGGCACACACTATGAACCATCCCATTCATCTGTGAACGCTTACATGACATAAATACAGACTGATAAATTATCCGTGTATATAGTGAAGTTATGCGTGCGTATGAGGATATTTCTTTGAGCTGGTGTCAATAGTCACACAGACCCCATCAGTACTGTCATGGTACCACGTATTGAATTCTTTTACGTACGTTAACGCCTCTTTCACATACCACCGGGTATATAGAAAGGGTGAGCTTCTTCCACGTACCAACGGGTATATCGGAAGGGCACGTATATAGAAAGGTTCGGTATATTGGATAGATAGTATATAGATTGGGAGACCTAATACCTGGAGTGATAAGATCCAAACCCTGTCAGTGATCTCTGCAAAATGGGCACCAATGCCCCCAAATTTTTTCTTCCGGATTCACAATTGCTCAGAGGAAGCAACTATGCTGATTGGAAGACAAAAATCAAGACACAGCTTGAGTTTGAAGAAAATCTGGCCTGTTGTGACTGGTACTCTAACCAGATCACCAACTGATGCAACACAACAACGACAATTTGATAGAGCAGATCAGAAAGCAAAACTCATCATCTTGTTTGGAGTATCCGACGATGTGCAAGCCCACATTCGAGATGCCACATCAGCAAAAGAATCTTGGGATAAGTTGAGCACAATATATGAGGCCAAGAACAAGAATGTCATACTCAATTTGCAGAGTCAGTTACATACATTGAAATTCAAACAGAATGAGAAAATTGAAGCCTTCCTAAGAAGAGTTGCAGAGTTGAGGGCTTCACTTCTAGCCCTAGGAGAAGAGGTCAAAGATGAATCTCTCGTTCCCATTGTTCTAAGAGCTCTCCCTTCTTCTTACCACATTTTTGTCACAACTCTAAACTTGTCAGATACGACAATTATTTTTGACAAGCTTGTAAACCTACTACAGCAAGAGGAAGCAATGCACAACAAGGATGATGAAGAGGAGCAGGCACTGTCTTCACATCAAAAATGGAAAGGAAAAGGTAAAGGAAAACCTAAATCCTATCAGAAATCCTCACATCATAATCAGTATCATGGGGATAATCAACAGAAGAAGCGATGTCCAATTTGCAAAAGAGGACATGACTTGCAAGAATGCTGGTTTAACACATATAAGAAAGGTTCATCAAGCAATTCTGGACCACAACAACAACAAACTTACAAGGGACATTCAAACAACTATCACGGGCAGAAAAAGGGGAACTGGAAAAGAAGACCCCACCAGCAAGGTAATATTGTTGAACAACAAGAACAGTTAGACAATGAAGACTTCTTGTTCACTGCTCACTCAAGTGAACCATCCACGTCATCTAGTGATTTCTGGTATGTTGATTCGGGAGCCACTCGACACATGACCGGCCATAGAGACTAGTTTATTTCAATGAGGGACAAGCCATCAAAAAATCATGTTTCGTTGGGAGATGATTCTTCATATATAGTTCAGGGGATTGGAAACATTTCTCTACCCCTTGGTTCACGAAAATGCAGACTATTAGATGTCCTATATATCCTTGGGTTGATAAAGAATCTTCTTTCAGTTAGTTAAATCCTAGATCACAACCTGAAAATTGACTTTGATAGTCAATCTAGCAAGAAAATGTGTTTGATTCGAGATAAATCAAGAGGCTTGAAAATAATTACAAAAGCCTCCAATGTGGGACACATGTTTCAACTTGATTTCATTCACAGAGACGATCAAACACTTGTGGCTAAAAACTCCACCTCAACACAGTTGTGGCATCAAAGATTTGGTCATGTAAGTTTCAAATATCTCGAAACACTTTACTGGTATAATATGGTACATGGGCTACCATCTCTTCAGAAGGATACAGACAAGTGTCCTCACTGCCTAGTAGGAAAACAACACAGAGTTTCATTCCAGAGGACTACATTTCGAGCTCATGGTAAACTCGACCTGGTTCATACCGATCTGTATGGTCCGATGTAGCCAAGTCATTCTGAGTTCTAGTATTTCATGCTTTGTGTTGACGACTATTCACACAAAATGTGGATTTTATGTCTTCACAAGAAAAGTGAAGCGTTTAAAACATTTAAAAAAGTTCAAAATAGCAGTTGAGAAAGAAACTGGTCGTCACATCAGAAATCTCTTCTCAAATCGAGGGGGGGAATTCACCAGTGATAACTTTAGAGACTACTTACAAACTCATGAGATTCATCGACAAATGCCTCCTCCACACACACCCCAGCAAAATGGTGTTGATGAGAGAAGAAATCATACTGTCATGAAAATGGTGTGATGCATGATCTATGATTCCGGACTTATAAATACATTTTGGGTAGAAGCAGTAAAAACAATAGTGTATTTATTAAACAGAGTGCCCACAATTGCTCTTGATGGAATAACACCACAAGAAGCATGGTCAAAAAGGAAACCATCCATTACACACCTCAGAGTATTCGGGTGTAAATCAAGCATGCACATACCCAAACAGAATAGAAAGAAATTGGACATGAAGTCAAAAAAACTCGTCTTCATTGGGTATAGTGAAGAGACTCTTGGGTATAGATTGATGGATCCTAAGACCAGAAAAGTCTACACCAGAAAAGTTGCTGAGTTTTTCGAAAAGAAGGAAGCAGAGACTCCTCCTCCGGACTCACAAGATGTAGATTTTTCACCTATTTTAAAAATTGAAGTTGATGTTCCCTTAGAAGATGAAAGTGATGATGGGGATGATGGTGTTGATCAGATAAAACCACAACCCATGGGAACAATTTAACGTATGCCTAAATGGTTTACAAGTACATTACGAGATGCAATATTGGATGCTCCACCGGATACATCCACCCCTGGACCATGAACTCAAAGTAAAGCAAGAGAATAAGTTAACTTTTCTTTGATGAGTAGAGTTATTAAATTAGATGAGCCATCTACAGTCTAGGAAGTCCTACAGTCAAAAGCTTGGAAAGATGCCATGGATTTTGAATATCAATCAGTGATGAAGAATAACACCTGGTAGCTTGTCGATCTTCCACCAGGGAAGAAACCCATTGGATGTAGATGGATATTCAAAATGAAGTACAAAGAAGATGGGACAGTGGAAAAGTACAAAGCAAGACTTTTAGCAAAGGGGTACGCACAAAAAAAGGCATTGACTATGAGGAGACATTTACTCCCACAGCTAAGATCAAAATGATCAGGATGATCTTTTCTCTAGCTGCTTAGTTTGGATGGAAAGTTCACCAAATGGATGTAAAAATTGCCTCCCTAAATAGAGATTTACAAGAATAAGTCTACATGACTCAACCTGAGGGATATGTAGTACCTAGTCAAGAAGAAAAGGTATGCAGACTCAGGAAATCTCTGTATGGGCTCAAACAGGCACCCCGGGCATGGTACATTAAGATTGATGAGCATCTCATACAACATGGATTTGTTAGAAATCCATACGATCCCAATCTCTACCTCAAAAATCAAGGGGGACAGATGGTGATTGTTGTTGTCTATGTCAACAATCTAGTCATCACTAGCAGTTTAGTGAGGATGATCGATGCAACGAAGAAAGATCTTAATCGATCATTTGACATGACCAATCTCAGGCTGATGCATTATTGTCTTGGATTGGAAGTCTGGCAGAAAGAGAATCATATTTTTGTTTCTCAGATGAAATATACCGAGACTATGCTCGAGAATTTTAGGATGATGGATTACACACCAATTTCTATACCTATGGAGAACAGATTGCATTTATCTCGTTTAGATCCATCTCCTAAGGTAAGTGCCACTCTCTATCGGAAGCTGATCAGGAGTCTCATTTACTTGACCTACACTAGACCAAATATCAGCTTTGTAGTAAGTTATCTATCTAGGTTCATGCAAGAACCCAAAGTGTGTCATTAGAAAGCAAAAAGGCACATTTTGAGATATCTTACAAGATCAGTGGATCTTGGTCTAGAATACAAGAAGAATGACAACTTCTTCTTGTCTAGATAATCAGATTCAGATCATGCAAGAAATATTGATGATAGAAAATGCACTTCTGGATTTGTATTCTTTATGGGATCTAGACCAATATAATGGTGATGTAAGAAACAACACTTTGTTTCTGGCTCTTCCATAGAAGCCGAGTATCGTTCTACAGGAGAAGCTGTCTGTGAAGCGATTTGGCTACGTTGCATACTAGAAGGACTTGGAATACCACAAGACAAACCTACTAGCATGTATGTTGACAATGAAGGTGTTCTTAAACTTGTTCACAATCCAGGTTTTCATGAGAGAACAAAGCACATTGAGGTTCAGGTTCATTTCATATGCGAACATGTGTTAAAGCACAACATCCAACTTCAATTTTGTCCAACTGCTGAACAACGAGCAGATATTTTCACAAAGTAACTTGCACGTGACAAGTTCGAGTTGTTCAAAGCATTTCCTCTCCTCATCTCTTCAGACAATGCACAATTAAGGAGGGGAATGTTAGGATAAAAATATTATTATCCTAATATTTAATTATGCATAGTCCAATAATTAATTAAGTTTATTAATTAAATAATAAATTGTTATTGTGGTTATATTTAATTATAACCATCCTTTGTTTTTTATATTTGAATATTTCAGGAGTTGTTATATTATTTTACACAGTATATTTGTTTTTATGTCAATTGTTGCTTCCCGGATGTTATTGGAATCTAATGTAATTGGGAATATAGTTGCACCTGTGCAACTTAGTATCCTTTTTGTATTTGGCTATGTAATATCTATAAATATTGCATCCCATTCTCTATAATTTTGGTTGATCAAGATTAATACAATTTAATCAGGGTTCCGCCCATGTTGTTGAATCAACAGGATTTTCTCCATCAAATGGAATTACTTGAGAATGAACCATTACAGGTTCGTTATGTAGAGTTAATGGAGTTGTAGGAGCTAAGAGATCAAGCTCATCTAAACATGGAAAAGAATAAAAAAAAGATAAAAAATATTGATAAGAAGGCAAAGTTCAGAGTCTTCAATAAAGGAGACGTTGTGTTAAAATGGGATATTGATCGTGCAAAGACAGGAAATCACACAAAGTTTGATGCAATCTATAGTGGTCCTTACATGATTTCAGCTTGAAAATAATACAATGCATTTCAACTTTCAATGCTAAATGGAGAGGAACTTCCCATTCCTGTGAATGGTATGTTTCTTGAACATTGTTATTGAAAATCCTACAGTGTCTAGTTAGAGTAGGATTTCCCTTTCAATAAGTGATTTCATGCACATTGGAATGTTTTCAAATTCAATAACTGCTTTTGTGCATGTGATATGGTTTCTAGATCCTTTCCCAGCTTTAGTTTATTATTCAGAAAGGCAATTTTGGTTATATTCTTTAACTCCATGCCCAATGGACAAGAGCAAGGCACTGGTCTATAAGCTAGCAGGTAGTTTTTCTCACATGATTGCAAGAAATGTTGATAAATTTTACACTTGTGTGAAAATGGGAAAATCTAAAATTCGTTATAATGGATGATAGTGATAAAGTGGACCTAACTAGGTGAATGCATTACAATTTTATCATGTTTCAAGTTACAAAATTTGATTAGTTACATATAATCTACAGCTATGTATGATATTAAAAAATGTAACACCTCACATAGCCTACCATTCCATGTTTGTCCTTAGTAAGGAAACACAAAATCCCCAAAGGAATAATGCATTACTTTGATGAAGGTGGGAATCACGTTCTAGGTGAAATTCTAAATTTGGGAATAACAAACAGAGTTGCAGTTTACAAGAAAGAGAGTTCATTATTAAGTTACATTTATTTCAAAACTCTTTATTTATGCATGTAAATACAATTAATTATGTGTTTGAGTTGTTTATTCCATTATACAATCAATATAATGTCATAAAGGATGGGTTTGATTGCAGAAAGAAGGTATGTCAACTTCAAATACATAAATTAAATGTTATGTACGTACTTCGGGCCATGAAGAAGTATAAGGATATTTCCTGAGAGGAAGCCATGGGATGTAACTCATAACTAATGACCAGTCTCAGAAGTACTCTATGCATAAAGTATAAAAGTAAGAGAGTATAAGAAGAAACATCTAAAGTGCATTTCTCTTGGGTTATCTTCTATTCTTCTTCACTTCAGCTTCAACTCCATCTTTCACCCAGCTCTCCTAGCAGTCATAATGTACTTGAAAGATGAAAAGGAAAGGCTTAAAATTTGAGCTCAGAGTTTAATCAGTACCCTTCGATGCATATCTAACTTTCAAGGGTGAGGGCCCCAATGGATCCCTCTAAAAACAATAGAAGTATAAGGTACAACATATACAGATACACAACTGATAAGAGCATTGATATAATAACTTGCGAAGATACATGATTGCCTTGAAGTCTATTGTATTATGCAAAACAATAATCTCAAACATTATTTGATTGATCTAAATCAAATGCATTGGTTCGTAATTTATTTGTATTTTGATTTTTGTTCATAGCTTGGTCTCTGTTGGGGCCTTTCTTGTTGTTACTGTTTATTTTTGTTACTTTCGTAATTATTTATTATTAATAGAAACATTCTCAATTAAAAAAAACACTAAAACTACTCTATTTTCTTGTCAATATTTGGAAAAGCTCATTAGTATTCTTAGTGTTGAAATGTCAAGTGAGTGTAAGTGAAACAAATATAATTTATAACTTTCGCTGGAGAGAAAATTTGATAGAGTGCATTTACCAAGCTAGTTTTATGAATTAAATAAATAACATTGGATTTGTCATTTGATCTGTAACTATTTTTTATATTTTTACCATTTTTACCACTAAATTGATGACCGACATTACTACATTCGCCATAAATACAAAATTCGTTACAAGGACATTTGCCACGATTTCTACAAGTTTTTTTCCGAGGGTTCCTTCAAATTTTTGTTGGGGCATGTTTTATTACTTGTTATGAACTTGATTTGGTAATGTGACATATATACAAATTGTTGTTATATATATTATGATAGCTTATTGGTTAACATAATCATCTAATTTCTTTATTGTGTGTTATAAAAATCCTATTTTCAATAAAATTATTTGTTACATTAAGATATACACAGTTATATTGACTGCCATATGATCGCAACGAATCCCTCAAGTTGTTTGTAAAAGAAAATACATATGGACCAATTACCTAAGATAAATTACATACATAACCCAACATTAAAACCATCAAAATGTGATATACTACTAGTACATGCCATATCTAAAGAAACAAGCTAATATCTTAATGCAAACCATAAAAGAGATGTAACGTTTCCCTTTAGGGGTGACCAAAAAAATATGTATAGATTTTTTTTGACATGCATTAATAAATATGAACTCCACAATCACCCTTCATCCAAGGAAGGGAAAAATGATACTCCCATTTTTCTATACCTACTTAACATCCGTTCACATAAGAGGCATACAATGTCAATTTTATCTTACATTTACTCAAAGACCGTTTTAACATAAATAAACAAACTACATATCTCATTAATTGGTATAGTTTGCCTCTACATGAAATAGTTGCACTAAATGTATATTCAATGAATGTAAATTTTGAGTGGGTTCTCGTTTATTTAATCATCTATTAATATATAAAGTATTTCATCTAATTCTAGGTAAGTGATTATGTAATTCTAATCCAATACCACCATACATAAAAATCAAACATAGTTTTAGTGTCTATTTTGTTAATTAAGTTCATTTATTTATTCCTTTACCTATCTATTTTTAGTATACTACTTAGCACAAATCCATCACACAAATTTTAGCCACATGATATCTCTTTGTAACTAGTGTTATACTAGAATAGGTTATTCAACCTTAATTTTAAATGCACAATGTCAGTTATAGATTACTTCCGATTTGACACTAATTAATGTTAAGAAAATTGTACGCATGAGAATCAAAACATGACTCCTATACGCACACGGCCTCTCGAGGTTGTGTCGGGACATCCAGAATGGAATGGATGAGATGGTAACAAGATGGATAAATAGAATGTGGATGGAATAGATAAGAAATGGCTATGGAACAGGTTAAGGAAAATGAATGTTCTCAACTGGAAAAATGGGTATTTACTCATTGAGTGCAATAAACACCTATCTAACATTCTTAGGTGTAATGGTATGATCAAGGATGATTGACGTATGTAATTCATGTTCAATATCGATGGAACCAAATAAGAATCTACTTGGTTATGGAACATGGGAAAATTGTCCTTCACAATCTACAAATTCCTCTCCAAAGAGGGTCATGAATATATGACTAGTAATGTGATACAGACAAGTCTAATCTCCACCAGGATGGTTTTCCCATAACTCCTTAATAGTGTCTACCTCTTCATTCAAAGAAATCAGTTGTATGATGATGGTAGGTGGGACTGGGGTAGTATGAAAGATAAGTTGTCTAACGCATTGGTCAATATCAGTCAATTACGTGTTGATGTTTGCTTGTGGCATGGCTGGGTCACAAACTCTTTTTCTTGGATGACGTGGACCTTGAATGGTCATGTGAGCACAAAGAAAGCAACTAAGGAAACAAACAAAACATGCAAGGAACCAAAGGGGTTGAAGTTAAGTCGGGTAACTTAGGCAACTAAGGAAACGTGGGGGTTGTTGTTTATTCCAATCTAATTAATCTAGATTCCTATTTGAAAACCAAAAAAGAAATTAAATTCAAATTAAACAAAATTTGATCACTCTCCTTTAAATTTAATTAAATCTGAATGTAACTAATTAATTAAACAAATGCAAGAACAAGTTAACCTACTTGTTTTTGGTATTTTAAATGAAGCTTTTAAATACAAATAAATAAACAAAGCTAACTAATTTCTAATCTATGTTTTTGGATTTTCTGGTTTAATAAAAATAAATAAATGAAAGCTATAGACAAAAGGAAATTGCTTTTAATTAAATAAAACTACTTCTATGCTAAAATAAAATAAGCAAGGAATAGTCAGATGCAACTATTCCTTTGTTGCTGGATGTGGAACTAATTAAATTAAATACATATTGTTTCCAATTTGTAATTATGGATATTTATTATTTCCTCTAATGTCTCACCTTATAATCATGGGACATTTGATTACGCAAGAAATTAATTTGTGAAGAAATACAACAAAGTGCATAGACACAAAAGCTTCCTAAAGCTTCTTTCCATTATAGATCCAAAGAGATAAGCAAGAGGAAACTCTCAATGAAATCTTTGTTCATATGCAGTTTAAATCTAACTAATAAATGAAATGAAAGCTACATAGGATTTTAAATGAAGAAATGAAAAAATGTGCACATGAACTTCCTCCAAATCCTTTCTCAGGAAAATCCACAGGGATGAGCTAAGAAGGAATTATCAATGGAAGCTACTTACAAGCTACAAACAATTGCTAATTCTACTTTCTTAAAACAACTATTGATTTTATGAAGAAATCTAAACTCTAAATTGAAAAGAATGTTTTTAAATAATTTGAATTACACCCCCAACCTGGAAATGTAGAATTGTGATAGTATCCAGAGGTGGTTTTGCTTTTCTTTAATCCCTTGGCTTCTTTTTCAGCAATGAATCCAAATGGCCAAGGGAATTATGCTAGTTGGTATGCAGAAGAAGTTGTGTAGATGCTAGAGTAGACAGGGTTGCAGGATAGTTGGTCTCAAATGCAGGCAAGGAAGTAACAAGGCAAAGATTTGAGTTTCTTGTGTGCTTCTTGGAAAGATTTTGGTAGAGTAATGGTGCTATAAAATTCAAGAGACTCCAACCCAATGCTTCAAGAAAAAGCTTGGTTATTATAGAAATTTGGCAGGCAAATGGCCCAAGCACACTTGGCAATCAAGAAGTGCCAAATCATCTAGGGGGGGGGGGGGTTAACTTACTAAGAATAGTAAGTAAAGAAGGATAATTTCATATGTATCTAACAAGCTCATAATCAAGGGAAATGGTTCAGAACGTGTGAGAAAAGCACTGGGAAACTTGCAACATGCATACAAAACTGAGAGTTTTAAGTCTTGGATTGAAGCATACAGGAACCGTCAGTTTGTGTAGACTGGCGTAGTTACGTTACTTAAAAGACAAATGCTAAGAAAAAAATAACAAATAAAGATATGTGAAAACAGCTAAAGTTAGGAAACTAAAAAGTAAGTAAGAATAAATCACATAGGCAAGCAAAAAGCGAGGAAATGGGACCTGGACATCATCATTTGTTTTGGAAATGAAATTTACCATCATTGGGGATTATTATTGTCCTAAAAATGTAGCACAGTGCAATTTTAGGTGCGTACAAAAACCTTCCTTCATATTTAATAGAATCAAAATAACTTTTCGTAGTTTATTCAATGTAAATATAAACTTTCAATTAGCAAGGTTTACAAATTCCATTCTCGTAGTATTTACACAAATTTCAATAGTAATACAATGATACAATTATTTACCATAAAATTCCATTACATAATTTCTAGAGAACCATTCTCTTATTTGCAAAATATCTAGATTATAATTGTCAGGCATTAATTATAAATTAAATCTACCTACGTATATATTATATAAATTCTAGATTATATTCATATGTGTAGGAATTTAGCTACAATAACGTGAAAAGATACTAAATTTATGGGTATAATTATTCCAAAAATTCCATGAGAATTTATTCATACATTAATAAGCAAGGTCTGAGTTAAACCTGTGGTTAACCGATGATTTGAACCACACTAAAACATGTTAAGTTGTAAATTTCCTACCTCTCTTCTTGAAATCTAATACGGTTAATAAAGAAATACAACGGTGAATAAATGATAAGTGGAGGTCGTTAGCTTAAATACAAATATCTGGGATGAGTTGCATGGGATGAAAATAAAATCTTACCCCTCAATAGAGTGAAAAAAAAAAGAAAAAGAAAATGGATTCAATCAAATGATAAGGAAGCATTAGTTATTTATATATGAAGTTCAAGAGTAAAACTAGTAGCCTTGCTATGTATTACAAATAAGTCATAATGTTAGTTTTATTTTTAAAAATTAAAAAATAAATATTCAGCACAACATGATTTACATAGATTGCTTGAGCATTTAAAGTGTCAACGAACCATGATATAAATAACTTCTATCACATGTTATGTTCTAAGCTAATGAAGAATGATGCCATTACATGATTAAATCAACATCGTGCATGATGTGAACAAGTTTTAGACTTCTATCACCATGTTATGTTCCAAGGTAACGAAGAATATATGAAAGATACTAGTGTAACATGATTAACCTATTTAACATCATGCATGATGTGAACAAGTTTTATGACAACACCATTTTAAACTATATGGATGATCTCTATGTGTAACCTGGAACCTATTTAACAAAAAACCTTTTTATGGATAATGAAAATTACATGGAGATCTCTATGACAACCTAAGGTGTTAGCATATTGATAATAGACCTACTAATAAGTGGACTATAGTTACAAGACATAAATTCTAAAATAAATCTAAACTCTCAACTCAACATAGACTAATAATTGATCAGTAGACAGTGCAAAAAAGCATTAAAATTCTACCACAACATGGAGCACGGGTGGACCATAAAGAAAGGTGGGGTTTGAAGTAAAAAACATGTGGCTTACGGTATACTTTCATTTGTTCGTTAAAGATACTGATATTAGTGGTTGACATCGTTTTAAACCTTATACAAGAATTATCAATTTTACATATAAGGTATAATCAAAAGTATGGGAGAATGTGACTAAAGTTATTTAGTCTTTACTGATGCAGAAGAAAAAATATGGTTAGGGTGCATTGCAACCATGAGATCCTTAGGTGGTATGGAACACCTAGGGAGGTCACAATTACTTACGCTTTGATTTATGGGTTTCCTATGCTCTATCATTATTATACCATTTGTAACTTTGGGATAGAGAATGTTTGGTTGGATAAGAAATTTCCAATTGAGAAGAGAGTATGGTTGAGAGAAGTGCTAAGCTTATAGGGGGTGATAGTACTTAGGTGATAGATAACCTAGTGCATAGAATCACATATGACGAATGTTAAGAGGGAAGACATGGTAGGTTGTGGATTGACACTTGGGATACCATCTCAAATTATTATTTTAGATTATTCATGTTCTAACATTTAGATGAATTTCAGGGATTAGATGGGTACCTACTGATATTCGTAGACTCTTGGCCAAAAGCAAAATAAGATGTAATGTTCTCCCTTGGTGATTACCATAAAAACACGTCTTAATTTTTTTTGACATACGATAAAACAAAGGGACTCCATGTTCACCCTTCATCCAAGGAAAAGAAAAAAATATTCCCATTTGACTAGGCCTACTTAACATATATTCGCATCGAGATGCATACATTGTCAATAATTAGCCTACATTTTATTCAAAGTTCATCTCAACTTAAATAACAAAATAAGTATCCCATTCATTAGTATAGTGTGTCTCTACATGGAACATGTGTTCTAAATCTTTAATCACCAAACATTAATTTGAGTGGGTTATATTTGTATTTCAATTTAATTTGTAACTCTTTACAAGGTTAAATTCATGTTGTTGCACATAATATCTCTTGTGGTTTAAATGTTGCTTCATGCTTTCTTAGTTCAATTCAAGTTTTATCAACCATTTTTATTCCTTCTCGTATGCATTGGGGTTTAATCATTTTATCTTCATTATTTTTACCTAATAGCTACCAATTTAGTTTATTCCCACAAGTAATCCATACTTTCTAAGTTTACTTGCCTATTTTATCCATATCACGTATATGTATCCGTAGTAATTTCTCATTCCTTTCCGTATGCATTGGGGCTTAATTGAACTATCTTCATTTAAAATAACTACTATTCTTTTAATTATTTACACTGAAGGCATTCCCTCTATGGGAAAGGGCTATGCAAACATTCATGGGACTATGTCAAATTTGACAGTCAAAATGACACTTTCCCTTCTATTTTTGCATATTTGTTTTTTTTTAACAATTTTACTTTTCCATTTTTGCATTGCTGGGGATTTGCTATTTTGTAGTTTTGTTTTTTTGGGTTTTACATGCAACATCAGTAGTTTTAAGCTTTTTAAATACTCATCTCTATGAGTTGTTAGCTTTATTCAAGCGTGCCCGTGAGCAGTGCCAAGAACAATTTTCAACTCCCCTCCTGCCCTGTAACTCGCTTGGTTTAGATTTAATATATGGAAAAAAGTATCAAACTAACGAAGCCATAACAGAGCAATACAAAAATAGGGTATGATTTTTTTTCATATAAATTTGATCTACTATTAGCATGTTTTTATTTATGTTTATACTTAATTTTTTGTTTATGGTAAATATTTTTCTTCTTAAATTTGAAGTCCCGTTTTTCATCAATACACTATGGCCCTTCTATGTTATTTTGGGACAAAAGCTTTAAATTCTCTAGGGTTTGCCTAAATGTTTTCTTGAGGAATCTAAATGTGAAATGGAGCTCTTCTCAGTTGCTGCTCTGTTTTTTCTTAATGTATATTTTTTTCCCCGATTATATTTATTCTAATAACTATAGATTGATGATCTGTAGGCTTGAAAATAGGGTCCAATTCTGTATATTATGAAGTTTTTTCTTAGGTTTGTTTATGCCTTAAATGGTTGCCTCACTTTTTGAACTGGAAACCTTTCTCTTCGAGTTATTGTAAACCCTAAGCAAGGGTCTTGAGAAATTTTGTCTTGGAATGCTAATATTAGCAGGTTATGTGTAAAGCGTATGCCTTAAAAAAATTATTGGTTGATAGCATGATTGGAACGGTTGTTGTTTTTCTTAAAGAGAGGGCCAATTATGTAGGTGGATGGGTAATTCCTGTGGTTCAAAAAATTGTCAATGATTTGCATGCCATTGGATCATCTACACTAGGATTTAGGTTTTAGGGGCGTTGATAAGTGGTTTGCTGCTTATTAGATGACATGTGTTATGGATATGCAAATTTTTTACTAAGTATAAAGTTTTTTTTTTAAACTGTTCTTTCCTGTGAAGAAATAACTTCTTAATTTAAACTGCAGCAGCTTTATATTGGCGTGCTCATAAGTTGACCGAATTTGAGCTATGCTACTCGAATTATCCAGCGGGCCAGTGGATTATTGCATACTAAGTGGGTAGAGGGCCAGATAAGAGAGTATGTTTGACAAAATTAGGTGAACTCGAGTGTTTGTGTAGGCAATTTTGCGTCTTTCACTAGGGTTTGTTAGATTTGTCTTTAATATTGTAATTTTATGCATAGGTTGGTTGTACACAGTAAATTATCATGTTAATATTTATCAAGCCTAGTACTGTTACCCAGTTTTTGGGTCAATTTTCCCAGCGTGGGGCAATTGTTATAAATTTAGACTCATTATGGGGTTTGACCATTCTACTGACGGGTACCATCTCTCTTTTGGCAACTTTGCTAAGTTTATAAGAGTCTTAAATAGGTATTTGTGTAAACTCTATGTAAGAATCAGTCTAATTGGTTTTGGTTAGAATTTTTTTAAATTTATAATCCCTACCCTTTATCAAACCCCGTAGCTGTATTATATCTGCTCTGGGAAAAAGCTTGACCTTATCAAGGGCATTGCCTAAATATTTCAGGAGGATAATTCACAAAGGTATATGCAAATTTCTACCCTTTTTACTAGGGGAAAGAAGGAAGAATCAATATGTCAAATAATATGCATGTTCCTGACTATTCCATCCCTGCATTAGGTATTTGACTATTCAAGATTAAATCTGTATATATATGTTAACCAGTTTCATGTGTTTTTTTTATCAACTCAATTTTAATTCCACAAAGGTAATTCTATGACTGGTATATCATCTTTGCCAATATAGATGATGGAAGCACTTTTCTTTTGCTTGACAACTGCTTTAGACACTCAACAAATATATATCTGATCAAGAAAAAGTTCTAGAAACATCTTATGATAAACTAGATGATTTTTTTTTGCTGGTGGTTTTCTAAGAGATACCCTCTATCATTGGTGACACAAACCAGGGTCCAATCCCCTCAACTTATGTTATAGCAGTTGCCCAATCTCCTCACTATGCTAAAGTAGATGCTACCCATTGATAAAACAAGACATCAAATCCTCCTAATGAAGGCTTTTGCTTGAATTGCTTATAAAAACATGCAATATTTCTAAAAAGAAAAATGGATTTCATGGACTAGTGAACAATAAATTTTCAAACAAAACTAAGAGAGAAAAATCCATCCTATACTCAAGAGAGACAACAACATCCCATTAGATGTGATATCAATTAGCTATCCACCCAATATTTTTAGTTTCTACCATGAAAGAAAAGGGTGTTTACGGGAAATAAAATTGGCCACAAAAGGCTACCATTCACTTATAAAATCAATCAAGCCCCTTATCAACATCATTTACAAAAATAATAACTATCCCTCTAAATCCAATAAAACATACCATTCGGCATTCACATTGCATTGTACACATGCGAATGCTAATTTATTAATTATACATATATTTTCATGACAGGTTTGGTGGTCAATCCCATTTATCACTTAAGCTATCTTACAAAAACAGATTAGAAGTTTAATTAAATAAATAAATAAGAGGATAACTTGATTTTAATTGGTAGATCCTCGCTGGAGTTTGTATTCCTTTGGACACCTATTCTCCATATATTCTTTCTCCTCCACCTCTTTTTATTTCCCACATTTATCCTGTTATGTATCTTCAATCCCCACGCTACGTATGCTTCCCTCTTGGCAGACTAAGTCTATTTCCCTGGGCATCCTCTTCTTCCTGCCATGGACATCTTACCTTTTTCTTTTTATCTATGCTACTCACTTCCCTTGTCTTCCTTTTTTGTATTTTCCTATCTTTCTTTCCAGCTTAACCTAGCTCCTTCTCCCCCTATGTGTACTCTTATTTCTCTCTCTCTCTTTATATATATAAATCTTCTCCTACTCCCCTTTTGTGCTCATGCCTTCTATTATTTTCCCCCAGAATGCCTGATTTCTAACCACCTCTTATGCCATGTTGGTGTCTAGTTTTTACTCTCCCGAATTGTGTTTTCTTCTTATCCCTTTTTCACGCCAATTCCCTCAACTCCCAATTCTCCTCTCTATCTCTGCGTAGGCTCCACATTCCAGATTTTTTTAAACTCCAAGCATTTATCCTTCTTCCCTTCAGTGTTCCACACATATGGGAAGTGGCGGGTTCACTTTAATAATTATATTTTACATTTCCTATTCTGGTTGCTGTGGTGGAGTTTAACTTTTAAGTTTTCTTAGTTGTATAGATTACTCTTCCTGTGAGAGGCGTCCATATCTACCTAAATTTCTATGTAAGGTGATTTGAATATACTTCCTCTACTTTTAGAATGATAGATTTGGTATTTATTTTTAATTCTTCATTTTTTTAATTTAATTTTTATTTACTTGAATATTATAGTCCCACACTCATAGCACACGATAATCTTTAAGAATATGTAAATAGAACGTTACACATTAAACAAGGGCTATGTTGTAGCAAGAGTACCTGCCTCATTTTGCATTGTAAAAGATAATGAAGTGCAGCAGTAAAATGGTGAGGGTGGGTTAAATAAAAAAATTGCAGACAATGACTGAAAAACGTTAAACGAATTTCCAGGACCAAACAAATTAAATAAGTGAGAATAACAACTGGCATGTTTGATGGAGCAATGAAATGCAATCCAGGATTGTAGGAGTAAGGAGCTTGATGTAGAAAGAGATGAGCTTGGGGAGAAAAACAATAAACATGTCAGAAGTTTCCAAGCTTATAGAGGGATTGAAACAAAAAAATCTTACATCGACAACTTGAAATGTGTGGAAGATACAAGGTGAATAGTGAACTGTTAAAATTAGGCTGGATAGTTGAGAATCCTCTACTTCAGACAAAACAAAAGAGGTAAAAAAATCACGAGAAACCTAATATAATCCAAGTTTTGTAGGTAAAGATGTGTTAGAATGCAATGGTAGATATGCCAATGAGAAAGGAATTCAACCTCAATGACGAAAATTTCAAATTTAAGAAAGCTAACATGGTATGGCATAGAAAAGTCGAGATTTAGAAAACTCAGAAAGTGAAAAAATGTAGACTTTATCCATATGCAGTTAGGACATCAAAATAATATGAAAGAAGATCTAACATGATCTTATTATCCCAAGAAATTTGAAGCTTTCCTCTTTAAATAGGAGGTAAGATAAGAGCTATTCATCATCTTTTACATAATTGAAGAAGTAACATAGAGTTGAGTTGCAAACTTGGAGGGCTTCTAAAGCCATTCCAGGTTTTATAACCATTCTTGTCTTCACAAGTATCAAGATACGTCAAAAGAATTTGAGGTACTAAATGAGAGGGAGGAATTAAAAAAAAAAACACATTAAAGTTACCAAAGTAAAGATGTACGAAAAAGTGTAGTTGATGAAGACTGTATGAGAGGTAACACTCAAGTCTCAAACCGAACCATGCACAATGAAATTTCTAATTTAAGCCCCCTAAAATGTTAGAGTTAAATGATCTATGCAATGGAAGTTTGAATTTGGAAATACCAACCTGGAGAGGCATCAGCCAAATGAAATGAAGTTATAATATCATATCTGAAAGTTGTTGAGCATCTACGACCATGCAATTCACAATCTGTCCTACTACCATGAACTTGTCTACAAAATCTCAATCCCTTTCTGTATATAAATGTAATTAGAGAATACCAACACAAGAATCTATCCCTCCTAATGAAAACTCCGCCTTGCAGAAGTAAAATAATTAATTGTTTATATTAAAATTTTGCCAATATACAGTACACACAAATTTGCAATGGTCAGGACAGTAAACAATGAAGCAATGTCTAGTAAACACTAAATGCAGATATTCTAATACAAAAATAAAAAATGAAAAGGGAGGGACTAAAAAATGTCGGGCAATGAATCAATAGTTTTAGACAAATCATTTCTTGACACTAGCATTTCCAATATACATGCAAGATAATTAATTGCCAATATGCCTGGTAAATTCTGATTGAAGTAAAAAACTTTTTGAAAAAATGGTGTATCTACAGTTTTATCCGTAGAAATTGTTGACTGCTGAGATTTGAGTAACAAATTTAAATCATTAAAACATTACAAAATTGATTTTAATTTGTTTTTTTACTCTGTGATTGGGTTCCATTGTAATCTGTAATATTATTTTATTGAAAATAACTTCGGCAATGAAGACTACTTACATGGCCAATCCTCCTCCAAATAAATGGAAAATAAAATATAAAAAATATTTATTATAGTCACCATACATTACAAAAAGGTATTCAATTTTTGATATGCAAAGTTTTCAAAGCAATTTAATTGTTGTGGGCGAAAACAATAGTACTACTGCCAAAGGCAGGTACTAATAAGAAAACATTGTTTTTGCAAGACTCATGGCGAAGTTAAGCTAAGTGTCAAGGGAATCGGAAATTGAGCTTTTCTTGGCGAGCTCATCCCATGGTTTTATTTCTGTAACTATTTTAATGAAATAATTATTCTTTTATTTAATTCAATTAAATCTCAAACTACGCAAATCTAGTAATTGGATAATTACGAAGGCATTTTTATCGTAACAAACAATAATGCAACCATTAGCATAATAACCAAGTTTCGTAAGTGTAATTGTCAAACGAATATATTAATATGATGTCATTAGTAATATTATTGTTATTAGTTTTATAATCTTGTAATTCAACAAGAATGATGCTAGATTGTAACTTAATGACACAAGGATTAGCGAGTCAAAATAAATGAATAAGTTCTATTTACCAACTTACTGTTTGCCCCAGTGTCGAGCTCTATCATACACATGTAACTCTCTCTCGCGATACCCATTACGACATCTTTTCTTCTCTCTCCGATGAAACCCTTTCTGATTTCCTAAGAACGCAAATAACAATACCTAGTGCATTGCATGTCCAAAATAGTAAATCAGCTTTCTATAAATCAAAAACGACATGTTATTATCAATAGTAGTCCATAACTATATTTCAACATTTAATAACCATCTAACAATTATTTAATTAATAAAAATAAGTGTTTTTTATCCAAAACATATCGTAATACTAATCAAGCCAAATCAATCAATAATAACAAATCAATAGAGGACATTTCTAGAAGAAACAACTCCGATTGAAGAGCCACCATCTTTCACTTGAGTGCATCTAGTCCTTGGTTCGTGTTGCCACTGAAATTTGCACCCTTGTTGAAACTAGGTTCAACATTTCAGTGAAACGTTGTTAAAACATGAGTATGTGGGTCACTCATGATCTTTCTCCAAATGAAAGGGTTGGTTCAATTCATCCCAGTTTGTTATAGCTAATCCTTTAGTATATTTCTACTCTAAACTATCTAACCTAAGCTAATGATTCCAAGGAGACAAAGTTATGAGGGGAAGAAAACTGAAAATAAAAGGGAAGTGATGCACGAAATTGAAATGTGGAGCTTCTTTGGTTCTAAGAGACACAAATGCAAGTTTGTAAATCAAGATCATGAAGAATGCACACAACTCTAATGCAAGCAACTGAAAGAATGCAAAATACAGAAGAGGGCAGAGTAGGGAAAAATTTAGTGGCGCATATTCGTCAATTTACGAATATTCCATTTTTCAAAATTTGAAATTGACGAATATTTAAGGTAGGAATTAGGACTGGGTCGCCAAATTTTTCTAGGTACAAGTTAATTTTAGGGGTCAATTCGCCATTCCCGCGAAATAGAAATTCGTGATATTCGCCTTTATGCCCTCGGCCGATAGCATATATATGCTACTGGTCAGTAGCATAAAACATGCTACCAACAGTAGATGCTTATGCTACCAGCCAGTAGCATATTTTATGCTACTGGCCAGTAGCATAGAAAAGGGATATCGCCCGGTAGGAAAAAAAAAGAGTATGGGATTTTTTTTTGCTTACGCCATATTTTGGGAGGACAAATTTCTCATTGAGATGATCAATTTGATTGCTAACATCAAAAAAATTCAAAAAAAAATTCCCGTACAAAATTAACGAAATATGTATTTTTTCCACAAAAAATCACTTTATTAAATTTGGGTAGTTGAAACAATGGCATACGTTGTAGATGCGCTGAAACAGGCGCGACTCTTACACCTTTTGCGGAAGTTTGATGCCTTGCTATGTTCGATGGATTTGTTTTACCTTCGTAGATTGAAAAATTCATGGCCTTTGAGTGTTACGAGTGTCTTCCATGGTTTTTGATCTCATATGCTTTTGCGGATCTTGACCTCACTTGGTGTCTTCTACATCGGACATGTCTCTGCTGATTGAAAAATCCACGAGACATCAACTTTTCACCATCCGCAGAACACTGAGACGTGTTCACGAATTTTCAGACTTATTCGTTTTCCATTGTCTTCCCGCCTTAGGGCCCAATAACACCTCTTGCTTGTATTGCGGCCTTTCATTCTCTCCATTCCATGGGTTAGGGGAACCAACATAATACCATGTAATTACATTCTGCATAACACTAACTTCAATATTTTGTGGCTTTCTTGAACAAATGTCGCCCAAGTGTTGTTTTGAATAAATTATTCAAGACTACCTAAGAAACAATTTTAGACAACACTTCAATAATGGCCGCCACCATGACTAACCTCACAACCATTTTCACTTCCTTCTCAACACCCTCTTAGCCGTTTATGCTAGCTTCCCCTCTACCTTGGCGGTACGAAGACAACTTTGACGGCTTAGGGCATTAAGGATAGTGAAAGGCAAGTACAAGCTATTCCCCACTAAGAAAACCCCCCATAAAATTTAAAAAATACCCGAATCTTCTCAACATAGTTGAGCAACTAGGTCTCGAAAATACACAATTGACATAAGCCCTTTACAATTTGCACCGAAAATAGGAACGAGAAAGACGTTTTAAAACATATATTAAAAGCAAAGTCAACCTTGGCTGGACCGTGGGAGCTAGAAATAAACCGCTTATTTTGAGGATTGAAAAAACAAAGCAGAGCTTTTCTAATTTAGAAATTAGCAGAGCTTTAATTAGTTAAATCAAGATAGATTTTGGTTGCCAAATATACCAAACAATGTAACGCGGCAAATCTAACACGACCCCACGTTCCAACGAGGAAGCTTCCTGAATTTTCGCAATGGCGGGACCAACACCTAATCTAAAAACCAAAGATTAGATGCCATAAATATATTTTAAAAAAGAAATTACCGAATGACACACACGTGGCAGTGAGAGACGATTTCGCAATCACTCTTTTACCTTCAACAACGGATGAGATCCCACGGTTGACCTTTTGCCTCGTCGATCAAAATTAGAGGACGATTAAGTAAAGTATGTATCTAAAAATAAAAATAATGGGCGTTAAGTCTTATTCTTCAATCCGGGATAAATTTGCTTTATGTACTTAAAGTCCCAGGTGCCACATCGGCGTGAAATAGGGTGCGACATACGGGTGCGACCAATGCCCTTAGGTGATTTATAAAATTGTTGTACACGTGAGCAGCGCAGGAATCCACGTGTCATGACCGTACAACTAGAGTCCTCATCCGCGGATAGCCCCGGTAGAACGAAATGAGAGCAAGTGTGGCGTATATGCAGGACGGGCCCACCGGTGAGCATGCAGACGGGGGCGGAAAATAGAAAAAAAAATCATTAAATGACGTGGCGTAAAAAGCGTGGAGACTGCTCTATTTGGAGTGCCAACAGTGGCAATCGACATGCTCTCGATGTTTGTCTCGGTTAGCCCTAAATTCGAGTGAGCTGCTCGCCACGCGACACGTGGTAACTGAAGCTCTCGTGTATGTTGGCGTCGGAATATAAAAGCAGCAGAGAGAAAGCAAGGACGGAATAATTATAAGAAGAAGAAGCAGCAACGGATGATGATTAGTATTGGCCTAGACTGCTGCAATATTCTTATTTCTTCCGCATAGTTTTGTTAGCGATGGATCGCATCGACCGCTTAGGAGTTGCAGAAGCATACGCCGGGGAGCAGGTTTATTCAGATTTGAGCCCTGACGAATGGGTGGCGTTGCAGGTGCTGCTGGAATTGGCGCTGTTGCGTGTTGGGGATTTTCCGCTTTGGGGGCGCAAGCAGAAGCGCTCCAGAGTAGCCTGCGAGCATCTGCCGGATGAAAAACAGACAAGGATTATGCCGCCGCCTGCTAAGCCGCAGCAGGGGAGCCCCAAAACGCCGCTGCGGTGGAGCGGCCACGAAACCGCCTCCGCGACTCCCAGCAGCGATAGCATAATCAGTCAGGCGCCTGGTCTTTCTCCATGCGACCTCCCGCTGGAACCCATGCTCAAATTCAAGGTTGGTGGTTGCTGTTTTTCTAAGGCTCTTTTTTCTTTGTTGGGTCCAATGATAAATTATTGCTTTTTTTTAGCTGTTCAGCGACGCCACGGGTCATGTTGTACAGTTGTGTTTTATGCTTTCCGGGTTCTTCTTCTTTCTTCTTGGGCTAACCTCGGTGGGATTTGACTGTGGTTAAGATAGTGGGTCTATCCGAGGAGCACTGCAGGACCACAGATCTGGTTTGATTTATTTCGTATTTGCCGCGAGGGTCGAACTCACGACCGCCTATGTAATTATTTACCTTGTGCTTGGCTTATCTGGTGTCGAGTATCGAACTGTGGACCTCGCGAGCTTCAGAACGGTGGTTTGCAGATAATTGAGTTTCTTCCTACCTGGTAGGTAAAGTTAGGTTCAGGTATTTGGCATTACCCACTTGGAACCCCCGTTGTTTGTGCGGCCGACAGATCAACGGAGTATGCTCGATCCAGACTTGCGGGAATAAATTTGCACCTTCGATTTGACAAAATGTTAGCAGTTTATGTGGGTCCCAGACGCCTTTCTTCATGCATGCTCGCCGTGGTGGGCCCCACCGCTCTTATTTTGTGTGCATGCAAGAATTTACTTGCCATCAATTGCTTTCGCCTCAAGCTTGCTTTCTCGCTCCGATGTTTGACTTGGAGGTTTCTATTCTATTGGATAGGTGATGCCACGCCATCTGCTTACGTGGCACCTTTTAAACTAATCAGCCGGGAATGGGATTTGTTAAAAATGATGACACATTGCAATACGACCACGGCATGTATGGAACCCCCCCTGCCCGTAGCGGAGTGGGCTGCCACTTAAAAGACCAAAGTTATAACTATGGTAAAAACTAATATTAGGATCTATTAATTTTGGGGTTTGACCTTCCATAGAAGCACTAGGTTAGTCCAGCATCGGTTGACCTTACCTTGCTTTTTTATGTTTGGGCGATGGCTTTTATTTATGGGGAAATGTGGTTATATGTCAAATAATTCTGCAAAAAAAATCTTTTTTTTTTTTGGGAAGTTAGAATGTAGGTAGAAGCTTTCTAGCTGCTAGTTTTTCTCTGCCTAGAAATAAAATATAGTGGAATTATATTTTGTTAAAATATCTCATTTTTTCTCAACAACACTTATTGAGAAAATTTAACTTACCCTTTGCATGGGATTGCAGCCTTAATATTAATATTAAAATTTAACTTATCCTTTCCATGGGACTTCAGCATTAATATTAATATTTAACTTACCCTTTCCATGGGACTGCAGGGTTAATATTAATATTAATATTAAAACTTAACTTACCCTTTTCATGGGACTGCAGCGTTAGTATTACCAATAACAAGAAATATTGGGATGAGAGATACACAAAGACTGGAAATCTGGTTTTGCTCTTTCTTAAAAGTAGGACATATAGATTATATTGAGAATTGAGAGATTTCCTTCTGGTTCTGCATTTTGTGGATGTTGGATTAAAAATTTATGAAAATTTTAAAATTAGGAGTCTTTGCAGATTGAATAATTGAAATCCTTTAGTCCATGATACGATTTACAACTATTACTATAGGTAGTGTATTTTTAACTTGGGTTTTGCTCCCTTTTTTAGAGAGCGGGACATTTAGACAGCTTGTAAGAGTTGAGAGATTTCCTTGTGGTCCAACTTGTAATCTTATTGGCGGGGTTGTGTAGTTTAAAGACGTGTGTAAAAATTGAGGTATATTTTATTTGAGTTTTCATCCGGTTCAACATGATAAGCACATTTACATTTGGTACAGGAGGAAAGAAAATTACAAGTGCACAACCCCTCCAACGGAAAAGGTCCTAAGAGAAAGGTATTTATGAATTCATCTCTGTATATTATTGTTCTTGGATTGAACTTTTAGACGGCTGAATAATTATAGCAATCATGTCTGAATAATTAGAGGTGTCATGTCTGCAGACAGCTGCAGAGTTGAAGGAGTTGTATAATAGATTATCATCAGAAAATGAGGAGATGCAAAAGGTTTGTCTCCACTTGTTAATTCTTATTGCAAAAGTCATATGTCATAACGAAAGAAGTTTTTTTAAAGATGATTTTTGTCATTTTAATCAGGAAAAGGGGAAGCTATTTAAATGCTTTCGATCACTGAGGGACAGGAATAAACAATTGGAGGCGGAGGTAATTAGTTTTCCTTTTCCTTGTTTTTGCTTCCTGCTTCTTGGTAATGCCTTGATCTCTCAGAAGTTGTAGAGGTAGCAACTTATACACTGAAACTCTGTTGCAATCTATGTGCTCTACGAATCTCTGAAAATTTTCATCTCAAAATTGACATGTGGGGATGGCAATTACGTTCCTACAAAGATTTTTACTTGATATGCAACAAAACCCAAAGGAAACGGCTCACTATTCGTGTGGCTTTTGGTTAAATGTCAGATTATGAAGCATTCATGCACTTATTATATGTGGTCTGTTGTTTTAGGAATGTTTGCTCGAAATTCACTATTCGAAACACTGATTAAGGTCACACAATACTACAAACATTTTGAGGAAGGAATTTAAATTTTCTGTATTTGCAATAAAAACCATGGTATACTCCAAAATTTCATTTGCTTTTGGTTATCGATTAAAATAATCTTGTTGGTGCAACATTTTATGACACAGCATTAAGGGTTTCTCCAAATTGTTTACATTGTTTTGATTTTTGTTTTTATGTTTTCTATATTCCTCTTGAAAAATGCATTCAAATTAATGGACTAAGAGAGATTAATTTGTTTTGCAGTTGGCATTGAAGTTACGCGAAAAGGGACAAGACCAGCTTCCTACCCAGTCTCCAACAACAACTTCCTCAGATGTAGCACCGTTAAGACTGTGTGATGTATTAGAGCCTTCTGAGAATCTTGCCGAAAATTCACCTTCAGGTACAGTAATGAATTGGAATTCAAGCGCTGAAAGGATGTCTGATTCTCATCAAATGAATTGTGTGGGTAAATCTCTAAGACAAGATTCATTAGAGCCCACAAAGTCCTCCATACGTGCTTTTCTTCTTCCGGATTTAAATATCCCTGCTGAAGATGTCGAAGATTTATCTGATAATATGTCCATCGTATGTGACAAACAATCAACGGAGACCATCATCAACAATGAGGTTGCAGTCCCAGGGGAGGGAAACATCAAGGCTGTGGTTGCGGCAGAGGCAAGGAAATATAGGATGGAGTGTCTTAGACTGAAACATCTGCAATCTGGGAAGCTTCTATTGAGATGGCACTGATAATAAAATTGGTTTAACATGTGTATGGAAGGAAACTGACAAGTATTTCTGGTGTTGGGAAGGAATCAGCAATTGTAAATATGCTCTTTCTGATCACCATTGAAGGGTAGTTTGGTGGAGGACAGTTTTGTCTCCCTAGGATATGCAAATTCAATTCATTTATTCCAGAGGAATCCATTACCCGCCAGATTTAAGTGTTGATGAACGTAGATATGTGAAGTCATTCATTCTCGTCTGCTGGGCAGTGGTGAATGTGGAATGTATAATTCTTTCTATATACAAATATTTTCTCACATTGCAGGCCGAGTTTGATAAATTGGGCCAGGTATGGAGTAAGCTTCGTTTTTGCTCCCCAGAATTATCAGAACTCTCAACTATTTCATGCTTATATTTGATTGGTCCTTCTCTTTTAGGTCTTCATGGTGACGATTCGGTCATCTGCATGCAAAACCTAAACTCTTTTTCCACTGTGATCATACACCAATGACTGCCTTGATTGATATTTCTTAAAATGATGCCAGATTTGCTCTTGTTTGTTCCAAACACTGTCCATTAAATTGAAACTTGGGGTAATGCTGTACTGTAGGTGAACATTGAAGATCAATGTTGAGTTTGGTGCAGACAGTTTAGCTTATTCATTGTTGTGAGTGAAACTCGTGTCATGCATAACTGTTACTAATCTGTAACCACTCATGAAACCAGAGAACTGATACTATATTTGTTTTATTCTTTTAATGAAAATTGTTGATCTACAAATTTCACCTGGCATATTCTCCTAGAGCAGAAGCATCTATGTTGTGAATAATTAGATCTGAACTAGAAGCTGTGTTGGCAATCCTACCTGGTAATATATAAATTTAATATATCATATGATCCTTATATTAATAGCTGTGACGTCACAATGGAAGTGGGCTTCTTACTAATAAATTGGAATGACAAGACAATGGAAGTGGCCTTCTTACTAACATAATGGTTGATTGGTAGCATATTTGTTTGTTTGGCCTTCCCATCTCCTCCTTCATGACTTTATAATTCAAAGAGTATATCATGTAAGTGGCCTCTAAATACACGTCTTATTAACTTACGTGGGACATGTTTCTTTAGTGCATCTTCGAATCGTTTCTACAACTCTAAAATGTATGATTCATTCAAAAAATTAACCTCACATTTGTTGGTTGGTTTGTTTCCCGATAGCCTATAAATCCCAATATATCATGATCCTTGTCGAATATGCCTCTTGAGTGCATCTTAGAATTGCTTTTATGAGTCTACAACTTCTTATTAAAATTAAATCCACATTAGTTGGTTGCCTTGGTCTCTAATAATATATAGATTCAAATATATCATAACCATTATGTCAATAGGTGTGACTTCCATAATAAAAATGGACTAGATATTAATATGATGATTAATTGGTTGTTGGATGGATATGTTTGCTTACTAAGGTAATGACTTCTTACAATTGTCCCTAAGTAGATGTCTCACTACCCAAGTCTAATGATTGATTAGTTGCTTATAAAATTACCTCTATAAAATAAATGTACCTGTTAGGTTGTGGAGCTTGTTTTCATGTGTAAAAGTGTTGAATACTGTACACTTTTCACGTATCCTCGTCGGGGTTCGGGGTTGGGTTGGGTCCCGAGCGGGGGTTTGGGAGCAGTGCGCCCCCAAGAAATTTTTTTTGGCCTTAAAACATGTCCGATATACCAGGAAACGTATTTTTTTCATATGGGCGGGATTTTGTCCCATAGGTTTATGGGACGGTTTTTGCCCATGGTTTTGATACCCACAGTTTTGTAAAACTGTTTAAGCAGTTGTCTACTTATATGGTTTTACGCATGTGGTAGTAATATAGTAACATTGCAGATGTGTTTTGAATTCGAGGGTGAATTATGTAGAGTTTGTTGAGCATAGCTTCAAATAGATCTGGGTATTGTATTGAGAGAGCGATGACTTGTAATAAAATCTGAGCAAGTGATTCTTGGTGGACGTACCCCAAATTGGGTGAACCACGTTAAATAATGTCTCTTTGTGTTATGTTATTTTATTCTGCACTTTTATTTGAGATTTGTAATATTTTTTGCATATTAGTTTCTACTGTTGCGATTCTGTGAGGGATTATTCTGCATATTTTATCCCTTATTTGCTAACAACTGGTATCAGAGTTTGGTTTGGTTTGCTGAAGTGTTGAATCGCAAGGAAAGTTTTATCTTGAGTGGAAGCTATGACAGATGATGGAAGGTTTAGGGTTGATAAATTTAACGGGCATAATTTCAGTCTTTGGAAGATGCAGATGGAAGATTACCTTTATCAGAAGGATCTTTATACTCCGTTGTTTGATAAGGTGAACAAACCCTCGAGCATGACAGATGCGGAATGAGATTTGCTGGATAGGAAGGCACTTGGGACAATCCGGTTGCATCTTGCATCTTCGGTATTATTTAATGTTTCAAATGAAAAGACTACAAATGAACTGATGGATGCATTAGAGAAGTTGTATGAAAAAGCCTCTGCCTCAAATAAGATTTTTTTAATGAAAAAGTTGTTTAATATGAAGATGTCTGAGAATAGTTCAGTAGCAGATCATTTAAATGATTTTAATATGGTTGTAAATATGCTAGCTTCAGTTACACTAGAATTTGATGCAGAAGTTCGAGTTTTATTAGTTCTGTGCTCTTGACCTGAAAGTTGGAATAGCTTGGTAATGGCGGTAAACAACTCGGTTCCAGCTAATTCAAAGTTGAAGTTTGAGGATGTTGTAGGGGTGATTATAAGCGAGAAAATGCGAAGAAAAAGCTCTAGGGAATCTTCTACTTCAAGGAATGCTTTGACAGTGGAAACTAGAGGGAGACAGAAAAATAGAGGAAGCCGTGGAAAATTAACGGATCGGGAAAGGTCAAAATCCAAAAGCAAGATAGTATGCTGGCACTGTGAAAAGTCTGGGTATGCAAAGAAGGACTGTTAGGAGCTTCGGGACAAAAAGAAACAACATGAAGAAAACAAGGAGGTAAATGTGGCAACGAGTAATGTATATTAGGATGCTTTGATTATTTTTTGCACAATATTACCGAATCTTGGGTTTTAAATTTGGGGGCTTCTTTCCATGCTACTCCATATAGGTATTATTTTGTTGATTATTTTCAAAAAGATTTTAGACATGTTTTTCTTGGTGATGATGAGCCTTGCAGCATAGTTGGAAAATGTTATGTTCAGATTAAAATACAGAATGAGAATACTTGGCTATTGAAGGATGTCAGACATGTATCTACATTAAGATGAAAGTTGATATCGACAGGGCAATTAGGAAGTAATGGTTGTACTGTGATATTTACAGCAGACTCTTGGAAGGTTACCAAGGGTGCTCTTATGGTGGCAAGAGGTAAGAAGGTTGAAACCTTGTATTTAACCACTTATAGCACTAATGTTTGTAATATTGTGGCTTCAGAAATAGATACAACATTGTGGCACTATAGACTCGGTCATATGAGCCATAAGGGCATGCAGATCATAAAGAAGGATTTGCCTAGATATACAGAAATAGGTTTGGAGTTCTGTGAGGACTGCATATATAGGAAACAAAAGCGAGTAAGGTTTCTCAAAGTTGGACCTACAAAGAAATAGAGTAAGTTAGAGTTGATGCATTCTGATGTATGAGGGTCGGCTCAGGGATCATCTCTTGGGGGTTCAAGTTATTATGTTACTTTTATTGATGATGCAACAAGAAAAGTTTGGGTTTATTGTATTAGAAACAAATCTGATGTATTTGACATTTTTATTAGATGGAAAGCCTTGGTAGAGAATGAAATAGGTCTTAAGATAAAATGTCTCAGGTCAGATAATGGAGGGGAGTATTACAGCAATGAATTTGATGATTATTGTTCTAAGAATGGAATTTGTAGGCAAAAGATGGTTCCAGGAACTCCACAGCAGAATTATTGGTGTGTGTGACTGTCCAGTCATCGTCCACATCACCTAGGTGAGTCATCTCGCCTTGCGAGAGTCATAGGTCTTAAGAAGTCAAATGACAAGTGTCAGATTCTGTCATAGAATCTAACATTGTGATTTGCATCAATGCATCATAGAAGTTACATTCCTTATTTGGAATTGTAACTCCTCTTCTAGTGGCGTTATATGCGTCAATGACGTCATTGAGTTTCTTTCCATGTTTAGGCATGGGGGTTACACATCACCCCTATTTGTACTTCTTATTTTTCGATCTATGAGCATGAGCATACCCATTCTTCTTACTTGCAATCTTCTTTCCATTGTTTCGAATCTTACGTATTGTGTTGGCTTGACGTTACCATCAGAATGCAACTTCGTTGTGGTGCATCGCTTTTTGACATCGGTTCTCATGAATCCCTCTTTCATGGTATCAGAGATGGTTTCGATAAACGTGCACTCTTTGTTTCTCAGTTGTTTATTACTTTTGGTTTCTTCTCATTTCCTCATGTGTAAGTTTTTTTTTCAATTATCATTTTGGAATTATTGCTCACCTCGTATTGAGGTTTCAGCAGTTGCAAGTTAAGGTATTTGGTTGGTTTGCTTATCAGCGGAGTTCATATTTGGATATTTCTAGATCTTTATGGTTGTTGTTTCTGGGTTGTTTGTGTGTTTCTTGCTGGTTGTGTTCAGATTCAGCGCCTGCAGGGTAAAAGAAGAGCTCATTTTTTGGCATGGACTTGTGATTACTGGTTGGGATCGTTGTTTTTTCTTCACCGGTGTATACTCAGACCATTCTGAGCCTTTTCCTCATTGCTGTGGTTCCTTGCTATCTCGAAGTTACCTCTACCTGGTCTCAAAACATTTTTGCGAGCCTGCTGAAAACCTCTCACGTTTTTGCCTAGTCTCTCACATTTTTTGCAAAACTACTCACATTTTTGCACTGTTCCCCACGTTCAAACCTGTTCCAGGTGTTTTTTTTGCTGTTCTGAGTGTTTTCTCCCTGTCCAAGCATTTTTGCACTGTCCTCAGGTGTTTTTATCTCATTTCCTGCATTTTCCCAGCTTCTTTGGCCGTTTTCCCAGCTTCTTTGGCCGTGGTCAGACTCAGGGATTTTTTCTCTCTCCAACTACTAGCAATTTTGGACTGTTCAAGCATTTTTTTTACTGTTCAAGCTTTTTTTTTGCACTGTTATGGAGATATTCCTTCAGCTGGCTTTTTTTGCACTGGTTTCGACATTTTCTTTGCACTGCTTTGGCCTTTCAGGCAGTTTCTGAGTTTTCCCAGCGTGTGTGGACAGTTACAGTTCTTTTTCCAGGTAATTTCTTTCCAAAAATACGTTTTTTATTCACTTTTCTTAAAAAATGTGTTTGTATTCTTTTTTACCTTATCACTTTTCTTAAAAACATGTTGTTTCATTACTTTTAAAAGGTATAAGGTAAACACATTTCATTTTATTGGCATTGTAAGTTTTTTGGCTTGTTTTTTTAACCTTTTGTCGAATGCCGAAGATGAAGGGTGAGGTCCGGGATTGGCAGGTGGCTAATCTCCCCTCGCAATACAAACAAAACCTATCTCAAATTCCATGTCATTTCCAACAGGCATACATACGACACCTTTTGCATGTGTTTAGGGCACTTTATAAAATCCGTTTGCAGGGTTATTGACTTTTTCTCATCAGTTGCGGGAATTGGTTTTTAATATAACTTTTGACTCGTTGCTCAGTTTTGAGCACTTCTTTAGTCAAAGTTGCATATTTTTTTGCACTCTAGATGATGGGATCATTAGCTTTGTAAACGCACTATTTTTATAAAGTGTCGCATTCTGTGGGGGTGTCTTTGTATTGCTTAATTCAACTCATTTTTTCTTGAGCTTTATTCTATTCCTTTTTTTTTGTGGACTTGTGAGCGCGCCCACCACAGTCTTACGACAAAGGGATTCTTTCGTGCGACATGAGAAGCTATTTCTCACAAAGCTCTTTCTTCCCCCTCTTGCTTCTCTCTTTCTATGCTTGCTTGCAGTGTCGATCTGTTGCGCCCTACGAACCTTGATTGTTGTCTCCACCATTGCGTGTTATTATGCTAATTGCAAGGTGAGTGACAAACTGGTTCTCAGAACACAGTCACATCTGATTGTAATCAATGCACTGAATTATAAAGTGCCAAACTCGGGGGGGTGTAATTTTGTTCTGGGGTGGTTGTTTCTTTTCTCTCTCCTTCCTTCTGCATTCCTTGGTTCTATCTCTTCATTATGGATATCTCTAAAGTACCAATGCTCACACCTTTTAATTTCTTCGAATGGAAATCTAAAATTATATTGGTTTTGCGAAGTAAAGGGTTATACTGAGTTACCATGGGGTTAGAGACTGAACCTACTGATGAACCTGAAAAATCTAAATGGTTCAACCGTTGTGATGAAGCCTTAGGTCTTATCTGTATGTCCATCTCTCCTGACTTGCTCTTTCACATCGAAACTTCCTCAACACCCGATCAAGCGTGGAAAACGCTTGATGATATGTTTGGGAAGCAAGATGACATGAGAGCGCATGAGTTGGAGAATGAACTACTAGGGTTAAATCCTAGTGACTTTGAAAACCTTCAGGCCTTCTTCTCAAAATTTGTCCGCACTAGAATGCTTCTAAAGGAATGTAAAGTGGATAAGAAAGACTCTCAATTGATCTTGTCAATTCTTTCTAAGTTAGGTCCTAAATACTCTGTTTTCATTTCAACTTTTCATGCCATGAAAGCTGCCTTGGGTAGTACTTGGACTATGCCCTCCTTTGATAGTTTTTCGTCCCAACTCATTCGAGAACAGGACAAACTCACTCAAATGGGGACTCTAAAATTCAAGTCACATGCCCTTGTGGTGAATAAGGGCAAGAAAAATGAAAAGAAGAAAGAAACTAAGGACCAACCTAAGAAAAAAACCAAGACCAACCAACCCCCAGTTAAGCCCGTCACTCATACTTCGACTTCTGAGCCTAAAGCGAAGAAGGAAAAATATAAATGCTCCTATTGTAAGAATTCTGGCCATGACGAGTAACATTGTTTTCGAAAACAAATTGATCACTTAACTCATTTACTTGAGAATAATAAAATAAGTGTCCCTGAATCCGTTAAACAAAATGCTCAGAAAGGCGAGTCTTCTAATGCAAAGGAGACTAAAAATGAAAAGAAGAAAGGTAAGGCCCTCGTAGCTAGATCAACTCCATCATCAAATTGGATTATCGATTCCGGTGCCTCGCACCACATGGCTTCTTCAGAGGTTGAATTCTCTAGCATTGAACCATGTGGCATGTCCCAAATCACGTTGGGTGATGACACTCATGTGTCAGTTTCCGGTAGTGGATCGGTAGAGATTGAAGGTGGAACATTTAACCAAGTGTTGAGTGTTCCCAATCTCTCTACCAATCTCCTATCGGTTTACCAAATCACCCACCTTGGTGAAGGAATGCGAGTGGAACTTGGTCCTAACTCAGTGATTATTCGTGAGCTTAACTCTGACTGCACTGTGGCTGAGGGAAAGGCAGATCACCGTTCACGGTTGTATACCTTTTCCCACTTCTCTTCTAATTCGACATCCAATGCCTTGCTCACTCATGCAAATGAGGTTAGCAAGTTATGTCATGAGCGTTTTGGGCATCTAAATTATCGTTACCTTGAACAATTGAGCCAAAATGAAATGGTCAATGGGCTACCCTGAGTTAAGTTTTCTAAGGGTCTTTGTGAGGGTTGTACCCTTGGAAAGCAACCTGAAAAAAGCTTTGACAAGGAAAAATCCTGGAGAACTACTCGTCCCTTGGATCTTGTTCATAGTGACATTTTTGGCCATTTTCCGTCTCCTTCTTTTACTAGAGCTCTATATATACTAACATTCATTGATGACTTTTCGCGTTATACTTGGGTATATTTTCTTAAGCTTAAGTCTGAAGTTTTTGAGCATTTTTAAAACTTTAAGGCTCTTGTTGAAAAACAAGCGGAACGGTCTATCAAGGTTCTTCGAACCGACAATGGAGGCGAGTATGTAACAGGTTTGAGGATTTCTGCACTTCTGAGGGGATTGCTTTGCAACGTATAGTTGCTTACAGCCCTTCCCAAAATGGAGTTGCAGAAAGAAATAACCAAACTTTAAAGGAGATGTCTACTTGTATGGTTCACTCGAAATCTCTTCCTCCACAGTATTGGGCTGAAGCAGTGAATTGTGCTTGTTATATTCAGAACCGTGTCCCACACAAGGCAAGAAGAGGGATGACACCCTTTGAATCCTAGTTTGGACACAAGCCTGATGTCGAGCACTTTCGAGTCTTCAGATCCAATGCTATGGCTCGGATTCCCAAAAAGAAACGCAAGGCATTGGATCCACAATCCAAACCTTGTATCTTTGTCGGATATCCTGATGGCATGAAGGGATATTGATTGTTGAACCCTACCACTCGTGAGCTTTATATTGAGAGGAGTGTGAAGTTTGATGAGTCATCCTTGACTTCAACTTCCACTAAGGTCCTTTTTCCCACTAATTCAGATTCTGACTCTTCAGATGATGATGTTGTTGAGCGAGTTCCACCTCTCCCTGCTCCTCCCGATCCTCAAACTTCTAAGTCTTTTGATTCTGATAGTAGTGATGATAAGGACTATGTCCCTTCTCACTCAAGTGAAGAATCTTCCAACTCTGAGCCTGAGCCTTCGGGACCTCTTTGGGCCAAGAAAATTTTACAGAGTGCTAGAGATTTAGTTGGAGATCCTTTGGGTGAGATACGTACTCGCTCAGACTTCACTGGATCTCACTCCTTCTTTGCCTCTGCTTCTGATCCACCATCTTTCCAGGAAGCTTCTGGGATTCCTAAGTGGGATTTTGCCATGGATGAAGAGTATTCCTCACTCATAAAGAATGACATTTGGGATCTTACCCTTCTTCCAAAAGGAAGAAAAATCGTTTGGTGTAGGTGGGTATATCGAACAAAGTATGGAGCTGATGGAGAAGTTGAGAAGTATAAAGCGTGACTTGTAGCTAAGGGTTTCTCCTAGGTAGCTGCGGTTGATTACTCAGAAACCTTTACTCCGGTTGTGAAGATGACTTCCATTCGACTGACCCTTGCCATCGCCGCTGCTAACAGATGGGAAGTCCACCAGATGGACGTTAAGAGTTCCTTCCTTCATGGGGGCCTAGAGGAGGAGATCTATATGGAACAACCTTCAAGTTATGTCCATGATCCATCCCTCGTTTAAAAATTAAAGAAGTCTCTCTATGGCCTTAAACAAGCCCCTCGGGCTTGGTATGCCAAGATGGATTCCTTTTTACTTGCATCAGGGTTCACTCGATGTCACTCTAACCCAAATGTGTATATTCTGGACAGGACGACTCCATGCTTATTCTTGTTCTCTATGTTGATGACTTGTTGATCACCAGTAGCTCTTCCTCTATCATTGATTCTGTGAAGATCTCCTTGGACAACAAGTTCTCCATGTCTGACTTAGGATTGCTTCATTACTTTCTTGGGATCCAGATTTCACAATCTGACTCAGGAATTATGATCTCGCAGCCTAAGTACTCTCTTGATTTTCTTGCTCGGTTTCACATGTCCGACTGCAAGTCCTCACCTACTCCTTTTCTTTCTGGGATTAAGTTGGTTTCTGATTGCTCTTCCCCCTTGGTTGATGGTACCCTTTATCGACATTTGGTGGGAAGCTTGATCTACCTTACTCACACTCGGCCAGATCTATCGTATGCTGTCAGGATCGTGTCCAAATTTATGCAGGAGCCTCATGAGCTGCACTTAAAAGTAGCAAAGCGGATCCTTCACTATGTTCGTGGCACTCACACAGATGGTATTCATTACTTAGGAGGGACTGAGATTGACTTGGTTAGATTTACAGACTCAGATTGGGCCGGTGATCTAGATCATCATAAGTCTACCTCAGGCTACAGTTTCACTCTTGGTTCAGGTCCTGTTAGTTGGTCTAGCAAGAAACAAAATGCCATTGCCATATCATCGACAGAAGTAGAATACAGAGGAGCAGTTAACGCTGCCACAGCAGCTGTTTGGTTACAGGGTATCATGACAGAGTTTGGCATCCACTTTCGGCAGCCTACCATTATCTACTATGACAACATGAGCACTATCTTGATTTGTAGAAATCCAGTTTAGCATCAGTGGACGAAGCACATTGGGATTCATATGCACTTCATATGGGAGCTAATACATGAAAACATCATTGACATACAATATGTTCAGATAGCTGATTAGGTTGCAGACATTTTCACCAAACCCTTCACTGAGTTGAAGTTTCTTCACTCGTGGTCTCTTCTTGGGGTGAGTTCTGCTGCAGCCGCCCATCTTCTTCGGGCTATATAGTCCTCCTTCTTCTCCTCTTCTTCTTTCTAGAAAGATGTTGTTTGTACATGGGCACCTTATCAGGCCTTTAGTTGTCGGGGCCTATTGACACATCTTTCTTAGTTGTTTAGGGGAGTCTTCTTTTTCTGTTCTGGCTTACCTTGACCTCTTCCTCGGCTTCGATGAAGGGGGGTGTTGGTGTGTGTGATTGTCCTGTCATCATCCACATCACCTAGGTGAGTCATCTCACCTTGCGAGAGTCATAGGTCTTAGGAAGTCAAATGACAAGTATCAGATTCTGTCATAGAATCTGACATTGTCATTTGCGTCAATGCGTCATAGGAGTTACATTCCTTATTTGGAATTGTAACTCCTCTTCTAGTGGTGTCATATGCGTCAGTCAACGTTATATGCGTCAGTGGCGTCATTGAGTTTCTTTCCATGTGTAGGCATGGAGGTTACACAACACCCCTATTTTTACTTCCTATTTTTTGATCTATGAGTATGAGCAGACCCATTCTTCTTACTTGTAATCTTCTTTCCATTGTTTTGAATCTTGTGTATTGCATTGGCTTGACGTTACCATCGGAGTACAACTTCATTGTGGTGAATCAATTTTCGACATCGGTTCTCACGAATCCCTATTTCAAAAATGGGGTGTCAGAAAGGATGAATAGAACAATAATGGAATGTGCTAGGAGCATGAGGTTACATGTAGGACTGTGTCTTTCTTTTTGGGCATAAGCGGTGGGCACAACTGTGTACTTGATAAACAAAGGACCCTCAAGTGCCTTGGATGGGGGCATACCCGAGGAGGCTTGGTATGGTAAGAAAGTTGATTATTCATTTCTTAGAGTCTTTAGATTTGAGGTGTTTGTCCATATAGACAAAGATGATAGGACCAAGCTAGAGGCTAAATCAGAAAAATGCACTTTCATTGGTTATGGTGGTGATGAATTTGGATATAAATATTGGAGTATTAAGGATAAGAAAATCATTCGATCTAGGGATGTGGTCTTTAATGAGAAAGTCATGTATAAGCAGCAATTGCAGGAAAATAGGGAAGAATCCAAGAAAGAATATGCAGCGGTAGAGGATATTTTGGATGGAAAAGTGACACATGAATCAGTTTAGGAACCCCCTCAACAGGAACCTCAAATTCCTATATTGAGGAGGTCTTCTAGGGTAAGAAGAGAACCTGAATGTTTTTCTCCTTCTCTTTATTATTTATTACTCACTGATAGTGGAGAGCTAGAGAGATTTGATGAAGCAATGTAGGTAGATTCTAGGAAGAAGTGGGAGCAAGCCATGGATGAGGAGCATCAAGCTCTCATGGAAAACCAGACATGGGATTTGGTGAAGCTACCCGAAGGTAAAAGAGCATTATAGAACATGTGGGTGTTCAGAGTGAAAGAGGAAGGAGGTAAGAAAAGATACAAGGTCCAGTTGGTGGTCAAGGGGTTTGCACAGAAAAAAGGTATAGATTTTGATGAAATTTTTTCTCATGAAGTAAAAATAACTTCTATTAGAACTGTTATAGGAATAGTTGCAGCAGAAGACTTTCACTTAGAACAACTTGATGTAAAGACTTTATTTCTCCATGGTGATTTGGAGGAGGAACTATATATGCAACAACCAGAGGGCTATGAGGTCAAAGGTAAAGAGAAGATAGTGTGCAAATTGAAGAAGAGCTTATATGGCTTGAAACAAGCTCCACGTCAATGGTATAAGAAATTTGATAGCTTCATGATAAAGCAAGGTTATATTGGATGTCATTCTGACCATTGTGTGTATACAAAGAAATTTGAGGATTTCAATTATATTATCCTTCATCTGTAAGTGGATGACATGTTGGTTGCATGTAAAAACATGCAGGAAATAAAAGTACTTAAGAAGCAACTAAGTGAATCCTTTGCTATGAAGGATTTGGGGGCAGCCAAACAAATCCTTGGTATGAGGATATCTCGGGATAGGAAGGAACACAAGCTGAATTTATCTCAGGAAGAGTACATTAAGAAAGTCTTGGAGAGGTTTAATATAAAGGATGCTAAACCGGTTGGGACTCATTTGGCAGGCCATTTCAAGTTATCAAAGGAGCAGTGTCCCAAGATAGAGCAGGGGAGAAACCAGATGTCCAAGGTACCTTACTCATCAGTAGTTGGTAGTTTGATGTATGCCATGGTGTGCACTAGGCTTGATATTTCCCATGTAGTGGGAGCAGTGAGTAGATTTATGAGTGATCTAGATAGAGATCACTGATAGGTGGTAAAGTGGATCTTTCGGTATTTGAGAGGGACCATGGAGACAATTTTGTGCTACAGTGGATCAGACACCACTTTGTGTGGTTATGTAGATTCAGACATGCCTAGAGATGTTGATAGCATGAGGAGCACGACAGGTTATATTTACACTGTAGGTGGGATAATAGTAAGCTAGATTTTACGATTATAGAAGTTGGTGGCTTTGTTAACCATGGAGGCTGAGTATGTTGCTGCCACAAAGACAAGCAAAAAAATGATTTGGTTACAACAATTGCTTGAGGAGTTGGGGCATAAGTAGGAGGAAGGAAAGCTACATAGTGATAGTCAGAGTGTTATACACCTAGCTAAGAACTCTTCTTTCCACTCTAGGACGAAGCATATACAGTTAAGGTACCATTTCATCAGGACAACTTTGGAGGAAGAGAAGTTGAAGCTGGAGAAGATTCATACTAGTAAGAATCCTGCAGACATGATAACCAAGGTGGTCACAAGGGGAAAATTGAAGCTGTGTTCAGCTTTGGTTGGTTTTCACAAAAACTAGTGAAGGGTTGAGAAGATTTCTCAGAGGAAAAGTAGTCTCCAAGTGGGAGATTGTTAGGTTGTGGAGTCTGTTTTCATGTGTGAAAGTGTTGAAGACTGTACACTAAGAGTACTGTACAATTTTCATGTATCCTTGCCGAGGTTCGGGTTGGGTTGGGCCCCGAGTGGGGGTTTGGCGGCACAGCCCCTGAGAATTTTTTTTTGGCTTTAAAACATGCCCAATATACCGGGAAACGTGTTTTTCTCATATGGGTGGGATTTTGTCTCATAGGTTTATGGGACGATTTTTGCCCATGGTTTTGATACCCACGGTTTTGTAAAACTGCTTAAGCAGTTGTCTACTTATATGGTTTTATGCATATGGTAGTAATATAGTAACATTGTAGATGTGTTTTGAATTCGGGTGTGAATTCTGTAGAGTTTGTTGAGCATAGCTCCAAACAGATCTAGGTATTGTATTGAGAGAGTGGTGGCTTGTAATAAAATCTGAGCAAGTGATTCTTGGTGGACGTAGCCCAAATTGGGTGAACCACGTTAAATAATGTCTCTTTGTGTTATGTTATTTTATTCTGCACTTTTATTTAAGATCTGTAATATTTTCTGCATATTAGTTTCTACTGTTACTATTTTGTGAGAGATTATTTCACATATTTTATCCCTTATTTCCTAACAGTACCTACTTAAATACATCTTAGAATTACTTTAGACTTTAAAATCTTCAAAATAATTTTGCATTGATTTTATGTCTATAGTACCATTTTATAAGAATAAAGATCCTAATTTCTTTATTCAACTTTTCCAATCAATTTTAGAATTTTAAGTAGAGCATTACACAACAGCACCCACCTCTTTAATAAATAAAAAAATGATGCTTTACAAAATTATATGGCAATGTACAAGTCTACCTCCATTCCTACACCTCCATTCTCCATGGCACCAGCTTTTGCACGAAAATCCTTCCTGGCGGCAGTTGTAGGTAATCAGGGGTAGGGTTCTGTAGAAGCTCCAGATGCACCATACATTGTGGAAAAATTAGAAGTCATGCTTGTGGTTACACTTTCTTTGTCATAGGTAACTGAATCTATTTCTGCCCTAAAAGATTTCGCCATTATTTATCGGTTTAATGGATTTTGGCCTCAGACCGAATATCTACATAAATGGATTCACTCTACTTGGTCCAGTGACTATGAGATACAATTTTGTGCAAAGGGTTTTTTTATTGTTCATTTTTTCTCTCATACAAATTATCAATGAACTCTTAATGAGGGTCCCTGGTTTTGGGGTAGGGATAGCCTTTTTCTTACTCCATAGTTTTTAGATTTTGATCCTTTTACTATGGTTGTTTCAAAAATGTCTGTTTGG
This sequence comes from Taxus chinensis, assembly GCA_019776745.2. Lineage (NCBI taxonomy): Eukaryota > Viridiplantae > Streptophyta > Pinopsida > Cupressales > Taxaceae > Taxus > Taxus chinensis. The sequence goes on along the minus strand of CM034154.1, from coordinate 27,146,619 downwards.
GTTCTGTCAACACCAATCCGGCACTATGATAATTCTTCACTGGGAACTCCTTGTGCTATGATTATTAACTAATGCACAACTCTTAGTTTGGTGGATGTAATATGGAAACACAACAACAAACATAACACAAGAATACCATAGACTATGATAAGAAGGAATAATGATAAATCTGAAATATCGGTGTAAATTATAATATCAACATGAAATTGTTACAATCTCACCCATGAGGTTCTTCAAGTGTTATTAACTTCACTTGCCTTTAAACAATAACTATGGGAGAAACTTTACAATTACACCTCTTAATGGCTTCTTTAACACACCTTCAAAATGATGGCTTCTTTTACACACTTACTCATACAATATTTCTCACTACTTCTCTCTATGCTAAATGAGGGGGGTGGCCTCTTTATTTATAGGAATTCAGGCTTATCCACCTTATCTCTAAGATAGGATAGGAAATCTCTTCTGGCCAATCATATTCCATGCCTAAACTCTTTCCTTTACATGTAGGCTTATCTTCTAAGATAAGATAAACCTTATCATCTCACATGGGTTCCACCTTTTTAGACTTTTCCACAAATAAAATATACAAAATATTTATGACATCACTCTTTGTCCTTATTACAAATATAATATTTCTAATTCCTAATCATGTAGACCTTACTTTTCTACTTATCCCAACTTTGACATTTTAACATTACCAGACCACTTACGAAAAATATTTACTTTTTATAACATTCCTATTGTACTTTGACTGTTACTGTATTCTACATTATTGGCGGCACTGTACTGACGGCGCCGTTATCTTCTATTAGACGCCACTACTAATTATACTTAACAACATCCTATTCCTAATACATACATTAATGAAATAGAAATTATGGAGGAAAATTTTAATGTCGACAGTTCGTCTCCCCAATCTTCCTCTCCCCTTTTGGCAGCCTGTTGTTTGTGTTGCTATTGGTGATTCTCTTGGTCAATTCATTAAGATAAATGATGATCATTCTAAGCAAGTGTTGTTCACTTACACTTGTATTTGTATTGAGGTGAATCTCAGCAAAGGTGTTTCAGACAAGTTAGAATTAAACTATGATGGTTTTAAGTGGGTTCAAATTCTAGACTATGAGAACACTGTCTTTCGTTGTCGGTTATGCCATCAAATTAGACACCTTCATTAGGCTTGCCCACTATCACTCAACCAAATTAAAAAAATAATAGTGGGGTTTCTTCATGGCCTAAAGGCTGACAACCTTTTACAACACATGAAGTCAAAGACTTTTCTCACCCCATAAATTTGGAGGCTATGAGTGTTGAGGTTCCCCCTATTGGCTATTGTGTCAAGCAGTCTCACGTCTCAGAGTATTCTGATTTAGATCCCAATCAGGATAGTCCTCACCTTGATCCTCCACAACATTTGGCTTCCTAACCATGAACTGGACTAATGTTATGAGGTCTAAAGAGAAGAAGGGGCGCTTTGAGCCTCCTATTACTTGGTCAGCTGCAATGTTGGGTGCATGTGCACCCTTTTCTTTTTCCACTTCTTTTGGGCCCGTGCCCAGGGCTTGGTAGTTTGGTTTGCCTTTTTTTGCGTTTCATGTTGCCTTCATGGCTTGTTTGTGGGACTGTGAGTTTTTTGGTCGCCCCTACTAATGTAAGTCTCTTTATTTTTTATTAATATGAAGGGTAGTTCCAATAGTAAAATTATATTTAAAGAAATATATAAATATTTTATAATATATACTATGTTGTATTATATAATATAAGTAGGAACGTAATAAATTAAATATTTTAATTAATATTTTTTCGATTGTGAATTGACGTAATTTTGACATGCATTTATCTATAATGTGAATATCGATATTGTAACTTGTTGGATTTTTTGTTTGTACATGTAATTGATGTCATATCACACACATGAATATAGAAGAAAAGTAATTAGAACTTATTTTTGTGAATGATATCTTTAATTAGTCTAGGCTTTATAAATTTGTGAGAACAGTTCCACCATTTTTATCTAACTAGCAATCACATGCAAAATGTGTGATGGAAACGCCGAAGGGGATGCATAAAAAAAGTGATACTGGAGGGGTGTACACAATAGAAAATGAAGATGGGTGGTGAAGAAGCAGTATGAAAAGTAGTTGAAGGGAAGGGAAAATGTTGTAAGGAATCCATGCAAAACATGTGTTTCCTATAACCACTCACCTTTTTTTTCAATCACTACCTTTTTTATATTTTTATTCTTGTACAATGTCAAGGATTTATTTTTTATTAAGTTAAATGTAGAATTTATGCCTAATATGATGTTATTATACCAGTAAATAAATATGCAATTAAATACAAAAATGATACTCAAGCAAACTAAGCAATAAATTATGAAACCCTAGTTGCAAGGAGGAGAAGAAGGTACTTATTTGATTCACAATAAAATATGGAGTGTATTGAAGTGCTGACCAGATGAACAAAGCAACAGGAGCATTGCACAGAGACCCAAAAAAATGCAGATATGGAGAAATAGGTTGGACTGAGGCGCCTAGAGAGGGACAAGGGCACCTGCGAGTGCCCTAGGCCTGATTCTAGATGCCCGGGTCTGCAGAAAAGCTCAGGAAGCCTCCTCTAAATGGTCGCAAGATGTTCATTGTTAGTCACCTTTGGTCACTCTGAGGTCGCACGAAGATTGTTGAGGTCGCTAGAAACCTGCAATAAAATATGAACCTGCAAAACCCTTAAATAGACATCAAATTCTAAAAAAGAAAGATGCAAAATGAGGGGTCATAATGTCCACAGCTGTTACAATGAACTTGTGACTGAGCGATGCACTACATCTTAGACCCAACGTAGTTCTATTTGTGTGCGTGTGTGCGTGCAGAATTGTGTCCTAGGTGGCTCTCGTGCGAATCACACTTGATAGCGAGCAAGTAGCTAAATATAAAGAAATGTAATAGATGTGTGCATGAAATAAAATGAACTTCCCTCCTATGGAGTGTATGCAGAATAACCAACCCTTATGTCCTTTGTGATGGTGTTAAATGGATGTAATGAAGCTCTTAGATGCTTGATGGATGCAACCTTAAGTGGTGATAGCTAATGCTTAGTGCTTGGTCCTTTATAATGATCACATAACTTTATATTTATACAATTCTCTTGCTTGAATTTTTTAATTAACTCTGAAAAGGTCGACTACCAAAAATATAAGATGCTCAAATGGCTAGAAAGGACCCAAAAAGTGTGAATAAAGTATACTAAGGTTAGGGGTTCCTAGAGGGGACGTAGGCGCCTAATGTTGGCATCTTGGCTGGGTGCTGATGTCCAAGATGATAAAAGTCAAAGTATAAAAAGACATACTAAGCAAGTAAGGATGTAAAACTGAAAGGAGCAACAAAAGAAAAAGAAGGATGGCCAAAGACATGGGTTAATTAGTACTTCTATTACTTATGAGTCATATGAATAGTAGTATGCAATCAAGACTAGATAATTACCTAAAGTGGGTGATTTTGTGTTTGCATTTTCCCCCACTTTATGTTGGTGAGAGGAATGCTCGGTAACATAAAGTAGATTGAGATCCATACCTAATAACCATGTAGATCAATGATGAAAGTGTACTGAGGGACTAGAAAAAGCATTGAGTGATAAAAATGTGAAGCGTGGGTGCTAAGGAGGAGAAAGTGTAAAAAGGTGGTGATGAAAGTGAACCTAGGGTGGAAACGCATGTGTAGATGTCACGATGTACTTGTTGATGTCGATTTTGATAATGTTGTTGTGAGTGATGTGGATGATGTTGACTACCGCTTCCTATACAGACGGAGCTGCAAAAGAGAAGAATGATCAAGTAGTCAAATACGCACGTATATGTGTAAAAAGTATGTAAAAATGCTAAAAATGTGAAAAAGGAACATGTGCACTTGATCTGTGATAAGAAAAGAGTGTAGAAAGGATCTTGAAGATGTCGATGAAGGGAAAGCTTTTTGGGAGATCTCATGCCACAATAGAAGTATAGGGAGGAAATTCTAGTGTCATCCTCCAACCTTTAATCACTTATGTTAGGTTGTGGAGCCTATTTTCATGTGTGAAAGTGTTAAAGACTATACACTAAGAGTACTGTACACTTTCCACAGTTGTCTTGTCAGGGTTCAGGGCCAGGCTGGGCCTTGAGCAAGGGTCTGAGGGTGCAGTCCCCGAGAATTTTTTTTCCTAAAAAAACGTGCCTGATATATCGGGAAATGTGCTTTTTCTCATATGGGTGAGATTTTTTACTCATAGGTTTATGAGACGGTTTTGGCCCATGGTTTTGATACCCACGGTTTTGGAAAACTACTTAAGCAGTTGTTTACTTATGTAGTTTTGTGTATATGGTAGGTATAATATAACATTGCAGATGTGTCTGAATTTGGGTGTGAATTTTGTAGAGTTTATTGAGCATAGCTCCAAACAGATCTGGGTATTATATTGAGAGAGAAGTGGCTTGTAATAAAATCTGAGCAAGTGATTCTTGGTGGACATAGCCCAAATTGGGTGAACAAAATTAAATACTGTCTCTTTGTGCTGTGTTATTTTTATTCTACACTTTTATTTGAGATCTGTAATATTTTCTGCATATTATTTTCTACTGTTGCGATTCTGTGAGGGATTGTTTCGTATATTTTATCCCTTATTTCCTAACAACTTCCCAAAGTTGTAGAGCACTCTGAAATGTTGGGTTTTTGGGCGATCCTATGCCACGACAAAAGTAGTGTAGAGAGGAAAGTTTGGTGTCATCTTATAACCTTTAACTATTCTCCGGAATGAAAACACCACTGCAGATGGTGTGTACTTGACCCCAATGTAAATGTCCCAGTGCTAAATGACTCTATGCCTTGTCAAAAGCCTCTGTGACATGTCGAAAAACTGTGTTGAAAAGAAAAATGTTGAAGATCTGCCCCCTGGTTATTAACATCTAGGAAGGACATCATTGTGCTAAGGACCCAACTCTGATTCTGAGCCCTATCCGAAACTAAAAATTGTATTGTACCAGTACTATGTTTTGTATAATGTTGTATGGGATGACTGATTCACCCATATGATGCCCCCTTGTTTGGGGTGCATGTGACGTCATTGAAGGAGTATGCGGCCTAAAAGAGGACCGACCGATGTGATGAAATTGTTCCCTGCAGGGGGAAAGGGAATGTGTTTGGTAGAAACCAAGGCACACAAAAAAATTGGATGGGAGACAAGTGTTAGTACAAGAAAAGACAAACATGTGTGTAAAATGTAAGCTATCAGACATGAAGACAATGTGTAATCTAAGATGCAAGAAGATAATGTAAAGACGCAAGAATACAATGTAGACTGTGAAAAGTGCGTTGTAAACATGGGACATCACTCATGATGTCGCAAGACAATCAAGGTCATAGTGTCCACAAGAAAACAAGTGTGCACACAAGACAAAAGGCAAATCCTACAAACAATGGCAAAAAATGACAATGAATGTAACTGGCAACTATGGAAGTAAATAGACCTACAAAATAAATGTTGCACATGAAACACCCATTAACATATTAGAAAGATAAAAAGTATGTCAAAGCATGTATAATCCGATAATGTAATGTGCTATGAAACAAAATGAAACAATATCAAATGTAGTGTACGAAAGTGGATGACCCTAGGAGCCACTGTGGGACTGGTAATAGGTAATGCACTAAACATCCATGTCGATTGTAATAGATCTGTATAATTTGTGATCATAACTAGAAAGGAAAGTGAACACACATGTGTGTATGATAAATATAATGACATACAAGATATCTATCTAGCATGTGTAATAAAGTGAACATGTAAGAAGAAGTAAGCAAGAGTAAATTTAACCAAGATATGCAGTATGTTGTGGATGAGTTGGAATGGAATGCAATATGAATGATAGGAGCCACGTGCCCCTTGAGTGGATGTGTATGCATGTAATGAGGTTCATTTATTTATACCCCCTCAACAATAAAAAATGAATTATAAACGAGAGTGCGTCATCGGGAAATGGGTTTAATTGTGTGTATGAAAAAGATGTGATCTTCAAAGCACAAAATGTAGAGTGTAAGCGTGTGAGTGAATGAGTGAGATGAGTTCCATTTGAGATGTAAACCCTCAACAGTAGAGTATAGACCACAGGACTAGAGTGTGTCACAGGGAAATGAATACAACATGTAGGAGTAGATGCAAGAGAGATGTAGTGTGAATATGTATAGTGAGTAATGCACCTAGTGTGTGATAGAAGTTGTGAGAATGATATGGTGTGTGTGTTGTGTGAAATGTGTAATGTGTAGTGTGAATAAGCAATGCTAGATATTTGTGTGGTGAATGTGTCAAGTGTAAAAAGTGTGACATGCTTAAATGTGTGAGAATGCGTGGTGTGTATAGTGTGTAGTGTGTGAGGTTCATGTATATAGTATGCCCTCAATAGTCAAGTGTGAACCAAAGCACAAGAGTGCGTCATCGGGAAATAACGATGCAAATGTATTGAGATGTGTATGGTGAATATAAAAGAGTAGATGTGATGTGTGTAAGATGTTTGACAATTGATAATGCGAAATGGTGTGGGGGGAGTAAGTGCTATTCCCCCCAAGAGTGTGATGAGGAGTGTGTTATTCGATGAATGATGTTTGGATTAGTGTAATTGATAGTGTATAGTTGACATGATAGTTGATGAAATATCGTATCGTATGCGAGACTAGCGATAAATAATAATGTATGTATGTATGTATGTATGAGTGATTATGCAATATATAGAGATGCTGATGAATCATGTAATGCAAAGATGAAACGGGGTTCTTATTGTAAGAGATCCCTTAACAGTCATGTAAGAACTGTAAGAACATGAGTGTGCATCGAGAAATGATAAGACTAGTTTATATGTCAAGATGTGTATGTCGTATGTGAAAGTGAAGATAAGACACTTGTTGGTGTTAGGAGGGAGATAAAGTGCTATGAGCCCCCAAGTTTGTGGCGATGAATGTGATCAAGTAATATCATCTAATAGGTCATCATTTTCATGATCAAAACAAAACAATGAAGCATCTGAGACTTGATAAGTGATAGTGTCAGGCTAATCGAGCAAGGAGCTCTTGAGCCATAAATTATACATGCCCATAACATATTCCTCATTAGTTAAGGAGGTAATGGACATCCATGTGCATACCAACAAGTGGGATTGGGTGAATAGCCGAGAAATGAGTCATTGCAAATGAATATGTGGCCAAAAGGCATGGGAAATGAAATATCAGTATGATCAGGATCTAACGTGCCCCCTATGTAATACAACCAAGCCTATCCAAGGGTGAGTGTAGAAGTGCGAGGAGCACGCTCAAGAAAAACTATGAGATAAAAGAATCGAAGTCCATAAGAAATGGTGATGCGAACAAACCCACAGTAGAGATGATGGTCATGAGGTGGGGGAAAATAATTGTCAATTGTAAAGTCTAACCGAGTCAACCCATCATGTGTGCATATAGTGTCATCACAAGTAGGATCAAATGGAATATGATCCCAATAAGAATCATTCATGAAAATCGTACATGTAAAGGGAGTATGTGTTAATGGTGGATGCACATGCGATAGTGAAGTAGGTGGAATGCCATCTAATGTGTGGGTAGTCCCCCGATAAAGTACCATAGCAGTAATAGTAACAAGAGGAGGTGGTGTTGTAGATGAGACTGCATCTAACATGAAAATAACACCTTCAAGCAGTGGAAAATGATCCATAATATCCAAGGGTTGTGGTTCATTAGTATAATTAGAATGTGGAGTAGGAATTGTAGTATTGGGATCATGATCACAATATTTGAATGGGTCACGGTCACTTGGAACTGTATATTCTATGCCCTCATGTATGAGCTTGACACATTGATGTATTGTAGAAGGAACGCTTACATGACATGAAGCGATGGCCGACCTAGTAAAAAATTATACGAAACCAGAAAGTCAATGACAAAGAAAATTGTGTTAAGGGTTTTGGGCCCTATAGTGATAGGAAAAGTGATGTGACCTACGCATGGATGAAAAAAACCATTATATGCATGAACGGAAAGACATGATGTACTAACATTTGTAGCAAAAATACCAAATTTTTCAAGGAATGACATAGGACATAGATTCAGTTCAGATCCATTATCGATTAAAGTACTCTTGATACCCGTATTGTAAATACGAATCATGATATGCAAGGGTGGATCATTGTCAAAAATTGAAAGATCAGTATGAGGATTAGACAGGAAAACAATATATTGGGAAAATGCCTCTACAAATTTCTAGTATACTGAATCTAGATGCATATTAGCAATAATGCGAGTGGTAGCGAAGTGAGTTCTGATTCTATCTCTTTTTTTAGGACTGAAAAGCAAGAAATCATTAATAGAGATACCCATGATGAAGATATCCTATAAAGATAAGAAAAATGAGGGTATGAGGATCCTAAGAGCGTTCAGATCGAGTTTGGGTTCACCAAAATGATTAAGCTACATGTGGAATTTATGCCTAATCTGATGTTAATATAGTAGTAAATAAATACGCATTTAAGTATAGAAATGATACTCAAGCAAACTAAGTAATAATTCATGAAACCATAGTTACAAGGAGGAGAAGAAGGTATTTAGCTGATTTGCAATAAAATATGGAGTGTACTGAAGTGCTGACCAGATGAACAGAACAGTAAGAGTGTAACATAAAGACCTAGAAAAATGCTGATATGGAGAAATAGGCCAGGTTAGGGTGCTTGGAGAGGGACATGGGTGTCTGCGAGTGCCTGGGTATACATAAAAGCTCATGAAGCCTCCTTTGAGTGGTCACAAGATGTTTGTTGTTAGTTGCCTTTGTTTTCTCTAAGGTTGCACCAAGATCACCGAGGTCGCCAGAAACATGCAATAAAATATGAACCTGCAAAACCCTCAAATAGACATCAACTTCTAAAAAATAAAGATGCAGAATGAGTGGTTGGGATGTACTCAGCTGTCACAATGTTGAACTTACAACTGAGCATTGCACTACATCTTAGACCCAATGTAGTTCTATGTGTTGTGTGTGGAATCGTGCCCTAGGTGTCTCTCGTGTGTGTCACACTTGATAACAAGAAAGTAGCTAAATGTAAAGAAATGCAATATATGTGTGCACAAAATAAATGAACTTCCCTCCTATGAAGTGTATGTAGAATAACTAGCCCTTGTGTCCCTTGTGATGATTCTAGATGGATGTAATAGAGCTCTTAGATGTTTGATGGATGTAACCTTAGGTGGCGATAGCTAATGCTTAGTGTTTGGTCCCTTATTATGATCAAATAACTTTATATTTATATGATTCCCTTGCTTGAATTTTGTAATTAACCCCAAAAAGTATGACTACCAATAAGATAAGATTCTGAAATGGCTAGAAAGGACCCAAAAATTGTGAGTAAAAGTATAAATGGGTCAGGGGCGTCCTAGAGGGGATAAGGGTGCACCTGGTGTTGGCATCTTGGCTGGGTGATGGTGTCAAAGATTATAAAAGATGAAGTATAAAAAGGTAGAAATGAGCAAGTAAGGATGCAAGACTGAAAGGAGCAACACAAGACAAAGAAAAGTGGCCAAAGACATGTTATTTAGTAATTTTCTTACTTTAGGAGTCATATGGATAGTAGAATGTAATCAGGACTAGATAATTACCCAAAGTGCATGATTTTGTGTCTACACTTTTGAGTGACATTTAATTATGTACATGTGTCCGAGTTATGGATCTTAATAATAAATGAATCGCAAGTCAAAAAATTTGTTGGAGGTTTTGGATATGGGATAACAATTTTTTGATTTAAAAGCACACTTTTATAGATATAAACAATAGATATACAACATTGATCAAAAACATGCATTGTCTTCTACATTTCAATATCCTTTTCTACTACTTCTTTTCCTTCTCCTTCATGCTTCATATTTTTTATCTTCTTTCCTCACTTTCTCTGATGCCTCGCCAATATTCACTACCTCTTCCTTATTATCCTCTGCACTTCTCGTGGTGTCATCATCTAAACCTTTAAGTGAAGAGGCAAGGAATGTGGTAATGGTAATGGATAAGACTTAAGTGAGAAGAGAAAATAAACTGTAAATCACCACATACCCTTGAATATCCCTGACACACTGTAGACACCTATAATTTAGCTCGAGTAATTTAAATACTTAAATTGCGCTAATTATACCCTTTCCCGCAAATTGATGACATATCTTCAATATCACACATTTTCTCTGCTATCATTATTGATTAATTACATTACGTTAGTTAATTAACTCTTCTATCCAAAAACAATGCCAATTAATGACCTTCCGTTAATCAACTCCCCTTTCTATCTAGATTAATTAATTATTTCTAATTAATTAAGATCCCCTTTCTATCTACGTTAATTAATTATTTCTAATTAATTAATACCCCTTTCTATCTAGATTAATTAATTATTATTAATTAATTAATTAATTTTCTCTTCTATTTAATTAATAAATCGTCATTTATTTGATTAAAATCTTTTCATAGTCTAAATCATGCTAACTATTCCTCTAAAAAACTTCTATAAGCTTGCAAACCTATTAATTAATCACTTTGGTTAATTAATAAATCCCCTCAAACCCCATGGGTCACTAAAGGACAAAATAAAACTCTCCTAAGGTTGACTCAACCCTTTCTAAACCTTCCTTATTCACAACTAACCCAACCTTTCCATTTATCCCACATGAAGAGGGATGTAGAGATTCTTCTATCCATTGGGCTATATAAGGAGCCCTTCTCTTACCTTTCTATTTACACCTACATTCCTAAATGAGCATAGAGCATACACTATAGCCATTTATCATCTTTGAGCATTCTTCCATTAGAAGAGTTTGCCTTCTCCATTTCTTGTATTCATCCACCCAATTTTTGAAGTCATATGGAGATATGTCAAATGGTCTTGTAGCCATGATTTGACAAGACTCCATTATTAGAAACCTTGGGATTTCAAGCACATAATCAACTCTTTGATTGCTAGAGGTCTACCTAGGTTCAATCTCATCTTATTTTTAGCATTCAATAAGAGATAAAAGTTAGTTTATTTAACATATTATCTTTAAATGTTCATTTCATGTTTAATGTAGAAATCTTGATAGGTTAGCTTTGTTTAAGCTCTTAGCATGATGATGCATAGGTTTAGTTTAGTATTATATTGAAGCTACTAGGTGTTAGTTTCAACTTTACTTGCATTACTAACTAATTCATGCATACACACATGAATAATCATCCACAATGGACATTGTAAAACCTTGGAAACATCATCTCAAATTGACATGTATCTTAATTTCTATTTTGAAATCTCCATTACAACATGTGACATATAATACAATATATTTACCATTTTGGCCTAGCTTATTATGAGATCAATGTGAAGCCTACAATCCATAAATGAACTCCATTTTATCACTATTATTCATTCATATGTTTTGCACAATTTTCTTGATGAAAAGTAAGTGCTCTATGTCGAATATACTATTACAATAACATAGTGGCAACAATTTCTGCTCATTTTTTTCTCATGCAATTCTTTCATAAACATCTCTTGTGACCGATTCAATCACTGTGGAAGAAAACAACATTTGCACAAAGGGAACGTTATTTGTTGTTGATCAATTCATTTACCCAAACACCCTATGTGAAATATATGACAAAAATCACAGATCTCTTGAATTTCATCATCTTGACAAAACGAGTTGAAGTAAACTTCACACACATATATAAGGTTCCATAAAAATAGGTTCCATTCAACAATTTATACCTATTTAATTTATAAGTAATTGTTAAACCACTTAACCATACTCTTCACCATAAACCAAAATAAAAAAAATCACAATAATATACTAAAATATAAACTACACTAAAAACGAAAATAGTTTTACTAAGCCACAATCGGCTTCAATGAAACAATTCTGGGTATGAAACTGACCCCTGTCATGGCTTCCATGTGAGTGGCCTCATAACCTTACTCAAATGAGCCCACTCAGAGTGCAGACTTCCCGTTATAAAATCATCCCTCATGACTGTAGACACCCAAAATTTACATACTTATTCCTAGTGCTATCCCAGTCCACATCGTAGTTCATATCCCCTTTATGATTGATTAATAAAATTAATTAATCATGCACATACACCCCTTGGATTAATTAAATTAGTCCATAATGCACTTTAGCTAAGTTAATTATCATTTATTGAACAAATGGTTAATTAATTATGTTGCACATTATAGCTAATTAAATTAGTTACTTAATTAGGAAAATACACCTATTTTCCTAGTCAACAATTCATTTTCCTCATTCTAGTTAACTCAACTTGAACTCCTCTTCACCAGTCTAGTCAACTCAACTTGAACTCCACTTCTAGATTCCTAGAAAGGAGGGGCTATAGAGTTGTACGTGCAATAATCTTTCTTGTTGTAACTTTTTCTATAAAAAATGTCTATTGCCCCTTGAAATATGTAACTCCTACACTTAGTCATCTCCATATTCCCAAGTGATTGCAATTAATAATATGGAGCTGAGTCAAACTTTCAACTACTGCTCAGTCTCTATAAAAGAGCATGCATATTTCTTTACAAATCCTCTTGGATTCTTGCACAATAACTCTATCAATTTTGCTTTCTAATATCTGTATATTGGAAGCCATATCCAAGTCAAATCTGCTCCTAGCATGGTCAAATCCACATTTGGAGATTGAATCAAGAGTGCCCACAAGTCAAGATCAACAAGATCAAACAAGCTTAAAGCTTCTACGATCTTACTTGAGGTTTGCAATGAAGAGCTATGGGAAGGTTTTGTTAGTGCAAAATCACATCACCCCCAAATGAGTTATGGATCTTCTTTTCTAAGGAAATGTCATTTGGTGTGATTGCACAACATTGAGCTTTCCTAGAGTGTGGGACCTTTGCGAATGGGGAAAGCTCTCCAAAGAAGGCTGGTTCCTCTTCCTAAACTACCTACCACAAGCTATTCCAGTGCATGTAAGCTAATCTAATCCTAATCTAACTTCCAAGGAGACAAGGAGAGGAAGAAAACGAGGAAAACATAGCCTACACTAAAACGGTGATACACCAGAGAAGGAAAATGTTGATTATCTATCAAAACTGCCATGGAACAAAAAGAGGTGAGCTATGGAAAGGATGGACAAGTGCATCACAGACCAAAGATGGATTTCAGATAGAAAATGTTACAAAACTCCATGAACACAGCTCCAAAACCTACAATGAACATCTAAACATGCACAAATACCTGCAATGAAGAGAGGAAAGAAGAAAACAACCAAAAAACGAGCAAGGATGGACAAATGCATCACAAAATATGTTTTTTATTGCTCCAGAAGTTTGCACAGAACATCATTTCATGGGTAAGAGGAAACAACGCCATTATAGAGTAGGGGAGGAGGTTCAAACTCCATTTTCAACCCTAGGGAAGAAAAGAAGGGAGAGGAAGAGAAGAAGGATGAACAAATTTTTACAAATGAGCCAAAACTGACTTTTTATGCTTGAATAGAATGAAGAAGATGAGAAAACACATGCAAATTTGATTTAAAACTTCAACCACCGATAAGATCCATTTAATTGGCCTAAAAAATGATGGGTTTCCATGAAAAATACCATACTTTGAAGTACATTCCTTCGTAGAGTGAGAAAGAGGCCCATACTTCATTAATTTTGGTGGTTGGGGTTGTTTTCTACCATTTTCCTGTGCCAAAGACATTTTCTCATTTTTCTCCTGCAAAAATCCATCAAAATTTAAAATTAAATAGTCCATCATGAGGAGAATTTCAACAGATTTCCATTGATATAAAGATCGCAAAAATCTGAGCTCTGGTGCAAAAGATATGCCCCTTTGAAGATTTAGGGCAAAAATGGCAAAATTAGGGTCGGCAGGCCAAAACATGAACCTTTTCCCTCTTTTTTCAAATTGGGAAAATTTTCCAAAAAATCTCCATGCCTCACCAGCCTAATGACACGTGGCACCTTCTGATTGATCCGCGGCTTCAAAACAATATTTTACCCCTTTCGCAAAAATGGGAAATTTTCCCAAAATTCTCCGTGGCCCCGCCGTTCCGAGACACGTGGCACTGCCTAATTAGTTGAGGAGATATGGTTCCATTTTTCCCTTTTGTGTTTTCACCATTTTGGAAAAATTTCCTAAATCCTCCCGGTGCCCTGATTCTCACCGATGAATGGACATGTGGCATCTTTTGCTTAGCTCGGCAGGGATGCGCTCCTATTTTTTACCTTGAAAATTTTTTTACAAAAAAGCCAAAAATTTGAAGTCCTTCCGCCCCCACTGCTCCGCCCTAACACATGGCGCATCCTGAATAGGCGTAGGCCTCAAATAATATATTTTACTCGGCGTGCTTTCGGGCTGAAATTTTCCTTTAAGTTTTTTGCCCAAAAGGGCTAAGTGCCAAAAATTTTCCTGCAGGTCCGCCTTGGCAAATTTTCCCTCCAAACCCCGTCGAGCCATAACTTGCAAAATACAAGGAGTTAGGAGGACTTCCTTACCTTTCTGGAAAGGGGAAAGAATTCTCTATTTGATGAAGCAATACCCAGAAAATTCTGAGTGCTTGAAATGTGTAAAAATTTGACTGAGGCACAAAAGGAAGCTATTTAACCCAAAATAAGAGGGAGCTTATTTTGGTTAACAGGTTTGCAAATGCATTTTGTTTGTCTTCTATTTAGTTGATTTTTTCATTGTTTACATTTTGGCATGCCCGACGGGACTTGCACACTCCATATTCATTCACTTTCATTACATCTGTTATTCGTATAGTAGAGCAAACTTTTAATTTCCACTAACCATTGTGTATCTGTTTTTTATCAGATTAATTTTAGTATGTTTTGTTGTTTGATATTTTGTTTTGTTTGCAAGATGCATTCTGGGAGGTTTTGATAGTAGAACTTCATTTTAAAAATAAAAAAAATAAATTGTTTTTAGTTATTATTAATCTCTTGTGGAAGTGTTACATACAGGGGTTTGTTGAAGGGAGAAAGCATTTAAAATAAAAAATTAGATCTAACAAAAAATTAGGGGTTTCCTTGCTAAATTTAACAAACATGTTTAGTTTTAACTATATATTTGGAAATTCTTCCTTCTTTGGGGGGGGGGGGGATTTCAACTTCTTGCTATTTTTTCTTGTTTTTTAACAATTTTTTTGCTCAAAAATCCTGCACAGAAAAGTATCTAAATATGTTGAAGGGAAATAAACACCCTAGTAAAGTTGTTAAGACAATGGTTAATCTAATATATAATGCTTTTGCAAGAAACCTAAGTGGTAAAGGAAATCATTAATCTAATATGTAACATTTTTTCCAATAAACCTAAGTAATTAAGGAAATAATTAATCTAATATGCTATGCAAAAATGAAAGTGATATTTCTCAATAAAAAAACCAAATTGCCAAGCAAGGTAATGCAATGTATGAGCACATAACTTCATTTTTTATTTAATAATGAAAATATTTCACAAGTGAATATGGAAACTTGCACACCAATATTAATAATTTTGAAAATAGTAAATAACACAACTTGAATAATGAAGTGACTAAAATTGAGACAAAGGAAACCCTAAGTTCTCTATCACAAGGTTATTGATACATAGAGTGAGTTTGTTGTTTACCAGAGTAATTACACTAACAAAAAATACACTACAACATATCACGAGGCCACTAAACTTATACCAATTCTACCACATTTTGTGGAAAGGATGTTAATGCAAGACCATTGTAAGATGTAGCATGTCCACCAAAATAGATAGTGAATCTACTGAATAGAACAATGGATTCATTGCTTTGATCACTTACCTCTTTTTTCTCTTCCTAAAGACCAATTTTCCTAGATAAATTATTGCCTCCACCTAACTACGAACTACTTCCACATCACAAATCATGATAAAAATACCTACAAGTTGCAACACATAATAATTATCCATGGCAATAAAAATGTGCATACAAGAAATGAATGTAAGCACAATAATTGCAAAATGATAATAAAATTATCTAAGTAGTGCTAGCAAAGATCTAAAAAAATGCCAAAAAGACCAAAATAGCAAGATAAGATCTAATATTAAGTAGGCCCTTTCTACTAGAGAAAATCCATTGTGAGGTGAATCAATACCGCTATTTTTGAGCTAATTCATTTCCATAGAACATGTGACCGTTAAAAATGTAACTCCACCATATGAATCAATTAGTTCACTAGTAACCATACGATCATTGTATGGCATTGCAGAGCCACTAAAATCTACAACCGTTATATGATACTGTGAATCCACTGAAATAGTTCTTCATAGAGATTGAAAAGATAAAGTGAATCTGTCATGGGATGAGGCGAGGTCATTTTTTACCAATGGAAGGCCATTGAAAAACCAACGGAATGGAAACTGAGATAAAAGGCCAAAAATGACAATTTTTTCTTGTCGAGTCCAAATTTTGAAAGCATCTAACCTCCTTAATTCCTACAAACAACACTCAACACTACCAAACATAAGAAAATATCAACAAAACATGGAATTTTAACATAATTTCAAAGAACTTGAAAGAAAAATTACATGTGAGACAAAGGGGTGTAAGATATGTATACATTTAAATGAAAATAGATAAAATAAGTTAGGATAGGAAGGTATAGAGTGAGTAAGCGAGAAAGTGGTAATGGGGAAGTTTGAATTTGGATATGGGCAGGAAACTGTTACAGATCAGGGGAATGCCAATCTTGAAGTAGAGGACATGAGTCTAGTGTTGGATCAGGTCAAAGGGAAGAAAGATGTGGCCTTCTCTGTGGAAAGGAACAAACCGAAAACCTTTGGCCCTACCACGTGGGAGAACAAGGTACTTAGAGAGAAACTTGAGTCTAGTCTGGAACTATCTCTACAACCCAAGGTAAGTAATAATGGTATTTTTTTGGAAATACCTAATTTTGTTGTAGATTGTGCCAAGATAAAGATGGAGCATACTATCTTGGCTAATATCTTTGATGGAGGATCCAACATTGATGAGTTTTACAAATGGGCCATTAGAATATGGATGCCTCATGGTGCCATGGATGTGGTAGCCTATTCCAATGATTTTTTTATCACGCTAGCCATGAAAGAGGATGCTACCAACATTCTTACGGGGACCCATGGTTCATGGGGAGAGCTCTAGTATTGATACATAAATGGAATCCTGGTTTTAATCCGCTTGATTATCATATGAGAGATTGCCCATTGTGGGTGCAATTACTTGGTCTACCTTTGGAATATTGGGAACCAAATATCATAAAATACATTGTAAAAGGGATTGGGGACCTCATTTTTTGTGGATCCTACGACCCAAGCCAAATCGAGATTATTGCATGCCCGATTATGTGTTAATGTTTCTCTAGAAAGGGAGCTACCTAGAAGTGCTATGCTAACCTCAAAGTTGGGAGAGTATTAGCAGAAGATATACTATGAGTCAATCCATTTTCTTTGTTTCTCATGTTACAAGGCGGGTCATAATGCTAAAGAATGTTCGAATCACAAAGAGAAAAAAGAAAACAAAGTGATTTATCAGGTCAAGGATGGACATAAAAAAAATGGGGGAAGGAAAAGAGATGGGGGAATCCTCTAAATCCCCCCCAAGACAAATCAGGAACCGATTATAGAAATTGAGGAGACAAAAATAGTTCAGAAACCGATTGAAGAAGGGGAGAAAGGTTAGGAGGAAGTCAAGTCAGACAACCCATTTCTGAATAATGAGGAATATTTGGATAAAGGACCTACACTGGTGGAGTTTGAAGAAGAATACCAAATCAAATATTTTGTGGTCGAGGACACCTATGGAATTCTAGGATTCTTTTCTCAAAAATCAGATTCTATCCTGGTATTGGTGAGTAATATGTTTGAGGCTACTACACTAGACATGATAGAAACAATGGAAGGAAAAATCATTCCAAAATCCACACCACAATCATAGCCAAAGAAAATCCAAAAGAAGCTTACTCCTAAGGTGGATTTGGGAGAGGTCAAAAATAGTGTGGGGATGCCCCCTTTAAGAGAAACCAGAGAATGAAATGTAAGGAAGAAGGTAGCTGAAGGTACTCAGATACCCTTGAGCTTTGGTAAGAGAAAATTTAAATCATCAAAATGATAATACAATCATGGAATATTAGAGGGTTAAATAACCATAATAAACATAGGTTTCTTACAGATAATATAAAAAAGACTCAAGTTGATATTCTCATGATTTAAGAAACCAAAATGAAAGAGGATAAGTTTAAAGATGTTATGAAGAACTTTTGGAAAGAGGTTATTTTTAGTTGTGCTTACTCTTTAGGAGCTTCAGAAGGACCGGCTTACCTTTGGAATGAGGATTCAATTGAAGGTGAGGTTCTAATCTAGAATAGGCATCATCTAGCTATTTGTATCATAGAATTGTCTTCAAAAAAGAGATGGATATTGTCAAATTTTTACACACCTAACTTTGTGGATGGAAGGAAAAACCTTTGGAATGAGATGACAACCTTCAGACTAGCCTTCAAGGACTAGGAATCGGTGATATGAGGTGATTTTAACACCCCCTTCCTCCTCCTGATAAAAAAGGGGGGGTCACTTCCTACTCGGAGAGCATGGAGGGTTTGACCAACTTCCTTAATGACAACGGTTACTTGATATTGATCTTATAGGTTCTAAGTTTACTTGGTCAAATAGAGTACTAGGACTGAATTAATTCAAATAAGACTTGACATGTTTCTTATAAATATTCAATGGTTTCAAGTGTTATAAACTAGAACACTGAGAGGGGGGGTGAATCAATGTTCAATTTAGTCTTTTATCACAATTTAAGCTTCAACCAGATATCTAAACTAAGAAATAACACACATTAAATAAAATAGCAATCACACATAGGGGAGAGAGAGAGAGAGAGAGAGAGAGAGAGAGAGAGAGAGAGAGAGAGAGAGAGAGAGAGAGAGGAATTTTTAAGTGGGAAACCCAACCAGGGAAAAACCCATTGAACCAAAGGGCTATAGGCCAAATGTTTACAAATGTGTTGAGATACAACTCAGCTGATGAAGCTACCACTTCATATCAAGCTACAACTTGAATAAACAACAAGCTACAACTTTCCAAAAAGCTACAACATCCTGATTATAGTGAGCTACAACTCAGTGTGTACGCAAAATCTAATCACTCTTCAATTAGGATGTAAAAACATTTGATGGTGACCCTAAATTAGAAATTTGACTTTCTCATCTCCCCTAGAATTTTATCAAAACTCAAACTTCTAATCACCTCTCACATGAAATCTGATCTCCTTCTTGACTAACTACTTCAATACACTTAGACACTTTCTCTTCTATTTCTTCACTGTCTTAAAAATGTCTGAGTGCAAGCAACATGAAGGTGAATTAGCACATTAATAATCCTCTTCAATCAATTAATCCTCTATTACAAGCTGTACATATATATAGGATATGATTTTCTATAATGTAGGAAACCATACTTGTTCCCACGTGAGTTTGGTTACAACTACCAAACCTCACACTATTAATAACAACAAAATAGTTTATAACGATATATCCACATAACCATATAATCACCTTTTACCTTTTAATATATGGTAAACAATTAATTACCATGGAACACTATATTCCTAACATTCCCCCCTTAGTGTTTACATCGTAGAAAAACAATCACACATTTTTTACATCTTGTCACCCATGTGTGCTCATGATCTAGATAGTTCTACAGGAGAGCCAACAACCTTTAAGGATGGTTTTATTGGACAACCACCAACCAACAAGAATAGTTTTTCAAAACAACCAACAACCTCAACAAGGATGGTTTTTTAAGACAACCAACAACCTCAACAAGGATGGTTTTTCTAGCGGCTTACCAACAACCACGATAAAGGATGGTTTTACAGGACAACCAACAACCCAAATATCATGATGCTACTTTCCCTTATGTTTTCATCTATCCACTATGTTTTTCCTTCAGGGAATTATGTAGGAAATTACTACTCACTAAATACAAATCCGAAAAATGAAGAAAAGGAAATGGAACATTAATACCACGTTCCCCCCTAATGTGAAATCTCCACTTATTGAAAATAGGAACACTGAAATGAAACACACCACACAATTTAAAGCAAGTTCACACCACAAAATGCCACCACAGCTTCGTGCGACCCATCGATGGTGAATGACGAGAGGTTGTTGATTGACCTCCATCCTCCGATGCCTCTATCCTCCAATTTCAAGTTACTAACTTAGCTAGATTTGATCATGGAGCTCAAATACGTACCTTGAACAAATGTCAGATTCCACTGAGAATGCGTTTGTAAGGAGAAAAAAGTTATTTATATTTTTCAAACTTTTACAACGAATGACTCTTGACCAAAAAATACATTTAACTTTTATTTTTATCTCTTTTAACAATACTTGAAGAAATGATTTGACAATTTATCAAACTTAGAGACTCTAAATAAACTTTATTCAATAGACTTAAGTGAGAAACTATTAAATGACTTTTTAAAAATAAAAAATAACAGACTTTTGATTTCAAAATGACCATTTAATTACCCTTTTAAAAAATTAGACCACTAAAACCAAAATAAAAGGCATTAAACAATTTACAAACTATAGTTTTATAAATATCATATTCACTTGGGCACATTTAGATGGAGACAATGATACTTTTGATAACTTGACATGTACACTAAAAAAAAAATCTTGACTAGACAATGAACCCAATTGACTATGAGATAATAAAAGACCCATGTACTATTTTGAGTATGACTTTATCTAATAGTAACTCTTTTATCACTAAATATCCAAAGCAAGTATACATACCATATAAACTTCGTAACCACTTTATTTTCCTACAAATGTGCGTTTGATTTGGAAAAGACTATCCACGCGACATGTTTTAGAGCTGAGATGAATTGTGAATGGAATTCAGACTGAGGTAGGTAGGAATCAAACTTCGTGTCGAATAATACAGCGAATGGAGATCTGGAAAAACAAACCACTGATTTTGCAAGGAAATGATGGCTGCGGCGAGAACTCTTTTTACTTGCAGGCATCAATATGGAAACAACATGATGAGCTTCGAAACAATGAAATATATGGAGTTGTTTGAGAACCAAGAGTCATAATACACGTATTAGATCGTGAGATGTGCATAGATCATAGGAAATTCTTCTCATAAAGCTGATTTATGCCTGTCAAACGCCGATGCAGGTCAAGTCACAATATTCACATACACTTGGTCTTTAATTTTCCGTCAATGGTTGACAAATGCCGCTAAGATTGTAGATCTTCACACAAAAATAGGAGCATGTGGACAAAATTCATAGGTGTAACACCAATGCACACAACACCAAATAACCAGCACACAGATCTTTCAAATGCATTCACATTCTGTGGTATGCTCAGATATGAAACAAATTTGGTAGTCTTCCAGTAAGTGTCGACTGTCACACAAGAAATATGAGATGGAAAAACTGTCATGTGATCAGAAAACAGAAGCAAAAACGTTCGAGATATCAACAGATGCTGGGGGTGATCAGGATATAAAATCTCACCATGTGGGGTGATCAGGATATAAAATCTCATCATGTGGGGTGATCAGGATATAAAATCTCACCATGTCCGAGATATTGGATGGGAGATCGTCAAATATATCGCCAAGATCAAAGAATAAACCACCGGTGACTAGCTCAAAACTAGGAAATAGTATATTCCTTGAACGTAGGAAATTTCTCACTATCAAATTGATCGTTGTCTTATAGATCTGGTTTTCATCTCCAACCGATTTTGTGTAAGGGCTCAGTATGTGACTTGTATTCGATTGCAGACATGCGCAACTAGAAGTGGATGCATACAGGAATAGAAACTCCACCGATCATGCAACAGATATACAAATAGATTTTCAACTTGATTGGCGTAGTTAAAATGAAGAATACGCAGAGACCCCTCCACTTTGCACCAATGTTAAATCTAATCATCCACGTTCAGGATAACAAATAAATAAATCTTTAATTGTAGGAGTGTAAATATATGATACTTAGAATTGCAGTATTATGCTCCTCCACATTCTTCAAAAATTAGTGCCTCTTCCTTGTTCATGGGGTAATATTGAAATAATTGCCCCTATGTATCCTTTATACCATCAGAACCATTCACTCTGATACCAAATCTTAAAAAGGTCTGAGTGAAAACAACATGAAGATGAATTAACACAGTAATAATGCTCTTCAATCAATTAATCCTTTATTACAAGCTTTACATATATATAGGATATGATTTCCTATAATGTAGGAAACCATACTTGTTCCTACATGAGTTTGGTTACAATTACCAAACCTCATGCTATCAATAACAACAACATAGTTTATAACGATATAACCACATAACCATATAATCACCCTTTTACCTTTTACTATATGGTAAACAATTATTTACCATGGAACACTATCTTCCTAACATACTGCACTATCTGACTATACATTATTCTTCAACCTCTTCTCAGCGTTTATGTACTTCTGCACCCGATGTCTCGAATACATATATCTCATGATGTTTCCTTCTCTTGATCATAACAATCTTTATAGTTTTTTCCCCATGTCATACCATCATTCATATATCACTGTATTTACTTTCTGCAGCATATATTGGTCCCATTTCAACAACATTTTGGTCACCTTTTCACTGTCCTTTCAATGGTTCTAATCATCAACACCTAGCACCAATACATCTATCACCTAAAAATTGTTAGTTCAACACCTACATACACTTCATTATCCTTTTTTCACTATATCTCTGTTTTTTCTTCTCTTCACACTTCCATTAGCACCTTTCAATATAAAAAACTTTACACTTTTTCCATACAACATACATTCTTTAATTTTACTTGCTCATCTTCACTATCTCACAATGTCTGATTTCATCAATCTGTGTCATGTAATCACACACACACTTCCAACTTCTTTTCTTCTCCTCTTATTGGAGATCATTAGTCCTTCATTCAAAAAAAACTCTTCAACTCCCATGTTTTTCTTCTCTTGAACTCCTATTTCCACAAGCACTCATACCAAAGGTCAATACTTTTGAATTCTTTAGAAGAATTTGTTATTCTGACTAGATTTTTCAAATGTTCTTGATTCAAATAGAAACTCTTCACCTTCTGGGCCTTGTCCTATATGGCTCAAGCCAAGAATGAACTCCTTCCAAGCAAGTAAATGATAAGGGACCTTTAAATTCCTTCTATACAACGGGAAAGACTCCATAAGACAAGGATTTATATGCCTTTTTTGTTCAAGGTTTCACCAAGTAATACATAGTTAGGGATATTCACCAATTCAACTCTGCCTTTAGGTAACACTTACAACATTGGAGCCATTTGAACATGTCAAACAAAATTTTCAACTTCCTTGGATAACCATTTGAGTGTATTAAGTCATTGGACCACTTTATTAAAGAAGCTTTCACTCAAACTGTGAACTGTGACATCAAACCAGTAAACTGTTGAACAATTTTAACACTACCAGGAAATTCTGAGCTTTAAAAACCAATTCAAAGAAATTTCAATGTTGAATTGACAACCCACAAGTTGTTGGAGATATTGCAAGGAGGTGTAGGATGTTTTTATTTGAAGAAACTTCATTAAAACATCAAATACTAACCCTACACCCTGTTACTCGAAGTTCTAAGCAAATTGTCCATGAAATATTGAAAGATAATTGATAAAATAAAATAATTATTTTTAAATCTTTCTTGTGTCAAGGAGACAGATAAATATACAAGTTTTTGTGATTTTTCATTGGAGGAAACTAGAGATTTGAGAAAAAACATATTTCAAACCCTAGAATCAGGGTTTTGTGCACATTTTATACCCAAGACACTTAGAGAATTGAATTATTTCTCAAATTTGAATGAAATTCAAAAATTAAAATTCCTATAGACAAGTGGGAGTTATTGTCATCTTCTCCAACTAATTTTTGAGTCAAAGCCTCTCCCAATAGCTTCCAGGGATCCAAAACAATAGTGCAGTGTAAAAAATGTTGACATAACAATACATGTTGTGCTAAAAAAAAAGACTTCTTGGTAAAATATGAACCTTAGGTTAGTAAGGAAGACCAATTAAACCTTCTTTTCCTCCTTAGAGTAGTTAACACCACATTTACACTCCCAAAGAAACATCTTTTTGTGTTTTTTCTTACCTGCACAATGGAATTCCCTTCATATTATCACAACCATCAGTATATGCACAAAGTTTTCTCATTAAGCTTTAGTTTCCACATTGAAGCAAATAATTTTTCATCTATACTTCAGGATAAGTAAGAATATTTCACTCCAAGTCTTGAGAGAATGAGTATTCACGGAGAACAATATTCAAACATGTCATTATGTATTGTTTTCTCAACAAGATAACCCAAGACAATATTCAAACATGTCTTGAGCTTTGTAAATTACTACAAGGACCAACTATTAACTTCATCAACTCATCACTGACCTCTAGAAGAAGGCTAGATAAAATTTTCATTACAATCAACACCTATGAGCACTGTGACCTAATTATTCCTTTCAGTTACATGAATGTATGAGAATTCCCCTACAAGAATTGGGATGAATTAGCTTGAAGAAATGTGCTTGAAGATCATTCTAGTAACCACTATGGTGTGGAGAATACCTCATTGAGCTTTGAGCATATGCACCACTTCACAAACTTGACAAGAAAACCAAAAATACCTCATTTCAACTCAAAACTTCGAGAAACATACATGAGAAGAGAAATAACTTGTCTGTAGAATGCTCATATCTTCTCTAATACTTCAGTCTTGGAATTATCTGAAAAATTCCTTCCATGATTTATCCAAAGAAGGCTCCATGTTTTTTCTTGGGTGCTAAGAAGACAAACAACTCATTTTGCACTTCTTAAAGAACCGGTTTTAGAAAAGCTTACACAACTTTCACATACTTCTTCAGAATTTAACATGGAGTGCCAAAATTCATCCTTATACATGATCCATGAGTTTTTTTGTCACAAATATGCATGTAAAACTTAGAACTATCTCATTTGCATCATCTTAGACTACCAGTCCTCAAGGCCAACTTTGGTGAGTTTTTGAAATCTGCCTCCAAAAGCTAAAAAAACCTTGTTGTTTCTCACACATGACCTATGAAACTTTTTTAGGCTCTTCCCATGCTCATATTATCTTTTCATGACCTGTACCAAACTTCCACACCTCATCAGGCTCTAGAAAACAAGCCTAAATAAGCCGGCTTGAACTGAGACTTCCACTAAATGACCTAAAACTGACTATAAAAGCTCTTTCCTAGGATTGCATCATCATATATGACCTGTAGAACCTTTGAGCTAAGCATGCCAACTTGAAATATTCCTTCTATGATCAACCACCTCACTTTTTGAGCTTGTAGCACCCTGAATCCACTCTGAAACAACCTGAAGCCTCTAGATATAAAATTGAATCACTAAGCACCACTGATAAAAACCTACCTGCATGTCATTTAACTCCTCCTTTTCCATCAATTCCATGTGACATCAATGAAAAAACCAACCAATTCAATAGGGTTCAACATAAAGAACATGTGTACTCTCTTTCAGCTTTGGCCAGAGTGGAATTTAACCACAATCCTCTCATTCTAAAGTTTGATGAAGCCCAAATTGTTAAAGGGAGACCTTTTAGGTTTGAAAAAATGTGGACGTTGTATCCTGATATGATAAAAAATATTGAATAATGGTGGAATATCCCCACCTTTGGAAATAATATGATCTGTGTTGTGCCAAAACTGAAAATTATAAAAGAAAATATCAAGAAATGGAACAAGGAGGTTTTTGGAGACATTTTTCTTCAAAAGAGTAAAATTAGTGAAAAAATGGTTTGAGCTCATGGAGGAGGGGGATTGGCCTCAATAGGAAAATGATCAATTTTTTTTTTTTACCAGAATACTATAATGTGCTAGCTAAAGAAAAGATGTATTAGAAGTGAAAATCTCAAATAAATTGGTTAAAGGATGGGGATTGATTTTTTTTCCACGTATTTGCCACTATTAAAGCTAACAAAACTAGAATTTTGGAAATAACCAATCTGGATGGCACCACAACTAATGAAGAAGAGGAATTAACCAAAACCATCATAAGGTTATTCAAGAACCGCTACTCTAAAGGTAATCAAGCTGAAGGGAGAAAAATAGAGGAAGCTTTATCACTCTTCGAAAGGACCATTGAGGAGGATAAGAATCCAAATCTTATGGAGGTTCCGAATGAGGATGAGATTAGATCCATCTTATTTCTGATGGAGGGAGAAAAATACCCTAGTTTGGATGGGTTCCTGGCCTTTTTCTTTCAAATGTATTAGGATATTGTTAAGAAGGAAGTGGTGCTCATGGTCTAGGAATTTTTCTCATGGGGAATGATGTTGAAGTAGGTAAATCATACATTCCTTGTTCTAATTCCAAAAGTTAAGGGAGCTAAGGACCTAAAGGATTTTAGAACGATTAGTTGATGCAATATTATATATAAATTTTGATAAAATATTATGGCTTTTAGATTGAGATAAGTTTTGCATAAGTTTATATCACAAAATCAGGGTGCTTTTGTTCCGGGGAGACAAATTTTGGACAGTGTCATAGCTATCCATGAGATGGCTCACTCGGTGGAGAAATCCAAGAGGGAGGTTATGCTGGTTAAATTGGACATGCATAAAGCCGATGAAAGGGTTGTATGATACTTTCTAAAGCTCATTTGGGTTAAACTAAGATTTCATCCAAAGGTTATCCACTTGATTAAGGAATGTGTTTCTACTTATAATTTCTTGGTGATGATCAATAGTAAACCATATGGGTTTTTCAAAGATGAAAGGGGGCTAGGTGAAGGATATCTGCTATCCCCTTTTTTATATATTATAATGGTAGAAACTCTTAGTTGAATGTGCCAAAAAGACATTTTGGATATAAGGATGATAGGTATTCAAGTGACCAATGGGGTGGCTCCTTCAATCCTGCAACAATTTATGGGTGAAACTTTCCTTCTTGGAAAAGTAGAGGTGAATGAAGCCAAAGATTTCAAGGAAGTCACTAAAGATTATGAGGAAGTATTTGGCTAACTTATCAAATTCCATAAGATCCTGTGTTTCTTCATAAATGTGCAGCCTCAATAAAACAAAAACTTGCAGACATCTTGGGATGTAGGATCAAAACATTTATGGATAACTACTTGAGTATGCATCTGTGTGGGAATAATATGGTTATAGGAACTTGGAACTTCCTTATTGAGAGGTTTCAAAGAAAATTCACCTCTTGGAAAGAATCTCTACTCACCCAAGCAGGAAAAGTGTAGCCACTCCAAAGTTTTATTCAGAGGTCGCCAATTACATAATGTCAATCGTCAAAATTCCATGGAAGGTGAGAATAGCCATTGCGAAAATCCAAATAACATTCCTTTGGTCAGGGACTTAGGATAAATCCAGAATCCCTCTTGTTACGTGGGAGAATGTGACTAAGCTCGAGAGGAATGGTGGCTTAGGTTTAAAAAATCTCAAAATTATGAATGAGACATTGATTGCTAAGATAGGATGGAGGATCTTCAAGGAACATGGAATGTGGATCGATATCTTGCAGGAGAAATATTTGCTGACCATTGGCGGAAGCAAAGCCATATTCTCTAACAAAATTTTTCCCAAAGGATCCATTTTTGGGGAAATTTTTTGTCATCGAAAGCATCTGCTACATAGTGAGATTAAGTGGATTATTGGAGATGGGAATGAAATTATATTTTGGGAAGATACTTGGCTTCATAGAAGACCTCTAAGTCTGAGTGAACCCTACGATGATCTCAAATATTTCTATAAAAAAGAGCTAGGGGAGAAAGTGAGTAACTACTGGATATATGATTCCGAGGAGACTAGATGGATTACTATCCTCCCCCCGTAGGACTACAATGGGTCATTTGACCCCTTAGAGAACCTTAATAACAAATTAAGGAGTATTATTATTCCTAACAGGCTCACAGTGGATGAGATTATTTAGAGCAAGACTACCTCGGGGAAGTATGAAGTCAAATTTGGTTATGGTATGATTTTTGAAGATGAGGAGGAGAAAAAAGTATGCTCTAAGGTATGGAACAAATATTTGATTCCCAAAGTGAATTTTTTCTTCTGGGAATCCGTTTCAAATAATATCCTTAGCATGGAAAATTTAAGGAAAAGAGGCATGATCCTTATTAACAGACGTTATCTTTGTCGGGAAAATGTTGAAGTTGTATTCCATCTTTTTATAGATTGTAAGTATACTTCCCAAGTGGTGATGGAGCTGATAAGTATTTTTAACTTTCAATTTGTTATATTGGGTAGTCTTAGCAATATGATGGATCAATGGCATGTTCCTTACAAAGCAGAAATTATTAAATAACTATGGAAAGGTATCCTTCCGCACATACTTTGGAATATTTGGATTGAATGAAACAATAGAATCTTCAGGAACAAAGCAACCATTTTTTCAAAAGTTGTAAACAAAATTAAACAAATCCTGAAGGAAAACATTGGAATTCATAAACACATGTGGGAGGAGTCAGATACTAGTGAGGAGACTAGGATCTTGCAAACCTTCAACATCTTGGCTAAAAATGGTTTTAAAATTGGGGCAAAGAAGGACTCAGCCAATTCAAAATGGAAACCACCTCCTTGGGACTGGTATAAACTAAATTTTTATGGATCAGAAAAATCTAGGGATGGAACATTAGGTGGAGGAGGGCCAGGGAAAACTTTAGTGGTGATTATTCGCTAATTAGTGAATATTTAGGTTTTGAAAATTTTGATTTGGCAAAATTTTAAATGTCGTACAGACTAGCCTTTCGCCTAAAATTTCTGGGAAGTAGTTCATTTTGGGGGTCGGTTTGCCTAGTGTTTATAATAAATTCCATATAAATATATATATTTTCCATGATAAATTAGTTACAATGTACATATGATATTAGGGATATAGAATTATAGTATACATCTCGAGCATATGCCATAGAGATCTGTTCATATGAAAGAAGGGTTTAGCCTTTAGGAGTTTAGATGTCACCCGACCAAAAGGTTTAGGGTTCTATACGCGTGAATGTGTTTCAAGCTTGCAGCCACCCGCTTGCATTCTACATCCACCCTCCTGCACTCTTCAGCCACCTGTTTGCACTCTTCAACCAACTACCTGCACTCTACAACCACCTACCTGCAATCTGCAGCCGCCCGCCTGTATCTGCCACTCGTCTATATGTGCTTCCCAACCGTAGAGTAAATACATTTGTTGTCACCTACATGCATTTACTACCTCTCACTTTTATGTACCTCCCTCCCACCTGCAACATTCTTCCACTTGTAGCATCCTTCCTTGTAATTTTTAATCGCTTGATTACATTCCTTTTGTTAGCCTGTATATTGTTTTCCTCCATGAGAAAATGCCTTACTAGCGATCCCCCAGTGCTTGCGATGTGGAAGGATAATCCAAAAAAGTAATCTTTTCACATATTTTAGCCAGCCACAAAAAGAGATAAGGTAGAATCAAATGCAAGTGCGACCACCAAATGCACCCAATACAAGTACTGTACAAACTACAGAATTAAACTTTTTTATTTTCAAATTAAAAAATTCAATAATATAGTTAATAATATAATTTTAAAAACCCACTTCCTTTCATATGCAAAATATCCCACTTATGATGACAGGTAGAATCGGATGCAAGTGCAACCACCACACACACCCAATCCATGTACTGTACAATCTACAGAATTAAACCCTTTTTATTTTAAAATTAAAAAATTCAATAATATAGTTAATAATAAAATTTTAAAAACCCACTTCCTTGAAGATGCACAATATCCCATTGATCATGATGATGACATGCCTCCTCTTGAGGACAATCCTTATTATGTGCCTCCACAAGAAGATATGCAACAACCTGAAGATGTGCCTCCACTTGAGGTCAGTCACGATCACGAAATGGAACAAAGAGAGGAAATTTCTAGTTAACCACAAACAAAAAAATCCCATTGATGTTGATGAGATCAAAAAAACTGAAGATATTCAGACATAATGTGATCCTACTATTGTAGGTGATAATGCAACCCCAAAATCTATGAGAAGAAAGAGAAAGACATGGACCATTGGTAGGAATTTTAAGTTTGAATGGGTTGCGAAGTTTCCATTCATTGAACCAGTACAACCAGAAAAAGGTACTGATATTCCAATTGAATGTAAACGTACTATTTGTATTTGGAAACTAGGAAAGGATAAAAAAATACAACTCAAACTTGACGCAATAGAGAAACATTGTGGTAAAGTATATGAGTCAGTTAAACAAGCAGATGGTCAAATAAAACAAACATAATGATGGAGAAATGAAAAATAATGTATGCATGTTATATATGAAAAATAATATGAAAATGAAAAGAAACGACTATAAATTTTTGTTGAGAAATGAGGTACTATTACAACTCACCTAGGAAAAGTTGTTCAAATTAATATGTGAGCTAAAAATATACAGTTCAAAACTATCTACCATATTTTGAAAAAAGGTAGATTGATTTCCGAATTTTTAGGATTATAAAGTTTAATTTTAACTTAATGGCTTTCCTAATCTTCCTCAATCCCATTGGTTAAACAACAATTCTTGGGAAATTGCCAAATGTTTAGCAATGATTGAGAAGGAGGATTTGAAAGAAAAAGTAAAAACTATAAAGTTTTTTTCATTGTCTGTTGATGAGGTCACAGTTTTTGACAACATAGCGTGGATTTGCATTCATATTTAAACTTGTGAGAACCATCAAAGGATACCTCATTTATTGACAGTAAATAAAATGACAGAAAACTGCAATGTAGAGAACATTTACAAGTAGGCTATTTCAAGTTTGAGAACTATATCTGGAATGGATGATTATAACATTAAAACTAAATTGGTATGTATTGGTATGGATGGTTCATTAGTCATGCAGGGGAATAGAAATGGTTTTTTCATTCGAATACAAACCTCTGTTGCACCATACATGATTCCTATACATTGTATGGCACATAGAATGAATCTTTCATACAAAATAGTTAGCACATTTGACATTGTTGCAAAAGTAGAAGAGCTGATCCGTGACCTTCATGCATATATGTCTAGCAGTCCCAAGAGATTCCTTGAGTTTCATAAATTTTTTATTGGTGTGACTGATGGTAAAAAACTTCTTAAAGATGTAGATATAAGGTGGATTTCTATGTATGAACCTGCATGCATAATTTTTCAAGAATATCCATCGTTGGCTGGTTTTATGTACAAATATCGGAGAGAAGTTGACAAGGAAAAATATCTATGTTATACCATTTAACATATTTTGAAACATTACTGACTTTAAGTGGAATTCTCCCCATGTTAAGGGAAATAAATGGTTTGAGTAAACATACTTAAGAGAGGTCAATATATATTGTTGATTTCATACGGTTGAGGAAATGTCTCTATCAAACTCTTGATATGTTGTACCTATCCCAAGAGGGCTTTAAAGGGCTTGTATTTGAGAACTAGAAAATGTTAACAAACATCAAAGATCCTAATTGCTATCTGAAATTCAATATTAAGGATTATCTTTGTATAGTTGTAAATGGGAAGGAAATTCTAGTGCATACATTTCAGTAGAGAGTTTATTTGGATGGAGCAGAAATTGAAGAAGTTCGTGTTACACACATCTTATATGAGAATTCTATTTTTGATACCAGGATGAAATTGAGAAAGATAACACAAATTTTATCTTTAGAAATTTGTGATCATTTTAAAAGGGATGATCTTCTAAAGGCTATGGGAGTGGTGAATCCCTTATTCTGAAATGTCTTTGATGGTAATAGAAAACAATTTGTAAGTGAAATGTTTTAGAATCAGATGCTTGTTCTGGTAAATCATTTTAGTAGGAATGTATAGATAAATGGTGTTGATATTAGACGTATTTTACAAAAACATTTGTTGATTATTCAATCATCACATTTTGGACTTACAATGTTGGATCAATATCGGTGCCTACACAATCCAACAAAAAATGGAGCTATAACAAAGCTATGGAAAATGCTGCATCAAAGCAACATCCTACAAGAAAGTCTTAGTGAATATTTCCATCTATATGAGGTTTTACAAACAATGATTTTGGGATCAGTAGAAGATGAACATGTTTTTAGTGCACTATATTTTGTTAAAATAAAGCTTCGAAACAGGTTGGATAAAAATTTAGAGACTTGTTTGAGATTATATATTTCACATTACCTAGTTGAATCATTTCCTTATGGATGCATGATTGCAAGTTGAAATTCACTTGTTGATATAAGAGGAGTCAATAACACAACAAGCAACAATGATGATCTTAGTTCTGAATCGGGAGGTGGATGCTCTGCTAAGTCTGACACTAGAGATGCAAATGTATCTGAGGAAAATGCTCGAACATTTTTTCAGCTACCATATTTTTAGGCTCGACACTTTTACCTTGGTAAGACTCAAGACACATGTTTTATAAATATTTATATAATCCAATATGTAAACTTCATTTGAAATTGTTATAGATTTTTTGAATTAATTATTTTTGTATTTTTATTGAGTCCCTTTGTATTTTGTATACAATGCATTCATGCAATAATAAGATACGAACATATTAATTACGAATATAAAACACATATTATACTTTACACATTACATTGTAATTTGTTTCAATTTTTTATGTCAAAAATGAAACACCAATTCAACAATAAGATACATTGTTTCAGTTTGCATTGTGAAAACAAAACACCAATGATACAAATTTATATACTCATATCTCTGCACTTCGTATGAAATTGGTACAAATTTCTTGAATAAATGAATTTCAGTATTTTTATCCATATTTCCTTTTAAATATTTGTATACAATGCAATAAATAGATATTAAAAAACAATATTCAAAAACCAAAGCTGCAAATTTATAAGCTTGTAACTATAAACTTCATATGAAATTGGTACAAATTTCTTGAATAAATGATCTCAGTATTTTTATTCATGTCCTTTTCATGTTTGTAAATAATGCAATAAAAAGATAATAAAAACAATAATTTGGAATAGAAAACATATAACTTATACTTTACAAATTACATGAAAAATAAAAAAAGTGAAATATGCAATGAAAATATTAATATAATTAATAACAGTATTGATTTATATTTTTTTTAAAAACTTCATAAAACATCTCAGTAGATAGTATTATAGACTCATAGAGTCTTACAATAAAACAAACTACAAATTCATAACTTATAACAAAGTTCCATCTCAATCTATTAGCTATGATGTTGCCTCACTCTCAGGCGTTTTTCATCTACTATTGATTTCACTAGATCCATAGTTGTGGCATTGATACTAGCAAGATTTTCAATATATTGTTTCACCACATTACTTGCTGATAATAAACTAGGATCCACATCAGATTTATGCTTGAATAAAATATATGGATCCAAGTTGTGCTCCTTTATAATTTTATTAAATGTATTATTTTGTTTTTTCAAGAGAACAAGTTTTTGCTTGTGTGAAATAACAACAACTAATATTTTTCGAGTAGTCTTCAGATGAATATCTAGGACCTGTGCTTTAGCCTTCAAGTTTTCATATTTTACCTATGCTTATAAAAAACATTATTAGTTATAATTTACAAATATAAATATGCAAAATAAACTTTCAATGCAAAAAAATAACAAAAGAAAAACTTACAATACCTTTATCTTTTTCCACATTTCAATCATAACAAGGTTTTTATCTCAAACCCATTAGTTGAAGTAAGCTTGGGCTTCACCATTTAATTTTTCTAATCTATTCAACATAACATCTAACACATTATCATTATAGTCATTCTCTATTGTTATGGTTCATGAAACAACCTTATTCACCAATATATCGATCTTTCCTGGCTCATTTTGAACTGAAGCAAATAATGTACTTCTTTGGAAATGGTTGTGAAAACAAATATTTATTTCCTTCATTAAAATATTTTCCCGCAATTCGCAAGTTTTAAATAATTGTATATCAGGCATAACAAATTTAGTCACATTAGCATAAAATCTTCTGCCAACAAATTATTCAAAGGAAAAGATGTTAACTAATATGGAGTTTGCGGTACTGCAGTAGGAAGAGATGATGTGTCATGTGAAATAGGTGAATCGAGCTGTAAAACATGAGCTTCTTTTTTCTTCCCTTGAATAAGACTACGGGGATTGAAGGTATTTGGATCACAAGTACCACTACCACTCTCAATACCCAAAAAATCATCATTAGGATCAATGTCATACAAAATGGTGGTGCCCATTGCATTTGTGATATCACTCAAAGAGAAATTTGGAAAATGAGACGTTAAACAAATTGTGCCACCACTAGTAGGAGGAAAATATATTCTTTTACCCCTTGTTTGAAACTGTCTCTGAGGTGGTGGTAGTGGCATCCTCGATGTCTTAGGAGAAGGAACTGTAAAATTACAATTTGAAAACATAAGAAATCAATATTTAGGAAATTTAGAAGAAAATTTAAAATAATAATTGATATAAAAATATATTTTATATAGTTATACCTACCATGTTAGGTATGTCTATGACTAGGGGAAAAAATTTCTTCCATTGTCAGTGGTTGGTTCATTGTGGTAGTGGTGTTCATTTGTTCAACATCTTATCAGGAAGATTCATGAGAACTATGAGCATAATCTGTAAATGTTATAAATTGTAATTTTAAAAATTACGCATAGCCGATAATATCCTAATTGATTAATAAAAAATGAAATAATATATGTTACATTATTTCATGAATCATAGCTTGAGTCTTGTCTTTTGACTGTACAATTATATACTGGCCCTTGATATTAATACCTGGAATGATTGATGCAGTTGCTTCCAGTGCTTGCAATTGAGTGGGTGTAAGAGAATTCCTCACGTGTTTTTGTTGGCTTAATCCCGCAGTCAGATATAGTTGTGCATCCTGGTAAGAATCTGTATTATCCTTAGGTCCTTGATGACCTCTTAGTGTAGCTTTTCTTCTTGCATTCGATGCAAGTCTTCTCTTCTGAAAGAAAATTGAAAATTAGCTCAAATTTAAAAAAAACATTTAATGAAATTTTATTTGCAGAAATTGAAACTTTACACTTACATGTTTCTCATCAATAGAAAGGAATTTTACTTTCATCAAGTGCAGTAGGAATATTAGCATCAGACTTTAAATTATGATACACTTCATGATATAATGCAAGTACATAATTACAACATGACAATGTTGCACCATCGTTACAAATAGTATGTGTCAAATATTGTCATAAAAATGTTGGATATATTTGTAGACTAGTTAAACTTTTGGCAACCTAGGGAATGAATCATGTGAACAAGATCCCAATATGGTATGTCTGATTGTCTACCCTACAAGACAATCCTATTTTGAAAAAATTTGATCATAGCCTGCAGAAAATCATTTTGAACAACTTGCATAGTTAAACCCCATCTTGATTTAGAGTTGTTGGCAATACCTACACGTCATTGAGAAAAGGAAAATTGGTTTTAATGTTTTAATAATGATAAAAGACTATAGAAAACCAGATTGTTACAACTTACCTTCGACTTGTACACTGAATTGGGACTCCAAATAATTTTTGTCCTCATATGAGATCAGTGCTTTTGTTGTGATAGGGTTGATATTTGTGTAAGAAATCCTAGTTAATTGATGTATATCTTCTGGAGATGTCCCAAAAGAAAATGCTTGAGATGGTGTAACATCCTCATTTTAGAACATTAGAACAAGATTTTTTTTTTTTTGAAAAGTGATTTCTAGTTCTAAATACATAATTTAGAACTCACAGATCATAACAATCATTCTTATAATAGATAACCATATGCAGCTGTAATGATTCAGTGTACCACCAATATATTCATTCCATGACTCGGTGAACTACCAATCTATTCATGTGTATAATAGAGTTGGCATTTTCATCTGAACACTTCACTCTCGCAGTTCTCTTCCCTAATCTGGGATTTCAGAATGCTCTGTCCAAGGAACCTATCTGAATAATTGTTACCATCATTCATCGGAATCACGTCCCTTAGACTAGGTGACATAGGACAACGCAATCAGCAGCTTGCGATACTTTGGCCAAAGATTTGAAACATACTGTTCATGTCTCTTATTCCTTAATGGCATACTCGTCAATCTGGAATACGTCCTTCACCCCACTCTGATGTTATATAGAACATCTTATACTAACTCCTGTCAGTCTCCCCTGTCCCAAGTTTTCACTTAGGAACGGGTTAACATCATACTCACGTTATAAGGATGCTCTTGAAGGCTAGGGGTAAGTTGACATACTAGGTCACCCACTATTACCTCGTGTGTCAAGGTACCACGAGTCTCAAAGAGGCTACCTCATAGTATGTCTATGGTCCTAACTGGTCCCAAAGGAAAATCTTGTTCGAGTTTCAGGTGTAAATCTTAATGATCAATGCAAAAGGGTGTTGCCATAAGTCACTTGCATTGTTGTATCCTCGAGAAGATCCTAATCTTCTTGAAGGTACAACCTTGTAGTTGTCATGTGTCAACATCCTACAATACTGCCTCAGAAATATTTACTTAACTTTAATAAGTTACTTAAGTTGAGTTGAATTTGAATTAAAGGCCCTCCTAACTGGGTAGTCTTTTCCTAACCCAGAATTTCACACCTTTGAGTTGCCTTATGTGATTAAGTTCAATTTTCACAGAGAGAAGTTTAATAAGATTTGTGACCTCGTCAAGGTGTCCATCAGTTCCTAATAATATTATTTCCTCATAATAGGGCAATAGCCCTAAGTTCTCTCATAAGGAAGCTAACTAACCCGTAAGGGTTCATATCAACCCTGAAGATTGAATATATCAGACTTATTGCCAATAAGACATGGTGAATTTAATCCATCCATTACATTGCTTTGACTTATAACATTATTAAGGATTAGTATAATGCTCATCGAGTTATAGCTACTTGTTAGGGCATAAATCAACCCCAACTTCCATAGAAATGCAATGAACTAATTTTTCATTTAGCCATATTCATATTATAGAAGAATTACTAGAAAACATGGAGTAATCAGTCACATAATTTTTACAAGGCTTACTTAGGGATTCCATTTAGATCCCATGGCGTAAAATAATAAAAATGCACTCTTATTCATGCAGACCCAAGAAGATCAACTCAACAATTAAGTACATAGCCATGTAAGAAACATTTCTCCATTTCTTTTAATCTCAACCTATACCATTACAATTTATGCACTAAGGCATATTTTAATACAATAAACATCAATAAAAGAACAACTTTCTTCCTATAGTACAATTAGAGAGATCCTGTCGTAATTCATCATAAAAATCAGATTAAACATTCTGAGCATCATATCAGATCTACGTGCCTTTACCACTTACGATGACCATCTGCAAAAATTGCTAGCACAGGTCAGTTCAGTGAACTGAGCATGATAAGCACTAATTCTTAAAACAATTACATTCCACCAATTGTTTCCATTAAACAACCTGTTTAAATGAAATCATTTCATCAAACCTAAAAACATGAATCACACTAATTAACCTTCTACCCTACATGACTTTATAACATAACTTCATATTATAACTACCATATCAACTTTAATATTTTCGGATGATTCATCTTATATTAGAGACTAAGAAGAAACAAAATGAATCTAAAATATCCATCCATCTGAAAACCAAGGACAATAACAATCCAATAAAATTACTCCATTTAAGAATGAATTCTTACCAGTACGTGTATCCAACATATGTGCATTTAACAATTCAAACAAAGACATATTATAGCCTCTAGCAAGTTCAAATGATGAAATTCCTTTATACTCATTTCATTATTTCAATGACATTGATAAGTATACCAACTTCTTCTACAATACTACTTTTATAAAGCAGGTAACCGTATAACTCAAACAGGGTAATAATATAACTGTAGATAAGGAAAGGAGACTTCGGTCAAGACTCAACACTTACCACCCTCTCCTCATAAATTTGACAGTCTATTCATCTTATACCCCTACCGTAGAGTTCTCATGGAGATAAAAAAGAAGGGAGCACTCATAATTTCAAGAAAGGGAGAGAATACTTTCGTATTCCAAAAATCCTATATCAACATATACTTTACAACTTAAGAGAAAGAAACAGAGGCATTCAGATCTCCATTCCAAACAAGTTCAGGACTGTACCAACTTCCCAGGAGTAATGCATATACAATCGATCTTGAATTCAATTAGGGAAGAAGAGAAAGAAAGAAAAACAACACCCAAGTTTACCATTAGCTACAATCTGGTAGAACTATTTAAAAGTTTGCCCTTAGATCCCTAGGGTCTTGCAATTGCATATTAACAAAAGCCACAGATTGTTATAAACGAAATACATATACGTTCAAATATCAGTCCACAATCCTGATCCAATTAAAACAGTCTACCCTTCACCCAAGAATTGAATCATTTTAGACTACGAGTTAGGGTAACTACTATCGTTACTCACTAATAGGTTACACTAACTATTTACATTGGATAATTTGTTATTGCGTTCAAGGATACCAAAAAAATGGCACTTCCAGTGTCAATAGATGAATTCTATTGACAGATTTCAAGGTCACTACAGGCAACATCAAAACAGTCATTCATAATCTAATATAAAAACTAATTTCCATTCGTGTAAACCTAAGATCACCCACAAATTGTTAGGGAACAGGGTTCATCAAGTAAATTTTCACTGGGTCACAACTGTGTTCTAATATCCAAGTAAAAATCATAAAGAAAACAACAGCTACAGCAAATATTTCATCACTTACAAAACCCATAATCAATGACCATCCAGACCCTTTTCAACAGAGGTACAGGCTTGTATTCAAACATATTTCTTACGCATGCGACTAAACCAGTAGAGCTCTATAGAAGGAACTACAGTTTCATCACAATCCAACTATATATTCACCTGAAGCTATCAAGCAATAAAAGAGCTCATGCGGCTAAGCAATAATCAATAAACCAACCAAATTAGACACAACAATTCTTTCCGTGTCATTCTCCAAACATGAAATCATCCAACACAATGTCTAACATGGTACAGTTTGGAAACTCATTACCTCAGTCGAACAAAGAGACATAAAACACGTCTACAGAAGACGATACACATAAAGTATTCACAGAAAGGTGAGAAAAACAAAAGAAATAGATTCAACATGGTCTACATATAACCAAGGATTCCCAATTCAACAAGAAAAGAAGAAAACCAATACTTGCTATTAGCCAGGCCGACTGTACAAAAATCATTTGAACAGAGTTGTTCTAATGAAAGAGTTTAAAGGAAAGAAAGATTTTTAAAAGTTAGGGCCTATCATGCCTGATAGTGTCGCTTAAAAATTTGAAGAAGACCTCTGAATGTGCTTGCACCTTCTCTTCTTCTTCCACGAAATATTAAACAACAATAAATTGTTACCTCCATGCCTTATATACTTCCCCCGATAGAGAAGGAAGCTAGAAACTCTCAAAGTTGCCATGCAACATAGAGTAGACGGCTGGTTCGCAAAACCAGTGCTCAAGCAGAGCGAAAAACAGAATGCATGGAAAACTAAACAACCAAACAATATTCCTCTTGCATGCCTTCCCAAGCAATCCATGCTCAGGAACCAAAGTTCATTAATTACATTAACTTCCATCCTCCCACCTATTTTCCATTGCCACCAACCGCCAAAATTGGTGATCGCCACAAGAAAACAAACAAACATTCCCATCCTTGGTGATACTGCCACGTCAGGTTATATTAGCCGTTTGTAACCTCTGCCAAACTTGACAGCACTCCAAGTCCTTCAACCTTATCCCCCTCTTAAATGCCATGGAAACCACTGCCCATGACTCGCAACCCTTCTTAGGTCCCCCTCCCTTCTTAGCATTAGTTAAGATAGGTTAGAAACTTAGGCTAGCTCATAGGGTATGACATTAGTCTCACTTCCATAGCGCTAGGTGTAGTTAACCCTTAGGAGCATTAAGCTCATAGTTTAGGGCTAATTTAGATTAGCAATTATTTTAACCAATAGGTTATAGTTTAGGTCGAGACTATTAACCTTAACGAATCTAGTCTAGGTCCCCAAAATAGGACCAATCAGTGTTAGAGTCCATACCGGATAAAACATTCCTGTAAGGAGTCTATTTGGCATCAATAAATTAATCTTTCGGTATAAACATAAACATCTTACCTGACTTAAGGTCCAGGCCTTCCTGATGTTACGATATCTGGAACCAAATTCCATTTATCATGATCAACCTGAGTTAAACTCCGGGATTGATCATTCAAAACTCATTCAGACCTTGTAACTTTCGTAAGGTCAATAAATTTTGTTCATCCATAATAAAATTAAAACATTCCTTCGATCAATGCAACTGATCCAAGGCTGAGTCACAAAGGTGGATAAATCCCCAATTCATTCAAAAATCAAGTTGAGAACTCAAATGCAAGAATGAAAGAAACAAAAGAGTCCAAGCATATTCCGGCTCAGTCGAAGATATTCTAGAGCAAAGAGGATACAATCCATATCAAGCATGACTTCCCAAAACCAAAGGAATATGTCCTTATACAGAAGAAATCATTTATCAATACTTGAATGCTCTGGAGAAAGTAACAACAGTTCAGGGTGTTACAGATGGAAGATTCACTTTGAAGACATAGGAAATCATGTCAAAGTTAGATAAACCCACATCTGTTTCGTATTGGGGCATGTAAATTATCCCTTGAAAGGAACACTGCTTGACCCAATCAATGAATGTGTCATTTTGCATGAGAGATGCACAAATTTTGGGGCACATAAGGTTTTTGAATTGTGTTTTGGGTTTTTCATGTCCCTGTTCTTGGGAATGAGCATGAGAGGATGAATGAGAATGAGATTGGGAGGAATTAGAATGAGCTTGGGATGCCATTTGCAAATTAGAATTTGGATGGAGACATGGAGGCTGGAGCAAGGAGTGGAGAGAGTTAGTTTGCAAAGAATCAAATGAGCTCTAGGATTGAAGAATGCATATATATATATAGAAGGTTGAGGGACACGTGGCGGTAGGAGGGGTGAAGTCTGTAGATGCATGAATGGAGGTTGGAGCAGGGCATCAAATGAGGTGGAGAGGCAGTTACGTGTAATCGGATGCCTATATATGTAGATATCTGGTTGCATATGAATCCCCTTGGCTGTAAACCATGTTTCTATAACCAGGTGGCTACGTATGCAGCTGGGCATTTACACATGCAACTGCTCAGTTGTATATGTAGTCATCTGTCTACAACCCACTTGTCTATAACCGAGAGGTTTCATATACAACCGGGCATCTGCATATGCAGATGCTCAACTATATACACAATCACCCGAGTGTAGACACATGACACCAACGGGTGACTGCATATGCAACCAGATGCCTGCATTTGTAGACACCTAGTTATATGCATGGCTACTTGTCTGCACTGTGCAGTTCATCTTCTTTCACTCACACCTGTGAGTCTATGACCTATCACATGACTGCATTTTTTCTGATGTTGTACGCCTACACCTGTACGTAATTTTCCCTGTGAAATTGATCTTTTTAATTTTTGCCATTTTTTGAAAGACCTTTTTAGAGATTCGTCACCTATTCTATAATGATTTTTCAGGGGAGGTTTCTTAAAGTGAACCTTGAGGAGGGTTGATAAGAGATAACTTAGGTAATTATATTGTGGCTTATGCAGGGCCATTGACCAAAAATTCAAATAATCATGATGAGGCATCTGCAAAGGTGAAGGGAATAAGGATAGTTAAACGACTCAATCTAAAAATATTATTAGTGAAGGAGATTGTCTTCTAATTATCAAAGATATTGAAGGCAAGTGTAAGGTGGGCTAGACCATCAAGAATATAGTTAAGGAAGCCCAAAATATGATTGAGTCCTTTGATGATGTGGAACTATGCCATGTGTTTCATGAATCTAATTCTAGTGTGATGGATTGGTGAATAAAGGAAATTATTTGAATGTGTAGGAGGAACATAATGGTGAAGTACAATGGAGACATGTTGGAACCCTCATTAATAATGAAAGGAGCTGGTAAAGAGAGTCACACAAACCTCAATAGATTATGGCAGGATTCATAGGGAATTGTTAAAGGAAATAATGACATGAAAATGGTGGTGGAAATTATCCTTAATTTGAATCTTGAAGGGAAGATTTTACAACAGACTAAGTGGTGCCAAAATTTTGAGAAGAAAAAGCACAGTATGAGGGTGAGAGGTTTAAGATTGAGCCTACTTCCTACCATGAAATCAATAAGGATGCCATGATTTAGAGGCTGATATGGAAAGGTGGTTTTACTAAGTTCATAAAGCGTATCAAAGGATGGGACCCAGATCAGGCTTTGTATTTTGCTAAAGTGTGGGATCATGGTCATGTCAAGATCAAAGGGATGGAGTTTCATGTCACTATGGACTATATTGCTGAAGTTATAGGTATGGAGATAGAAGGTTTGAATTTTTTCAAGGATAAGAAGTGGAGGAATCAAGAAATCTCAAATTTCTTCAGCCCTAATGAGAATGTTCATCTGTTTGTTGCTAGCATTGCAAGAATATGTCTTCTAGAAAGATGGGCCAATGTGTACAAAGTGGTCATGAAATATCTCACTCTCGAGGGTAAATTCAGGAAGATTTACACTCATTACCTATCTATTTATAACTATTTTAGGTGCAACCAGGTGACGAGTTTTCCTTTTTAACCTTTTAAGGTCTCTTTCCATGTTGATTTCTGATTTCAAGGAGAAAGTGGATTCTCCTTGCCACCACGGGTTGATTCTTCTGCTATTTCAGTAGATATCTGGTTGCATATGAATCCCCTTGGCTGTAAACCATGTTTCTATAACCAGGTGGCTACGTATGCAGCTGGGCATTTACACATGCAACTGCTCAGTTGTATATGTAGTCATCTGTCTGTTGAA
This sequence comes from Taxus chinensis, assembly GCA_019776745.2. Lineage (NCBI taxonomy): Eukaryota > Viridiplantae > Streptophyta > Pinopsida > Cupressales > Taxaceae > Taxus > Taxus chinensis. The sequence goes on along the minus strand of CM034154.1, from coordinate 27,103,611 downwards.
GAAGCCATCAAGAGGTGTAATTGTAAAGTTTCTCCCTACAACCCACTCGTCTATAGCCGAGAGGTTTCATATACAACCGGGCATCTGCATATGCAGATGCTCAACTATATACACAATCACCCGAGTGTAGACACATGACACAGTGAATAGTATTTACCAGACACATGACACCAATGGGTGACTGCATATGCAACCAGATGTCTTGTTAATTGTACTTGTGGGTTGGTATTTCATGGTGGTTACTTTTGAAAATGGGAAAGATTCCTATTTTTTCAGCTCAATCTAATGAAGATGCTTCTTCTTTCATTCAAGAGTTTAAGCGATCTTGTATTTGTAATGGCCTTATAAGAAGGGAACAATGGACTGAATTTTTTTCCTACCTTTTTGGATGGTTTAGCACTTAGGTGGTTTGAAACACTAGGTGATAATGTGAAAAATTCATGGGATTTATTAATTGAAAGTTTTCTTGAACAATTTGGTGAACAACAGAAATATGCAGATCTCATGATCGAGATCACAAAGCTGTCCCAAGGAGGGAAGGAGAAGACAAGGGATTATCATGCTCGTGTTCTAGATCTAAGGAGGAAGCTCGACGCCTAGATCCAGAAGGAAGGATTAGCGTATGGGTTGATGAATGACATGGATAATCTCCTCTGTAAGCACTTCATTCTTGGGATGAAGCCAGAGATCAGACAATGAGTGAAGTATGACCACCCAGCTACCATTGAACAAGCAAAGGAGATTGCAAGAAGGAAAGAAGAAAGCATGGAAGAGGAGCCCAAAGAAATTGTTGCTAAAGTAGAGCCTACACCAGCACCTTTGGTCCAGAATCCACAACCACTCCCGGTGAGCACAAATATTTCTGCTAGTACATCTACTGAGTATGAAGATCTGCTCAAAAAGATGGGTCAGTTAACTATTAATCTTCTTCAAGGAAAGGAATTTAGTTCTCAGGGAGGAGATAGAGGTCCAAAAATAAATATTTCTGAAGTTGTTTGTTATGGTTGTTATAAAAAGGGTCATTATAAGTATAATTGTCTAAATAGAGCTTCTACATCTGGTAAAGGAGATAATGATAAAGGAAAAGCACCTGTGAATTTTTTTGATGTAGAAGATAAGAGCAGAAATAATGAAGTAGATGTGTTTGTAACAAAAAGAAAGAAAAAAAAAGATAATCAAGATGGAAATGATCCTAAGAAGATGAAAGAAGAAACTAGTAAGAAACATAGGAGAAGAAAGTTGGGTGTGTAGGATTTTCTGATTTCATAGGGGAAAGGACCATACTCCATCTTGGAAGATCTGTCCAAAAGGCCTACAAATATTACATATGGTCAAATCTTGGCTATGTCTTCTGAGAAGAGGCGGGAGTTGCGAGGTGGACTCAATGCTCGAAGAAGGAAGGAGGTTGAGGTCCCTGTTTTGGAGGCAGAGGCAGATCCCTATGCTCTACAAGTTGAGGTATTATGTAATAGTATTTCAATTCATGATGTCTTAGTTGATGGAGGTGCTGCAGTTAATGTAATGACCGAGTCTGTAATGAATATGTTGGGTTTAAAAATTGATCGCCCTTCAACACTTATGTTAAGGTCATTAAATAAAGGAAAAACTAAACCAGAAGGTGTAGTTTCAAATGTGGCAATATCTGTTATGGGTGTGGTATGTGTGGTAGACTTTCAGGTGATGAAAAATGGTACTGTTGCGTACCCAATACTACTGGGAAGACCATGGCTAAGGAGAGTTCATGCAAGAAACTACTGGAATGAAGGTTTCATGACACTTGGATGTGGTAGAGAGAGGGTGAAGATAAATGTGATCCCTCGACATCATAAGGTAGAACCTGTGGATTTAAGTGATGAAACTTATGATTGGACATCCTCTGATTACTCTAGTACCAGTGAAGTGGACACTGAAGATGAAGAAAGCGAGGTGGATGTTTCAGTCATGGATATCCTTCCAGTCACACCAACTCATGACCCCATAAAATTATCTGAAAAAGAAGTTGATGATCATTTCTATCAAATAAAGATTGGTGATGTTGTGATGGAGAGTGAGAAGGAATCCTACCTTCAGCTCTTTTGAAGGTACATACACCTATTCACTTTTGATTACAAGGAACTCCGTCAAGTAAGTTGGGTAGAACATTGTATTGGGCTGGTAGATGGTGCTAAGCCCATAAAGAAAATGCCATATAGAATGAATCCTAATTTTTCCAAGACTGTAAAAGAAGAAATAAATAAGTTGCTTGATGCAGGATTCATATTTGCTATGGAGAATTCAGAATGGGTTTCTCCCATTGTGATCTCAATAAAAAAGAATGGGAAGCTACACATTTGTGTTGATTATAGGAAGCTCAATAAGGCAACAAAGAAGGATCATTACCCTCTTCCATTTTCAGATCAGATCTTGGACAAAGTAGCTAGCCAGGAGTGCTATAGTTTTACTGATGGATATAGCAGCTACAACCAAGTTCGTATAGCAGAGAAAGATCAGCTGAAGACCACCTTCACCACTCCTTGGGGAACGCTTGCTTATAGAGTTATGCCTTTTGGGTTGTGTAATGCTCCAGCAACATTCCAGTGTTTGATGAATAGGGTGTTCGAAGGGACCTTCATCAGAGTATTTCTGGATGATTTTTACATCTATGGGAGCAAGTTGGACCACCTGCACCAAATGGAGACAACATTTCAAAGGTTAGATGAAGCACAAGCCTCACTAAACCCTACAAAGTGTGTCTTTGGATGTTCTAAAGGTTTTTTGTTAGGGCATGTTGTATCCAGAGATGGTATTGGTACTGATCCTGATAAAGTTTCAAAAATCAAAGATTTACCATTTCCTCTTAATAGAAGTAAGTTGAGATCATTTTTAGGCCATGTGGGTTACTATAGAAGGTTCATCAAGAATTTCTCAAAGATTGCACAGCCACTAACCCAGTTCTTGAAGAAGGATGTTACTTATGAACCAGGAAATAAGGCGCATGAAGCTTTTGGACAATTGAAGGAAGCCCTGGTGTCTTCACCTATTTTGAAGAATCCAGATTGGAGCAAGCCATTCATTGTGTACACTGATGCCTCAGATGCAGCACTAGGAAGTACTTTGAGCCAAAAGGATGAAAATGGGAATGAACATCCAATTTACTTTAGGATTAGACAAATGAGTAGTGCTGAGGTAAATTATACTGTAACTAAAAAAGAGGCTCTGGCTATCATTTTTGCTATAAAGAAGTTTAGAAATTACTTGCTAGGGAAAAAATTTCTAGTTGTAACAGATCATCAGGCTCTAAAATATATTATAAATAAGCCTAACCCATCAGGGAGGATAGCAAGATGGATAATTTTGCTACAAGAGTTTGAATTTGATATTATAGATAGGCCAGGAAAGAAGCATGTCAATGCAGATGCACTCTCTTGAGACTATGATGGTTTAGGATCATCTTGTGATGATGATGATTTCCCCGATGCAGCATTGTTATCCCTTGACACAATCCCTAGTGAATACTTATATATTTGGAATTATCTGAATGAATTCAAGTTTCCTGATGGTGCCAATGCAAAGACTAAGAGAAAGATTGTTCAAGCCAGTCGTCCATATTCTATTCTGCATGGAGTATTATTTCGAATAGGACCTGATGGACAACACAAGAGGGCAGTTAGACGTGATCAAGGGAAGGAACTGCTAGAAGAATTCCACAATGGTACATGTGGAGGGCACTTCTCTGGACAACTTACAGCAAGAAGGATCTTGGATGCAGGTTATCACTGGCCCACTCTTTTTAAAGATTGTTATAATTATTGTAAGACATGTGATATTTTTCAAAACACATGGTATCCGTAAGACTTCATCAGCTCCATTATCTCCTATTCTTCCCCTTGGTCCCTTTGAAAAGTGGGGAATAGACATTGTAGGTCCAATTCCAACTACATCATGCCAAAATAAGTATATTGTAGTTGCCACAGATTATTTAACCAAGTGGGTTGAAGCTAGGCCATTGAAAACAGCTTCCATGGATGAAGTGGCAAGGTTCATGTATGAACGCATTGTCACCAGATTTGGTTGCCCATTAGAAATTGTAACAGATCAAGGAAGCCACTTCATTAATGAGGTGGTAGAAGCCCTAGTCAATAAGTTTTCTATTAAGCACAGGAAGGCAACAACATACAAGCCAAGCACAAATGGACAGGTGGAACGAACAAATTTTGTGTTGTGTCAAATTCTAGCAAAAGATGCAGCCTTGTAGGTACATCAATGGGATAAAAAGATTCATGCAACATTGTGGGCAAAGAAGGCAACATCAAAGTCAGCAACAGGATACTCCCCATTTCAGTTGGCTTATGGCATTGATCCAGTTCTTCCTATTGAGTTTGATATTCCCGCTGTGAGAGTTATGAAAAATGAAAGGATGGATGAAAGTGATTCAGTAAAAGAAAGGTTGGTACATCTTCATTTGCTGGAGGAAATGAGAGAAATAGCAAAGGATACAAGCCATAAGAAGAAAATGAAGCAGAAGGAATACTTTGATCAAAAGATCCGGTGGTCTCCATTTCATGTGAATGACTTAGTTCTAGTATATGATTCTAGATACAAAAAAAGAAGAAAGAGAAAATTTCTTCCAAAATGGATGGGGCCCTACAAAATAGCAGCTGTGCATGAAAATGGTACGTACCGACTGGAGGAATTGGATTGCACTCCCATTATGAAATGGGTCAACCATGACAAGTTGAATATTTTCCAAGCACTAGAATAGTCTATTTCGAGGACGGAGTAGAAGCTAGGAAGGGGGAAGATGTCGACACTAAAATTTTCCTCCGTAATTTCTATTTCATTAATGTATGTATTAGGAATAGGATGTTAAGTATAATTAGTAGTAGCGTCTGATAGAAGATAACAGCGCCGTCAGTACGGTGCTGCCAATAATGTGGAGTACGGTAACAGTCAAAGTAGAATAGGAATGTTGTAAAAAGTAAATATTTGTCGTAAGTGGTCCGGTAATGTTAAAATGTCAAAGTTTGGGTAATTAGAGAAGTAGGGTCTACGTGATTAGGAATTAGAAATATTATATTGGTAATAAGGACAAGGAGTGAGGTCATAAATATTTTGTGTATTTTATTTGTAAAAAGTCTAAAAATGTGGAACCCATGTAAAATGATAAGGTTTATCTTATCTTAGAAGATAAGCTTACATGTACAGATAAGAGTTAAGGTATGGAGTATGATTCGTCAGAGTGGATTTCTTATCCTATCTTAGAGATAAAATGGATAAGCCTGGAAGTTCTATAAATAGAGAGGCCACCCCCGTCATTTAGCATAGAAGGAAGTAGTGAGAAATATTGTAGGAAGTGTGCGGAGGAAGCCATCAGTTAAAGGTGTGTTGAAGAAGCCATTAAGAGGTGTAATTGTAAAGTTTCTCCCATAGTCTTGGTGAAAGGCAAGTGAAGTCAATAACACTTGAAGTACCTCATGGGTGAGGTTGTAATAGTTTCATGTTAATATTATAATTTATTTTGATATTTCGGATTTGTCATCATTCTGTCTTATCATAGTCGATGGTATTCTTGTGTTATGTTGTTGTTTTGTTTCCAGATTACATCCACCAAACTAAAGGCTGTGCATTAGTAAATAATCATAGCACGAGGAGTTCCCGGTGAAGAATTATCATAGTGCCGGATTGGTGATGACAGATCCCATCCCTCAACATGAAAATTATAATAATGAAACTTTAGCCATTAGGCTATGTGAGAAAAAGAATTCCCTTGAGGTGCTAAACAGGGAATATGTGGCAGTTGAAGTTCTCTTGGACATGAAGAGGGGTAATCTTCTAAGGGGAAGGAAGTTGCTGAGGATTTTGGTGGTGACCCCAAAAAGGATGCCAAGATTTATAACATCGAGGTGTCCATTGGCAGTTTGGTAATGGTACCAAAAATCTGGTCAAGGATATGAGGGAATGAAACATCAAGGCATCCTAGTAGGAAAAGTGAATCAATGCTCTCAAGGCTGAATTTAGCATGCAAGAGAACATGATATCGATCTTACAAGATAAAATTTCCAAACACGATATGTAAATAAGTTTCTATAAGTTGGTCCTAAGTAGCTCGAATGAGGAGGAAAATATGGTGGGCAAAAACGACGTCAAATAGGTGCACACCCAGGGTCCACTGCAAAGTACAGATGACGGGCCGAGCTACAGAACTAGGAGAAACTTGAAAAGGAAACATTAAAAGGTTGTTTGCTGACTGGTATCTGCCTCTGTGTCCTTGGTTTCTTTTGTGTCCTCCTTTTTTTTGTTAGTGGATTTATGGTGGTTATGTGTTGGTATAATATAAAATAATTATATGTAGCTGAGGTTATTTTGCCTCACCCCTTGTTGGGCTCTATGGTGGGTCAAGTAATTTTTTCCTTTTGGAGTTCTAGTTGGTGTTTGGGTTGCTCTCTCGCCCTTGTATTTTTTGGATATACTTTTTACTTTGGGTTTTTTGGTCCCCCTAAAACCAAATAGTTATCTAATTTAAAAAAATAAACCAAGCTAGGATTCAACACCAAGTAAATACTTCTCTATTTTTAATTGGAAATACATCAATATAAATCTAAGAAAGGAAGATAAATAAATTACATAAACATAGACATCGTAAATGCAAACCTCCCTTTGATGTGTGGATTTTCTTTGAAATATGGGTATCCTTGTGATCCATATACAAGCCATGAATGGTTTTGATCCAAGGAGGGATCTTGGTGAAGAAAAATATCTCCTCAACATGGCCCAAAATCCATGTTTGATTATCCTCTTACTACTTCAAAAAGGAAAGGGTTTTCAAAATTTTGCAAGTTTTATAGTAATAGAGTGCTCTTATGAGAAAATGGATGTATATGTCTTGCAAGGACATGGTGTGTTTTGGGAAGGGAGTACTAGGTTGCTTTTATAGATTTCCTCTTTAGGAGAAGCACAACTAGTAATGAGCATGGGATAATGAAGACGTACAATTAGGAGTGGATAAGGATGATTAGAGGTAATCAATTAAAATTAATGACCCATGGGAATTCGAGGAGGCTTAATCAATCGATTAGGATTAATTAAGAGGCCAAACTTATTTTTTAGAAGCTATTTATAGGAAATTTAGTGGGTTTAGAGGGGTTTTAGAGAAGGATTTAATTAATATAAGGATATTAATTAAATAAATAAAAGTATTAGAGTAATTAATTAATAATGGGTAATTAATTGATTAGAATGGGATTTTAATTAACAAAGCAGTTCATTTGTATCTGTAGACACTAGAAAACACACCATGTGCATAAGCTATCCAATTCAAAAATACCAAAAAACATTATAAAACACATTGATTCAGAAAAATCATAAAACCCCACAAAATGGTGATAAAAGACACCTCATCACTCATTTACTAATCCTCACCCACTCACATATTATTATGTCCATCCCACCTACCCATTTGTATGCCCAATGCACTATGGACACTTATCATCACACCCACCTATACACATTGCACCCATATGTGTCACCACTTTCTAGGAACTCAAACACTATAAAACACCACTCACCCCCATCATTCCAACCCCTTGAATCCTTTTGCACTTGAGACTATACTTGATTTTTTTCTTCTTTGCTCACATATTTTGGTATTGCAGGTTTTAGAGAGGTGAAGGAAGATAAAAAATGATTAGTGAAAATCACAACATAAAATTTTTGGGAAACAATTAATGCATGTGACAGTTGTACCCATGACAGGTCTACAACCTCTGTGTGATTTGCAGTAAATCACACATACGACTGGTTTGAAACTGATTCACGTATACCATTCATTTCATGCATTTATTTGTCATTTTGATTCAATAAATGTATCTTATCTCCTTAAATGGTTAGGGATATTACCAAAGAAGGTCCCCTAACCACCGAAAATGACTAACATCATTCTAAGTGTATGTGTGTGCAGGTTATAGATTCAGATCAAGAACTTTACCCACTTTATTCATCGAAAGAACCCATGATTGTCCTTCTCTTTTGAATGAAAGTGAAATCCTATTTATTTAGTAGTATTGATTTGGATATTTTCATATATACTAACACATCTCATAGGTAATCAAAATCTAATGTGAAAGAGAGAGGATAGTGCAATTTTAGTATTAAAATTTTGTAGTAGAAAGTAGGTTTCTACATCTATAAGACAAAATTCAATGTTGATGGAAAGGTTGAGATGTAAAAAATAAGATTGGTTGTGAAGGGATTATCACAACAACCCAAAATTGATTATAATAATTTTTTTCTCTATTTTCCATATTGGACACTATGATTACACCCTAATGAAATAAATAAGGTGTTAGATTAGGGTGGATTTCTTATTAATTTACATGTGTAACATCTAGCCACAAATAATATTTAGATTAATTAATAAACATTCATTCATAAATCAAATATACTATTATTAGAAATTTCTAAGATATAATGTTAGAAACAATTTTTAATAAGGTGAAAAAAAAAGAAAGAGGGTGCACTTAGTTGATTATAGACTCATGAAGATGGTATGGTAGTGTTATGTGACTTTGCACGTTGTAAATGATTTCCAAGTGCTTCATCTCAGTAACTAGGAGTACAAATTGAGAAAGGATGAAACTATTGGGGCTGGTTGGAACCATCAAATAATCATGTAACTATTAAAGGGTTTCATATGGAAAAAGAACGACATTATACAAATATCTATGTCTTTGTGATTAACTATGATGTGCTTTAAGATGAAACTCTAGGTGTCACACATGTGTGAAACCCTCTATATGCTGCAAAATAGATTCAAATCATAACCACTAGTAGGAGACACTATAAAAACGTTAGTAGCTAGGTTGGAGTGTAACATTTACACCCATGTGTTGGTAATATTACAAATCATGTAATTCTCCACCTATCATGTCATATCTATATAGATGTAATTGAATTTTGAAATTCAATCATTTGATAATGCAACAATGGCTTGACATGCTTAGTGTACTGCGGGATTATATAAGAGTATAGAGGAAATGAGTAAGAAAAACACATGAACCAGAACACAATGGATAGATTTAAAGGGGCTACAATGAGCGCTAGGGTCACATATCTAGAGGGTAGTAATCCCTACACTAGGTTAACCTAGGGTTTCCAAGGCCCGTAATCAAGATAGAGGAGAGTAACCTACTAAGATATCATTGAATGGGCGAGGAGAGGTATGGATCGATGATAGATAAGATAAGTTTGTACAATGTAACTGAAATTAAAGTAAGGAAAGATAAGGAGGTGATCATGACTAAGAGTACTATGTTAACTAGTCTCTAAACACATGTAACACTAAACCAACATAACACAATTAGGGAAGGATATTAACTAATCTATGGAAAATGAAAAATATAGTTAGAGCACTCACCTTATACCTATAGGGTGGTCATTGATACATTTATCTCTCTAAAGAAGAAGCACACTAAGAGAGAATTCTTTTTATGTGGAGAAAGGGAACACAATTCCTATCCTAGAGTCACTATAGCTAAACCAATAGTGCAAACAAACCAACCAAGAAGAAGAGTTTCCAATCTAATCCAAGAAAAGTGCAAGATGAACCAAGAGCTGAGTGATCAGATGCAATGATGGCACAAAAGAGCATATCAGATGATAGTTTCTATGATTCTGGCTTCTTTTCTTTTGAATGTCAAAGGGAGGTGTGTATATATAGGATGTCATTGCACACGGGAGATTGCATAGACTAAGAGAAAAATTTCACTGACACCATCTCCCACGAACGATGACATCAAAAAAGGATGATAAATGAAGTGATGTGTCATGCAAAGTGAAAATATAGTGTCGTAGATCATGGAAATGGATGAAAAGGTGCCAAGTGGTGAGATACAGGAAATATGTCATGAATGCAATGTGTATGAGACCTAAGGATACACACATAACTAGTGTATGGATAAATAAGGCCAAAAACAAATAGCGATACTCTTTATGTGTATTGTCTCTAACCCATAATGATTGCATGAATAACCATTCCCCATTCTTGACAGGCCCCTTAAGGAACCCACTCAATAAATAGATGCATCAATGACCCTTATCTGCACAAGGAAATTGTTAGTAACATGTATGAAATATGAAAAGTTGAAAATTAGGTGTATACATATGCCCCAGTCGTTAATCACCATATGTCACAATAATGAAACATGAGGTGTTCAACACAAAGAAACAATCCATGACACCAAAATCAACAGTAGATACTAAAAATAATTACATAAAGAAGTGCTGAAAGGACTAGATGAAATGAAATATACCCACCAACGTGTATCTAATAATGTCATTTGTCTTGCCATGTCTGAGTGCAATCAACGTTGTAAGAATGATGAAGAAGAAAAAATGAAAGGAAACACTAGAGGATCATTAGTAAAATAAGACATAAATCACCTAGCTAGGGGCCCATGGGATTGATGTCATGTCATGGTATTAAGATATCGAAGTGGTGTGGTGTAAAAAATAGGCCAAAATCAAATATTGTCGAAAGTATGTGTGTAATATTTCAAAATAAATAGCATGAGATTACATTTGAGATGTAAAAAATGGCATGTGTTGTAGAGTTCAGAAGAAAAATGAAAATAATCTAAATATTTATGTTTATTACGTCCAAATATGAATAGAATTTTGAGTTTTATATAGTGATTTTGATTTTTATTTGCTTATTTTTTATTTTGGAATTGAGAGAACTGAGCTTTAGAATTCCAAATTTGGGTATTTTTAGAGGATATGTCATGAGTATGAGGTGGTGATGGAGGATGATGAGGTGGAGCACACGGAAGGATGCGACCACAAATAAGTCATTGTATTTAATTTCATTGAGTAGATTAGGTTCTATTTGGTCTTTTTACTTTTTTAGAGTCATTAGCACATCGTGCTTATTCAAACTTATGTCATTAGGTAGGTTAGGAAAAAATACAATTGGGTTTGGGAGGGATTATATTTTTATTTTTCCGCATTTTGAAAGTCAAATTTTAAAATTCATGACCACTTTTTGGCTAGACTCCATCGACCCGTTTACAACATGAGGGGTGATGGCATTAGGGTGGTTGAAAATTGTTATCAACGGCCAATGACATCTACCATAGGGAAAATCACATAGGGGAAGCTTCACCATGGATTTAGATGGGTGGTCATGGCATTGGAAATGTTGTAGGTATGCTTTAAAATTTTTTTTCTCGTTAATTGATAATTGCAAAATTCTAATGTTTTTTGTTATCATTTTGTGGATGTAGTTAGAGCACATGATCTACCTATGGTGGAGTGTGTATGTATCTGGGTTTAGTGTGATCATTTTTAGACTAACATAGGAAGAGTTAACCTAGTTACAAGGTTGGGGATTTAAGGGCATCATGAAGATGCCTAGGATACCATTAGACATGGATTTACTACAAATTTTCTTAGTTACATGGGAGAATAGGTCCAACACCTTTTGTTGGTGGACGGGAAAAGATACCATGGAGATGGAATTGACTTTAGAGGATTTTCATGGGATTATGAGGTTACCCATTGGAGGTACTTGCATGCATTGAAATTTGAGCTAAGATACCATAGAGCAGAAATCACTAGATGTATGCGCTACTAGGAGTGAAACATATGATGAGAGCATAATGTGTGTTTGACTCATTGTTGTATAGGCTATATGGATTCTATATATCTGAAAGGTAGTAATGGAGATCATGGTGGCATGTATAATGTTCCATAAGGTAGATGGGGCCACTCTAATATTTTTTGGTGGTATGTAGAGATGTTGTTGATCATGGGGTATTATTTAGCTAGGGCACCACCATATGGGTGCAATTGGTTCATGATTTATACAGGGTTTTAGAGAGAGATCATAGGGTCATGTGACTCGTGATTTTATTAACACCATGAATATACGAGAGGTTACCTATTTACAATCTAATAGGGATACCATAAGAAGTAGTAGAAGATTCCTTGAGAGTGCTTCAATAGGAACAAGGGCTAGTAGTGAGATCACTTCAGGTAGTATGGTCACTAGAACAAGTGGGTATGAATGATGTTATGTGGAAGCCCTACATAGGTAATGTGGCTCAGTGGCCTGGCTAGCCCAAAGAAGATTATTTGGAAACATCACCGAGGTGATGGGGCACAATGCATATTAGGTGGAGACCCATGCAGTAAGAAGGGTCTCGAGGAATTTTGGACCACCGGTGCCTGTGGTGATACCACCATTACCACCCTAGTAGGGTGATCATGCCAGAGAGGTTAAAGGAGAAAAGGTTAGGGTACCATCATTATGACCCCATAGGATATGGATAGTGGATGTACATGGTCAGAGGCATCACTGTCATGGTGGAGATGCTCAAGGCCCACCACAGATCATACTTATTAGTTGGTTCAGAGGAGGGATTCAATATAGGATCCATAGATACAACTTCAGAAGTTGAGGGTATAGGAGGAGATGGTCCAAGCACCAGAGGAGGAGTAGTAGGGAATCCAATACCATGGCTTAGAAATGTGATGGTGATTCATAGGATATTTGGCATCGGTCATGGTTTAGATGGTCGTACATTTGAGGCCCAAACCACAATACATAGGGGACATGATATTGATGCCCCAAGATTGGTGGGCATAATACATAGGATGTATACCTCACCATGATGACAAGGAGGAGGTGTTGGGAATCCATGAAGATGTTGATACCATTGTGGAGTGACCCATGTAGCCAAATATGTGTAATATGATATTGTGTTATTTAGATGATTTTAGAAAAATGGTTTTGTGACATGTTGATATTTTGAGTAACATGTGTTCAATTATTTGGTTTTGTAGAGCAGACGGTGGAAGAGTGACACTCCTTGATCAAGAGTTCTCACTATGAGATAATGGATCCAATGTTGGATGTCTATGATATTTTAATGATTGTAGATAATAAAACACTTTGTGAAGAAGGTTTAGTGAGATCATTTCATCTTGTTGGAGAGGCATCCCAGGAATTATGGAGATACCAAGATGCACAAGAATTGACATCCACCGACAACATATATGCGATGTTGTAGAGATTATTGCAGGTGTAGATGTCCCTAGTTTGTGAGCAGGTAGCTCACCTCTTAGATGCCCACAGAACCATGGAGCGGATTATGTCATTGGAGACACTTCTAGCAAGAGAATAGGGAGAGGCCTCCAAAGATTGATCTAGGGAAGAGTCCCTAGCATGCACGACCAGAGCAACTAGCACAGACCCATCAAATCAATCATCTAGAGACCCCCACATGGGGTAAGAATGCATGAGCCATTTTGTACTATTTTGTCAATATATAAAACTGATATGGTATATATTTAAATGATATTTGATGGTATATGGGTGTTTTATGTTTGTTATGCATATGTTGATTTTCTTATCATTTTCCTAATTTCTACATGTACGTATGTAATATTACATGTGGTACTTAGGAATAATGAAAATGTTATTAGATAGGTAAATTCAGTGAGAAAGGGATTAGTAATATAACCCCACACATGCGATGTGAAAAATCCAAGAGGCGGAACAAGGCCAAGAAATCAAATGGTAAGATGTTAGGGAACAATTGGGTATATAAATCCAAGCAAGGTCGTGATGGTAAGATACCGTGGTGATCCAATAGGAAGACTGCGGTGAATCAAAACCAAGGGACTTCAACAGTAGGATAAAACAAGGTATACACAGTGATAAATATAAGTGGAGAAAAAAACCCAAGTAAGGATGTAACGAGATATTTGAGATAGTGTGAATAACCCAAGGGGGATCAAGAGCCCAAGAAAACTAATAAGTTGTGTAAAACCCAAGTGGGGACCAAGATCCCAAGTGAAGGCGAGGGATTAGGCCAAAGAAATAAAACAAGATGTAATCGAGGTACTATAAATAAATATCCATGAGGGGGGAAAGATCACAATGTATCAGTGATAATGTCATCAACTTGATTCAAAATTTGAATTTCAACATGATTTACGAGTTCCTCGATAGCATGTTGTGTAAAAGTGATATGTTGATGAACTTTAAACTGCATGGTGAATAATGTGTCATCAATATGATCCTTTAGTTGGGTGATAATGTCATGTCGTAAATCATTCATGGAGGGAGAAGGATCATAGTGGGGTGGTGGTCCATAAGTGGGTTGTGGTTTTTTTAGTCAAGGGGAAGGTGGTCGGTTCCAAGAGGAATTGGATCTATGCTTCCGATTACACAAAGAGGTTTTAGGAACAAGATAGTTTCTACGCAGAACCCATAAGTTGGTATCGATGTGTGCACAATACCTGTAATGAGATCAAAAGAAGTGAGATGAAGTAGAAGGGATATGTATCCTTTTGGTTTGGTTTTGTTCAACCTCAACTTCAAGCTTATTCATGTGGTATTGATAGGATCTATAGTCAAAAACATCATTCCCTAGAGCTTCGTGTCATGTACAATATGGTTTGGTTATAGAGGACTAAGGAACCATAAAGGAAAGAGGAAAGGGATAGGTCTCGTAGGATGTAGAGGGATAGTGAGAGTATCTGATGAGGGAGCTGATGTAATGGGTAAAGTTGGTGCTAATGAAGCAGTGTGCCACTTAATCATCGAGGCACATTAGATAGGATCATTGCCAATGAGATCATCAGCTTCATAGTTAAAATCACCAACTTGGTCATCTGTTTCTACAAGGGAAAATGGGTTGGCTAAGTTGATGATAGTATGTGGAGTTGTAGCTAATGGAGCAATATAAGGCTCAGACATTAGTGGGGAAGAAGTAAAAACTGTGTTTAAATATTCCTCTTGTATTAGGATGATGTTCATATCATGATAAATTTTAGTACGGAGGGTTTCTTGGTAACACAAGACTACCTGATCACGAATATGGACATAGCTATCTAGGTGAGGGTCATCTAAAGCATAATCATTGCCATAATCTGATGTGAAAGCATCCACCACACAAGAATAAACTATGGTATTGATTCAAACCACATGTTCTAAGGGCCTTTGGAGTACATGAGATGGCATCAGGAACCAAAGGATCCTTCTTATGAGGACTTGAGGAAGGAGGAAACTAGGATACGATAAATTCTAGGAGAGTGTAAGTGTTGATTCTAAGCGTGACCTCATCAGGATCATTGTCATCTAACTACAATAAATTAGGATTTGTGCTCTTGACCAATCAGGATGAATGACATTACCATGAATATTATCTATAGGATAATTAAAATGTTGATATTATTGAAAGGGATTAGGAGATAACTCATCAAGTATGAGGAGCTTGTATGTCCCCTTTTGTTGAAGCGTATCATAGCTCCAAGGGTTACTGTCACCTTGAATCTTATAAGTAGCTCCTTGGTAAGAAAATTTCACACACTGACATGTGGAAGAAGCAATGGTATGCATACAATGATTCCATGGCTGCCCTAAGAGGATAATATAAGATAAAGGAAAATTTAAGACCATGAATTTGAGGTAGAAATTCCTAGGGGGAAGGGTGATTGGTAACAAAATACACCCCATAGGAGGCATTTGACGGTGATTGTATCCTTGACAAGTGGTTCACATATATTTTAGGTTATCGATAGAATAACCAAGATCCTTAATAATGTCTAATGAGGCCACACACATGCCAGATACTTTATTAATGAGAGAACGATTGACCATAGTGTGACCAATTTGAACTAAAATTAAGAGGGGTGGATCATCTACGTAAATCAAGATCTCATCCAGGATCATATAAGCTATAGGAAAGCGAATGCAAGAATGAGCATCTGTAGTAAGATTGGTATGAATGGAGATATCCTCACATTATCAGTGAATTCTTTCCTCTGAGCCATCCAATGTAAGCCTCTGTCCCAAATAGGGAAGAAAGGGCATGTTCATACTAAACATCACAGTCATGAGACACTTGTGATGGTGAGGTGACATACGCATGAGTTCTAAGAAGGGGAATTGGCCAAGAATTTTGGATAGTGCTTCAAGAGCATCTCAGTCATTGTGACTGGGTTGTGTAGTAGGTGGAGAGTGTTGGGAATCCTCAGAAACATATCTAGAAGTAGAAGTAGTGTTAACGATATTTATGAATCTAATTTTTACTTATTTCTTATGCCATCGACAATGGAAGTTTGATTTACACAGGGGTCGATAGTGTCTTTGGCAGGAGAAAGAGATTCATACACCATCGGCCCTATAGAATAATTTCCATAGGGGCCAATGACATCTAGAGTAGGTAGATTTTTAAATTGAGGAGCTTGATTTTTTAGATACAGAGGGATATATGACTGTACACACCCAAAATTACACATGCTACATTGTCAGAAAAATAGTTACAAAAGGCCCCCAATGATGATTCATGTCCTTTCAGAAGGTATTAGAGTTCCTAAACTCATTCACAATGTATATTTGTAACCTAGACATCCTTATTTAGCTTTTCCATGTTTTCTTTCAGCTTCACACTCATTTCTGTGCATGCTTTGGCCTTCAATGTCTGAACCACCTCCTAGGCAGGGTGGTGGTCTTGGGACTGCCTCCCAGAGCAGGGCGGAGGTCCTAGGACCTCCCCCCAAAGTAGGGTGGCGGTCCTCAAACCACCACCCAAACTAGGGCGATGGTCCTAGGACCACCTCCCAAGCTTGGGCGGTGGTCCTAGGACCGCCTCCCTGTGCAGGGTGGTAGTCCTATGTGATTTTAATATAACTCTTCATGCGTGATTTTAACACATGGTGCTTCACTTGACTCAACTTTTAGGGTGCATTTGTGAACCAAATTTCCTAAAAAAAGTCTTCTTTACATGGTATTCCTTCCCTCTTCTATTTTTACATAAATTTAATTAGTTGAATATCCTTTTCTTGCCTTGTGTATGAAGGCACATCCCAGCCCCAATTCTTATATATTCCATGCTTGTGTTCAAGCAAAAGGCCTGAGAATTTTATGTATCTTGCATTATATTGCTGCCAAAATCCTGTTAGGAATTATATAGCCAAGCTCAAATCTCTTGTGCTATCTCTCTTCTACCTGTGCTGCAAACAGACTACCTTCAAGCTGCCACAACACAAGCACCATCTCCTGCTGCTGCCTTTGCATTCCCAATTCATTGGACTCATATGGACACACAGATAAGGAAAGGATAAACTGAGGGGAAAAATTACTACACAGCTAGATTTATCTCTATTATGTGAATTCCAGGTTGGATTTATTTTTTTATTTCCTTCATTCATACAATTTATCATTGTTATATCATATCAAATAGAGTATAAATCAGTTTCCTTTCATTTGCAAGTGATTAGTTAATTTCCAAGAGAGTTAAATATTTCATAGCAACTCCTGGTGATAGATCCTCTTCTTCCCATCCATGTGGATTTGAAGGAGAGAATATCTGTAGGAGGTTGTCTACATATAATAGATTATTTACAAAATTTATTGTTTTAAGTTAGTTTAGTTTCAATACACTCAGCACAGGTGAATAACCATACCGGGTTATTTTTCTTGTTTAGCTTTAGCGTAGAAGTAGATTTTATTATTTAGAATAAAGGTGAATTATTGTTTATGATTGTAATATTTCAGTTTTGTGACTTGTTTAGATTAGTTTCCTTTTAGCAGTAACATAGATTGTTAATTTCATTTAGTTTACATGGACACTTCAAACTAGATCAACACTTAGATCCAAGTTAGTGCTAGGAAAAATATATTTCTCTATAGTCAATTTTGCTTTAACTATAATAATTGGGTATTTATTATTAATTGCAATATGGTTATATTTATATAACCATCTAATTGTCTTTATTCAAAACACTACGGGAGTTGTTATATTGTTTTAACAATATTATTGTGTGTATTTGATTCTCGATTGTAACTATGCAACCCATTTATCTGTTTGTAAATTGCTGTACAATTCCTATAAGAATTGTAGCATTCCATTGTAATGGTTGATTGATTTCACATTAATAAAACTATACAGGCTTCCATCCTTGTTTGTGAAATTACATTTGGTACCAGAGCAAGAATCTAGACCTTTGAAGTAGCAAAGGGTTGAAGAAGGTTGCAGTAGGAAGAGAAGAGTCTTGGAGAAGAATTTGCTTTCTAGGAGAGCTTGTGTTGCCTCCAGCAACTTCCCAGACATCCCTCCATCTCCACAACCCCCCCTTCCATTCTAGGTGTTTGGAACGTAATTTTTTTGAATTGGTGCACCCTGCAATAGGAAAAAATTGTTGCAGGAATTTAAAAAATATATTTTTCCCAAAATAGGGAATTTACCTCTAATATTAGAGGTGCTTTTGGTCTCTACTAATACTAGCAGGCTGCTGTAGTTAGAGGTTTCTATGGTAAGTTTTGGAGATTGAGCCAACATTGGGTGAGTTTCTTTGTTGGTGAACCAAGTTACATCTCGCTTGAAGGATCAAGCTGAGTTATTGTTGGCAAGTCAACTATTGCATTTAAAGTGGCCGAGCCAGGCCATACGGTGATCGGCGACCTTTCTAAACAAAACAATAAAAAGGTCAATTCACAAACAAAAACTTGATCAATTCATTACACAAATAGAGGCAACATCATACGTGACACATTTTGATGAATTTTGGATTGTGGTAGAGCTGATGTCCCCTTATGACTTGCATAAAACACAAGCAACGGTCTCCCAGCCCATTGACGTCCTCCACGCCATGAACAACACCTATAAACAACTACGAACCTACACACAAAGACTCCATCGAACTTGTAAAACCATGTTTGAGCTGCGACCTCCTCATGACCCTGCAACCATAACAAATGACATTTCATTTAAAAAAATAGATCAAAGAAGAGACAATACGAAGTGGCGATATAACATTAACAAGCAAAGCAATCAACAAACAAATGTGGCGGGGCAAAACAACTATGCAGATATGGATTTTTTACCATTTCCCTAATCCGCTCCAACTATGCATTGGACACATGGAAATCCATCGACTAACCACGTTGCTTTACAAAGGTTGGCCTCTTTTACATTAATTTAAATTAAATTTGCTTTATTTTATTGCACAAGTGTACTATGTGCCAAGGTGGTTAGTGTGAACAACTTGGGTGGGTGTGGTAAGGGGTTCGACCCCCACCCCCAACACAATTTTTTTGAATTTTAAATTTTAGTGGCAAAACGGGTGAAACCGCTAACTTTGGCAGTGATTTTAGCGAAAAATCCTCAACTAAACTGCTTAGTTATAACTAAAGCCACCACTAAAATTTTAGTGAGAAAAACCCTACTTTAGGGGAAAAAAACTATTTCTCCTAAACCCCTTATTTTTTTTCATTTTGAGCAACTTTTTCTAAAGGAGGTGAACCCAATAATTTCATTTTCAGCTATTTTTTTGCAATTCTCGGCATTTAGGGTCGTTTTGGGCTTCGGAGGCCATCAAGGCCCGTAAAACAAAATAAATTGCTTGCCATTCAATTTTTCCAAATTTTTGAATGTAATTTGTATACTTTAGTATATTGTACTAATTTTTAGGTTGCCATAATCAATCGTAAACTTTTTAACTGCTTAGAAACTGGCAGAATATTGTACTAAAAACAATAAAATTTGGTTAAAAAACACTCACGATATCCTAGATCTCATCCATAGCGTTTGGTATATACAATGCCTCTGGGAAGTGCTTACCGGTAAAGCCTTTATGACTACTACTGCACTTAATGCCTAATATAGCTAAAACAACATCGTCTAGGCATCAACCCTTTAAATTGATGGGGAGTAATAAGGTCACAATGCACACACTATGTGCCATCCCATCCGTCTGTGAACGATTGCACGACATAAATATGGATTGAGAAATTATTTGAGTATATATATAAATTACGCACATGTATGAGGATATTTCTTTGATTTGGTGTCAATAATTGTACAAACCCCTTTCAGTACTGTCTTGGTACCACGCATCAAATTCTTTCACGTACATTAACACCTCTTTCACATACTGCTGAGTATATAGAAAGGGTGATATTTTTCCACATATCACCGGGTATATTGGAAGGGTGCATAAATAGAAAGGTTCAATATATCAGAATGATGATATATAGATTGGGAGACCGTATACCTGGAGTGATAAGAGCCTAACCTTGTCAGTGATTTATGCAAAATGGGCACTAATGCCCCCAAATTTCTTCTTGATTCACAACTACTTAGAGGAAACAACTATGCTACATGGAAGAAAAAAATCAAGACATAGCTTGAGTTTGAAGAGATTTGGCCTGTTGTGACTAGTACTCTGACCAGATCAACTACTGATGCAACACAATAATGACAATTTGATAAAGTAGATCAAAAGGCCAAACTCATCATCTTGTTTGGAGTGTCTGATGATGTGTAACCCCACATTCAAGATGCTAAAACAACCAAATAATCATGGGATAATTTGAGCATGGTGTACGAGGCCAAAAATAAGAATGCCATTCTAAATTTATAGAGTCAGTTACATACACTGAAGCTCAAGCAGAATGAAAAAATCGAAGCTTTCTTGAGAAGAGTTGCATAGTTGAGGGCTTCACTTATAGCCCTAGGAGAAGTTATCACAGATGAGGCTATCATTCTCATTATCCCGAGATATTTCCCTTCTTCATACCACATTTTTGTAACAACACTAATTTTTTTAGATACGACAGTTAATTTTGATAAATTGGTGAACCTACTGCAACAAGAGGAAGCTATGCATAATAAGGATGATGAAGAGGAGCAGGCACTTTATTCACATCAAAAATGGAAAGGAAAAGGTAAAGGAAAACTTAATTCCTATCCAAAGTCCCAAAATTAACATCAGCATCAAGGGGACAATCAACAGAAGAAGAAATGTCTAATTTGTAAAAGAGGACATGAATTACAAGATTGTTGGTGTAATACTTACAAGAAAGGTTCATCAAGTAACTCTAGAACTCCACAACAACAATATCACAAGGGACATTCTAACTACAATCAAGGGAATAAAAATGGTAACTGGAAAAGAAAACCCTTTTAGCAAAGAAATATCGTTGAGCAACAAGAACAATCAGATAATGAAGACTACTTGTACACTGATCGATCGAGTGAACCTTCCACGTCATCTAGCGATGTCTGGTATGTTGATTTAGGAACCACTCAACACATGAATGCCCATAGAGACTGGTTTAATTCAATGAGGGACACACCTTCGAAAAACCATGTTTTGTTGGGTGATGATTCTTCGTATACAGTTTAGGGGATTGAGAACATTTCTCTACCCCTTGGTTCACACAACTGTAGACTATCAAATGTATTATATGTCCCTGGGTTGACTAAAAATATACTATCAGTTAGTCAAATTCTAGATCAAAACTTAAAAATTAACTTTGATAGTCATTTTGACAAGAAAACGTGTTTGATTTGAGACAAATCACGAGGCTCAAAAATATTTGCAAAAGCCTCCAATGTGGGACGCATGTTCCACCTTTATTTTTTCCACAGAGATGATATGGAACTTATGGCTAAGAAATCTACCTATGCACAATTGTGGCATCAAATACTTGGTCATGTTAGTTTAAAGTATCTCGAGACACTTTGCCAGCGTAATATGGTACACGAGTTATTATCTCTTCAGAAGGATATAGATAAGTTTCCTCACTGCCTAGCAGGAAAACAACACAAAGCTTCATTCCAGAAGAATACTTTTTGATCTCATGGAAAGCTTGACCTGGTTTATAACAATTTTTGTAGTCCAATGTAATGGAGTCATTCTAGATTTCAATATTTCATGCTTTGTCTTGACGTATGTTCAAGAAAAATGTGGATTTTTTGTCTTCACAAGAAAAGTGAAGCTTTTGAAACCTTGAAAAACTTTAGAGTATCTGTTGAGAACGAAACTAATCATCACATAAGAAATCTCCACTCATAGCGAGGGGGGGGGGAATTCACTAATGACGAGTTTAAAGACTACCTACAAGCTCACGGGATTTGTCAACAAATTCCTCCTCCATACACACCACAGCAGAATGGTATTGTTGAGAGAAGAAACCATACTATCATGGAAATGGTACTATGTATGATCGATGATTATGGACTTGCAAAGACATTCTGGGTAGAAGTAATAAAGACAACAATGTATTTGTTGAATAGAGTTCCCACAGTTTCTCTTGATGGAGTAATGCTACATGAAGCATGGTCAAAGTGGAAACCATCTATTGCACACCTTAGAGTATTTGGGTGCAAAGAAAGTATGCATATACCCAAGTAGAAAAGAAAGAAATTAGACATGAAGTCACAGAAACTCATTTTCATTGGCTATAGTGAAGAAACTCTTGAGTACATATTGATAGATCCAAAGATCAGGAGAGTCTATACCAACAGAGATTTTGAGTTCTTTGAGAATAAGGAAGAAGAGTCTCCTCCTCCAAACTCACATGATGTATATTCTTCACCAGTTGTAAAAAATGAAGCTGATGTTCCCACAGATGATGAAAGTGATGATGGGGATGATGGTGATGATCTGATAGAACCACAACCCATGGGAACAATTCAGCGTATGCCCAAGTGGTATAATAGCATGTTATGAGATGTAAGAATGGATGCTCCACCGGATACATCCACCCTTGGACCATGGACTCACAGTAAAATAGGAGAAGAAGTTACATTTTCTTTGATGAGTAGAGTTATTGAATCTAACAATCCCTCTACAGTCCAGGAAGCCCTACATTCAAAATATTTGAAAGATGCCATGGACTCTGAGTATCAGTCAGTAATGAAAAATAACACTTGGTAGCTTGTCAATCTTCCACCAGGGAAGAAACTCATTGGATGCAGATGGATATTCAAAATAAAGTACAAAACAAATGGGACTGTGGACAATTACAAAGTGAAACTAGTAGCAAAGGGGTACGTAAAAAAAGAAGGCATTGACTATGATGAGACATTTTCTCCCACAACTAAGATCAAAATGATCAGGATGATATTTTCTCTAGCTGCACAATTTGGTTGGAAATTCCATCAGATGGACGTAAAAAATACCTTCATGAATGAAGATTTACAAGAAGAAGTCTATATGACTCAACCTAAGGGTTATGTCATACCTGGTTAAGAAGCAAAGGTATGCAGACTCAGGAAATATTTATATGGCGTCAAACATGCACCCCAGGAATGGTACATCAAAATTGACAAGAATCTCGTACAACATGGATTTTTTAGAAATCCATACAATCCCAATATTTACCTCAAAAAGAAAGGGGGGAGACTGTGATTGTTGTTGTCTATGTAAACGATCTAGTCATCATTGGTAGTTCAATGAGGATGATCGATGTAATGAAGAAAGATCTTAATTGATCATTTGACATGACAGATCTCAAGCTAATGCACCATTTTCTTGGATTGGAAGTATGGCAGAATGAGAATCACATATTTTTTCTCAGATGAAATATACCAAGAAAATGCTCCATAAATTTAGGATGATGGATTGCACACCGATTAATACACCTATGGAGAACAGATTTCAGTTATCTCATCTAGATCCATCTCCTGAGGTAAATGCCACTCTCTATCGACAATTTATTGGGAGTCTCATTTACCTGACCTATACTGGACCAGCTATCAAATTTGCAGTGAGCTATCTATCTAGGTTCATGCAAGAACCCAAATTTTGTCATTGGAAAGTAGCAAGGCATATCTTAAGATATCTCAAAGGATCAATAGATCTTGGTCTAGAATACAAGAAGAATGACAACTTCTTCTTGTCAAGATATTCGGATTAAAATCATGCATGCAATATTGATGACATAAAATCCACTTCAGGATTTGTATTCTTTATGGGATTTGGACCAATATCATGGGGAAGCAAGAAACAACATTTTCTTTCTCATTCTTCCACAGAATCTAAGTATTGTTTTGCAGAAAAAGCTATATGTGAAGTGATTTTTCTACATCGCATACTTGAAGGACTTGGAATACCATAGGAAAAACAAACCACCACGTATGTTGAAAATGAAGGTGTTATCAAACTTGTTTGCAATCCAGTTTTTCATGAAATAAAAAAACACATTGAGGTACAAGTACATTTCATATGTGAGCATGTCTTGAAGCACAATATACAACTTCAGTTTTGTCCAACCGCTAAACAACGAGCATATATATTCATGAAGTCACTTGATCGTGACAATTTTGAGTTATTCAGAGAGTTCCTTTCATTATCCCTTGAGGCAATGCAAAATTAAGAGGGGGAATGTTAGCAAAAATATATTTTTCTATAGTTAATTTTTCTTTAACTATAATAATTGGGTATTTATTATTAATTGTAATATGGTTATATTTATGTAACCATCTAATTTTCTTTATTCAAAATAATACAGGAGTTGTTATATTGTTTTAACAATATTATTGTGTGTATTTGATTCTCGATTGTAACTATGCAACCCATTTATCTGTTTGTACATTGTTGTACAATTCCTATAAGAATTGCAGCACTCCATTGTAATGGTTGATTGATTTCACATTAATAAAACTATACAAGATTCCATCGCTATTTGTGAAATTAAAAACCATAGCCTCATAGAAAACAAACCATAGGGGATTTACGCTACCCATTCATAGCCTCTAAATCTCCCCTTTTCCAACTCAGATACTAGGAGATCACACTACCAAATCTTAGTCACTAATCCTCCTATAGTTAGCCACACACATTCAACATCGGCTTCTCTGGCACAACCTTAGGGGGTTGAGTCTGGTTAAAGGTTGCATGTCAATTTTCATTTGTACAATGACCTTATGAGTCTGAGGATGCAATACTACAAGGTATTTGGTTCTACATAATATATGACACATTTTACATCATTAATTACAACTATATTTTCAGCAGCATAATATGTGTCAACTACATTGGTTGTATAATTTATTTGGTTATTTAAACTTTCAGAAACATTGTGATTAGGTATAGGATTAGCGAAGATCTAAAGATTCTCATTGACCTGGTTGATATCTTCATTAAAATATTTTTGTTGATTCGTATCATGAGATTTTACCACTTTGGTCAAAATCTTGTGAGTGATAACATCGTAGTCAAATTGGGGACCTTGGAAGAAGCCGATGACACCCATTCGTAGTGCATGAAAATTATTATGGGAGTGACCCCAATTAACATGCCACCAACAAAAATTAATTTTATCATGTCAATGAGGAATAGGCTAAGAAGATCCAAGATCACAATAAATGGATTAGGTAAGCAATGTTTCAACTCTTCCTTACTCAGTGGTTGATGATAGTTAGAATGACTCTTAATGTTATTAGGTTGTTGATCAATTATAAAAATAGTCATATTTGAAGAAGTGATAAGAGGAAGAGTATAGGATACTCCATCATCTGTCACTTTCTTGTTCTAATAACATTGAAGGATTTGGACTTGTTTGTTAGTTTGTGTCTTAGGAGGATCTTTCTCAAATTCCCTCATAAGATAATCTTGCCATTTTTCTTGTTTAAAGGCTTATTCTAGGGAAGTAGGAGAAAAGGATCTCGCCTTGTATTGAAGGTGAGGGTTGAGAGCTCGTAAGAGAAGTTAGAAGAGGATATCATTAGGCATGTTATATTATGCTCATGTGGATATGATCTTCCAAAACTTGATGAAATCTTGCACTGATTTATTTTTACCTTGTTGGAAATTAATAAAGGCATTGAAATTGTTTTTGGGTAGATCATGATATTGGAATTCGTTCACTAGGGCTGTCACTAAGGACTATAGATTGACTATGGAATTAGGAGGTAGAATGTGATACCAATCCAAATTATATCTAGGGAGTAGTTTAGCTAGAATTTTGGTGGTAGTGTATGAATTGGTTATGATCCACTCCTTGTAAATATTATGAAAGGCCTTGATATGAAGGGTGGGATCAATAGACTCTTCGTGAGATATAAAAGGAGCAATGATACCAATATCCATGCTAGCAATGTAAGGTGCTAGTGGATTTTTTTGGACTTATCTCAATACTTTTGTTTTTGTATAGGGGGTGTGTGATAGGCACCTTATTAGGCCTGTTTGGAAAATGATGGGGTATGGTGCCTCAAGATCCTATTTTAGGGAGGTTTAATAATTGAGCCATGTTGGCTTGCATCTAGAGGAATGGATCTGTTGTAGTATATTTTTGTTGGCTCATCTTATCAATAAGTTGGAGAATGAGATTGGTAGGGTCAAAATTATAGGCATTTTAAGATGAGCCTACTTTCGGGGCTTTCCATTTTTCTTCCCTATGGTCAAGTTGTTGGGAACGGATTTAAGAATATGTTTACAAATCATTTATTTTGATTCAATTTTGTATTAGGGAAACTAAGATAGAAAATTTTAAATTTTAGGAGGATGATCAAAAGTATCATCTTTCTAGTTTTTCTACTTCATCATATTCAAGTGGGCCATTGCGATGGGTAGAAGGCTTCTTTCTTGGTGCTCCAATGTCGGTCAGGGGTCAACTGACACCGGTTACTGTGTAACCCTATGTTGGTTGGATATTTTGTCAAACCAAAATATGAGGTTCAACCACAGTACATGGGATTAAATCCCTCCTCAAAGACAGGTGAGGCTGCCTGTTTATTGCTAATCTAAAACACAGCAAAGAATATACACAGTATTCACACTAATCTAACCATTGGGGGTTGGGATGAAGTCCCGAAATCCACACTCACACAATTCAAGGATTTTGCTTTCTTGAATGAACTAGGTTAGAAACTGTTATAATGAAAGAAGCACAGTAGAAAGGAAATGGGAGAAACGTATTTTCTTTCGAGTAAACACAGAGCACGAAATAATCATACGAGTTTTAGATCATAAACATAATGTCCGAGATGATTAGAAATACTAAGATTCTATGCAAAGAATAGCTTAAGATCATGAACATAAGAACACTGTTCTAAGTAAGATATATTCCACAACACAAAGTCTGTCGAATAATATCCAATCCTATTCTTCAAAATGATTGAAAGAAAACACAAAGTTTTTCTCCTTTCCAATAGCCCCTTAATGCTCCAAAAATTCTCGACCCTTTTGAATGCACAGGCATCCCTTATTTATAACAAAAGGAACTAGAGATAAAATAGGGCAGATCCTAAAAAGTAGCATGTTAACTAGAGTTCAGTTTTGCATGATTCTCACGCAGGAGATCAAGTCAAAGTATGAATAAAAAATATGACGAAATGGAAATAAAAAAGACATGTCAATCTAAAAATAGAAATGACATGGGATGTTGGGACTTAATCCGAATCATCATCTTTTGCTCCTTCCTCTTTCTCTTCCTCCAGCTGAGACTGTTTGTTCTGAAATTCCTGGAACTTCCGAATAATGCCTTGCATTTCATTTTCATCAGGTGCAGTGGAATGATCATTCCACATTTCGCAGGTCTCATGAATATCACTGGCACTGCCGGGAAGCTTTTTCAATCTTTTGCTGAGCTTTCTTAAGGCCTCCAACTTATGTTCAATCCTTACAAACTGACCAATGACTTCAAGGTCAAATCCGTGTACAGGTTCATGCTGAACAGATTCTTGGACTTGTTTGAAGAGATCATCTGCTGATAGGATACTTGAGTTCCCAACTGACACCTTTGGACAAATCTTCAGCAATTCTTCTTCCATATCACTTTTCCCATCGATCAATTTATCCCTTGATTCTCTCAACTTGCTGCAGGCTTCATTGAGAATCCTTACTCTGAACCTGATGGCCTTGGTCAGTTGGAAATGTTTATCTGTATGTGGGAGAATACCTTCTTCCACCAAGAGGTGTGCTGGTAATTGCTTTAGCACTTGGAGAGCTTCACAAGTCAAATCAAGTTGTCCAATTTCTTCAGTGAATTCCTCATCCATCTTCTCTCCTTCCTTCTGAATCTCCCCCAAAGACTCATGAACCTTCACCACGTCTTGAATTACTTCCTTCCCCTGTTGGAGCAACTTTTGGATCCATTCATCAACCACCCTTCCTTTTTTAGCAATCTTCTCAATCGTAGGCACCGATGAGAAATCGAATCCGGCAGAAACAGAAGAAGGTGGTATGGATTCAAGGGATTTTGAGAGTTTAATCAAAATCTCTGTCAACTGCTCCACTTTTTCCTTAAGCTCATTTCTGCTGTCCTTTGTTTCTTTCAACTTTTGGCACAGCACGTCTATGGAAGCCCGTGCATCTTGTTGCGCTCCTTCTGATGTCACTTTCCCTAGAGCCACCTTGGTTATCTGATAATCAGAAGCTGTTATATCCTCTCTAGTTTTGTCAGCCGAGGGAGTGGCAATCTCTGCGAACTTATCTCCTGAAGCATCTACCAAAACCCTTGAAACTGTTTTGGGTTTCTTGGCTGATTTCGCAGTAGAAGCCTTGAGTGAGCTGAAATCAAAGGCTGGTAGGGGTACAATCACTTTCCTCTTCCTCGGAGTTTGCTTGAGTAGCCATTGTGGCGTATCAGAGGAAATTGCCAATGTTGTAGTAACTGGTATTCTACTCTCAAGGGGAGAAGATTCTACTATTGGAGGGGGAACAGTAGCCAACGTGGTAGTAGATGAAACAAAGAGAGGTACAGGTTGGGGCGTGCTGGTGATCACTTGGGTTCCAGCAGAGAGGGGTGAGAGTCCAGAGAAAATACCGGCCATACCTGAAGAAGTGGATGGGGAATGAGGAGGTTGGAGTGGTTGTTGAGGGGGAGGCACAGATTCAGTTTCCAAAGCCTGGGATGCAAGTGACAAAGTTTCTTCAGTTTGATAATCAACAAATGATGAAGTCAAGAGCTGGCTTCCTCCTTCTTCCAAATTAATTTCTCCTATTTCTGGTGGTGTTGGTGATTCTGGCACAACCACCATTTCAGCTGGAGAAATAATTGAAGAGATTTGTCTTTCTTTCCTCTTCTTGGGAATCCTGATTTTTATAGGCCCCCCAGAAGATTCTTTGTCCTTTTTATTTTTGGAGGGCCCCACCTCCGAAGCAGCCAACTTTGGAAACTTGTCATCTTTAAAATTCATTCCCCAAGAGGAGAGCCATTTTTTGGTGCGAGCAAGAATGAGAGCCGACCTATCTGTAATAGAGGCTTTTTCGCTGGCTGACCAATCACTAGGTGGGAAAACGTATTGATCCTCGTTAAGCCCATCATAGGAAATATCCAACACACTTTCATTGTCAGTCGTGCCATCTGGCAAATCAAAAAGCTCCAGCGTCTGAATCTCATTAATAGTCAACCTACTATTATCTTTTCTGCGAACCGCAACTTCGTTACGCAGATCAACCCATATATCCTCAATGTCAGGCCTGTGCAGATGTTGGGCTCCATAGGCTCTAAGCACTCCTCGGATGTCAAAACCATCCCGAGACTTCATATGCTTTTTCAATTTTTCCTGAAGTTCGCATTCAACATTTTTGGCCTTTGCTACTGTCGAGCAAGTATATCTCCCGATAGAAATTGGGAAGGATACAGCTGCCTTATGCTTGCTTTGTTGGAATTTGTGAAAATCCAATAGCTGTCTGACCAATTCTATCAATATCAATCTATCCCCTAGATAGCGAGGCAGACGGAAAGGCTCTCCCGAATACATGACTGTTCGAAGATATGTAAACTTCTTGAATTGCAAGAAGATACACCCCCATTTGGATACTTCAGTCCAAGCCTCGTCTGAGACTCTTGTCTTTCTTAGCCCTGGGTTCAGCCGACAGATATTCTCGTAGAAGAAGGCATCATTTACCCTTCTAAAATGTTCTTTGGACCCCTTCTTTGTTATTTGAGGGAAATATTTATAAACTGGGTTTGTCGTTCTGCTTCCCTTAGTATCCAGCCCGGGATAGTTCCTCATCCCGGCTGCTGCGTAAGCCACATATGAAAACATATAAAACTTTCCAGTCGATAAGACCGTCGTCATCTGAGAATCAATTTCATTGCTGATAAGGGTTCCCCCAGTCAATCCCTTGCTGATTCTTCTTGATGGTGACCATAAACTGATACATCCATCCATGAAATACATTTGATTCAGGCAAGCCAAAAACCCGGCTCAGCAGGGTGATAATATCATTGATTTCTTGTATGAAATCACATCTGGGGATAGTCCTTAGAAATCTAGATACTGCTGGTTTAGCCTTGACCAGGAACTTCTTGTTGACATCCTTAATGCAATCTTCCTGATTACTATCCCAGGCCTTCTGAGCCGACTTGATGTTCAGGTCCCCATACTCTTCGAAATTAGGTAGTTTTAGAAGATCATCAAAATACGCTCCATCTAGCCTGATCACTACCTCACCAGCCTGGCTTTTCATGGAACGAGAAGCCGAGTCATAACTAGATGCACAAGCCAAAACAAATTCTGGACATTGGGCGGACACGGGAAAGCCTGCTGCAAGGGGCAAGCCACTGTTAGCTAAATCTGTCATCCATGGGGTTTGAGAGGAACTCTTCACCCTATTCCAGAAGTCATCCATATCTATATTGCCAAGTTCAGTGTCCCTGATATCATAATTGCAATCAATATATGATGGAGATTCTGGCTTCTTGAATTTGTACTTTATCCTGCTAGATTTCTCGGCCTTCTCCTGAGATGGACCAGGGTCCGACATGAAGAATGTTGGAGGGAGAAAGGCTTGAAACTCAGGAGATGTTATCCACACTGAAAATCCCGATCGACTGAATATGTCGGAAGAATAGAAGAGTCCGACACGCTGAGGAGGATGTCGGAAAACCCTGAGAACCCGACAAGTTTGATATGTCGGAACTTTGGCAAAGCCCGACACTTGCGTTGATGACGGGAACTCAGAGATACCCGGCACTTGCTTTTGACGTCGAAACTTTGAGAAACCCCGACACTTCAAACTTCCAATATACTTCGGGCCTTTGACTCTGCAAAACAATCTTCAAAACCCGAGAAGCAAAAACAGGGTTTTTCTTTGAATTCCAAATATACAATCTCCTTTTGTTATTCATGCATCATGCATATAATTAGAATTTCAAGAGAATAGAACCAAGTGATAGTTCAGAAGAGATAAACCCTAAAAACCTGAAACCCTTTCCAAAGCAACACAGAAAGAAGAAGGAAAGAAAACCTTCAACACCCAGCAAGAAATTGGGAATAAAATACGCTCAATCGATCCATAAAAACCAAGAATAAAGAAGGGAAAGAAAAATACCTTCAATTCGAGAAATGTAAGATCGAAAACAGACGATCCAATCGAGCAAGGTGAGTTTTCGGGTTTTGAAAACGGAAGAGCACGCACAAAAATTCCACGAATTAAAAATACGAATGGTAAGAATGACGTGGAAATCCACGTATTTATAAGAAAAATGGTAATTAATACACTTCAGCTCGGCACGTGCAAACTCACCGACCACTCGGCATGAATGCCATGTCAGCATGTTTGGGAGGTCTGAAAACCCGACACGAGGGGACTTAGTGCAATTCGGGTTTTGGGTTTCGGAAAACATGATGCATAAAGCATGAGGTGCTTAGATGCTACATAGCCCCGAAAACTCGATACAAAGGATTAAGCGGACTTCGGGAATCAGAAAACATGGGGCATAAAACATGTTTTGGATTATGGATGTTCCGATGCGCCGGGGGTCCGAAAACCCGATTTTCTCAATACAAGGCGGGTTTCGGGTTTCGGAAGTCAGACGACACAAAACATGTTAAAAATCATGTCGAGCTGTTTGTAAAACCCGAAAACCCGATTTTCTTAAAAAGAGGCCATAATGCAAAATCAACTTCGAAAATTTCGTAGGGGTTATCCGACCGTTTTGTCGTGAACTCAAAACGGGGATAACAGCTGGCTCCAGTTGGGGACTTTCTTTGTAATACCAAAGGAAGAGAACGCAGAATCTCTGGTCTTATTCATTGGGCTACGGAGAAAAGAAGAAAACCAAAACAAAACAAAACGAAGAAAGAAAGAAAGAAAACCAAAAGCAAACACACAACAAAAAGAAAAATATGTACAATGCAAGAGAGCATCTTACATTAATGGTGGAACAGCTTTAGATGTTTTCCACTGAAAGGCAAAGGGAGTAACCCTCCATCCAGATATGATAGAAGGAAACTATTTTCAGCATTCAACTCGTGGATCTTGAAAGGTCGTTTCCAATGAAGAATTAAACTTTCCATGCATTCCTTTTTGTTCTCTCCTTTTATCCCAAAGCAACACCAGGTCTCCAATCTGGAAGTTACGCTGCTTTGATTTCCTGTCGAAAATCTTCTTCACCCTGCTCTGATGATCTGATATACAATCAAACACCTTGATTCGCTCTTCTTCTAGCTTGGTTAGGTACATAACCCTCTTTTCGATAGAATTCTGAAAAGCTACATCTTCAACCGCTTTCGCCAACTGTAAGGCCGGCAGTTCTACTGAGATAGGAATTTCAGCATCAATCCCGTATAGAAATTGGAAAGGAGGACATCCCTATGGCTCGCTTTGGAGTGATCCAATCTGCCCACAACGCATCATACAATGCTTTGTGCCATGTCCTCTGATTTTCTTCTACTAGTTTCCTGATTATAGTAACCAGATTCTTATTTCTGGACTCAGCTTGCCCATTGCCCTGGGGATAATAATCAGATGAATGAGCCAGAGTAATGTCAAATCCATAGCAGAATTCTGTCAACTCATGCGATGAAAAATTAGAGGCATTATCAGCTACGATCTTATGAGGCACACCGAATCTGACGATTATATTCTCTTTAAGGAACTTGAAAACAGCTTCAGAAGTTGCTTGCTTGATTGGTGCGGCTTCTACCCACTTGGTAAAATAATCTGTAGTGGTCAGCACATAGTTGTGTCCGGCAGTGGAAGTAGGATTCAATGTTCTGATAAAATTAATCCCCCATTGGCGAAAAGGTTCTTCAATCACCACAGGTTTCAGAGGAAGAGCTGCTAGCTTGGGACGACCAACGAAATGTTGACAAGCTTCACATTTAGACACCCATTCTGCTGAATCCCGGAAAAGAGTAGGCCAATAATACCTAGCCCGTAAGATCTTATACGTTGTTACAGAGGAAGAAAAATTTCGTCCGCATGCTAGGCTATGAAAGGATTCTAATAACTTTTCCTGTTGTGATTTATCAACACAACGCAGGAAAACACCATCTATACCTCTCTTGTATATTGCATTATTCCACAAAAGGTATTTTGTAGATCTCAGCTTGATGGTCCTCTTCTCCTTTTGATTTAAATGCGAAGGGCATTCACCATAAGTTAGGAAGAAAGAAATTTCCGTGTACCATTCATCGGTCGTACTCACAAAAAGCACCATAGGCAGCTCTGAAGAAGTATCTTGAGTCTTTTCACACTCTGCTTTCAGCATGATTTTCTGCAATCAATTGACACAGGCCCCTTCCTCGTACCAACTTGGTAGGTTTGATGTCCAAGTCGTACTCCTGAACCTTAGCTATCCAAGTACCTCGTTGGCTTCCCAGCTCTTGTTGAGTCAGAATGGATTTAACAGCAGTATCAGGAACGAGAACGAGAGTATGGGAATTCAGCACATAGTACCTGAAATGTTTTACTGCTCGTACCACTGCGTAAGCATGTTTTTCAATCTGTGACATCTTCAACTCATGTTCCTTCAATGGGCAACTCATGAACGCGATAGGAGCTTCGATGCCTTCTTCATTTTCTTGCATCAGGATGGCTGACACTGTGTGGGCAGAGGCATAGCTGTACATGATGAAATCTTTCTTGAAGTCTGGACATACTAAGACAGGAGCGCAAGCAACTGCCTTTTGATTTCTTCGAATGCCAGCTTCCCTTCTGTACTCCATTGAAATGGAACTTTGCCTTTCATCATTCCAAGGATATCCTTGGTCTTGTCAGCAAAATCAGGTACAAATCTTCTCAAGAAATTAACCTTTCCGAAGAAAGAATGAACTCCTGTTTTACTTGTGGGCAAGGTAAGGCTCTGAATAGCCTTTACCCTCTCTGGGTCAATTTTAGTTCCTTCTTTAGTCACAATATGACCCAGCAGCTTTCCTTCTGTAACCCCGAACATGGACTTCTTAGGATTCAACGAAATCCCGTGACGTCTGCATCTCAGAAGTACTTGTTCTAAATGATCATAATGATCACTCCGTTTTTTAGAAAAGACGGTCAAGTCATCCAAATACACGACTATGACCTTGCCCATCAGATCTCTGAATGCCAGGTCCATAGCTCTCTGAAAAGTAGCTCCGGCGTTGATCAAGCCGAATGGCATCCTCCTGTAAGCAAAGGTACCCCATGGGGTCGTGAAAGCTGTCTTGTGTTGATCTTCTGTGGTTACCTCGACTTGATTATATCCCGAAAACCCGTCGAGCATGGATAACATTTCTGATCCAGTAACAGTTTGCAATACCTGATCCATGATAGGCAAGGGATAGTTATCCTTCAGTGAGGACTGATTCAAGTTCTGGAAGTCAACACAAATCCGGATCTCGCCATTCTTCTTCCTGACAGGAACAATGTTAGCAATCCAGGTGGAGTGATGGATTGGGAAAATAATTCTAGCATCTAACATCTTCTGAATTTCTGCCAGGATAGTTCCTGAGATCTTGGGATTGTAATGTCTTTGCTTTTGTCTATACGGCTTCACATCAGGCTTCAGAGGAATACTGTGCTGAACATCTTTGGGCTTGAAAGATTTCAAATCTGCATAAGACCAGGCCAACACATCGATGTATTTCTTCAAAAGCAAAGTGAATCTCGCCTTCTCTTCAAGAGAACAACATTTCCTGATATTCACCATCCAAGGTTGGTCAGACGAACCTAGATTGATTTGATCTACTTCAGAGGAAGAAGCTCCTTCAACTTGCCTTTTGTTTTGGATAAAGCGATCATGCTTTTCGAACAGACCCTCCAGGGAAACCAGACCTTTGGGTATCTTGTTTCCTTTCAGCTGGATATATTCACCATCAACCTCCTGATATGGATCTGAAATAGTTTCACGGAAGGCTGATTCTAAACCTTCAAAATATAACTCACTGAAATTGTCATCTTTTTCCAGAAAAGCCAACACTTGTCGATCATCATTGAACACCTGCTAGTGAGTTGCATTATCTGGGACGCTAGGGGCGGTACACAATCTCGATAGAGTACGTATCTTTCTTGAACTGAGGATGAGGAAGAAGGAGGGATGCAGATACGGCCAAATAATCAGCCTTGTCATTATAATCTCTTAAAACTGCCTTAATAGAAAATGCATCGAAGCATTCTATACTATCCCAAACTTTGTTCATGTAATGCCTCAACCGATCGTTTTTTACCTGATATATACCCCTGACCTGATTAACAATCAGCTCCGCATCTCCCTGAACCTTGAGATTTCAGATTCCCTTCTGTCTGGCCAATTCTAATCCTAATAACAAGGCTTCATATTCAGCCGTGTTGTTAGTATTATCAAATTGCAACTTATAAGCTGATGGGAAAAATCTCGGAGCTAGGAGATATAAGGACAACACCAGCACCTGATCCAGAGGTCGAGCAGCTACCATCAAATTCGAGCGTCCAAATAGCATTGGGATCTTATTCTTCAACATCCACAATTGGTATCTCGGAATTCATGAAATAATTCCCAAAGCTAGCATCTTCAAAAAGGATCTGAGCTTTCGGATCATCTAATTTGGTCACCAAATACTTCGCCTGTGGTTCAGGATGAAGAACCCCGATGAACCCCATTGACTGGGATCTTGGCTTTGGTCCAATCCATATTAATTTCTCCTCCGACATCTTTACAAAATCCTCTACCCAAGAGGATACCATAAGCCGCAGGGATATCGGCAACCAGAATATTCATTTTCACTCTCTTCTCAGGAAAAGCAACAAATGCAAACTGTGCGTCCTTGATTTGACCAATCAGAGGGACTTGTTTAGTTTCCATGGAATAGCACCGTCCATATGACTTAGTGAAAGTAAGCCCAAGGGCATGGGCCAATTTTGCGGGCATAAAATTATCAGAGGCCCCTGAATCAATGATGCAATTGCTGAGTTTAAAACCCATTTATAAGTAGAGACAAATAAAATGGTTCAATATTTCCTGAGGAAGAAGCAGAGGTGAGATTATTCTGAGGTGTGGGTTGAGTAGGATTTGGAAGGAGACCTTTTGAAGGTGATGGAATAGCCGCTTTACTTCTAATAAACTTGGCCATCTTTTCAAACTGTTCAGGGATTCGACTGAAGGTATTCTGCTTCTGACATTTGAATTTTGGTTCTCTTTGCATGATCAACAATATCAAAAGCAGTATAAGAAGGAATGATGGTAGGTTCAATTCTAATTACATGAGCTTGTGCTGAGGCACTGATCTTAGGAGAAGGAGAATAAGGAGCAGCTGCTCTTTTTAGTAACCTCTCTTTCAGTTTGTGCACCGAAATAGGGGTACCCCTCTTGACTATGGATACAGGTAGGTTCCTTATTCCTCTCCTTAGTGCTTTTCCAGAGGTTTTCTGGGGTTCTGAGATTGGGACCGAGTGAAAACAGCAAATGATTGACCATCTGGCACACATTCATCTTCATTATATTCCAAATAACTAATGCTGGAGTCGCCAGCTGACTCGTCATAGGACTCATCAGCATATCCTGAAGCTTCGAAATCCTCACGGGAATCTTGTTCTTCTGGCTCATCATCTTCTTCAATTAGTTCTACTGCTGCATTAACGGGCGGAGCTTCAATTGCTAGTCTTGGTTGAGCAGGAGTTAACCGTGGCCTATGTCTGGTAGGTACACCATTGTTATTAAAAATTCCGTCTAGGGATATCCCGGTATGGAACATTGCTCACCTGTTGGGACATTTGCTTCTTTAAAGCGATCAAATCATTAGCCATTTTTTGAAACATAGGATCAGTATTACCTTGAGAAGAACTTTGATTTTTGAGTTTGGGTACGTCTTTCTTGATCCTTCCGGCCAAGATGAGATCATCCTCTATTTCAGTAGCTGTTGACCTGAGCAGTAGCCAAATCTGGGATAACCGACCTTCTTACTAAAAAGCTTATATCAGGAGGTTGAGCATTGATGAAGAATCATTTTTGGTTTTCCAGAGTAGGTACAAGCTATTTCTGGAATCCTCTGGATCAGCTTGTTGAACTTTGTCATGAATTCCCGCATAGGTTCATGCGATTCCTTCTTCATATGCGTGAGCTGAGCTAATAAAGCATGGGAATCTTCGGCTGGTTTGAAACGTGCTTTGAACTTAGTCCGCATGGTAGCCTAGTTTGGGATGCATGCATTCGGGAAGGTGATAAAACCATTCGGCTACTACACCCCTGTAACATCTCAACGAAGAGTCGGATGGAGACATCTTCGTGGGCTACTCCGAGAACACCGCATGCAAAAAATAAAGATGTTATGTGCTCGTCAGGATGCTGCTTCCCATCTCCATTGAACTTAGGAATGTTTTTACGCGATCCACGTGGTAACTCGTTCAATGGAGGAGTCAAAGAAAGAGGACCAATAACTGCGCCCCAAGGTACAGGTTGAACCGCCATCCTTCAGAAAAGAGTGCTTACAGGGATCACGGGTATCAGAGAAGAGTAGTGCACGAAAAGTTGCAGATACTTCCCCTTCCATAGGGATCCGATTTCTCCGAACAGGTGAAGAACTTCTGGTTTGGTTAGAGACAACGCTGTTGGGAGAAAGACTGAAATTGTGCTGTTGCAGTAACTCGAAGAGTGGATCAATTTCACCTTGAGCTCGGCGAGACCGAGTGAAGATCTTCCTGGCCCAGCTTGAACTGAAAGGAGATCTTATTAAAAATAAGGCAAATATGGAGTCGCCAGACACCGAGAGGATAAGCTTTATACTTTTGATCCGTATTCCCCAGCGGAGTCGCCAAAAACTGTTGGTTGGATATTTTGTCAAATCAAAATATGAGGTTCAACCACAGTACATGGGATTAAATCCCTCCTCAAAGACAGGTGAGGTTGCCTGTTTATTGCTAATCTAAAACACAGCAAACAATATACACAGTATTCACACTAATCTAACCATTGGGGGTTGGGAAGAAGCCCCGAAATCCACACTCACACAATTCAAGGGTATTTCTTTCTTGAATGAACTAGATTAGAAACTGTTACAATGAAAGAAGCACAATAGAAAGGAAATGGGAGAAACATATTTTCTTTCGAGTAAACGCAGAGCACGAAATAATCATACGAGTTTTAGATCACAAATATAATGTCCGAAATAATCAGAAACACTAAGATGCTATGCAAAGAATAGCTTAAGATCATGAACATAAGAACACTGTCTTAAGTAAGATATATTCCACAACACAAAGTCCGTAAAATAATATCAATTCCTATTCTTCAAAATGATTGAAATAAAACACAAAGTTTTTCTCCTTTCCAATAGCCCCTTAATGCTCCAAAAAATCTCCACCCTTTTGAATGCACAGGCAATCCCTTATTTATAACAAAAGGAACTAGAGATAAAACAGGACAGATCCTAAAAAGTAGCATTTTAACTGGAGTTTAGTTTTGCATGACTCTCACGCAGGAGATCAAGTCAAAACATGATTCAAAAATATGATGAAACAGAAATGAAAAAGACATGTCAATT
This sequence comes from Taxus chinensis, assembly GCA_019776745.2. Lineage (NCBI taxonomy): Eukaryota > Viridiplantae > Streptophyta > Pinopsida > Cupressales > Taxaceae > Taxus > Taxus chinensis. The sequence continues at coordinate 27,065,167 of CM034154.1, read as the reverse complement.
TCAAGATTGAAATGACATGACATGTTGGGACTTAGTCTGAATCATCATCTTTTGCTCTTTCCTCTTTTTCTTCCTCCTGCTGAGACTGTTTGCTCTGAAATTCCTGGAACTTTCAAATTATGTCTTGCATTTCGTTCTCGTCAGGTGCATTGGAATGATCATTCCAAATTTCACAGGTTTCATGAACATCGCTGGCAGTGCCGAGAAGCTTTCTTCAATTCCTTTGCTGAGTTTTCTTAAGGCCTCCAACGTATGTTCAATCCTTACAAACTAACCAATGACTTCAAGGTCAAATCTGTGTACAGGTTCATCCTGAACAGACTCTTGGATTTGTTTGAAGAGATCATTTGGTGATAGGATACCTGAGTTCCCAACTGACACCTTTGGACAAATCTTCAGCAATTCTTCTTCCAGATCACTTTTCCCATCTATCAATTTATCCCTTGATTCTCTTAACTTGCTGCAGGCTTCATTGAGAATCCTTACTCTGAACCTGATGGCCTTGGTCAGCTGGAAATGTTTATCTGTATGTGGGAGAATACCTTCTTCTACCAAGAGGTGTGCTGGTAATTGCTTTAGCACTTGGAGAGCTTCACAAGTCAAATCAAGTTGTCTAATTTCTTCAGTGAATTCCTCATCCATCTTCTCTCCTTCCTTCTGAATATCCCCTAAAGACTCATGAACCTTCACCACGTCTTGAATTACTTCTTTCCCCTGTTGGAGCAACTTTTGGATCCATTCATCAACCACCCTTCCTTTTTTAGCAATCTTCTCAATCGTAGGTACCGATGAGAAATCGAATCTGGCAGAAATAGAAGAAGGTGGTATGGATTCAAGGGGTTTTGAGAGTTTAATCAAAATCTCTGTCAACTGCTCCACTTTTTCCTTAAGCTCATTTCTACTATCCTTTGTTTCTTTCAAATTTTTGCACAGCACGTCTATGGAAGCCCGTGCATCTTGTTGCACTCCTTCTTCTGTTACTTTCCCTAGAGCCACCTTGGTTATCTGATAATCAGCAGCTGTTATATCATCTCTAGTTTTGTCAGCTGAGGGAGTGGCAATCTCTGCGAACTTATCTCCTAAAGCATCTACCAAAACCCTTGAAACTGTTTTGGGTTTCTTGGCTGATTTCGCAGTAGAAGCCTTGAGTGAGCTGAAATCAAAGGCTGGTAGGGGTACAATCACTTTCCTCTTCCTTGGAGTTTTCTCGAGTAGCCATTGTGGCGTATCAGAGGAAATTTCCAATGTTGTAGTAACTGGTATTCTACTCTCAAGGGGAGAAGATTCTACTATTGGAGGGGGAACAGTAGCCAACGTGGTAGTAGATGCAACAAAGAGAGGAACAGGTTGGGGCATGTTGGTGATCACTTGGGTTCCAGCAGAGAGGGGTGAGAGTCCAGAGAAAATACTAGCCATACCTGAAGAAGTGGATGGGGAATGAGGAGGTTGGAGTGGTTGTTGAGGGGGAGGCACAGATTCAGGTTCCAAAGCCTGGGATGCAAGAGACAAAGTTTCTTCAGTTTGATAATCAACAAATGATGAATTCAAGAGTTGGCTTCCTCCTTCTTCCAAATTAATTTCTCCTATTTCTGGTGGTGTTGGTGATTCTGGCACAACCACTGTTTCAACTGGAGAAATAATTGAAGAGATTTGTCTTTCTTTCCTCTTCTTGGGAATCCTGATTTTTATAGGCCCCCCAGAAGATTCTTTTTCCTTTTTCTTTTTGGAGGGCCCCACCTCCGAAGCAGCCAACTTTGGAAACTTGTCATCTTTAAAATTCATTCCCCTAAGAGGAGAGCCATTTTTTGGTGCGAGCAAGAATGAGAGCCGACCTATCTGTAATAGAGGCTTTTTCACTGGCTGACCAATCAATAGGTGGGAAAACGTATTGATCCTCATTAAGCCCATCATAGGAAATATCCAACACACTTTCATTGTCAGTCATGCCATCTGGAAAATTAGAAAGCTCCAGCATCTGAATCTCATTAATAGTCAACCTACTATTATCTTTTCTGCGAACCGCAACTTCGTTACGCAGATCAACCCATATATCCTCAATGTCAGGCCTGTGCAGATGTTGGGCTCCATAGGCTCTAAGCACTCCTCGGATGTCAAAACCATCCCGAAACTTCATATGCTTTTTCAATTTTTCTTGAAGTTCGCATTCAACTTTTTTGGCCTTTGCTACTGTCGAGCAAGTATATCTCCCGATAGAAATTGGGAAGGATACAGCTGCCTTATGCTTGCTTTGTTGCAATTTGTGAAAATCCAACAGCTGTCTGACCAATTATATCAATATCAATCTATCCCCTGGATAGCGAGGAAGATGGAAAGGCTCTCCCAAGTACATGACTGTTCGAAGATATGTAAACTTCTTGAATTGCAAGAAGATACACCCCCATTTGGATACTTCAGTCCAAGCCTCGTCTGAGACTCTTGTCTTTCTTAGCCCTGGGTTCAGCCGATAGATATTCTCGTAGAAGAAGGCATCATTTACCCTTCTAAAATGTTCTTTGGACCCCTTCTTTGTTATTTGAGGGAAATATTTATAAACCTGGGTTCACCGTTCTGCTTCCCTTGGTATCCAGCCCGAGATAGTTCCTCATCCCGGCTGCTGCATAAGCCACATATGAAAACATATAAAACTTTCCAGTCGATAAGACCATCATCATCTGAGAATCAATTTCATTGCTGATAAGGGTCCCCCAGTCAATCCCTTGCTGATTCTTCTTGATGGTTACCATAAACTGATACATCCATCCATGAAATACATTTGATTCAGGCAAGCCAAAAACCCGGCTCAGCAGGGTGATAATATCATTGATTTCTTGTATGAAATCACATATGGGGATAGTCCTTGGAAATCTAGATACTGTTGGTTTAGCCTTGACCAGGAACTTCTTGTTGACATCCTTAATGCAGTCTTCCTAATTACTATCCCAGGCCTTCTAAGCTGACTTGATGTTCAAGTCCCCATACTCTTCGAAATTAGGTATTTTTAGAAGATCATCAAAATATGCTCCATCTAGCCTGATCACTACCTCACCAGCCTGGCTCTTCATGGAACGAGAAGCCGAGTCATAACTAGATGCACAAGCCAAAACAAATTCTGGACATTGGGTGGACATGGGAAAGCCTGCTGCAAGGGGCAAGCCACTGTTAGCTAAAGCTGTCATCCATGGGGTTTGAGAGGAACTCTTCACCCTATTCCATAAGTCATCCATATCTATATTACCAAGTTCAGTGTCCCTGATATCATAATTGCAATCAATATATGATGGAGATTATGGCTTCTTGAATTTGTACTTCATCCTGCTAGATTTCTCGGCCTTCTCCTGAGATGGACCAGGGTCCGACATGAAGAATTTTGGAGGGAGAAAGGCTTGAAACTCAGGAGATGTTATCCACACTGAAAATCCCGATCGACTGAATATGCCAGAAGAATAGAAGAGTCCGACACGCTGAGGAGGATGTCAGAAAACCTTGAGAACCCGACAAGTTTGATATGTCGGAACTTTGGCAAAGCCCGACACTTGCGTTGATGACGGGAACTCGGAGATACCCGGCACTTGCTTTTGATGTCGGAACTTTGAGAAACCCTGACACTTCAAACTTCCAATATACTTCGGGCCTTTGACTCTGCAAAACAATCTTCAAAACCTGAGAAGCAAAAACAGGGTTTTTCTTTGAATTCCAAATATACAATCTCCTTTTGTTATTCATGCATCATGCATATAATTAGAATTTCAAGAGAATAGAACCAAGTGATAGTTCAGAAGAGATAAACCCTAAAAACCTAAAACCCTTTCCAAAGCAACACAGAAAGAAGAAGGAAAGAAAACCTTCAACACCCGGCAAGAAATTGGGAATAAAATACGCTCAATCGATCCATAAAAACCAAGAATAAAGAAGGGAAAGAAAAATACCTTCAATTCGAGAAATGTAAGATCGAAAACAGACGATCCAATCGAGCAAGGTGAGTTTTGAAGTTTTGAAAATGGAAGAGCACGCACAAAAATTCCACGAATTAAAAATATGAATGGTAAGAATGACGTGGAAATCCGCATATTTATAAGAAAATTGGTAATTAATATGCTTCAGCTCAGCACGTGCCAACTCACCGACCACTCAACATGAATGCCATGTCAGCATGTTTGGGAGATCTGAAAACCCGACACGAGGGGACTTAGTGCAATTCGGGTTTCGGGTTTCAGAAAACATGATGCATAAAGCATGAGGTGCTTAGATGCTACATAGCCCCGAAAACCTGATACAAAGGATTAAGCGGACTTCGGGAATCGGAAAACATGGGGCATAAAACATGTTTTGGATTATGGATGTTCCGATGCGCCGGGGGTCCGAAAACCTGATTTTCTCAATACAAGGCAGGTTTCGGGTTTCGGAAGACAGTCGACATAAAGCATGTTAAAACTCATGTCGAGCTATTGGTAAAACCCGAAAACCTGATTTTCTTAAAAAGAGGCCATAATGCAAAATCGACTTCAAAAATTTCGTAGGGGTTATCCGATCATTTTGTCGTGAACTCAAAATGGGGATAACAAGATGATAAGATTCAGGAAATGTATGCACAAAAGATTCAAATAACCCCAAGCCCATATACTACATGATGAATTAATTATCTAGCTAAGAACAAGTTTGAAAATGAAGGCTACAGACACAACCATCTATGTAGAAAAGTATACACAAGGGATAATGGTGTCTAGAAGTAGATATGGGAAGACAGAAGGGATCGACCATGCAAACAAGTTTCACATGGTCCGATGGCATTTAGAGATAAGTAAACTAGAATAGACAAGATTGCCCCTAGGTGATGGTGTTTGTGATGACATGTTTTTGAGATTTTGTGGGTTCTTACATACTTAGATGAGGTCAACATTGGAGATGGGTTAATTTAATGAGTTGTGCTTGATCAGGAGGTATGTAGGATTCATGTCGGTTACACCAGAGATGTATGATAGGCCAATAATTTGTCCCAATATCTTGTAATATTAAATCATCTGTTTTACAAGGGTTTTGAGGCAACAAGTAAGAAACACACATGAATTGTCACATCATGGATAAATTTAAGGGGTCACAATGAGCACTAGGGTATCATATCTAAAGGGTAGAAATCTCTACACTAGGTAAACCTAGGGTTTCTAAGGAACGTATTCAAGATAGAGGAGAGTACCCTACAAAGATATCAGTGAATGTGTGAGGAGAGGTATGGATTGATGATAGATAAGATAAACATGCATAATGTAACTAAAATGAATGTAAGGAAAGCTAAAGATCTAATCATAAATAATATTATTATGCTAACTAGCATAAAAACATATGTAACACTAAGCTAGTATAGCACAATGAGGGAAGGAAGTTAAATAATCTATGTAAAATGATAGAGATAGCTATAGGACTCACCTTATATGTGTAGGGTGGTAACTGATGCATCTATCTCTCTAGAGAAGTAACACACCGAGAGAGAATCATTATTAGGTGGAGAAGGGAAACATTGTTCCTATCCTAGAATCACTATAGATGACCCAATAGCGCAAGAAAACCAACTAAGAAGAAGAGTGTCTAATCTGATCCAAGAAAAGTGTAATATGAACCAAGATTTGAGTGAGTAGATGCGAATATGACATAAAAGAAAAGAGTGGATGACAATTCTTATGATTCTACATTTCTTTCTTTTGAATATCAAAGTCAGGTGTGTGTATATATAGGATCTCATCGTCTATAGGTGATGATGTCAACTAAGAGAAACATTACACTGAAACCATTTCCCATGGAAAATGGTGTTGGCCAGGGTGATAAATGAATTTATGTGTCATGAAAAGTGATAAAAATGTCATAAATCATGGAAATGGATTAACAAGGTGCCAAGTGGTGAGATATAAGAAAGATGTCATGAATGTAATGTGTTTGAGACCTAAGGAGACAAGGATAACTAGTTCAGGGAAAACTACTAAGAATACCAAATAATGACACTCTCTCTATGTACTATATCTAACCCATAATGATTACGTGAATAACCATTCCCCATTCTCGGAAGGCCCCTTAACACGTCCACTCAAGAAATAAATACTTCAATGACCCTTAACTACAAAAGAAAATTGTTGGTAACAGGTATAAAATATGAAAAGTGAAAAATTATGTGTATACACTTAGCTTGACTTGGCTTTAATGGTATCTATCTTGGGAATCATGACTCTATAACTTTTTTGAGTGTTCTTCAAACTAGTGCATCGTATGTTTCTAGAGTGTGCTACTAATTTTTAAAAATTTATGAGAGATTGCAGTGATTTTGGAAAAATTTTTTCAGTTGGTTCTATTATAAGTGTCAAGTGAGTACATTAGTACATTTGAATTGCTTTTATAGGGGTTTAACAATATAATTTCTTACTTAGTATGACCTATGAGAAAATTACCGACCTGTATCAAATTGGGAAAGTGGCCATAGGGAGAATGGGAGAGAAATAATTAGCTTCATATTAAAATATTGGACAAAAATAATACCTCAGAAGAATATACTACATTAAATTAATGCAAGTAGTTTTATGAGTGACTGAGTAATGGGAATAAGGAATAAAGTTATGAAATAGGGAAAAGATGTCCAATTAGGCTTGGCATGTGGACACATGTCTTTATTTAGGTACAAAGGTAATGTTTTTATTTCCAAATTTAGGTTCTACATTTGTCCCACATATAAGTATGAAATGAAATTACATTCTTGAAGGAAAGGATACATGAATTTGTAAACATATTTTTCTATGGTCTAGGTATTTGATTCACTTGAGTATTGGTTAATGGAAAAATACAACACAAAGTGTAGTCAATGTTTATAAAATAAATTAAACTTTAACTCAAATTTCATAGTATAAAGTGTAGTCAATGTTTATAAAATAAATTAAACTTTAACTCAAATTTGAAAATGTTATCAAAACATTATAAAAAAAATTAAAATTTGTAAAATTTACAAAGTAAACAAATAAAAAAAGGATTACACATAATTTTTTATCCGAAGGAGAATCTCATAGATGACATTCTTGGATAGTTTGATTGTAACTTTCTACACCCTTAGTCTTATGGCTTATATTGGACATGTATGGTTGACATATTTCTTACATAATCCATTTTCTTTTCATGTTCCATTTATTTATGTTTTTATATCCTTAGTAGGTCAGCCTAGTGGAAATGCAAAAGTTGAATGGGATGTTCCATTTATTTATGTTTTTATATCCTTAGTAGGTCAGCCTAGGTGATGTTCATAGTATAGGAAGGGTATATATAGGAGGTATTAAGGAGTTTTTAATCATAATATTGAGAACTTGAGTATTATTTCATTCTTTGCAGGTTTCCCCCCTTGAAGTGGCTAAATCATTATACTTTCATATTGTGATCATTCATCTCTATCTTGGTGTAATAGTTCCTTGCGTAGTGAAGGACCAAACGGGTTGTAATAGTTCCTTGCGTAGTGAAGGACCAAAATGAAGCACTTTGTAAGTCTAAAATAATATTTCTCATCAAAAAATTTATGTCATGTAATGAAGAGAAAGCCACAAAAGTCTGTAAGTGTTTCAATACAAAGGAGGATAGCTGTGCAACGAAGAGAAAAATCCATGATGTCTATAATTTTATGCAATGGTCATGAAATTCCGTGGGACCAATATAAAATAGGAGAATTCCATGGGAGTCATGAAAATATTCAAATGTTCAAAGATCATTTTACAAAGTTCGGCCTGAGAAAAATATTCAAAATAATGTTGACTCATTGAAAAGTCACGTGTTCATGAAATGAACATGGTATATAACTGAACACAATTGTGAATTAAAAAAAGTTCTCAAGGTATTATGATGTTGATTTTAAAATAAAACAAGAGAGAAATAATATATGATCGATTAATGAAGATATATCAAGAGGATTTATGAAGAGAGATGAAGAGAAAACTCAAGAAAATTAGAATGTTACATTATTGAGGAATAATGAAGAGAAAGCAGTACATGAAGTAATTTGAATGTGAAGTATGGAATGTGTTAATATAGAAATAAGAGGAAAGTTCCATCATCAGGCTGAAAAAGTAACTACAATAGGTGTATCTTTGCATTTTTGAGGTCATTTCCTCATATAATTGGGGATTGGTGTTTCCCATGAGTTAGTGCTCACAAATATTGCTAAGTTGGTGCTCGTCCTTGGGGATTGGTGTCTCCAATGAGTTGGTCCTCACAAATATAGCTAGTTGGTGCTGAGCATTCGGGATTGGTGGCTCCAATAGGTTGGTTCCTACAAATATTTTTAAAATAATTAATTTTTTGGCTGGATTTGGATAGTAGCTCCAAGAATTTTTTTCTCTGTGTTTTTTTTCGAAAGGGTTTCCACATAAATATTGTGTTGTACAACTGTTGTACCTTATGTAATTGTTGATGTTATGAATGTTAAAATTCAAATTGTAAAAATTAGATAATATTGATTCACCCCCTCTCACTATAACTGTGTTTTCTATGGAAAGACTAGATAAATAAGTGAGTGCTAGAGGAAGAAGCTAAAGATCCCCAGCTGACTATCTCATGTCGTGATCTATCTGGTATTATAACTCCATAAACCCTTAAGGTTTTGGGTTATCTTAAGAATTATAAGGTGATGGTAGTGATTTAATTCAGGAGTACACATAATTTCATAAATAATAAGTTGGCAACATGCCTAAATCATTTTATCATTCCACCACCTGAATTTCAAGTAATGATTAAAAATGATGGAATAATCCAATGTTTAGGAAAATTTTGTAAAATCAAACTTATGATGGGTGAATAAAATCTAGAGTCCCCTATGTTTCATATTCCCATGGGTGGAGCCAATATTTTCTTAGGTGTTCAGTGGCTCACAAATTTGGGCACCATAGAGATGAATTTCCAAGAATTTTTCATGCACTTTCATTTTGAAGGAAGATAATTTGAAATGTGAGGACTATAGGAAAAATATCCACAATTGATTAGCTCTCACTAAATTTAAAAGATTCTAAGAAAGGGGTTAGAAGGATTTGTATTGCCATTATTCACACATCCTAATCTTTAGAAGGTTATTAATAACCATTTTGTTATCTTTGAGGAGCCAAAATGATTTCCTCCCAAAAGATATCATGATCATACTATTTAGTTAGTTCCAAGATACTAATCCCCTGACATCGGGCCTTATAGATACCCATATGTGAAAAAGTGTCATATTGAGAAGATGGTAGAGGAAATGTTAGAAGTAGGTATTATTTTTCATAGTTAGAGTGTTTATTCAGCTCCGGTGGTGATGGTGCATAAGAAGGATGGTCTGTGGTGCATGTGTCTAGAATATAGATAACTTAACAAGTACACTTTTAAAGATAAGTTACTTATTCCTGTCACTAATTATTTGTTATATGAGGTGCATGGTGTTGTTTATTTTACAAAACTAGATCTTCATTCTTAATATCACAAAACTATAATAAATGAATAGGATATTCATAAGACATACTTTAGGACTTGTCTGAAAGGCCATTATGAATTTATAGTAATTCCTTTTGGCCTTACTAATGCACCATCCACATTTCAAATTTCGATGAATTTTTTATTTTGACCATTCATATGGAAGTTTGTCTTGGTATTTTTTTATGATATTGTAATCTACTTAAAATCATGAGAGGAACACTTACATCATGTACATAAGGTCCTATAAGCTCTTGAGCAACAGAAAATATATGAAAATCCTTCAACATGTTATTTTGGGGTAAGGTAAGGAGAATACTTAGGCCAAATCATCTCTCATGAAGTTTTCAAGGTGGACCTGTGAAAGATCAAGGCGATGGTGGAATGGGAAGTTCCCATAACCATCAATAATTTAAGAGGTTTCTTAGGGCTCACAAGGTACTATCACATATATGTAAAGAAATATGGTATTATAACAACACCAATGACATCAATATTGATGAAACACTCCTTTCATTGGAATGATAAATCAACTAGAGAATTTGAAAAATTAAAGGTGGTGATGTGCACCACCTCAATACTAGCAACCCCATATTTCTCTAAGACCTTCATCATTGAAAGTGATGCTTTAGGAAAGGGGATAGGTACAATTATTATGCAATAAAGACACCTCATAGCATTTGAGATCAGTCAACTAAAAGGAAAGAATTTTTTGAATCCCAAATATGAGAAGGATGATGGCAATCTTACATGTGGTCAAACAATAGATACCATACCTGATGAGTAGACACTTCAAGGTAAAGAAAAATCATGATAGTCTAAAATATTTCTTGGAGGAATGAATATCTTATAAATAACAACAAAAGTGGATCACTAAGATGTTGGGTTATGAATTTGAGATCATTGTTAAGAAAGAGAAAGAAATTTTGGTCACTGATGCACTATCTAAGATGTTTGAGTCAACAAAATAATTGTTTTGTCATTTCAATACTGGAGGTAGATTAGGCATATTAGGAAAGGGAAGAATGGAAAAATATGCAGAGACCTAAACTCTCATTCATAATCTCTAGTAGGATCCAAGTAGATCTGAAAAATTTGTACGGAAGGGTGATACATTGTGGTACAAGGGCAAGTTATACTTGTACAAGAACTTTACACTTAAAAAATAAAGTTTTATCAGAGATTTATTCTTCTTTGCTAGGTGGCGATTATGGGTTCTTGAAAACTTATCATAGATTTGAACAAGATTTATTTTGGGAAGGGTTAAAAGTATATTTTCAAAAAAATTTGGTAGAATGTTTGGTATCTCATCTTAATAAGGGTAAGATCATTAAGAAACCAGGTCTCCTACAACCTTTGTTTTTTCCTAGTCAAAGATGGGAAGATGTCTTTATGGATTTCATCACAAGATTACCAAAAGCATAAGGGAAAAGTGTAATCATGGTCATGGTGGATAGAATTACCAAGTATGCTCATTTTTGTGCCCTATCTCATCATTTTATAGATAGTAAAGTTGACACATCTTTTATGGATATAGTTCAAAATATTCATGTCACACCAAAAATTATAGTCAGTTATCGTGACCCTATATTTACTAGAAATTTTGGACTGATTTGTTCTCTTTTTTGTGGGTATCCAATTTGATCAAATTTCATCTTATCTTCACCAATATGATGGGAAATTGAGGTAGTAAGAAAATGGTTGGAGGGATATATTTTTTTTACTTCATATAAACAAGAATGATGGGTGCAATGTTTTTCACTCGCATAATGGTGGTATAACACTTCATTTCATACCTCATCCAAAATTTATCCATTTTTGGCACTATACATGTACCCTCCTCCATCAATCATCTCTAGCTTGAAGTTTAAACCTAAACTGAGAGCAGTCAAAGATAACATTCAACACCAACATGACGTACTCTCTAACCTTAGAGAGAATTTGACAATGACACAAAATTGAATAAAGCAATAGCCTAATAAACATTGTAGCGAGTGACACTTTGAAGTGGGATACTTTGTTTTTGTACGATTATATTCATATAAACAATTTTCCTAAAAAATAGAAGAAGTATAATAATATTGCACCTAAATACTATGGTCCTTACCAATTTTTATAGAAAATTTCAAGTGTTACATATAAGCTAAAGGTCCATCAGGAACCTAAAATACATCCAGTATTCCATGTTTCTTAGTTGAAGAAGATCATTGGAAAGAAGGTGTAAACCCAATTAGTGCTACCTAAGTTGGATGAGGAGGGAGATATCATATTGGAACATGAATGGATCCTTCAGAAACACACCAAAAGGCCAAGGACAAGAGTCATTACTGAGTATTTTATTAAGTGGAAGAATCTGAATAGTGAATATGCAATGTGGGAAGATGAAACATTTATATAAGAACATCCACATATTTCCAAAATTAGAAATAATGTTACTTAAAATGGAAGGGCATATTATTTCCTTAGTGTTATCACTTATATTGGATATAATGTCTAACTTGTGGCTTACATAATCCCTTGTCTTGTCATATGTCATTCATGCGTTCTTTCTTATGCTTAATAGGTTGGCCCATGTGATGGCCATAGTATAATATGGGTATATATAGGAGGTAGTAAGGAGTTGTTAATCATAATTTTGAAAACTTGAGTCTTACTGAATTTTTTGGAGGTGATTCCCCTTGAAGTGGCCAAGTCATTATACTTTCATATTTTGATCATTCATCTCTATCTTGGTGTTCTTCTGTGTTCTATTTCTGTATATTCAGATCTAAGTCATTTTATTACAATAATTTATCTATTGTAGGATTGGGGGTGATTATTTACCAATTTGTTAATGGATATTCCAAATCCATAAGGATATTGGGTGTCACTTGAACTGATACCATAACGAGAGTGTCATTAAGGATTTATAGTCACCCCATGAAACTAAAACGAGGGGTGTCACAAGGTTTTATAGTCTCCCTAAAATCCTCCTTGAAATATTAAGAATAATGGTATCAAAAGTATTTTTGTGAACCCCAATATATTATTCTCACGTATCACATCATTATAGACAAATCTAGGTCCAAGTGTGTGAAATAGTGTAAATTCAAAAGAGAATATTGTACAATCATACCCCCACTGTGTGATGTTTCGTGTGCATAAAATATGAAATACTAAAATCTAAAAGGAGGTTCATGCCTCCATGTTGTGTAGTGTAAAGGTGATCAAGATGCACAAAGCCAAAAGGGAATGAAGTACTCATCCCCCCACACATTTTATAATGAAATGTAGTGAACGTTTTCCTGGTTTGTGTGAATTGTCTCTGAATTTATTTAAACAATGTGTGTTTAATTGTATGTTTTAATAATGTTGAATTTGTCACTAATAAAGTTTCCATGATGAAAAATTCCATTCTAGATAGCAAGGTCTGTCGATTTCATCCCTTATTGGACAATTAAATTTTACCTATGTAAATTTCAAGTCTATTATGTATTTATTTTTGTTCCCTAATATTTATTTACGTTCCATTATATTATAAGTTACATATTCTAATTTATTCCTAACTTACATATATTTCCATGTTATAGCACCACTAAATTCCCTCTCCTATGAGGTCAGTGAGATGTGTAACTATATTTCTTAGATCAAAATAAATTATATGTTTTTATGTCAGATGTACCATATAGTTAGTGTTGGATAACATTGAAGGATTGTTGTAGGTGTCCACCATACATATCATATTATTTTAAAAGAGTGTATGGTAGAAACCATGTCATGAAGAGATAACAACAAAAAATACTAGCATGTAAACATAAAGGTAATCAAGTATATAAGTGAACAAGTGTAGAGGAAAATAAACATACAAGTATAGAAGCATGAAAACAAATAAGTACATAATGAATGTCACGTAAAGAAGTCATAACAAAGGAAAATTTTCACAAATAAAAGAAACAAGGGTGTTGTGAACAAAAAAAAGCATGGGAAAAGGTAATACAATTTAAAAATAATGGACACAAAAGTGTTGCACATGCAAGAATAGAAAAGTCCATAAGTCACATACATAAAATCAAGTGAATACATTAGTAGACAGTTACAACCGAAAGGTGCATAATCCAAGATATGTTAGATCTACATAAAACATGTGTTAGTCACATTAGGATGAATAAATGGCTTATAACATAATATAGACAATTATAATACACTCTATGTTATACATTTTCACATTTGGGATCTTACAACCACCTCAAGCATCTCAAGTAATCAAGTGGAGAATCAAGTGAAGACAAAGTGTGTTTTGACACTTGGGTATTTTTTCCTTTAAAAAAGGCAATTTAATTTCTTCTCTTAAAGGGGAAGAAATGTAGACACCCCAGTTTAGAAAGTAATCATTCGATAATGTTAATAATGGCTTAATCCCTGGAGCATGACTTTTGCACATATTCCAATCCTAATTGGTGTATCCTTAACACATCCTTATTCCTATTGTGAGACTTTCTATCCTAATTACATTTCTCAGCCACTCATAGAAAATATTACATTAATTCGAATAAATATTTTATCCATAATTTTCCATTCTCGTAACTTTCCAATAATGTATATCCCTCCTGAACAAAACCGCTAAACAGTTTAATCTGCAACTAACGGTTTTTTCCAAATCTTTCTAATGGTCATTTTCTCAATTTGATATATTTTATTGGTCATTAATTTCCTCATTGGCTGAAATAAATGAAAACTTACACATACTTAACCCTATATAATAAATTTAAATGCACTAATTTACTCACTTGGTACTTTTAGGATCTGCTCAAGAAAATATCTCCCAAAAAGCATATAAAACTATCCTAAATTCCACTTAAGAAACAACACACACTAGGAGTATCTCCTACACTAGTATGAATCACTCCAAAACAAGTTCAAGAGTGAAGTTTCCCAAATCACAAGCCCTCAAAATTCAATTTAGGAACTAAACATGAAATTCATTGTAAGCATTATCAAGTGATCGTATTCTCAAATATACATCACATCTCTAGGTGGAGAACTACATGTGGTTTGAGGCCTCTTCAAAGTAGTGATAATGTAGATAGTATATGGATTATAATTCAACCCACACACTAACATTTTCATAAGGATTTCACTCATGGTTAGGTTTTGGGTATTCCAGTTGATGACAAAGGGTTTCACACATTTATGAGACCTTATATCTTACGTTGAAGCATATCTTAGTCAATCACAAGGGTACATAAATTTTTAGAGTGCTAGCATCTTCTTGGATGGAATTCATACTTAAGGATGGAATTTCCTAACAGAATTTGATGGTTGGGTATGACTTTGACTATTTTTTCCTAGTATAATTTGTACTCCTAGAAACAAAGATGAATCATTTGTAGGACATTTCCAGTTTGTTCATCATTAGATAAACTATAGATCAATAAAATATATAAGTTCCCTTACTCTCTCATGATTTACTCTATTTAGCACATGTTCTAATTGCTCTATCTTGCAAATTATATATATGTATACCTTGAGTTGAACATTTAATTATTAATATGAATATACATAATCTTTTTAACCCTAATTCAAAAAATAACTAAGAACTCCACACATTCCTCTTATTTCATTTTTGGTTAAATTAATAGTGATGCATATACCAATTATTTAAAGAGGCCCTAGAAGTTATAGAGCCCCATTTGTAGCCCAGACCAAATCATGCAATAGGTCAAAACAACCAAATGGTTTAATCCTATGCAAAATGGTTTCGTTCATGTGGATAGTGTAGTTCTAAAATCATAGATGAAGCATATGCATGAATTTCTAATTATTTCAACCCTATTTCAAACTCAGATCAATTCCTAGACTAGTTAAAGAGCTAAGTGCATTCATCCTCTTATGTTTTACTATATGTAGCATGTGCACTAATTGAATGCAACTTCTCAATACCATTTTATGTGTAATGTTAGATTTGAATGTTGGAGAACTTATTTATTAATCTAATTGCACATTATTTTCTTAAGATCTCCATTCAAAATCAGGTTTTTCTAAATTCTAATTCGGGTTAATCAAATTGAAAAACAATGGGAAAATAATTTGAAAAACATGAGTCAAAATCTTGAGGAACCTAGACCATGGGTGAAATAGGCCACAAGAGAAACGATCATTTTTTGTATTAGGTATGAAACTAACATGTCCAATTCCATACTTTCTAGAAATATTAATATTAAAAAAATTGAAAAAATCAGTAGAAAAATAAGAAAACTTTAGAAATAGGATAAATTAGAAGAAAAAAAAAGAGAAAAGAATAAGAAAATAAAATGAAGCTCAAGTATTGAAAATACAAGAAAAATAAATAAAAAATCGAATGAATAATAAATACAAAAATACACTACAATCAAAGCAATTTGTTAAGTGTCCATGTAAAGAATGTAGTGTGCCCATTATGAATACATCTAATAATTTTATTACCCTGATGGGGGTTCTTCATGATGGGATTGTCTTTTTAGAGGTTTTTTAAAGAAAATGATCAGTTGACACATAAGTGGTACCACCATTTTCTAATTATACTTTTTTCTGGTGATACTACCATTTTTCAGTTACTACTATTTTCTATTTTTGATAACAACCATTTTTTAGAGGAATATATAAATATTAATTATCATTATAGTTTTCAAAAGTTGTGTAGTTGATAAAAATAATTATTCAATTCGAGAAATAATTAAATTTTCTAAATAAAAATAGTTACTAAATTGTTTTGCTTCATACGGTTACATAGACCATGTTTTTTAGGGGTGTTGATGGTTTTATTTGTAAATTATGTGCAACCAACATCATGCAGTTGGGTTTCTTACTGCTATTTATTTCAATCTTGATTATGGGTATTTATTTCATACTTTTGGTCTAAGCTCTTGTTAGTTTCTTGTAATTTTTAATTTTTTTTCAATTTTGTTGCCAGATCAATGTAAAATATTTACTATTAATCACTACAAAGAGGATTCGGTCTTCAGATCAGGGTACTTTTATATGTAAGTATTTGTTACTACAATCTTATGTATATATGTGACTGGTGGGCATGGATATATAGTTACAGAGAAAGCTTCTATGATGTTTTCATATCAGGTTTTTGAATGTAGAGGTTAATTAATAGGTTGGAGAGCTAGAGGTCATGTGACAACCCCTCCTCCAGTCGGGCATCTTTGTGTTCTTGTGTAACTGTAATTAATAATAGATATCAACAATGAATTACTCAGAGAAAGAACTCATAATTCTCCCCGTTTATCCATTACATGGATCTTATGACTTGAAGCACTGTAGAAAAAACACATAGTGAGGCATGTCAATAGATGAGAATTCATGGGCATTTCAATAGATGAGAATTCTTTATATTGTCTCTCAAAATTGGCAACATAGAGACCAATTGTATATTTTAGTAGTTTTCTTTTGAAAAAATATTATATAGAAATATGATATATAATCATCTAGACAATTTTTCAATGATAAATTGAAAAAAACAATTGGAGTTCCAAAGCTTTTACAATTTATAATTTATGAAAAATATTTTATATTTTAACAATTTTTAAATATATATAGAAATGGTTTTTCAAAACAATTGTGTATTTCCCATATGTTTCATAGTGGTCACTATGTTGGAGAATATAATCTTGATCTAAAATTTCAATATGGAGAATCTAGGCAGGAAGGTTTTGGCCCTATTTTTATTTATGTTAATTCACATGTGAAAGAATTAGATCCACTAACACTTTGGCAGGATGCAAAGCAACTGGATAAACCTTTTTTTCGTACATACCTTAAAATGAAAATATTTATAATTTGTTATAGTAAAACTAAATATTAACTATGAAGCGAATATGAGCCGAATTGTTTATTTTTCATTTTAATGTATTAATTATAAATATGCGATTAGCTTATATCTTCTCATATAACATTTATTTTTCACAATAATTTATTTATTTTTAGGGGTATGTTAATCCAATAAATATATATGGTTTTAAAAATATAGACAATTATGGTAGTTGAATTTTATTGATATTTATTTTATCTTGATTACTGGTATTTCTTTCATTTTTAGTCTAAGCTATGTTGTTGATTTAAGTTGTATTTTTGGCAATCCTTTCTAAACCCTTGTAAATTTTTCTATGCTTGTAACATGTAGAGAGTGGATGTCTTTGATAGAACCATTAAATCCAAGTTAAATTCACTAATTATATATTTAAGAAATTTGTTTAGGGTTTATTTGTAATATTTTCTGAAGTAAAATAATTGGTCATTCCATTACTTGGTGTGTTGCAACATCCTAGATTCCGAATATTTTTGGACATGTGTATGAGAAGGTCAAGATTTATTCAAAGATATAGACATAGTTTGTAGAGATCCTTTTAAACATTCTCTTCCCACCTTGCCTCCATGAATTTCTTTCTTCACTGTATGATTTGAGAGATAATATGTTTTTTTAAACGCTTCTCTCAAGAAAGGTCCACAAATAAATAATTTCATGTGGAATGAATATAAATTTCATCTCTCATGATCTTATATGGGATAGGAATTGCAAAAAAAATTCTCTTTATGTGAAAGTAATTTTAATGATTTTTTCCTTGTTCTTTATATCAAGTTCCCTTTAGTTACATCCTATTTTTGGCACGCTCTTATAAATGTCCATGTATAAGCTTCATACATTTATGATTGCAACTTCACCATTTTTATATATGCTACTATCTCGAGGTTCCATGTCTAATTTGGTTTAGGGTACCTTGTTTTGGTCAATTTTTTCCTTGGCCATTGGTATCTATTTAATATGTTTGCATATGTTATTCTTGGCATTGATACATTAATTTCTATATTTCCATAAATATGAAAAATTATTAATTATTTCCTTCTCGTGGGTAGGTTACATTCTATTGGAATAATTGTCATCGATGTCAAAGGAAGTTGAAAGATATAGAATTATTGGAGTCATTAATATCAAAAAATGTTGAAGGATCTAATTGAAAGAATAGTTTATTTTTTAGTATTGCTTCGGAGTATGACCAGAAAGCTTCGAAGTCTCATAGTTTTTGTTTAGTATTACTTTAGATTCTGATAAAAAAGCTTCAGATTCTAATTGGAATGCTTCATATTCGAATTGAATTACTTCGGAGTCTCATAGTTTTTCTTCACAGTCTCTTTCTATTGCTTCAGAGTTTGGCTTGAATGCTTCAGAGTCTATCCAAAGTCTATGTTTTGTCTTGGTCTGGAAGCAACAGTTTGGGTTGACTATTGCAATGCATTTATGAGTTTGTTGAATCAATTTGTATGATCATGTTTGGAAAAGCTTCCAAAGATTTAAGAACCAGTTTATGATATTTTTTTGTTGGAATACTGTCTCTATTTTGGCACTAAAATTTTCCATATATTCAATTATCTAGATGACCTGAGTTTATTGGTTTAATATTGTATCTTGGAATTGATCATTTTATTGTAACTACGAACGACCTTCATGTTATTTGATTCCAATGATAATAATGTGCACATGTATAAAAGGATATGTAGAATCATTATTTGGTGTGTTCTTGAGATGGAAAATAGAAAATTGTAGTGTTGGAGTTGTTGAGAAAAGGGAATATGAAAACACTAAATTTGTGAAGGACTTGTGCCTACATGAAAAACATGAAGAAGGAGAGGAGGTCATGAACAAAGTAAGAAGAATGTGCAAAGAAAGGAGATATTATTTTTTGTCTCAAATAGAATTCTAAAGTATGAAGTAATGGTGACATGTTGAAGAATATGAAGAGAAAACTCAATTAGATTTAAAAATGACAATTTTTTTGAATAAGAAAAAAATAGAGCATGAAGATTTGAGAAGGGGTGGAGCTATATTATGAGTGAAAGGACAAGTTCTAGCAGACCAATAAGATGAAAGGGTAAATAAGATTGAAGAGAAGAGTATAAATCGATCTGATTTCATTAATTGGACCAACATTCATGTTGGAAAAAGGATATGATCTGTGTGCATGAAGGTAATAATTGAATTTCCATCATCAAGTTGAAGTGACAACTATAAAAGGTGGATCTATGTATTGTTGAAGTCAATGCCTCACAATTTTGGGATTGGTGTCTCTAATAGGTTAGTGCCTGCAAATAAGTTGAGTTGGTACTCAACATTGGGGATTGGTGTCTCGAGTAGGTTGGTTCCTATACATTACCTGAGTTTGTGCCCAACATTGGGGATTGGTGTCTCTAATAGGATGATGTCTATGAATGTATATTGATATATTTTGGGCTAGATTTGGACAATAGATCCAAGTAATATTTTCTCTTAGGTTTTCTCCCAAAAGGGTTTCCACATAAATCTTGTGTTCTATGGTTGTGTAATTGTTATATCTTATGTGATTATTGTTGTTATGTATATTAATGGTTAAATAAGTAAAAAAAAATAATGACTCACCCCTCTCTTAGTATTAGTGCGTGTTCAACAATTGGTATCAGAGTGAGTTCCTTCATAATAGTTTGACCACTGGAAGGTTGATCTCCATAACACACATGGAAGGAAAAGAAGGAATCTCTTCAAACATGGATCCATTATGCCATGGAAATAATTATGATTTTTAGAGTATAAGAATGTGCACCGATTCAATTTCTCTTGGGTTTGACATTTGGCAATCAGTTGTAAGTGGTTATGCTACCCCAACAACTCCTTTAACAGATCAAACTGGTAAGAAGGCTATTGAAAGAAATGTAAAGGATATGAATGCAATTTTGGGTGGCTTGTCTGAATCAATTTTTTTTAAAGTGATGCATTGTATATCTGCCAAGGAAATTTGGGATAAAATCAAGAACATATATGAAGGAGATGTCAAAGTAAAGAAAGTAACGTGCCAAACTCATAAAAGTCAATTTGAGAGTTTGAAGATGAAGGATGATGAAAAAATTGTGGTTTATCTTCTATGCATAGATGAAATTATCAACACCATTAAAAAAATTAGAGAAGAAGTTAAATATGAAGTTATTTTGCAAAAATTGCTCAGATATATTCCTTTGAGTTTGATGTCAAGGTGTCAGCAGTTGAAGAAATGAAGGATTTGAGCACCCTAAGAATGGATGAACTTCATGGGATTATCACAACATATGAGATGCAAAATGAAAAATATAAATCATATAAGTAAGAGGTGAATTTCAAATCATCAAAGAAGGTGAAAATAAGAAAGCATGATTCAGTGTATTTCTCGAATATTAAATCAGATCAAGAAGAATCTAATTTTTTCATAAAGCTAAAGAAAGGAACTGGAAAATAAAAAGATATGTTACCCTTCAAATGTTTTAATTATGGTATATTATGATATTTTGTTTCTATATGACCACATAAAAAAATAAAAAAAATGATAGTGAGAAAGATCACAACATGAAGGAAAGTAACAAGTATTATCATTCTAAGAAGAACTACAAGAAAAAAAATTGAGAATTTCCACAAGCACAAGAAAAATCTCTACATCGAGGAAAGTAGCTACTCATCTAAGGAAAGTGAGGAAAGTAAATCTTCAAGTGATCAAGAGGAATCATTTTTCATGACAATAAATTCAATATATATCAAAGAATAGTTGGTTTTAGAAGATGAAGAAGATGTTGAGGTAGATCTTGAAATCAAGATTCTTAGAAAGAAGAACAAGAAACAAAATCATCTTTAAAATTTTGAAGAAGAGTATGATACTTAAAAATAAAAATTATCTCAAGATCTTGAAGAATACAATAAGATGATCATTTTCTTACAGACTCAACTTGAAGAGATGAAGAAGATGGATGAGGTTGTGAGAATTCAACCAAAAAAAAGAATGAAAATTTTGAGAAGCTTGAGCTTGAAATAGTTTCTTTGAGAAAAGAAATTTAAAATACTAATGCTAAATTAAAAAATTGCCTCAAGTTTGAGAAGAGTACTAAAATATAAGATGATATAATCAATAATCAGATATCTCCATTTATTAAAAAAATATCTAGGGACCTCCAAAGAAAATACAAAAAATTCAAATATATACATAGATCCTCTTAAAGGTTCAATCAGAAATGAAAAAAGAAAATTAAATGAGACTTATTTTCCTCATGGTACATGCAATCCAGAAGAAAGAAATAAGAAGAATTAGCTTCATGTTCCTAAGAATATAAGCATTCCTCATAGATTTAGATCAAAAAATTTCAAAAGATATTTTCCCCCAAGACAAACATCATTTAACCATGTTTTAGAAATTGTTGTATGGTTATTAATTTTCATACAATCAATTTAGACATAGAGCAGTAGATCTCATAAAAGAAGTTTTGATAATAATATGAATGAAAATGCAAGCTATTTTGGGGTTTCAAATAGAAACTATAATTCATTTTCAAAACACAAATAGAATGGAACTGTATGTTATAAATGCCATAACTATGGACATATAGCACATTTTTGCAAAAGCGTGGAAAATATCAAACATAATAAGAATGAGGATGGATGAAAAAAGTTGCAAATGGTTTCTCATATAGAACGTTTAGTTCTTTTTCTCCTTTATCATATGATATTGTTTGGTATAATTATGACATGTATGGATATAAGGCTAGACAAAGTAGAAGCAATCTTGTGAAGCAAAACAAGAATGTATAAACTATGAATAATCAGAAGAATGAATTAATTTTTTTTTTGAAGAATAAATCACAGCCAGGCAAGAACAAGCAACGTTCCATGCTTGTTCAAATTGCAATTCGTGCACAAAATGAAGGAAAACAATGGTATATTGATAATGGCTTCTCGATTCATATGACTAGAGAAAAAATAATTTTTCTCACTTTAAAAAGGGTAAATGAAGGCACTATGAAGTTTTGAGATAATTCTATAACAAAGATATCAAGAAAAGGAACTATTAGGATGAGCTTAATAATGGAAAATCAAAGACGTAAAATGTCTTGTATGTTGAAGGTCTAAAACATAATTTGTTTAGTGTAAGAAAAATGAGTGATCAGGGTTATACTGTCACATTTCATATTGAAGGATGTGATATTAAAAAGACAAAAATAGGGAAAGTGGTTGTTAATGTAGGATAATAAACAATATTTATATTCTTAGTGAAGTTAATGGAGAAAATTGCTAAATGGTACAAGTAGATTAAAGTTGGATATGGCATAGAAGGATGGGTCGTATTAATTTTGATAACTTAGTAAATATCATCTCTAATCAAGTGGTTAGAGACATGCCATGAATCACAAAAAAAACAAACACATTCTACAAGCAATGCCATCATGGAAAGCATACAATATTTTCTTTAAAAAAGAGTACTCAATGTTGGAAGCACAATGGACTGAGAGGAGGGGTGAATCATTTCGTACAAAATTAAATCAGATTTCGGATTGTTTATTCAAATCATAAAACCACTCAACCATTCATTTATGTGTGCACACCATTAAATACCATATATGTAATGAAACACCAACCAAAATAATTAACACAAGACACAAGATATAAGTGGGAAAACCTCAAGGGGAAGAAAACCCAATAAAAAACAACCCTTATATTGATATGTTTCAAATTTAGTGAGGCACCAACCCCTAGTTTAGTAGAGCTACAACCCTACGAGGAGCACCAACCTCTAATTTTATGAAGTGCCAATTCCATAAAGAGGTTATAACCCCAAAAGATGATAGAGAACCTACTCAACCACATTATGAATAAGATCTTTGATGTATTTATTCTTCCAAAATTGATAGAGATCAAAATTTTATCTCATAACACCTTCACACTCTTGTCCAAACCCTAAGTCTCCAAACTTACAAAATATAGCTCTTTCTTCACTTCTCAAGCTTTAAAATCTTGCCCACATGCTTTCCATCCTTCTTCAACCTATCACACACTTGATCATCTCTCAATTCATGCTCACAAACATGTAAAAATTTCAAACCTAGGTCACACTTCTTGCACACACACAAATATCTCACAAAAGCACCCAAAACTATATGATTTTATAAGCTCCTTCTTGATTCAAATTCAAACTCAAACATTTTCCCTCATTTTGCATTACCAATTCATCTTAAAAAGATCCCATATACTTGTCATAACAGCTACAAGTGAAGTATATAGGTCAGCCTAGCTAAAAACCTTCTTTCATGCACCAAAAATCCTCAAAACCCATGCATTGGAATGAAAAAAATCTCTACAAGTGACCCATATAGGTCAGCCTAGTTAAAACCCTTCTTTCATGCACCAAAAATCCTCAAAACCCATGCATTGGAATGGCAAAAAATATCCTAACAATTTTTTTTTATAAATACTCTAAATATCACCACACGTGTTTAAAGTAAAATTTAAATATCATACATGGTCGCAATTATCATGAACCAATCATATTATTTCATTTAATGGGCCCAATAGCTCATTGCCTTCACTAAACACCTATTTCCAACACTTTGTCTTCACCTTTTGGCTTCAAGATCATCAAATAACACATTAAATATGTCATTTTACCACTCTTTGGAAATTTAAATACCTGTAAAACACTCCTAATCAAGTTAGATCCCATTAAACATCCACCGGTTCAAACTACAACAACGTTTTCCTTCACCAAATAAGGCCGCTCAAAACTTAGTTTCCAAAACGAAACTATTTAACACCTTTTTTGACACTTTCAAGACCTTAAAATGGATTCATTGGAGGAAATATTCCTCTTTCTTCACATTTCAGTTTATTTCAAGCATCACCCAATCCGTTTCATTCACTAACCAACTCAATCTTTTAGCAAAACCAGTTTTGTCCTAAAAAACAAAAAATATTCTTGTCCAAAAAAATGCCCTAAAAACCATATAAAAAATCATCATCATGGAAAAAATATTATATCACTAGAAATCTATCTGAATTATCTTTTCAACACAACTGTAATCACTTCCCAACTCCTTCTTTAGCTCATGCTATGTCCATTTTACTGAAGAATGCTTTTAACTGCCCCAAAACTACCCTTTGACTAGTCAACCTAAATTAATCATAATTGACCATTAAATTACATCACCATGAGATGAAACCTCTTTTTAAATCAATAAAAACTCACATACTTCACACAATGGTCATTTAGTTTACATATCCTTTGGACAACCTTGTCCCAAACTTAACTTCTTCATAAACTTACCTTTTTTAGTGGGGTCCACTCATCATCATAACATATAAAATACTTTTCTAGAAATCATGAGGGGTCTTATACATGATCCAATAATAATACAAGAACTATAAATAAAAACTAGCCACTTAGGAATAAAATATAACAAACCACTTTCATGCTAGGGTTTCAAACTCATAACAAGTTGTTTACCTTCTTTTCATTCGTTCGTAAAACCCTTATGATGAACTGACCTAATTATTTTTGTGAAAAATTGTAGAATAAATTTAGAAACATCCTTGAAAGCCAAAGGTCCCATGAATATCACACAATTCAGGGTGAACATCAAAAGTTCCAATTTGAGATGGAAATCACCTTGTTCTTAACCATGTTTTGCCAAAAACATCATATCTTACAAAATAATCAACATGAAATAATCAGAACAATAACACAACATAAATACATCTCCAATCATCATAATTTCATAAATATATCTCAATTATTCCAGCCACTGATACTTTCATAGTGTTTCACCTGATTCTAGATCGTTTCTTTGAAGTATTAACGAAACAAATAGGGTAATGGGCATAGGAGGAATACCTATTCAAATGCTAGTTGATGGGTTATTACGCACGTATGACTTCTGAATCCATAGCTAATTGTGAGATCTTCCTTTTGGCTAGGAGGAACTACCTGTAATACAAAGCAAGACCACCAGAAAAAGTTAAACAATATATGCAGTGAACTGCCTAGCGTATGCTAGGTCTGGGAAGTGTGATACTTCCTAGATGGCTGTCAGTCCACTATTTTAAACAATTTAATGTGGTAAGTAAAATAAATCATATTGTATTTTGAAATGATTTAGGTATCTCACTTAAAACAAATAAGAAACATCTAATCTAACAGGCTAGGTTAGAACAGGATTTGAAGGCCAAGTAACTGGTTCTAGGTCTCTGCAGGTCCGACAGAGGTCTTAGGTAGATCACAGGTGAATGAGGGTGAAAGGGAATTAGGTGGATAGGTCACTGTTCTGGGTTGTATGGGAAAATATAGTAACTGGTGCCGGTTAAGGGTGACCGATAGTGGTTGGGTGTAACTGGTGCCGGTTACTGTGGAGTTTTGGGAATGCCACAATGAGATTTAGGTCTCCTTTGTCATTACACAATGGACTTTGGTTGGTAGGGATGAGGTATTGGGTGATTTAGGTAGGATTTGGTGGGGTTTTAATGGGTATATGGAGGGGTGAGTGCTGGGGGAGGTCAATGGGTGGCTAGGTAGACACAATATGATAATATAATGATGAAATGGAATAAACCAGAGAAGTATAACATCTACTTACTTAGATTCTGGACCTAGATGCCTATGAGTGAGGGATGGAGGTGTTGATGAGAGGTTTTGAAGGCTACAAGTGGTCACCAACTGAAGGAAAGCTTCTACATGGGCTGCATGTACATTCCTCTTTACTTGGTTAGATCAGATCATTGATGGGATGGCTAAGCAGGAAAAGATGCTTGATCTCCTTCCTTGCATGCGTGTTCTCACTGGAATTCACTTTCAGAAGATGTGATATCTCTCTGGGATGTGCTAATGTTCACCAACTTGTCCAATATTTTTCCAACCTTCTGCCAACCTTGAGAATAAGGTTGTTATGGAGTTAAAAGGGTAACCGATGGTGGTTCCGGCCTAATTGGTGACGGTTAGGGGTAACCGGCGTAGGTCAAGGTGAGATTTCCTAGGTTTACTGAACTAGGGAGATACTCTTGATTTCCTTAGATCTTGTGCCATTAACCCATGGATTAGACTGGGAACTTCTTGCAAGCATGTGGGAATGTGGTTAGAGGGAATGTAGGCATTGATTTTTTGTGTTTCAATAAGTCTTAGTTAGTTATGGTAACTTACTAAGAATAGGTTTTTAGGGTGAGTTAACTTGGTGAGGTGTCTAGGTGAAGTCTATGTGTGGATATTATTTAAATTAAGATATATAAACAATAAATATGGTGAGGATAATGAATTAATTTAATTAAATGAATATTAGTGGGGTGAAGGGGGCCATGGCTAGGTGAATGTGATGAAGGGTGCTTATTTGTCAAGGTGTCAAAGGGGAGTGTGACCTAATTTTAGCATCTACATTTTACTCCTTTTTTTCACGTAGCTTGTATTGGTAAGCGATGCTAACAAAAATAATATGTGGTTGCCCCATGTGTGGGTAAAGGTTATCCTCCTCAAACTAGGAACTGACAAGGCCAAAGGCAGAATCGATTAGTGGTTTGATAAAAGGTAAATGTGATGAAAAGAAAGGTGGGCACGGGGGAAAAAAGGGTTAAAGGTCTACTTAGGTAATCTAGGTAATGGGTTAGGGTCAAAGGTAGTAACAGTCAAACGCACGCACATGTATAAACTACAACATGTGACCAGGTTGAAGAGAAGGCAAAATATACATCGTCTAAAGTTGATAAGTTTATCCAAACAAGGTTGAAGTGATTCTGATATCCAAGGTATAGGATATGTTCAGGAAACATGATGTAGGTTAGGTGTAGGAACGTTTAGGTATGTTCCGGTACACCAAAGGTAGGGTCAGGATAAACGGTCATGGCAATAGGCTAGGTAAGGTCATTAGGTCAACACTCATAGGTAATAGTGCTGCAAGGTATAGTGAGCACATGAGGTCAAAGGTCACTAGCGATGGTCCAGGTCCAAATATCTAGATCACAGCATGGGTAAGGCCAAGGTAGGGGTAAAATAATGAGTCCCAAGAGGAGAATGAAGGGAGGTAGTAAATGATTTGGTTAGGAAAGGTGAGGGAAATGGGTAGGTTAAAGGTGGGGTGGGGTAAATGATCAAAGTGAAGGTTGGGTGGGGCAAAAAGGGAGGTAAGGGTAGGATAAAGGTAAAAATGTAGGGCAATGTGTAGTTGATGGTGACCAATGCCGGTCATGGATAACCGGTGTCGGTAGAGGGAAACCGATGATGGTTAAGTAGGGCATGCGACTGATGTCAGTCAAGGGTAACTGACATCGGTTAGGTTGGGTTTGTTATAAAAATAAAAAATACGTGGTTTTTGTTATTCATTTGTTATTGTTTAAAGTGAGAAAATGACAGAAAGGGGAGAAAAGTGAGAAAAGTGTCTAGATGGAATGGAACAGTGAGCTGGGAGTGTGATTGACAAGTGATTGATTGGTGAGTAGCAGGTCCACAGGATCATTACGAGGGATTTGATTGGTGAGAGGTTATGAGTAGGTATTTGGTGATGGTGGAGGCCAATAAGGGATCAGGCAAGCCATCAGTACAGTGGCCAGATGTGCCACCGAGACAGAGGCAACGCGACGAGGTAAGAGCCCAACTCTATGTTGTTGATTTGTTAGATTAGAGGTTATTGTAGGGGTATGTTAGCGTTTTGTTTGTTTTACATTTTTTTGGGGGTGGGAAAAAATTAAATTTGGGAATGGGGGGAATATGGGATAAAAGGAGGAATGGGTAGGGTAATAAAGGGGATAGGGGAGGTGGGTGGAAGTCCAAGGGTAGGTTAGGTCATCATAGGTGGGGTAAAAGGGGCAGGGGGAGGTTTTTTAGAAAGGGGGGGTTTTGGAAAATCATGGGTTTTTCTGCGATAGTGACCGACGTCTGTTAGGTGGAACCAGTATCGGTCACCAAACAAGTGACTAATGCCAGTTAAGGGGTAACCAAGGTCGGTAAGGGTGTACCAGTATCGGTCACCAAATAGGTGACCGTTACTAGTTAAAGGGTGACCGGTACCGGTCGAATTAGGGGGCAAAAAGGTCTAAAAGTGGTGTGGGCTAGGTAGGTGAGATGGGTAGGGTGAAAATATAGGTATAGGGAAATGATAATGGTTGAAGATGGATTGATATATGCAAATTAATGTCATGCTTATATTAGATGTAGGGGAGAGCGTAGTTACATATGCAGGATAGGGTTCTGCCTCTACCGGTGGCAGTGCACGGCGTAACGACCCCGGAGGAGCAACAACATGTGGAGGCAGTGGGCTTGAGTGGGGTTTGGCACTATAGACATGTAGTCTAGTAGCCTAGTTTGATGGTCGTGCTCATCGATAGATGGGACTATGTGACCAACATGTTCCACTTACCAACGGGTGAGATGACTATCACCCTAGAGGACATTTTACGGATTCTTCGGTTAGCCATATTAGGTGCCTAGGTTTACTCTATCTCCTCCAAGGCCTTCGAGGAGCTGATTGTGACTATTTTTGGAGAGGGGATGGCTGATCTAAGATTCCATAGTGCCAGTTTGAGCTATGGAGAGATGTACCTAGCCCGTCCAAAGGAGATGAGGCTAGTGGTTATGTTGATGGAGGTAGTGTGCTGCTATGCACTGCCTGATGCAGAGGGTGGAAACTTTCCCCGATCACTAATGGGGGTACTCCACAACATGATGGTGCATGAGACCTGCTTTGCCTGGGCACCAGCATTCTTGGTGCAGCTATATAGGGAGTTGTGGGCATATGGGTGGCTGCGTAGGTTCAAAATGTGTTCTACATTTATACTACACTGTTGGGCGTATGAGAACATAGTTTGTGTGCATCCTATAGGGATGCCCCAAGTAGATGCATTCCTAGTGTGATTTGTGTAGGTGGGGTATAGGAGATGGGTGCCGGTGATAGGAGAGCGGAGATCTGATAGGCTGACACATGATGTGGCCCATTTCTGGCAGTTACTAGAGGGGTTATTCAGAGTGGACATTATATGGAGGCCATATGTAGGATTCCCCTCATATAGGCATATGCATGAGGAGCTAGCTGAGCTCCAGCTAGAGAGATGGATACAGGGTCGCCGTGCTGGGGAGGACGAGATAATCCTGATAGACAGAGTTTGATAAAAGTTTGGGCTAGTACATGACATTCCTCTACTCTTCCAACAATATCGGAGAGACGACATGGAGAGGCCCCTACCTCTACCATATCCTACAATGCCCATAGGGCAGGAGGAGTAACCAGTGGACCGGCGGATAGATGACGCCAGATGCACAGACACGTACAGGAAGTGGTGGGTGGTTTAGTTACGAGCCATACCACACAAACTGGGAAAACTAGATCTAGCTACCATTACAGTGTACAGAGACACCCTATAAGGGCAGGTAGTTACGCTCATTACCCAGTTGGGTATACTAGAGACACAGCTGGAGGGATCAGAGGTGAAGGTAGCAGAGCTGCATGTACAGGTGACCAATCTACAGGCCTAGATGGCTGGTGGAGGAGATGGAGATGGAGAGGAGGATGGTCAGGTGGCAGCCTTACATGCTTAGGTGGCAGGTTTATAGGGCTAGTTGGCCACATCCCAGGCATAGATTGGGGTCTTACAGGCCCAGATAGAGGCATAGGGGAAAGGGGCACCACCACAGGCATCGGGAAAAGGCCCCAGTCCACAAGAAGGAGTGGGATAGGGTCCCGTAGGGTAGGTATAGGGGCCAAGACCTATGGGACCACCACAGACCGTGTCTATATCCAAGCTATGGGATGCCCTAGGTGAGGCGAGGTACTATCAGGACCAGCTAATGGTAGTTGGGATAGACTTCATATCCTATGCTGAGTATAGGGTATAATAGGAATCTAGTGAGAGGACGAGATCCCGCACTCATAGTGTGGAGAGCACAAGGGGTCAGTGAGCTCTGAGGCCCAATTAGGCAGAGGCTACTAGCGCAAAGAGGCCAGCTCCAGTTGAGGCACTAGCAGGGGCCCAGGAGGCCGAGGGTATAGGTGATATAGAGATGAAGGACATCCTCTGAGATGCCTGATTTGCGGTCACATGATTTTTGATGTATAATAGATTTTGTGTGATATATGCCAGCCTGAGTGCTGAGAGATATTTATAGTGTTGATCACATACTGGCCTGCGTACCAAAGACAGTGAGAATGTATGAGTGATTTTGTATATTTCAAGCATATACTGGCCTGTGTGTTGAAGAGATTTTTTTTTGATTCATTATTTCATTGTATATATGAGACCAACCTGCGTGCCAATGACATTTTGTATTGTACATCGGCCTGCGTGTTGATGATTTTGAAATGATGGACATGATGAGATAGCCATGTATATTTGAGATATACATTGATTTATATGATGAGATACATGCTATGATTTGATTTATTGATGTGTTTATGAGATATGAATTTTTTGTGTTGATATGGATGGAAATTAGGTGAGTTAGGCATGATGGAGTCAGGTTGGTATAGGCATGAATCAAGTCAAGTAGATTTAGGCATGGATCGAGTCAGGTTGGTTAGGCATGGTTGAGTCAGGTTGTAGGTATGGATCGAGTTAGGTTATAGGAATGGTTGAGTTAGGTTGGTTAGGCATGGTTGAGTCAGGATGGTTTAGGCATGGATTGAGTCAGGTTGATTTAGGCATGGATCGAATCAGGTTGGTTAGGCATGGTTGAGTCAGGTTGGTTTAGGCATGGTTAAGTTGAAAGTAGGTGAACTGGTGATTCATTATTTTAGGCAATGAATGATACTATGGGTCATATGTGAGATGTGTTATAATCTATGCATAGTGATGATAGAGAAATGGTAGGCGTAATAAATGTATGTTGTGATAATGTTTAAAATATAAAACAACTTGTTATGTACGTGGTTTAATTTCTAATTTTGGGTATAAAAGGGAAACAAAGTTAGGTGTGATGTAATGTGAGGCATATGGAAAATTAACTGTTTAGGGTAGAGGATGGCTGAGCTAACCTCTAAGGGCCCCATGCCCTCAAAGTTCTGCCTACATAGTCCCGACAAAAAAGGAACCTCAGGCTAATGTAGTTCTCCCATAAACTAGGGAAGAATATGAGAAGGTATGAAAATGAGTTAGTAGGTTTTAGGAAGGGTGTGGGTTTTATATCTGTTAGGTGTGGGTAGATTAAAGGTAAAATGATGTAGGTGAGAGTGATTATGGTGAAAGAAGGAGATTACCCCAAAATTAAGCGTCGAGGACCAAGTCCTATATAAGGCAATCAAAACGTAAACAAAGATGGTTAAAAGAAAAGAGGGGACAATAAAGCCACCTGATTGGTTAGGATCATACCGAGTAGATCATTCCTTGTGGAGGTGATGAACGTAATACCCTAAAGACATTGCATGATGGATTGTCCTACGGTAAAAAGTAGTCACATAATCACCAAATGTATAAGTTCCAAGAAGTCCCTTGAGGTAGTAGGAAATGAGAGTGGGCATGGTTTAAAGGGTGAAAACTGGGTAATTGTTATGCGGTATGAGGTAACATGCACTATGGGCAAGAACACCTAGGTCACAATGGGCAAGTCCATGACAAAAGGTTGTTTTGACTTATAGTTGAAATAGATTGATCGATGTGGGAAGTCTATATGGGATGAATAAAATTTAACTCCTTAAGGTCTTCTTGAAGTTGATCGATGCAGGAAGATTCAGTTGCTCTCATTTTTTTAATTTTTTTAAGAGCTTTGCATAGCTATCCTTCGAGGGAGTGGTCTATTTATAGTAGCAGTTGTCGAGAGGAAGATGTCCTTTTGAGGGAGTCATATTTTTATTAGAATTTTGACTCAAGGAGTTTGGTCCCATGTGAGGTCTTTGAAGTCATGGACAAGACCAAGGTGGAGAATAAGACTCTTGTTCAAAAGGCAAGGTGAAACAACCATGGGATCTCATCTAAAGGTAGAAAAAAAGGATCCATGAGAATCATGCTATGTGTAGTGCCGTGGTACACATATTCAAGAGAAGATAACAAGTGATGGGTACTCATATGATTCTTATTTAATTGTTAATGAGGTGTATGGAGTGAATAACACTCAAGAGAAAAGCATGGAAAGAGATAAAAGTGAGGTAGGACTACAAGTCAACAATAGAATGTTCGAAGATGCAAGTTGTTAAGGGGCTCAGGTTCAGGTGTACCATCGAGTGAGGATAAATGATAAGCACCTGATCCATAAGTATGAGTCACGATGTATGGTCCAAGCTAATTAGGAGAAAATTTTCCCTGTTTACTTTTCGTGCTTTGGTTATGTGTTGATTTTCTTTCAGGACAAGGTCACCGACTTGGAAGGTTCATTCATGGACACGTTTGTAGTAGGCACGTTTGATACATTTTTGGTAAACTTAAAGGTGATCTAGAGCGTTAAGATGACATTCATCTAATAACTCTAGTTGTGCTAAATGGTCTTGACGAAAGTCATCATCGTTGAGCATGTCATGGAGATAAATGTGGAGTGAGGGGATTTGGACTTCGAGAGGTAGGACTACCTCTGTACCGTAGACCAGAGAAAAAGGTGTGGCCATAGTGGAAGTGTGAATACTAGTGTGGTATGCCCACATGGAAAAAGGAATGTGCGTATGCCAATCGTTCCCAGTATCATCAACCAATTTCATAAGAATTTTGTTTAAGGTTTTGTTAGTGGATTTGGCTTGGCCGTTAGTTTGTGGGTAATAAGGTGATGAGAAACTAAGTTGAATGCAGAAGGCATCGCAAAGTTTTTGCAATGTTTTGTTTTTGAATTATTTTCCATTGTCAATGATGAGGTGATGTGGAACACCAAAGTGACAAATGATGTGGTGGTTAATGAACTCAAATATTTTCTTAGCTTTCATGGAGATGAGTGGTATTGCTTCCACCCATTTTGTATAGTATTCGGTAGCAGTAATGATCCATTGATGTCATTGGAAAGAATGGGGGTTGATATCCTCAACAAGATCCAAACCCCATTGAGAGAAGGGCCAAAGGTCATGGGTGACCTATAAGGCATGAATGGGTGTATGATGAAGATTGGAATGTTGTTGGCATTTTACAAAATGTTTGACGTAGTCACAACAATCATGGTTAAGGGTCAACCAGTAATAGCCCAGGCAAAGAATACGCTTAGCAACAGCAAGGCCACTGAAGTGACCTCCACATATGCCATCATGGACTTCCTTAATGGTATAAGAAATTTCAGAACTTGTGAGGCATCGTAAGAGAATACCGTCAAAGCCACAGTTATAGAGGAGTCCCCCTAGGATGACATAAAGAGAGACCTTTTTAAGGAAGGCGCGTTGTCCGTTACAGGTGAGATCAGGAGGTAAGATGGAGAGAGAAAGGTAGTCAGAGTATTGTTTATACCAAAGGTCACTCGGGTCAGGGGTAGTGGTTCCAATCGAGTAAAAATCGTGAGGTAAATAAGAAGGTGATTGGAGTCATTGTATGGTGACAAAGATTGTAGAATAGATGGGTGAAGCAGGTATTTGGGAAGCTAAGCATGCCATGGTATCTGCAAACTTGTTAGTTGAACATGGGATGGTTTGAAGGGTGTAACAATCAAAGGTGGTCAAAAGTATGTCTACATGATGTTTATAATTTTGAAGTATCTCATTACGACATTGGTACATACCATTGACTTGGTTTACGACTAATTGAGAATCACCAAAGATGTTGATTGATTTGACATCTAGGGCATAGATGGCTCGAAGACTGAGTACGAGCGCTTCATATTCGGTAATATTATTGGTACATTCAAAATCTAATTTGAAAGATAAAAGCATGGGTTCACCCTCAAGGGGAATGAGGATAATACCATCCCCACTCCCACGTTGACACTTGGAACCATCGAAGAAGAGTGCCATTTGGTAAGGGGGTTCATCCAGGGAAAGGGTAGTAATCGAATCATCTGGAAAGTCAAAATTAGAGGGTTGATCCCCAGAAATAGGTGCGTCAGCCAATTGGTCAGTGATAGCTTGGACCTTGATGGAATTTTGATGAATGAATTCAAGGTCAAGATTAGCTAAAAGCATAAGCCATCGTGTGGCACACTGATTTTGATAAGGTTTAGCATACATGAAGTGTAAGGGGTTGGTGTTGGTCACAACCTAGGTTTTGTGGTTGAGTAGGTAATGACAGAGTTTGGTGGCAACGAAAACTAAGGCTAAGCAAAGTTTTTCAGGATGGGTGTATTGGGTTTCATAGTCAAAAATAGTATGACTTATGTAATAAACCACCTGCTCCCTGTGTTGTTCATTGTGATGAGCAAGCATGGCTCCAAGGGAGTGATCAGTAGTGGATATGTATAGGTAAAAAGGTTGATCATCTTTAGGTGGGATGAGTACGGGTGGTTGGAGAAGGTATTGTTTTAGGGCCTCAAAAGATTTGTGGTAGTCATCATCCCATTTAAAGGAGACATCCTTCTTGAGCAGATGATGAAACGGTTGGCACTGATCTGGTAATTGTGAAATGAAATGGTGAATAGACTGCAACTTACCTTATAAGATACGGAGTTGTTTAAGGTTAGTGCGTGGAGGCATTTCCAGAATGGCCTTGACTTTAGCAGGGTTAAATTCTATACCATGAAGGGAAACGATAAATCCCAGGAGCTTTCCTGAGAGAACTGTAAATACGCACTTCTTAGGCTGAAGGCGGAAGCAATATTTAATGAGATGGTCAAAGATGGTTTTGAGGACAGTTAGGTGCTTGGAGTGGTGTTTAGATTTGGACAAGAGATCATCCACGTAATCTTCCAATTTATGCGATACATGATGTCATGGAAGATGTAAGTCATAGCCCACTGATATGTGGTACCAGCATTTTTGAGGCCAAAAGGCATGACTCGATAGCAGAAGGTCCCTTAAGGGGTGATGAATGAGGTCTTGTATTGATATTATGGGGCAAGAAAAATTTGGTTATAACACGAGAAGCCATCCATGAGTGATAGCATCTCGTGACCAGTGGTAAGGTCAACTAGTTGATCAATACCGGGTAAGGGAAAGTCATATTTTGGGCAAGCTAGGTTGAGGTCACAGAAGTCTGTGTAAATGTGAAGTTCCCCTGTCTCTTTAGTAACAGGGACAATGTTAGAAATCCAATGAGGATAATCAATGGGTAAGATGAAGGAAACAAAATGAAGGTGCTGAATTTCTTCTTTGATGAGAAGAGCAATATGAGGGTGCATTTTCCTTAGTTTTTGTTTGATGGGTTTGGCATCGGGAATGGTTATGATATTGTGGACCACTATGGTGGGGTCAATACCAGGCATGTCTATGTAAGACCAAGAAAAAGCGTGGTTATGATCTCTGAGAAAAGAAGTGATGGCTTCCTGTTTAGCAGCATCTAAAGATTTTCTGATCTTTAGGATGTGCGGGTTGTCCTAAGTATGATTGTTGATCTCAATAGTCTATTCATTCAACATGGTTTGTGTCTCGGAGGGTAAAAACCGATAAATATATGAGTCTTATGCACCAAGGTAAGTGAGTATGGATTCATCATCTTGACATTGAACAACGTTAATTGAAGGTGTATCGTCATTGATCATTTCAGTATACAGGAAGGGAAGAGTGGAAGGGGCCTCGCCCTCGCATTGATAAGTCAGAGGCCCCAAGGAAATGGTGTTTATGAATTTTTTTTTTTAGGAGGGATAGATTCAGGATCCATGGAATCCGTCAATGAGGGTGGTGATGAAGGTGGAGCAGATGAAGAAGGCGGAGAAGAGCTAGTGTCCTTAATGAGTTCAATGCGGGCCTATTTGGTAGGTGGTTCAAGAAAGCCGATACCACTATGGTCATTATGTTTGTGGGTGGTACAAGGAATAACGGTCAGCGCAGGAAGGTGTGGGTAAAATGGTGATTGATAAGTGATTGAAAGTCAGCAAAAAAGGGGCAAGTTTGTGGAGGTGGTTTGGGTGTGTAAGTTGTAGTATCAAGTCCCCCATAAGTGAGACTAGTACAAAGGTGAGGGGGACCATACAAGAGATGTTCTCCTATACAGTGATTGTAGCGAGGGTGTTGATGAAGGCTTCCATACTATTGTGGAGTAAGGAATGTGTTGACACTATATAGGCGGTACTCCCCTAAAGTGAGGCGTTGAAAAACACCTTCCAAGGGATCAGTGGTTGATATGTAGGTATCTAGAATGGGTGATGTGTCAGAGGTCGATGCGGAGGTGGAGTTAACAGATTGGGAAGCTGATGGGTCAGCCATGGAGGTTATGGCAGTGGTAAGAATGGAGGAGGTATGTGTGGTAGAAGCAGCGGCTGCATTGGTAAGTAGAAGTGTAGGTGAAGAAGTAATGGTTGTGGAAGTAGTCAGCTTAATAGGTATGAGCACATTGTTGGGTTGGTAAAGCATGTTACATGTTTTAAAAGGCATTGGGTCAGCTGGAATTGTATATGTGTCTCCTTCATGTTCAAACTTTACACAATGATGTAAAGTTGAAGGACCACAACACATGACACAAATCCAACGTCTGCCAAGCAATAGGTTATATTGGAATTCCCCTTCCAAAACGTAAAACAATTCTGGAATTGTACAGGGACCCATGTAAATGTGGAGGATGACGGTACCTAGTGTAGAGGTGATAGTGTCATTGAGTGAATACAACATGACCGGATGCTTATGCATGTAATTGTTAGGTATGTGCATTTGAGTGAATACATGGGATGAAATGATGTTAATGCTAGCACCCCAATCAATCATCACACGACATACCCATATGTAATCGATGTGGATAGAGATGAATAGGGATGGGTCTGGGTCATCATTTTGGTGTGGCACGATGTCTTCCTCTGAGAAGCTAAGGGAGGCCACTTGGTGAATAGGGTGGGGCGAAGATGAAGGATGTAATTTCATGAGAGAGGCTACATGATGGGGTGTGATAATGGAGGTCACGAGTGTAGGGTCATTGGGTAAAACCTCAATCGATTGAAGAACCTCCATGAGAGCTTGATGATGGGATTCTGATGTTTGGATGAGGTCATATAGGGACATTTTGAGGGGAGACTAGTGTAATTGTTTGAGCTCTGTATGATGTGTGACGCCATTAGAAATGGGGTATGTAGGGCCGCGGATAGTGATTTTAGGTATGGGTGTAGATGGTATGTTGGGTATAGGATTGGTTGGTGGGTCAGTTGCCTTTTCTTTACCCTTATCCTTCTAAGCATGTGTAGTGATGTGTATCATGTTGATATGAGGGGAGTTGGCAAATGGAGAAGGTGTAGGGTGAGTGGTATAACGACACAACAGGAAAAAACCTATCGGAGGAGAAAAAACCTGTGAGGTGAGTTGTGCGCAATGAAATTTAGGTGATGGCATGGAAAGTTCTTTGATGTGAACCATGTTGATTTCAAATCTTGGGGGTGGCTCTAGAAGTTGTGAGGATGGATTTTGTCATTGTTGAGTGGGTAGTGTGGGAATGGGTGTTGGTGTAGCAGGATCCTCGTCGAGAAGGTCATCGTCAACAAAGTTGGATTCTGAGGGACACAACTAGATAAGGGTGGTTTTTAAGGCCTTACAGTTTTCCACATCATGCATTGGAACACGATGGTAAGTGCAAATTTTAGTATCATCAAACCCTTTTGGCTTGGGTTTGAGGGGGTCATAAGGTCTGAGTGGAGGTAATGTGATGACAAAAGTCTTAAGGAGGTTGGTTAAAATTTTGGCATAGGACCCTGCTAGTGGATCGCAATGGGATGTGAACATGGGTTTAGGTGTAGGTGTAGTTTATTGTTGAGGAATGGTCTTTGGAAGAGTAGGAGTGGGTCAAGCTATAGGTTTGGGTGCTGGCATGGTTTTGGGTGTTAGTCGTGTTTGTTTAGGTAGGGGTATAGTAAATGGATGGGTAGGAGGGTGTGTGGTTGTTTTGACTACCTTATTGTGGGGTAGTGGAGTTTTGGTTTTGGGTCACACCTTCTTGGGTAAAGATGATATGGGTGTATGAGGTCTAGAGGGAAAAGCATATGGGGGAAGAGGATGAATTACCCACATGGATAACGGAGGTGCTGTGAAGGTAGAGGATGTGATTCATGCAGGAGGTGTAAGGGACAGAGATTGAAATGTAGTGGGTAGTGAAGTAACAACTGAGGGTATTGGAGGTATGGGTGGTAAAGATGCTGCAAGTGTGGGTGTAAGTTGTGTTGGGCGTGTGGGTAGGTTAGTGGTTTGTGAGGAAGGAATTGGTTGTTGCATTTTTGGTGTATTGATGGGTGGAGGTTTCTTGACCATGTGGGGAAGATGAGATCCTAAGACAGACGGGACAGGTGAAGGTGTGATTGGCACCACTGGGGTATGAGTTCTATGGGTGTGGTGCTTTTTCTTAGGTGTCAGAGTAGGTGTGGTGTTGACTTTGGAGGATGTAGCTAAATCCAGTTTGATAGGTGGATGAGTAAGGCTAGTGGTTGGGATGACCCCTAAAGTGGTAATAGGTTTAGTTGAGGATGATGCCATAGGTGTGGGTTTGGGTTTAGATGTAATTTGGGGTATGGGTAAGGGTGTATAATGAGTTATGATAGGTGTCGTGGAAGGATTTGTGATAAAGGTGGTTGTGTTTGGTTCGATTGGTTGAAATACTTTTGGGTAAATAGTGGAAGTATCAGCAAGTGACCTTTGCATCCGCATTGAGACATGAAGCAAAAGGCATCCCCCTAGTAAGGCTCTATCCACATAATGTAAGTGATCGGCCAAACACAAGAACAACACGTCTGTAGGTGGAGTTGATGAGGACCTAATGGAAATTCCTACAAAATGTGTCATAGAGATAGGAAATTGGCTAGCTTCAGCTTCCGTGGGTAGGAGAGCCGAAAGGAGGTTGTAGACACCAAATTTGTGTCTTACGACCCCTTGTGACTCGCATCTCATTTCACAACCTAACCTCATCACCTAAACCTTACACAATTATTTATTAATTACCTTGTAATTGATAAATCCACATCACCTTACCTGCCACCTCATTTTGCCACCTCATCATGACCTAGTCCTAACCCTAAACTAACCTAATTAACACCTATAACTTGGTCCACACCTACACCCATGACGAATGACCCCTTTCTCGCACCCAAAACTGACCTTCTAGTCACTTGACCAAGCCCGCAACTAATCTCTTGGGAGAAAAGCAGGGAAAGTGGGCTATTTTACTAAAAATAGCCTGCTTTTTCCTTACCGATACCGGTTCCTACTCGACTGCCGTCGGTTACATAACTGCCATCGGTTCCCTGTAAATGGGCTCCCCAAACCAAAAATAGAGGTTGAAGGATTTTTGGATCGAGAGAGAGCATCAGGAGCGATCAAGAGAATCCAGATCTTTACCTGGCTGAGCAGAGACAAGTGAAGAGACAAGAAGAGTTTGCAGCAAAGGAGATCAAGCCCAAGACTGCAACTGGATACCAGAGCCTTGTGATACTCAGCTGATCATCGGGAGGGAGATATCTCATCTTCTGTGTGTCAGGCCATCCTACCTCAGTTCTGCTTTTGTCATCAGAGTTCTTGGACCTGCATCTTCGTCAATAACCAGTAAGTTACATCTTGCATGTCCTGTTAATAATACTTCTTAGACTTTTGAATCACAGTCCTCACAAATCCATTCCTAGATCCACTACCCAGCAACATATTGCATCTAACTATCCTTCATTTACTTCTCATCACCTCATTACCTAATATCACCCATATACTAGCCTTACAAACAACACAGCTACCCTACAACAACAACCACCCCACAACACAACCAACCCACAGATCCTAGACCCTACCGATATCGGTTATCAGTAACTGGCATCGCTTATTGTGGTTCAAAACCAGAAATCAGCCTTTCCCCTACCTGTTTCAACAAAGCAACTTAATTGATATTTTACAGTCTTTGGAGTTAATTCATATTAGCAGGGAAACTGACCACCTTCGAAAGGAAGTTTTATATTTCTTGGGCCCAAGGCAGTTTCCTCATTTATTGTCTAATCAAAATCTTGTGGTCTTGTGTTCTTATTTGCAGGTAGTCCTTCCAAGACAAAAAGGAGTTCTTCGCAGTCAGCCTGATCTTTCTTTACGGTACGTGGACACCATCTCGACATTCAATAGGTATTCCTCCTAGCCCTAACCCTTATCTGTTTCTAAAAGGAATGAAAGGATAGAAGCAACTCTATTCCCAGAAGCTGAAACATTCCGAGTGAAACATTTTGGCACGCCAAATATGTAGGTGCCCATGCAAAAGTCACGTTCCTTTCTATCATCTCCCAAATAACACACATCAATGCCTTTGGAAATCTTCCCCCATCCACCCTCGGTAATGCATAATACCCTACCACTATCATTAATATCACTGGTAACCTTGTCTCCTCAGGGTGTGTTGCATACATTATCCCATATGTGAATGTCAAGCCTCGCTGTGTCAAATCTCGTGCGTATGGACCAAATACTACTGTTATCACTCCCCACGCCGCGCTAGGTAATGCCTGATATACTAGTTTTCCTGTAATAGGGAGTCTCAAAATACGGAACACATCTTCCAATATTACTGTCATCTCCCCTGTTGGTAGATAGAAGGTATTCTTCTTTGGATTCCATCTTTCAATCAACACCTGCAACATAGCATGGTTATGTGCGATTCATGAATAATAGCGGATTCCACTTAACCCTAAACGATTTATCAATGTCCATTCAGCTGGTGTTACATCCACTCGGATTCGTGACAACAGCGCTAGTACACTATCATTCATCCTCGGCCCTGCCTCTGCCTGCATATGTCACAACAACAAATAACCATTCAATCCATCGAATCCCTAAAGGTTTTTTTCTCACATTCTGGAAATTCCTCCAGTAACCGGTATCGGTTATAAATAACCGATACCGGTTCAGTAACCGATACCGGTTATCCCTAACCGCTATCGGTCACTGTCAATTACATACACCTTGCCTAAACAACCACCTACGACAATAAATTGATCGTTTATTCCTCTCTGTATACACAGACATACCCGAAACCCCTAATTACCTACCCCATAACACTCACCTCACCTATAACCCTTGCTATCACGTTTTCTTTCTCATATCTACCCACTTAATCTCTCTCTTCCTATTCACAAAACATGCAAACACCAAATTACAACCAAATCGTTTACCTCTTGGGCTACAGCAGCTTGCGGTGGAACTTGTCTTCCCTCTCGTCCATGCCTACTGGATGCTTCTCCTCGTTCAGCCATGCTCACCACCCTCTTCAAATATAGCTTAGATTTTTGTCTTCTTGATCTCAGCCCACAATCACGTTACCTGTCTCTTTCCTCCTTATCACTCAAATCTCTCATGCAATTACTTTTCTCAGTCGTTAAAATAGCGTCGCATTCGCGTATTTAACATCTTGCATGCCTCTCAAAATAAGAACTTCAGTTGCCACCTACGCTTTTCTATTTTTAGAAAAATCTCATTTTGGAATAACCGGTATCAGTTACCTAACCGATATCGGTCTATACTATACCGACATCGGTTAGCTAACCGACGTCGGTCACATACCCACCTTTTCCAAAACATAGTCCTTTTCTTTATTTTTTATCTAATTTTTGGAGGCGCCCGTCTCTTTTTCTTGCATACCAACACCGATAGCTATAATATTTTCATCAAATCCACATCTCATTACGATTTCATCCATATCATTTATCTACATTACCAAAACAAACAAATCATCAACAAACGATATCAAAAACCATTAATCTATATACCATTTGGATCCAACTTAACAGCTACATACATACATTTTCATAAAATCAGCGACAAAACATACAACATTTCATAATACAACATGTCAATTAAATTCATCATTTATATCTACATACATCCCATCAACAAAAGACATCAACATCATTAATATATAACACCATGTAAATCCCACTCATCATACATCAAATATCACAAACCATCGACAAAACATTTAACGCATTTTTAAACACAACATGTGGATCGAAACATCATATATATATATATATATATATACAATGTTTCCAATATACAATGTGCCCTGCATTGGGGACTTTGTGATCTCATAATCTAACAAAGCCGGCACGCAGGCCGCAATAACCGTCAAAAACCTCAACACGGCTCGCAGGCCAGTCTCTCATATCAAAAACATACTCGGCTCACAAACCGGTATCAACTATACAACTCATACTCGGCTCGCAGGCCGGTATACAATAAATGAATGAATGAATCAATGAATACATAATATGTAGGCACGCAGGCCTCTATAAACATAACCGGTTCGCAGACCGGTGCCCATATCCAATATACAAATACAAAAACAATGCTGGGATCCCTCAGCTCTCCTCACCGCCCTCAACACCTCTTCCTACTGGTCCCTGTGGTGCCTCTTGCCTCCTACCTGTAACAGACACACCGGCTGTGGCTGCACCTCCCTGTAATCTCTGACTATGAGAGGTCTCTGCTCTATAGGCTACATATGGCTGATACTCAGCTCCGGTACCATCAAGAACATCCTGATAGTACCGGGCCTTTACTCTCGCCTCCATATACCTGTCCCGCACCACCATCGTTGCTGGGGCTGGTCCCCTAACTCCTACTACTAGTGCCCCCTGTGCCTCTGCTAGTGCCGCTGGTGGTGCCTATGGTTGGGGTGGTACCTATGCCGCTACTGGTGGTGCTGCCTATACCTGTACCTGTGCCTGGGGCTGTGGCTGTGCCGCTGCTGGTGGTGCTACCTGTGCCTATGCCTGAGCCTGGGCTAGTTGGCCCTATAACACACCTATCTATGCCTGTGCAGCAGCAAGCTGCCCCTGTAATAACTGTACCTGTCCCCTGAGCTGATCTCACTCTGCTGTCACCGCTGCCAAGTCTGGCCATGCAGGCTGTGCTATCCTCGCTGCTCTCTGACCAGCCCACCAAACCATATATGCTCCCATACAACTAGCATCATCTACAGTGTCATCTGCCGGCCTCTCAGCAACCCAATCTGGATCCACGGGCTGTGGCGCAGGTAGTGGGGCCTCTACATCATCCCTTCGGTACTGAGGGAAGCGAGGGGGCTCATCCTGTTGTAGCCCCATCTGCCTACGTACCCTCTCCAGGGGTATCCTCTCATACTCTCCCGGCCTCCGTCTCGCTATCCAGAATGTGTACTGGATCCACTGCAACTGTCCTCAGGCTCCTCCACGGGGGTGATGACCTCTATACGGTCTCCATACAATATCTGCCGCTGTCAGGCCCTCTAATAAATGCCTGTAATAAGCGATGTCCCGCCCTGCAAGCACTGCTCATGGCTGGCCCACGACCCCCAACCACCTCTGAAAGCCGTATCTATATATGACCTGTGGCCCTAGCTGCTGGGGTAATCCTACTGGTCTAATGCATATGATGTGCTCATATGCCCAACAGTGAAGCAAAAATGTCGAACAAATCCCAAATCGCCTCATCTGGCGATAGCCCCACAGCTCTCTATATAACTGCACCAGGTATACTGGTGCCCAAGCATAACATGTGTGCTCCTCCACCATCTCATGTAGCACCCCCATCAGTGCCCGTGGAAAGCGGCCTCCCTCTGAGTCTGGGAGGGCGAAGCAGGTG
Organism: Taxus chinensis; assembly: GCA_019776745.2. NCBI lineage: Eukaryota > Viridiplantae > Streptophyta > Pinopsida > Cupressales > Taxaceae > Taxus > Taxus chinensis. The sequence goes on along the minus strand of CM034154.1, from coordinate 27,021,364 downwards.
ATCCCGATCATCATCAACACGGCAAGCCGTGTCTCATGTCGGTGCGCACGGTACATATCCCCATACCCGATACTCGCGCTGTGATATGTCAATAGCGTGGCTGCATCCCCAAAAACCTGTAGGATGTTGTCCATGGCTGTCTCTATATCCACCTGAAAGACTACCTATCCATCGATAGGTAATCGAAGGATGCGATACACATCCTCCAATGTGATGGTCATCTCTCCAGTCTGGAGATGGAACACATTGGTCACCAGATCCCATCTCTCGATGAGGGCAACCATCAAACTATGATCTCTGTCGATCGCTTTGTATCGCTGGACTCCGCCAAGTCCCACCTCGCGCATGACAGCCCAGTGTGCTACGGACACATGTGGTCGCATCCGACTTAACAATGGGGGCATCCTATCCCGTATCGTCAGCTGCTGACGTGCCTGTAAAACCAACCCACTATATTAGCCCTACTCTTTATCACAACATCTACTTTACCCTCTATACCCCCTTTTATCCCCCCGACCACACCCCGACTCTCTAACACACCCCCTCTACCCACCTATCTTCTACAATATCCCCCTCCTCTTCACACCCAAACAACCAACCCACATCATACTACCACGAACCAAAACGATACCCAACAACCCAAATCCAACAATCGACACAACTTAAATCATACCAAAACACCCCTACCCCATCCCAAAACCATACTCACCACACCTAAACCACAACCAACAATTCAACACCAAAACATAACCCAAACCAACCAAAATAACTACAAATCACTATGAACCGGTACCATTCACCCATAACCGACCCCAGTCTCCTCCCCACCGATGCCGGTCACCACCGATAAAGCATGCCCCTAGATTTTCGGGACTGATGCCGGTCGCTTAGTGATCGACATCGGTCGCTGTAAAAATTACCGAGCCGAACCCGCGCGGCTACCCAATTCATTTTTTTTTCCTATTTCTCCCTACATACCCACCCAAACACCCTAAAAACCTACCCACCCAACTGCCTTGGCCTATTTAGCCTATCTACCCTTTCCTCTTTTCATATAACTTCCATTTATTCATTATTTTCTCCAAATCTAAAATTCCTACCCGAATCCCAAATATAGCATAATACCATTAAATTCACATAATGAAGGGTTTCGAACCTACCAGTACGACGACACGTCATCGTGGTGGGATAGGTGGTGGTGGTCCAGCTGGTCCAGCACCTCCTGCTCCTCCTGGCTGTGCCATGGCTCAAACTCTGCTTTGCTGGGTCCTCTACCAATCAACTGCTGCCTGCTACTCACTCGAGCCCACCAACCAACTCACTTCTCCACTCAACTAGTGCCACCTCAGCCAACAAATGCACCAATATCACTATTCCACCTCAGACACCCCAAATCGGTTTTCAAATTAGAAATGTGACAATGACAGGCCGTATTTTTTCTTTTTATAGGTTTTTAACATAGAACTGACACCGGTCAAATCGTGCCCTAAGGAACCGGCATTGGTTACCTAACCGGTACCGGTCATAGCTAACTGATATTAGTTTTGTCTTTATTCACCCAACTTTCTGCCCCTATTTATTAATCGCCCTTTCTCCCAACATCACCTATATCCACCTTTGCTGAACACCATTTGTTCACCTATCTGGCCCGACCCAAGGCCTCACCCTAACCATTTGGCCCGACCCAAGGCCGCAACCCAACAACTTGGCCCGACCTAAGGCCTCAACCTACCTATCCGGCCCAACCCAAGGCCTCAACCTACCTATTCGGCCTGACCCAAAGCCTCACCCTAACCATCCGGCCCGACCCCAGGCCTCACCCTACCCATTCGGCCCGACCCAAGGCTGTAACCCAACAACTTGGCCCAACCCACGGCCGTATCACTTCAATACCTTACCCAACATCAATAACATACACTTTTATCCACCCATCATGTAGCTTTTTGTTCCATTGAGCTCACCTATTCGTGTTTTAGCATGATTAGGGTCCCTGACTTGATCTGTCGACCAAATTTTCCTAGACCTAGACCGTGACGTTTATCTCAACCAAACCAACCATTTGGTACTGCCGAACATGCCTAAACGTTCCTATTCCTTACCTTTTATATACCCTGGAGCTACTTCCTATGCCTTGGATACCAGGATTATATCACCCTTGTTTGGATAAACTATCAACCTTTGCCTATGCATTGTTGGTTTTCTCGTCAAATCATGTACCCTAGTCGCACTATTGCATTTCAACGTGCGTCTACTTCCTTGGACTTACCCCACCTTCTCCCCATCATCTCTACACCATTTACCCTTTATCAACCCTATCCCTGATTTCAAGTTCTCTCAATTTGTGATAGATTTGAGGGGGATTACCTATACCCTTAATAGGAGAAACCACTTCATATTATTGTCCGTGCAGTTTTACAAAACAAGCTACACGACAATAAGGGGCTAATGTAGACACCAAATTTGTGTCTTATGACCCCTTGTGACCCGCATCTCATTTCGCAACCTAACCTCATCACCTAAACCTTATACAATTATTTATTAATTACCTTGTAATTGATAAATCCACATCACCTTACCTGCCACCTCATTTTGCCACCTCATCATGACCTAGTCCTAACCCTAAACTAACCTAATTAACACCTATAACTTGGTCCACACCTACACCCATGACGAATGACCCCTTTCTCGCTCCCAAAACCGACCTTCTAGTCACTTGACCAAGCCCGCAACTAATCTCTCGGGAGAAAAGCAGGGAAAGTGGGCTATTTTACTAAAAATAGCCTACTTTTTCCTTACCGATACCAGTTCCTACTTGACCGCCGTCGGTTACGTAACCACCATCGGTTCCCTGTAAATGGGCTCCCCAAACCAAAAATAGAGGTCGAAGGATTTTTGGATTGAGAGAGAGCATTAGGAGTGATCAAGAGAATCCAGATCTTTACTTGGCTGAGCAGAGACAAGTGAAGAGACAAGAAGAGTTTGCAGCAAAGGAGATCAAGCCCAAGACTGCAACTGGATACCAGAGCCCTGTGATACTCAGCTGATCATCGGGAGGGAGATATCTCATCTTCTGTGTGTCAGGCCATCCTACCTCAGTTCTGCCTTTATCATCAGAGTTCTTGGACCTGCATCTTTGTCAATAACCAGTAAGTTACATCTTGCATGTCCCGTTAATAATACTTCTTAGACTTTTGAATCACAGTCCTCACAAATCCATTCCTAGATCCACTACCTGGCAACATATTGCATCTAACTATCCTTCATTTACTTCTCATCACCTCATTACCTAATATCACCCATATACTAGCCTTACAAACAACACAGCTACCCTACAACAACAACCACCCCACAACACAACTAACCCACAGATCCTAGACCCTATCGATATCGGTTATCAATAACCGACATCGGTTATTGTGGTTCAAAACCAGAAATTAGCCTTTCCCCTACCTGTTTCAACAAAGCAACTTAATTGATATTTTACAGTCTTTGGAGTTAATTCATATTAGCAGGGAAACTGACCACCTTCGAAAGGAAGTTTTATATTTCTTGGGCCCAAGGTAGTTTCCTCATTTATTGTCTAATCAAAATCTTGTGGTCTTGTGTTCTTATTTGCAGGTAGTCCTTCCAAGACAAAAAGGAGTTCTTCGCAGTCAGCCTGATCTTTCTTTACAGTACGCGCACACCATCTCGACATTCAACAGGTATTCCTCCTAGCCCTAACCCTTATCTGTTTCTAAAAGGAATGAAAGGATAGAAGCAACTCTATTCCCAGAAGCCGAAACATTCTGAGCGAAATAGAGGTCTATAGGATTTTGGGTAGTTGATGGAGAATACTCACCAAGAGGCAAAGGTATCTCAACTGGGTCTATGATAGGTGGAGGAGATGATGGGTGCTTCTTAGTGGGTGGAGGAGGTAATGAATGCTCCTCTATCGGTGGAGGAGGTACTGTGGGTAAAGGTTCTCTAACTGGGGAAGCCAGGGGTGAGATGGTTTTGATGTTAGTGGGGGACTCCTTCGTAGGTGATGAAGGAGATGAAAGATGTTCCTCTGTGGGTAAAGGAACAGGGGAGGTTGGTTCTATTGTGGAAGGAGGATTTCAGGCTAGGATTTCCTCTATGGAAGGAATGTGAGGTAATTGGGAGGTGATAGGTATGTCATTAAAGACAGCGTGGACCTCGCGGGTATGGGCATCATGAGTTGAGGTCTCAATGGTTTGATCAGACGAAGGGGCATGGTTGGGAAATGGTTTCTTGAAGATGTGTAGGTTTTTGTTGGCATGTGTGTTAGGATTATCCACGGTTAACTCACCTTTCTCAAGAATTTCTTGGACAATTTTTTTAAAAGTGATGCAATTTCCATCACTATGACCATTTACTCAATGATAATTACAGAAGTCATGTTCTTTATACCATGTGGGCATGGGGCGAGCAGGGTCAAAACCAGTGTGTGGTTTTATGGGTGGAAGGGTAATGGCCCCGGTTTTGATAAGCTTTTCTAAGACAGAAGAGTAAGGTTCCCCAATTGGGGTGTATTTCCATTACTCTCGTCTGAATTGAAAAGTTTGGACAGGTGAGAGATTAGATGAGGGGGTAGCTTGATTTGATAGATGAGCTGGGCTGGCCTTAAGTAGCACTGTGTTAGCAGCTCCCTTAGCCTTTAAATAATTTTTTTATGGTTTGGAAGAAGAGGAGGTATCATTCAACTTGAATGCTGAATTATTATTATGTAATTGGATTTTCTTCTCTTTGATGGCCCGAATCTCTAACTTTCGTGCCATAGTGAATGCTTCATCGAATGTTCGGAAGGTTTTGACCTACAAGGTCAGTGAGATATGTCTAGCACAAGCTCATGTGAAGAGCTCAATGAGTTCTATTTGTGACAGTTGGAAGGTGAGTTGGTTTATCAAGCTACGCCAGTAAGCGACAAAATATGTGATAGATTCATCCTCATATTGATGCATGGAGTATAGGCCAGTCATGGTAATCTTCTTGATGATATTGATAGAAAAATGATCGAAGAAGGCTTGGGCTACCTGATTGAACGGGAATATAGAGTGTCTAAGTAACCAACTATACCAATCTAATGCAGGTTTGGTCAGAGACATGGGAAAGGATCTCAAGAGCAAGGCATCATCGTGAGTGATCAGATAACACATGTTTTTAAACAACCGCAAATGCTGTTGTATTTCTTCTTTGCTATTGAAACGTTTGAATTTAGGCATTTCCCAATGCATGGGGTATGGGTGGATAGGAATGGATGGGTGGATGGGCTCGTTGCAAATCTCATCATAGGTGAGAGTGTTACGGGAGCCGAAAACTGATGCCTCTAATGTCTACATCTTGTCCAACATCAATTTGATTAGGTCATTGGTAGGTTGCGATGATTGGGTGCCTCCTGTAGCATGAGAGGGTTGGTTTTGGGCATATAAAGAGGGTGGCACTCTAGTGTATGGCGCTTCCATGTAGGTTAATTGGGAAGAAGGTAGTGAAATAGGAGGTACGTATCCTGAGTGAATAATGGATGAAACGGGAGGTGGTTGATAGTATGTATATGGAGGTGGAAGGGTCATGTTAACCTAGTGGCAATGAGGGATAATGATTGTGGAATGGAAAGGACCACATTCTGAAAAGGGGTAGGGGTCACCAACACGGGAGGTGGTAGTGTAGCTACGGGTATGTGTGAGACATTAGGGGCAGATGAGGTTGCGTGTTGGGTAGTTGTCGAGGGTGTGGTGGATGTGGTGGGGGTAACGGAGGTGGCAGACGTGGTAGTCAGAGCAGGTATAGGACCTAGTTGCAAAATAACTTGGGGTAAGGTAGATGCAGGTAGCACAGAGCAAGATGGGGCTGATGCAAGAGTGGGAGTGAGAGTCAGGGGGATAGATATGGGCATGCTATATATCAACTGACCCGAGGCATCTCGAGTGGACGAGTGGGAAAGGTTAAAACTACAAGGTGATAAGGTTTTGGTCAAGGAGTCATGCGAACTCCTCATCTTTGGTAGTGATAGTGATAGGTTGGATGGGATTCATGACTGGTGATAAAATGGAAGGTGGTGAAGGACTAGGTGGGAGTGGTTGACAACTGGTGTGAAACACAAGTGCACTTGCTTGTCTTTGGGTCAACTCCATGTGAACCAGTACTGATCAAGTAGGGTTGCTTCTCTGTAAATGACACAGAAAAAAATAGGAATAGGTGAATATGATGGTAAAAAGTGGATTAGGTACCAAATGGTGGTTAGAAAGTGATACAGGCTAATCGATGCCAGATAAGGAAAACTGATGCCGGTCAGGGGTAACCACTTCTGGTCACTGTAGAAAATGGACAGTGAGTGAAAAACTAGGGAGAAGGTAAAATCTGACAGGTATGCCAAATCTGATGGTGTTTTACAATGTCAATGGGAACGATGGCAGTACAGGGACTATGAAAAGTGGAAAAAATGAATAAAATGTCCTTTTGGGTAGGTCAACAAAAGGACCTGGAGCCGACGTCAGCTGGGTATAGCTGATGACAGTCAGAGGGTAAATGACACTGGCTACTGTGAAATTGAAACAGTGATGAAAGAAAAGTGGTTGTGAATTAAAATTTGATGTAGAATTAGACCTAGAATTCTGGGAATGATGATGATATGGCCCAAACACACTTAGGTGAAGTCAAAATACACCAGCTGTGATGAGGAGCATGTAAGGATGAATAAGAAAAATTAAGAACATGATCTCTCACCTTAAAACAAAAGCCAAGTAGAAACACTAAGAAAAATGCGATCATAAGAGTGCCTTTTCTATTATGTTTGTTTAGCTTATACTATTTAAGGATTGGCACTTGAATTGTGAAATAGAATTTTTTGGTGAGGATGGCATCCTACGAAGGAGATCTAAAAGGTGAGGTTTTAGGTATGTTATGGTGGGGGTGGGCCTCGTTCTGAAGTATGACTCGATAGAGCAGCAAGCTGGGTGCCCACTATGACGCGATCGTGTGATCACCTACAACTTCTTCCAGGTAAGATGTTGTTTAAGAATGTTTGTATTTTCAATTTTTGTGAGGTCTGGTAAGACTCAGAGAGAGAGAAAGAGAAAGAAATTGCTTTCTACGGTTCATTTATCAACCATCACCTGGTCATGACCTCTAGCGTATAGGTTGCCCGTAATTATAGTGAGCTAATGCGATAAATCAGAATGTAATGCACTTATTTTTAAGCCCAAATTGAAGTGTGAAGCTGGATGACACAAAAATATGAAGAGGAAGAGGGATGATCTTTCACTACAATGCAAAAAACACAAAGAAATGGTTCTTTTTAATTACACCAAAAGAAAGGTTTCCTTTAGAGCAAAATAGAAAGAAAAGGTGGGTTACCAAGGAAGAAAATTAATGTGTATGCTTTTCAGAAGGGAAACAAACAAATTTTTTTTCCTAGGAATGAATGAAATGAAAGGAACCCTGGATGGGTCCCACCAGGCGTGCCAAAATGTTTCATCTGATTCCAGATCATTTCTTTGAAGTAATGATGAAACAAATAGGGTAATGAGCATAGGAGGAATACTTGTTCAAATACTAGATGATGGGTTGTTACGCGCGTATGAATTTTGAATCCAAAACTGATTGTGAGAGCTTCCTTTTAGCTAGGAGGAACTACCTGTAATACAAAGCAAGACCACCTAAAAAAGTTAAATAGTATATGCAGTGAACTACCTAGCGTATGCTAGGTCTAGGAAGTTTGATACTTCCTAGATGGCTATCAGTCCACTGTTTTAAACAATTTAATGTGGTAAATAAAATAAATCCTATTGTAGTTTGAAATGATTTAGGTATCTCAATTAAAACACAATAAGAAATATCTAATCTAACAGGCTAGGTTAGAACAGGATCCGAAGGTCAAGTAACTAGTTCTGGGTCTCTGCAAGTCTGACAAAGGTTTTAGGTAGATCACAGGTGAATGAAAGTGAAAGGGAATTAGGTGGATAGGTCACTGTTCTAGGTTGTATGGGTAAATACAGTAACTGATGTTGGTTAAGGGTGACCAATGGAGGTTGGGTGTAACTGGTGTCAGTTACTGTGGAGTTCTGGGAATGCGACATAACGATATTTAGATCTCCTTTATGATTACACAATGGACTTTAGTTGGTCAGGATGAGGTATTGGGTGATTTAGGTAGGATTTTGCAGGGTTTTAATGGGTATATGGAGGGTTGAATTTTGGGGGAGGTCAATGGGAGGCTAGGTAGACAAAATATGATAATATAATGATGAAATGGAATAAACCAGAGAAGTATAATGTCTACTTATTTAGATTCTGGTCCTGGATGCCTATGAGTGAGGGATGGAGGTGTTGATCAGAGGTTTTGAAGGCTGCAAGTGGTCACCAACTGAAGGAAAGCTTCTGCATGGGCTACATGTACATTCCTCTTTGCTTGGTTAGATCAGATCATTGATGGGATGGCTGTGTAGGAAAAGATGCTTGATCTCCTTCCTTACATGCATGTTCTCACTGGAATTTTCTCTCAGAAGATGCGATATCTCTCTGGGATGTGCTAATGTTCACCAACTTGTCCAATATTTTTCCAACCTTGAGAATAAGGTTGTTTTAGAGTTAAAAGGGTGACCAATGGTGGTTCTGGCCTAACCAGCGACAGTTAGGGGTAACCGATGTCGGTTAAGGTGGGATTTCCTAGGTTTACTGAACTAGGGAGATCCTCTTGATTTTCTCGGATCTCATGTCGTTAACTCATGGATTAGACTGGGAACTTCTTGCAAGCATGTGGGAATGTGGTTAGATGGAATGTAGGCATTGATTTTTAGGGTTTGGGGTAAGGTCTTAGTTAGTTATGGTAACTTACTAAGAATAGGTTTTTAAGGTGAGTTAGCTTGGTGAGGTGTCTAAGTGAAGTGTATGTGTGGATCTTATTTAAATTTAGATATTTAAACAATAAATGTGGGTGAGGATAATGAATTAATTTAATTAAATTAATATTAGTGGGGTGAAGGGGGCCATGGCTAGGTGAATGTGATGAAGGGTGCTTATTTTTCGAGGGATCAAAGGGGAGTGTGACCTAATTTTAGTGTCTACACATAGCTATCCCTTAGGGTTTTGTACTGTAAAGGCTAGGATCAACTAAAATATAATCATAGCTCATTATGAAAACAACATAAAAGGTCCTAACATACTTGGTACATCATGATAATATTCTTTCATGCTTCCATGATCTCATATATCTCCACAACTCACTCTCAAGCTATCTAACATCCATACCACTCCAAATGAGCACCTGCAACATGGTTTCCAACCTATATTTGCACCCTAAAACTCATGTGAGTTCCCAAGAACTCTCTAAACATGATATCCATCATAATAACATGGTTCTTAAGCTACCAAGAATCTCTAACCTCCATGTACTATCACCCAAGCTAGTTAAGCCATCTAATTGGGCTTGCAAGAGAAATCAATCCTCACTGAATCAACTAATACAACCAAGAACATACCTGAATCTCCATTTCATCATCACTATGAGCATCATTTGACCCTACTCCATCATCCAATTTTTCATTAATTACAACACCTATGCTACAACATGTCAATACTCAACTATAAAGTTATTTAAATTTGTTCATACTGATTTGTGTGGGCCAAAAAGGACTCAAAGCATGAAAGGTGAGAGAGATTTCATGTTTTTTTAATGATTACTCCATAACGACTTGGGTAAATTTTCTAAAAGAAAAATATGAAGCATTTGAGAAGTTTAAGGCATTAAAATCCTTGGTTGAAAATAAATTTGGTAAGAAAATAAAATGTCTAAGATCAGACTGTGGAGGAGAATTTACTTCAAATGAGTTTTTAGATTTTTGTGAAAATCATGGAATAAAAATACATTATTCAGCTGTAAGAACTCTCCAGTAAAATGGTGTTGTAGAAATAAATGATTGAACAACGAAATAAATGGAAAGAACCATGCTAAATGATTCAAAATTATCTGATATTTTTTGGAGAGAAGTGGTTAATACGGTAGTCTAAATTTTAAAGAGAGGGAAAATTAGAGTGAAAAATAGAAACACTTGTGAGTTATTAAAGGGAAGACTAGAAAGAGTAAGAAAAATTAGAATGTTTAGAAGTCCATGCTCTATCAAAAGATATGATTAAGAATTAGGTAAGTTTTATTCCAGATATGATGATGGTATTTTTATCGGTTATTCATTGAAAATAAGAGCATATAGAAATACATTCAATTCTAATGCTAACCTGCTCCTAAACTATCAATTCCAAGGGACCAAAGAGAGAGAGAGAAGTACATAAAATGTAAATCCTAAACTATGGGAGGTGATATAACCAAAACAAGACTAGAGATATTCCTAGAGAGTGAAAGTGGAGGAAAAATGGGGAAGAAGAGGGCAGGCAAAGTGCCACAGTCCCAAAATACATTCAAGACTCCAATTTCATGAAGGACAATGAATTTAAACCCTGTAAAGGAACACAATATGCACAATATACCTCCAAAATATAATAGAAGGAAAGAAATGTAATATAAATCAAGCTAGGGAAAAAATAGCCACAAAACACTAATTTTATTGCTTAAAATGATGCACAATCCATTACAATATAGGAATAAGGCAATAATGCTTCACAAAATGCATAAATTTAAGGCCTACATCTCACAAAAGTGTTGGAACAATTTTTGTAGAGTTCTTTTACATTGTAGAATGTCTCTCCCTCCAAATGAACGGGAAATTACATATAAATAGAGAAAAGGAGATAGCAACCGACATCTTTCATTAATTTCCCATACGGAGGTATGGTTAACCATACCGGTTCTCTTTCCAATGGTACTTTGCTTACACAATGAACATGGGTGCCATACCTCATTAATCTGGTTGTTGAGCTACCCTATATGATTTCATTAATGTTAGGCTGTATTAGAAACTTCTTGTTGATGATCGAAAGTAACAACCAACTGACTCTTGAAAAGAATGGGGAGTGTCACCGATGGCGATGGAATGATTGTCATAAGACAAAAAAATGTTGTCGCACGATAGGAAGGAAGTGGTAACATTTGTCAAGATGGAATGGTTATCACATGACAGGAAGAAAGTGGTGACGCACATCAAGATGGAATGGTTGTCACATGACATGAAGAAAGTGGTGACACGTGATAGGAAGTAGTTGATGCATGATAGGAAGAGGGGCATTGACGCACGACAAGATGAAAGTGGTGATGCAAACCAAGATGGAATGGTTTTTGTATGATAGGAAGAAAGTGGTGATGCACTTCAAGAAGGAATGGTTGTTGCATGAATAGAAGAAAGTGGTGACATGCGACAGGATACGATGGTTGACGCATGGTTGATGCATGTCAGCAAGTGTGGTTGATGTGCGACACCAAGTGATTGACGCATGATAGGAAGAGGGGCATTGATGCATGACAACAAGGTGAAAATCCATACATTTTTCTATCTTGACCATTAAAAAAAACTCAACTCCAAACCTTCGCCACGACGAGCTTTTAACTATCAATGCCCAAACTTGTAGGTTAATCCATTTTGCAAGGGGGTGCAAATATAGATAACAAGAACCTAAGAATTTTTCTGAAGTAAGAAAATACAAGCATTGGATTGGAGAAATGGAAGAAGAGATAAACCAGATTGAGAAGAATAAAACATTGGAGATTGTATAAAAACCAAAAGATAAAATAGTGATTAACACCAAGTGGGTTTTCAGGAATAAGATGAATTTAAAGTTGGGAAAGTTGTAAGAAACAAATCAAGGTTAGTCTGTAAAGGATATCCACAAATTGAAGGAATTGACTTCGAAGAGACCTTTTCCCATGTTGCTCATTTAAAATCCATCATACTATCTTTGGCCTTTTCTTGTTTCAAAAGCTTTAAAATATATCAGATGGATGTCAAATAAGAATTCCTAAATGAAAATTTAGAAGAATAAGTATTTTTTAAAACGTATATAAGGATTTATTTTATCAGAAGATAAGAACTATGTATATAAACTGAATAAATCTCTTTATATACTAAAACAAGCCCCCAGAGCATGGTATTCAATACTAGAAAGGTATGTACAATAGAAATGTTTTAAGAAGGGTGTTGTTGATAGTAATCTTTACATCAACATTGAAGGTGAGAATCAATTGATTGTTGTTGTGTATGTTGATGATATTATTTTTGGAGGTAGTAGTGCTAAAATGTGTCAAGAGTTTGTTGATGACATGTAGAAGGAATTTGAAATGTCCATGCCTGGTGAATTATATTTCTTTCTTGGTTTAAAAATTTCTCAATAAGTAAGACAAAGGGATATTTATTTCACAAGATAAATATGTTGAATAAGTTTAAAATGGAATATTGCAAACCATTCATTATTCCCATGGTTACAAGTTACAAGTTGAACAAGGATGATGAGTCTCTTCAAGAACATCAAACTCTTTATAGATCTATGATTGGTAGTTTATTACATGTGACAACCTCAAGACTTGATGCAATGTATGCAATAGGCTTGTTGAAACATTATCAGGCTACTCCAAAAGAAAATCATATTCAGTTTGTCAAGAGAATATTTGGATATCTTAAAGGTACAATAGATTATGGACTATGGTATTCTAGAGATGAATATTTTACTCTAAAATCATACAAAGATGTAGATTAGGCATGATCTGTTAATGATAGAAATAGTAAAAGTGGAGGAACATTCCTTTTGGGACATAATCTAGTATCATGGTTTAGAAAGAAGAAAGCATTTATCTCCTTATCTATAGTTGAAGAAAAGTACATTACAGTCATGTCATGTTGTAAAAAAGTTATATGGATGAAGACAACAATAAAGGAATTCAAGGTAGCACATGACTTTCCAATTTCAATACTTTTTGATAACATTAGTGCAATAAAAAAATCCAATAATACAGTGATGCATTCTAGAACTAAGCATTTTCCCATCAAGTTTCACTTTTTGAGAGAGAAAGTTGTATAACTACAATTTAAGTTGGAATATATTGCCATAAAAGAAAACATTTCTGATATATTTACTAAGCCTCTTTCAAAAAAATAATTTTTTGGAAGCACAATGGACTGAGAGGGGGTGAATCGGTCATTAAAAAACCCTTATACAATTTCAAATTATCTTTCATACACCATTTACATTCAACCATGAATTAATGTGATCATAACAATAAGCAAAAACCATACACCATATCATAAACAAGGAGTACACTAGAACACAAGATGTAAGTGGGAAACCCTCAAGGGGAAGAAAACCCATTGAAAACTTTACTGGTATCACACACAACAAAGACTCAAGTGAATATTACACATCACAAGATATTTATTTAGTGAGGCACCAACCCTACAAGGATCACCAATCCCTAAAATCTTGTCGATATTACTCACACCAAGATAATCAAGTGAATATTACACATATCAATATATTTTAAATAAGAAAACCATTGTATAAATGTTTTCAGCACACTCAAATTATAGTAATCAAAGATTCAACTCATACACCTTCAAACCTTCTTTGAACCCTCCTTTTTACTCACTAAATCTTACACAACATGACCTGATTTGATCTCAACCTCTTACACACAAGATCTATAACATTCCTCTACCTTCCAAAAATTTATTCAGATCTGACATGATTCCTTCATACTTGTTTCACAATCTCCCTTGGGTCGCACTTTTTCCCTCTTACTCGGCAAGTTTAAATTTGAACTCAAACATTCACTTTATACCATTCTCTTCTCATAAAAATAATAGATGTCATTCCTTTATCATAATTTCTACCAACACAACTTAACAACATCCCAATACATTCATAAAACTATTCACAATGTACCCATGTAGTTTGGCCATGCTCATATACACTAAAAAACCTCAAAACCCCAACACCTACATCTTCAAATAGCATAAAAATCATCACCATGATTAGTGAATTTCCTAAATATATCACACATGTTAAATATGACATAAAAACATAATCCATGGCCACATGTTAACTTGTACCATTCAAATTATTCATAACACTACTAGAAGGTTCGTATCTTTCACCAAACCGATGTTTCTAGGAACTTGTATTCACCTTTGGACTTAAAGAACAAAACAAAACAACTCAACTATGGCATGCAACCACTAATTGGAATCACTCTTATCGATATATCACATTCATGCATGTTATAGGTCATGAAAAATTCATATGTGTAAACCACACTACATTTCTCTTCACCTAATTGAACTGCCCATAAATACATTTCAGGAACTCAACTGGTTTGAACCCTTTTTATCACTTTAAATACCTCAAAAATCCTTCACTAGGAACGAAATTTATTGCTCTTCACTCTTTAACTGATATAAAACAATAATTAATCCATATCATGCTTCTTCTACCTCCATCTTCTAGCCATAGCAATCATGTCCTGAGAAACAAATGTCCTTCTTATTCAAAAACTAAGTTGTATGGCCTATCAAATCACCTCATCATAAGACAAAAATTATACCATTCAAAATACTTCTGAATCCTCTTTCCATAACACCTTACATTTCCTTACAAATCCAAGTGGAAGGCCTTCAACCAGGTTCATCTTTGAAACTACTCCAAAACTACCCCAAAACTACCTTAGGACCAATATTCATAAATAGGGAACACTTTTCCATCTAGAAGATGAACCATGATCTAAAACCATCATGGACATATAGTAGAACTCCCATGCTAAAATAAATGTCAATTTATTTCACAACTCCTTTGGACAACTTTTTCCCAAATTTAACTTCTTCAGAAACTTTCCTATTTGAGTGGGGTCCACTCATCACCACATGCTTTATCTTACTTTTTAGGAAACCTGTAGGAGTCCAATACAACATACAATCATCATAAAAGCAAAAAAAATCAATTCTAGGAACCTACCATGAATATCTTCTCAATCACTCTCAACATAGGGTTTCAAACTCATAATAAGCTACTTTCCTTCTTAATTTTCATTCATTAAGAATAGCTCCTCGTTTATCATCATTATAACTCTAAAAACTTCTTAATACCAATATTCATCATACCTAAAATTATAAAGGGGCCATGTAAAGGTAAGAAGTGTGTACAAGTATTTCTACAATTTAGCTAAATTTAAAGCAAGAAACTACCACCTAGAAATAACTTCCTAACCTAGCTAGAAATGAGAAATGTGCACCATCATGATGAAGAAATAAGAAAGTCCTACCCTCAACATTATAACTTTGAAATGATCAAAACATAATGTAAATTAATGAACTCTATTCTCCTTAATTGCCTAATTTAACATTAAAATGAACCTAAGTAGTTCAATGGCAATCAAATTATATTTGTTTGCTTTGATCCTTCAATGGATGCTTGGGTGTGAGGCTTAGCTCTTCAAGAATGGAGGATGGAGGGCTCAAGAATGACAAAAGGCTATTAGTATGAAACTATGTGCTTTCTTTTGTCTCTTGAGAGATTTAGGTGTAGGTGTAGAAGTAGAGGGAGGGTTGTTTATATAGCCCAAAGGATAAAGGATTCAACACATCCTCATGAATGTGGGACTAATGGAGATGTAGAGTTAGTTATGGATAAGGGGGGTTTAGATGGGGTTGAGTTAACTTTAGGAGGGTTTAGTTTGTCCTTTAGTGGCTCATGTGGATAAAGGGGGTGTATTAATTAATCAAGATGATTAATTAATACATGTGCAAGCTTTTATAAGCTTTTAGATGGATTTTAGTGTGATTTGGACCATTAGGAGGGAATTAAACCAATTAAATAGTGATTTATTGATTTAATGAGAAGGGAGGCTAATTAATTAATAATAATTAATTAGACTAGATAGAAGGTGTTGATTAATGAAGGGTCATTAATTAGGGTATGTGTTGGATAGGTGACTTAATTAATTAGCGTAATGTAATCAATTAACGATAATGGAAGAGAAGATGAGCGCTATTGACAATATGTCATCAATTTGTGGGAAAGGAGATAATTAGCACAATTTAAGTATTTAAATTGCTCAGGTGTAATTATAGGTGTCTACATTTTCCCCTCTTTGGGGTGGCGTAAGTGATGCCACTTCAAAGATAGTAGATGAAGAAAATTTTGAAGGGATAGAAGAAAAATTAGTAGGAGAGAGAGATGCCCCCTCGAGTGTTGATGGGGTGATGAAAGAAGTCGATCGACGATCAAAAAAGGTGTGAGAGAGGTAGAAGAATGGGGAAGGGGTAGGATGCCCCGATGAGAGGGAAGATTAGGGGTGAAAGGAAAGTGATGTAGAAGAAATATGGAGGAGAGGAGAGAAGAGCTTAGCCTCTAGCCACTGTTGATTGGAACAATTTGGATATCATCATATTGCCATAGGAACTACATCATCGGTCCTTATGAAAAATATAAGCATACGAAAAAGGTAGAATGACATGAAAAATCCATACTATGAACAATTGTCCATTTCTGAAAATACCAACTCCATGCAACATACAATCAATGTAATGCAATACGAGAAGGAAACAAGCTCATTTAAGAGGGAAAACAAGTACAAACACACATATCCAACCCAACAATGGTCAAGACAGTTGTACAAATGTTTTGTTATCAGTGCTGAAGAGACCCACAAGTTTGTGATTGATGACAAGGGTTAAGAATGATGCCCCGAGCAAGGATACATGCAAGGGGAAATGACAATGGACATGGGGTCCATGAAAAGCATTTGTGTGCAATGAAACAACACCAGGCAACAAACGTGCCCCAGAGTACAGATGAAGTAAGCAACTAGCTTTGTGAATGGTTGTGAATCTGGTGATCCATGAGTCATATTAATCAGGAAAGATGTGAGACAAAAAAACAAGATATGGAGAAGATACCATGTGCAAGACACAAGTTTCAGCCGTAATAAGCAAGTTACCATTTTTGTAGGGTTTTGTACTTTTTAGGATTTTTTTGAAAATTTTTTCCCTGTTTTTGGATTTTTGACATATATATTGTTTTTATTGTTTTTGTCTTTCCAAATTGTGGTGAATAGTAGAAGAAAATAGAAGAAGAAAGCGAAGGGCCTAGGGGCAACAGAAAGTGCCCTAGGTGGAAGAAAGAAGAAACAAATGACAAATAATGTCCTTGTTTAGTGGAAAAATTAAGAAAAAATAATTATTTGAAAAATAATTATTTACGAGAGTGTGGAGAAGAATAAAAATCACTAGGGAGCAATAAAATTGTCTGAGGGAGAAGAAAGGGGTATCGGACAACAAAAAATGCCCCAATACGGTGAAAAATAAGAGAAAAATAATTATTTAATAAAAATAATTATTCCACAGTGAACAGAGGAGAAAACGGCGATCGAAACGGGCCTCCCGACCCTCATGACGGTGAAAAACGGGTTAATATACCCCACCAGGGGGGGATAAAAAAATCGTGACCAATTCATTTTAACCGAGTTGTTTAGAAAAATTACCGAGAGGCTCTGATACTGAGGAGAACCATGGTGATTGCACGAGACTGATTGAGGCGTGCAGATGCAGTCTGGTGGTAATAGCGGCATGTAGACAATGGCCCCTTTATGATTATCAAACCTTAGCTTAGTGATTTTGGTAATTAATGCATGAAATTAGGCCTTTAGCCCTAGGAAATCACGTTGGCATGCTTGTGCGCGCAGGTGCAGATGGGGGGCACAAGTGCCTTTTTTGGGTCGCATGGGGGGCGCATGGTGTCCTTTTAAGGGCAAATGTGCCAAAACACATATGCGCACACGCGTAGGCACAAAAAACACACACTCACGTGCACGCGCACACACAAACACATGTGCATGCACACACACACATGGGAAATGGGGTGCACACATGAAAAGCATGGCACAGGCACAAAAAGGTGGGCACACACACACACAGGAGCACACGCGTGCAAGTGCAAGCACCAAATGCATGGTGCACATGCCAAAAAGGGCACGTATAGGTGCATTGAAAGGGGGTGTAAGCACCAAAAGACACACGCGTGCAAGAGCAGGTGCCAAAAATGTGGCACACACATCCAAAAGGGCACGCAAGGTACCCTAGACATGTGAAGAAAAGATGGGAAAGTGTAAAAAACATGACACTTAGAAGAATTTTTAGGATTTTCAGGTTAACCCTAAAAGGGGAGATAGATTTTTAGAAGAAAATGTTAGGAACTGACTAGCACCATTTTATTTTGCAGAGATGATTACCAGTGTTACAGACATGGGACTGAAATCCCCAGATAGCCAAGCTAGAGGGTAGTATGCGCTGGCACGACTGGCGAGCCATGGCAATACTTCTCGAGGTGGTAGGGCTAGGCCCTGTGTCTCAGATGCCTTCCATCGTACTATACCATGGTCTACTGACAGCGCTAACTGAGCGATGGCATAGTGAGAGTCAGTGCTTTAGACTATCCGATAGGAGAGATGACTGTCACCATTGAGGATGTATGGCAGATTCTTCATGTGCCGATGATGGGCACCTTGATCGAGTACAGTTCTGATGTAGGGCTGATTAGAGCAGCTTGCAGTGCCCTTTTTGGTGTTGATGATATACCGCATGATGGGATGACCATAGCTTTACATGAGTGCATCTCTGACCCCACACTGCATCGGGGGCCTCTCTACATCATGTCTCTTATCAGTGGGTTCTTACTCACTGATAAGACATGGACCTCATTCCTGAGAGGACTATTGCCTTTGGTTCATGGCATTTATAGCGGTGAGAGATATTGCTGGGGGCAGTGCATATTGGCCCACCTATACTGGGATTTACACTTGATCACATACCATGGTCAGAAGACCATGGGTCTAGCCTCCTTATTACAGATATGGTCATGGGATCATATTGCGATCAGATGCCCCGTGGGCCCTTTTCATGTCTGAGATCCTGAGGAGCCATCGTATATGGCATGGGTAGCAGTTGGTGGGGATGTACATGGCCATCTTGGTAGCCTATTCAGATATAGGTGAGAGTTTGATGAGCTGGTAGAGATAGATGTCATCTGGTGGCCATACAAGCATTTCCAGTGGCCAGAGGATGCCATAGAGCTCAGTGTGTTCCTGGTGGAGCACTTTATTATAGGTAGCCGCAGTTATATTATGGAGCTGTATTGAGTAGACAGGTGTTAGTGGTAGCTTGGCAGGGTACAGGGGGTCCCCCAGCCAGATATCTGGCATGCACGCAGGGATTTAGAGAGGCAGACCATGGGGCCTCGCATACTGGTGGCCCAAGCTAGGGTGAGTTTCATGTAGGTGGTCCCACAAGTATGGGACCCAATACGACAGGTGAGAGATCCAGGGACCATAGCTGACTATGTAGCTTGGTGTGCTATAGTGTTACCCCCGATGTCTCACCATTCCAGAGGAGGCTTGGGCAGCAGGCATTCACCCACCTATAGAGATATGGCATGGTGTAGAGCACAGGGCAGAGCAGTGGCATAGGGGCTAGACCCAGAGGATCCTTTCGATGGTATTCCACATGATGGGTAGGGTGCCTCATAAGCACAGGGACCAAGGCCACAGGGCCCAGTATAGGAAATAGTACAGCCATCCAGAGGCAGGGTCTTAGAGTAGGGACAGTCATCTAGAGCACCTCAGGGACCAGTCCCTGTGGCACACATAGCCTCCCAGCCAGTGGCACAGATAGCCATAGTACATCTGCAGTTACAACAGGTCATAGCTGAGAGAGACGCGGCCAGAGTAGAGAGATATGAGGCTCGAGGCTGGGTCGTGACTACCACAACAGAGCGTGATGAGGCCTGAGCTCACATTGTTACCTTACTTTCAGAGTGGGATCAGGCTCAGGCCTAGGCTGGCCCAGGAGATGATAGAGTGGCATGGCGGAGCCAGATTCAGGAGATAGCGGCACACGGGGCTCAGATATTGAGCCTTCTTCATCAGTCCCAGTCACAGGTGTGGATGGTTGTCACACAGAGAGATCATGTATATGCACGATCACAGGCACTCCTTGCACAAAGGGACCAGGCCCGCACTGAGCTACAGACTGTTACTACAGAGAGAGACCGAGAGGCTGCTTCCTCTAGATAGGCTGAGGTAGACTTGGGCCGAGTGATAGGTGAGTGAGATACTGCCCTTCAGGTAGTGCTCACCTCTGGAGATGCCGACCTGATACGTGACACCACTAGGCTTGGTGGTGAGGCCTTATTTTATAGGACTACCTATTACAGGGTAGTTCCTCCAGAGTAGTGAGTAGCACTACCACAGTCAGTCAGGGTCGAGTGCATCAGGCTCTCGATCATGGAGATCAGGCCATTCTACCAGATCAGTGAGACAACCCATACCAAAGCAGCTGGTTGGACCAGGGCCATCTCAGCCTCCAGTGTTCCATCGACCAGATGACAGATCTGGGAGCCCCGGTGAGGGCAAGAGCTGCGGTTGAGATCCACATTTTTTGTTGTACAGATTCTTTATATGTATGCCTCTTATGAAGGCTGATTTTTGATGTACAACCTTGTATACTTGTATTTTGATGATGCCTCATGATGAAGGCTTGATTCTTTCTGATACATGCCCCTTTTTGATGGCATTGTGTATCGATGATGTATTATATTGAGTACCGATCTGGACATTGTATGTATGTGTATAGACATTTTTGATGTAGCATCTTTGTACGCCTCAGCTGAAGGCATTTTTGATATAGAGCACTGATGTGTATCCATTTTTGTTGATATAGATGTATATGACACACATGTATATATATGAGGATTACTTTTTGGGCTCAGATACACATGTTTATGAGATGATGTACTTTATTGTTTTTGTGTCCTGATGCATGTGACACGAGTGGGCATAATTCTATGATGTGAAATACCCTTTTCAGAAATTACTCTATGTTGATTCTCATTGCATGTTGTTTTTTGATTCAGCACTTATGGATGCGTTATGATGTGATCTGATTTTGTACTTTGTATGTATCTGATTTTGATACATAGAGTTATTTCTAACTGAGTGGGATAATTTTATGATGTAAAATACCCTTTTCAGAAATTACTCTATGTTGATTCTCATTGCATGTTGCATGTTTTGATTCAGCACTTATGGATGCATTATGATGTTATCTGATTTTGTACTTTGTATGTATCTGATTTCGATGTTTGATGTATACATGTGCTGTGGATGTTAGATGATAGATCCTTAGATGATATCAAATGCATTTCTCATGTGTTTTTGTAGATGTATATGGATGGGATGATATGATGATATTGGTGTGGGGGGGGATAGATTTTTTATCATGCGCAACCCCTCTTGCCCCCATTGATGATACAATATGTGATGATTAGCTTAGCATACATGCATGATGTAAAACTTAGCATTTTGTTTATATATGATGTATAGATGATGTTAGATGTGATGATAATGATGGTAATGTGATGTTAATGATAACAAAACAATGCACATGCAATAAACACAACCAAATGCTAACAAAGAACACCAGGAAATAATACAATACACCATGATTCACCATGCTTTATTAACCTGTAACAAACACAATCAAATGCTAAGAAAGAACATAATGAATTAACACATTACATCATGATTTCCTAAGATTCACTAGCATGCAAAAACATACCGCAATATGCACAAGCAAGAATAAATCTAATCTAAGCAAGAAAAGATGAATCCTAACAAAGTATGCCTAAGCAAAAAACAACCCAAAAAATAGAAAAATAAAAATAACTATACAAACAACAAGAAAATCAAGAAACAAGACAATGCAAGTAAATGTTTAGTCATGCATTTTTTTTGTAAGATTTAGGTTTTTATGTGAAACAATTTTCTATTGTTTAGGTTTTTGTGAAACAATTTTCTATTGCTTTTGGTTTTTCTTTTGAAACAATTTTCTATTGTTTTTTGGTGTTTTCTAATGGTTTTCCAGAGCTATGTGTAGGTAACCAAGAAAGTGTGGATGCCCCCAGCGTTAGATGGGGAATATACAAGGGAAAAAGCCACATGCTTATGAACAAGAAGGTGAAGTCATTGAATTGCCCCCAGTGTAAGATGGGAAATAGCAAAAGACCATACCCCTCACAGATGAATAAAAGAAGGCAAAGCTGGATCAAGGCTTGACAGGATGGGGCTCACAAGGAATCTCGAAGGCAGAACCAGGTCTAGGCCAAAGAAAACTACCCTCCAGATGCAGGATGCTTGTAAACAACGAATCCTCCCGAGGCACCGGAAACTGGTTTTCACCCAAGGACCTATCCAAAGTGCCACAATTGCGTGGTTTTCACTAGTGGATGACCTGTTTTCTCTTTTTCTTTTTCTGATTTTTTGATTTTTTTTGTATTTTTGATTTTTTTTACTTCTTTTTTTGGCACCATATTCAAGCATAGAACCGCTTAAGATGCATGGCGTTCATGGGCTCTCGGAGCTCATCACCATTGGGGTGAGCTAGTTTGTATGCCCATATGCCATACTTGGCGACTATAACATAGGGTCCCAACCAATGTGGTTTGAACTTCCCTTTCTTTTCTCACTCTGCTCTGGTGTTGAACTGGTTCTCCTTCATGACTAAATCACCAACCTCAAACTGACGAGGGATGATTCTCTTGTTGTAGTTTCTAGAGACTCTGTGTTGATACACTTTCAGGTGATTAAGAGCATGAATGCATCTCTCATCTAGGAGCTCTAACTCAGCCAGTCTTGCCACTCAATAATCCTCATCCTTATCCAGATAGTCCTGAAGAGAAATTCTCAGGGACGGAAGTTTGATCTCTAAAGGGATGATAGATTCTATCCTGAACACTAGGGAATATGGTGTCGCACCCATAGGAGTGTGAATGGATGTTCGGTAAGCCCAAAGGGCTGGATGGATTTGTAGGTGCCAGTTTCGACCTATTTTGCTGACCATCTTCTCCATTATCCTTACCAAAGTCTTGTTTGTTACCTCAGCCTGTCCATTACCCTAAGGGTAATATGGTGTGGACCATTTTAACCTGATTTGGAACCGTTGGCAAAGACCTTTCACATTTTTGTTCTTAAATGACTTCCCATTATCTGTAACAATGGCTGCAGGAATACCATATCGACAAATAATGTGATTCATGATAAATTTAGAAATTCAGGCTCCTGTGACATAGGTTAAAGGGACAACCTCCACCCATTTTGTAAATTACTCTGTAGCTGTGATGATATGTGTATGACCATCAGATGAGGTAGGAGTAAGTTTTCCTATTAAATCAAGTCCCCACTTGGAGAATGGCCATGGGGTAGTGATAGGTTGCAATGGTTGTGACGGAGCATGAATGAAATTTCCATACTTTTGGCAAAGTACACATTTTCTGACATAATTGCAACAATCAGTTTCCATGGTAGGCCAATAGTAACCTACTCTCAACAATTTCTTAGCCAAGACCATTCCGTTTGTATGTGCTCCGCACACCCCTTCGTGCACTTCTTTGATTGCCTGGATTGACTCCGTCACATCCAGACAACGTAATAGATTCCCATCATAGCCACGATGATAAAGTGTACCTCCTAAAAGGGTGTAACAGGATATTTGGTGAATCAGGCTTTGCTTTTTCAGAATGGGAGATATCAGGAGGGAATGTGTTGTCCTTAAGATAGGTAAAGATGGGTTCATACCATGGGGAATTGGGACCAACAACCTCACAAGCCAGGTAAGATTCTTACATGTCATACGCGGGCTGGCATAGATTTTCTACAAAGAATGGCATGTCATTATTCCCTGGTGGAATATGAAGCATAGAACCCACCATTGCCATGGCATCTGCCGATCTGTTCTGCACTCTTGGGATTTGTTCAAAGGTAATGCACACAAAGTACTCCTTTAGAGTTTCTACTAACTTTTTGTAAGGTATGAGCTTGTCATCCTTAACCTTGTATTCATCATTAACCTGTTTGATAATTAACTGCGAGTCAACTAAAACCTTGACATGATGAACATTCCACTTGATGGCTAGCTTCATTCCTGCAATAAGTGCCTCATATTCTGCAATGTTGTTTGTGCAAGGGAAGCCCAGGTGAAAAGCCTGCGGTATAGGATCACCAGAAGGAGTAATAAGGACCACTCCTACACCTGAACCATGAAACGTAAAGGATCCATCAAAATGTATCTACCATATGACAGATTCTTCAATGTAGAGTAAGGAGGCATCTGGCAGATCTAGATTCAAAGGTTCTATGCTTTGCAAAGGTGCTTCCGCTAGCTGGTCCACAAGTACTTGTCCTTTAACCAATTTTTGATGGAAAAATTCTATGTCAAACTCACTGAGTAGAATGATCCAATTAGCCATTCTACCTGTGAGGGTGGGTTTGGACAATAAATACTTGAGTGGGTCAACCTTGGATATTAGCTTGGTCTTAGTATTCAATAGGTAATGGCAAAGTTTTTGAAAAGTAAAAACAACGGCCAAGCAAGCCTTTTCAATTTGAGGATAATTGAGCTCATAGGTGATGAGGGTGTGACTCAGATAGTACACCACTTTCTCCTTATGACCAAGGTCGTATTGGGTGAGCAGCGCACCAATAGAAAATTATGTAGCAGAAATATAGAGCAAGAGTGGTTCTCTAGGAGTGGGAGGCATGAGGACAGGTGGATTAGCCAAGTACTGTTTAAGAAAAGCAAAGGCTTGCTGTTGCTCAGGTCCCCAGATGAAAGTGACATCCTTTTTAAGCAAGTGGGTGAATGAGTGACATTTATCTGCAAGCTGGGAGATGAAGTGGTGAATGGCTTGAATTTTCCCCTGTAAGCTGTGTAGTTGCTTGATATTCTCAGGTGGAGGCATTTCAGTAATAGCAGACACTTTAGCAGGGTCTACCTCAATACCTCATCTTGACACAATGAAGCCCAATAGTTTCCCTGATAGCACACCGAAGACACACTTCTTTGGATTCAGCCTGACTTTGTACTCACGCAAGTGTTCAAAGATACACCTCAAAATGATAGGGTGATCCTCTCTTGTTTTAGACTTTCCCAGGATGTCATCCACATAGTCCTCCATGATATCATGAATCATATCATGAAAAATTACTGTCATTTCCCACTGATAGGTAGCTCCTACATTTTTAAGGCCAAATGGCATTACCTGATAGTAGAAGGTGCCCCAAGGAGTCATAAAAGTTGTTTTGTGTTGGTCTTCTTCAGCTATCTTGATTTGATTATATCCCGAAAAGCCATCCATGAGTGATAGCATCTCATACCCTATTGTTGAGTCCATAATCATGTCAATGTTGGGCAGTGGAAAATCATCTTTAGGGAAAGCTTTATTGATGTCCCTAAAATCCATGCAGATTCAGATACCGATAGGTTTTTTCTGGACAGGAACAATGTTTGATATCCATTCAGAATAATCAATTGGCCTGATGAATCCCGCTGCAAGCAATCTTTCCAACTCTTCTTTAACCAACAGGGCCACTCTTGGGTGCATCTTTCAGAGCTTCTATTTGATAGGCTTAGCGTCTGTGTGCATGACTAGGTTGTGCATGACCAAAGTTGGATCTAAGCTGGGCATGTCTTTGTAAGACCATGCGAACACATCAATAAACTCTCACAGTAGCATAGTGAATGTCTTTTGTTCTCTAGCCGAGAGTGATGCTCCCAATTTTACTATCTTGGGATCCTCTTCTGTACCAATATTGACATCAATGGTTTCTTCGACTAGTAATTTTGATAAGTCCTCCATACGTGTAGGATCAGGAGGTAGGTTGAGATCTTCATCCAAGGATGTCTCCATGATATTTTCATCCTTGGCGTGGTCACTTTGTTTGTCCTTTGATTTTCTTATTTGTTTGTTAGCCAGTGCCTCAAAGAGGTTTTCACTGTGTGACTTGGACTTTGATTTTTTTCGAGGCTTTTCTTTAGAACTTTTTCCCTCATCTTTCTTTAAGTTTTTGCTGACCACGAAGTTCAGCCTCCTCACCAAAGTAGGCAGAGGTATCTAAGTCGATAAAGAAAACTTTCTTGTGATCTCCAATGGGAATTGTATCCCTTATGCCCATGAACTCTGTAATAGATTTATCATTCTCAAATAAATCTAGCAGCATGTGACATTGTTGGTCCCATTCAACAAGGGAAGGGTATACAAGGTCAAGGGTTGGTTCTGTGGGGGTTATGGTTAGGACAACGTTGTTCATGAAAAGGTTTGTGGAGGCCAGATCCTCATATTGGCTACAATGGGAATCCGTATCGCTATCTAGATAGTCAGATCTATCCTCACACTTAGAACAAGTAGCGTCTTGATCATTGGGGTGTGATCCATAAGGGCGAATCCCAATGCCGTATCTTTCTATTTTGAAATGTGGAAGAGGGACTGGTTCTCTTTGTCCTTGTTCATTTCTCCCACATCCTAGGCCTTTGTAGCCCATGGAGTACATCATTTTACTAGATTTTTCATATTCTGGAGTTTGATAACAGGATGGCTGAGTATCCTCAGGAACCCAAGTTGTAGGTGGATCAAGCAATTTTTCCTCAGCTAACAAGCCTCTAGGTAGGAATGACCTAATAGTGTGTTCCTCTCTAGGTCTTCTGAAGTGGTAGTTGGGTCAACCTCTAGTCTTGGGTGACAATGAGAGGTCTAAAACTAAGAGCACTTGTTGTACATTATACTCCCCACAGCCATATTCAAGGATTTTCATCTCCCATGAATCAAATGGAGATGTTGAAGTAGACGCACCATGAGCGCAAGAACTAAGAGAATCTGAATCCACCCGGGATTCCATGGCCTCAGACTGGAGAGGGAAAACTATATCTGTGGAGGGACATGCATATGTACCCTTTCGTGCAAAGCTATTGAGAGCTCTACAATGAGCAAAGGGCTCTGAATATCCTTGTATTGTAACCGTATGTCCCTCATGCTTCAACTTAATGCATTGATGAAATGTTGATGGCACGGCTGCATGGCATGAATCCATGGTCGGCCTAGAAGCATGTTATATGGAAGTTCCAAGTCTAGGACATGAAACTTTTTCTGATGGAAAGTGGGACCCACCTCCATGGGCAGTGTGATGGTGCCTGTTGATTCCCTTTCCGCGTTGTCGTATGCGGTGATAGTGATAATATGGGACTCAAGATCTTCCTCCATATGTCCTAACTGTTTAACCAACTTGAGTGTGTAAATGTTCAACCCAGATCCGTTATCCACAAGCACCCATTTGATCTTCCTACGGGTGACAACTACCTCAATGTATAAGGGAAGATTATGTGTTGGATTCTCAGTAGGGATCTCCCTATGGTTGAAAGCAAGATGCTCACTTGGTACAATATTTGCCACCGTGGCTTGAAGGTGTGTAGGATTGACTTCTAAAGGCACTCCCGACCCCTGAAGAGTTTGGTACAGAATGTCTTTATGCACATTGGATATCTTGAGAAGATCTAAGATCAAAATCTTAGCAGACGTCTTTTCAAGTTGTTCTAAAAGGTTATATTTACCGGTTTACGGGGTCGACGGAGAAGGTTTCGGAATCACGAGGCGGGCACGCCTTGTTATAGCAGTCCTTTCCCTTGATCCAGATGGTATTGACACGGTCAGCAGGAGAGTGAATACATCCAATAAGTGAATCATAATGATTGTTGTCTCTTTTGGTGTACAAGTAATTCATGGCTTTATAAGTTTGGGATGACTCTCCCCGATCCGGCTTTGACTTTTCTGACTTATCATGCTTGGGGAATGGTTCCTTATATATCCCCATTTTCTCGTTAGGTGTTTGTGTTTTTCCTGGGTTATCCACCTCTATCTCCCCATTGTCAATGAGGTCCTGAATATAATGATGAAGCCACAAACATTTGTCTGTCTTATGTCCTTTGACGCGATGCATTTCACAATATTCATGCTCTTTGTACCACGAAGGTTTTGGAGCATTGTCGTCAAATGGTTGCGTTGTAGGATAGGTCATCATGTGGGCCACATCCAATTGTTTTAGAATAACTGACAAAGGTTCATTGAGAGAGGTGAACGTTCTTCGCTTTGGTGGTGGTTGAATTGGGCCCTTGGTCAGTTTAAAAGGTTGACCAGTTTGGACCGTTTGAACACATTTGGAATCAGTGATTCCGTCTCCCACCACATTTTTGTTTTTGTTAAAGATCTTCAGATTTTCCATGGGTTTGACATTTTGGTTGTCTCTAGATTGGGTTTTGAGGGTGCCTTTGGCAATGAGAGATTTTTCTATCTGAATCCCTTTCTCGATAACCTCCTCAAAAGTGTGAACACAATGCATTTGGAGGTGGAAAGCTATATCCAGGTTGAGATTGGGAATGAAAATACTAACCAGCTATTTTTCAGGGAAAGCGCAAGGGAAGTGACTAGCTATCCCTCTCCACCATTGGAGGAAGCTGGAAAAAGTCTCATTAGGGCGTTGCTTGGTGCCACATAAGTCTGCCATGGTGACATCACTCTCTATGTTATACGAGAAGTGACACACGAACCTTTCTGCCAATTCTGGCCAGGTGAAAATTGATCCTCGTGGTAAGCGTGTAAACCACTCCAAGGCTTGACCTCCGAGACTCTTGGGAAAAAGTATGATGAGGTAATTGTCACTATAAGACACCTCTTGACATGCCATGTAGAAATCTTTAACATGATCCCATGGATCTCCTTTCCCTTTATATTTTTCAAACTTTGGCATATCAAATTTCTTTGGAAAGGGTTGAAGGGTCATTGTCTTGTCAAAAGGATAGGGGCATAATTCTTCGTATTGATATTTCCTAATGCTCCCTATATTTCTCTCTTGTAAGCTCACGAGCATCACTTTCATAGACTGCACTTCTTGTGTGAGAAATTGTTCTCTAGTGGGAGAAGCGGGGATGTATACATGATGATACCCTGTGTCTTCTTCTCCTTGGTTTTCTCGATGGAGTTCATTGATCTTAACCTTAGGCCTCAACTTTTGAACATTCTTGTTTGCATCTTTCTGTACATGGGAGGTAAGCAAAGCTAGTTGTCGGCTTAGGTTACTGATTTGTTGTTGGATTGTGGCTTCTTCTTCTAAAGGTTCCTCCTCCTCGTATTGTGGAGGTTCTTCCCCCATCTCATGTTCTATCTTGTTTCTTCGTGGCACTTTGATAAAGGGTATTCTATGCCCCACCACTTTATCATTCCCTGCGTAAGAGGTAGAAGCTTGTCCGTGCGTTAAAATATCTTCCATATTGATAAGGGGATGTTCTTCCTCAGTAGCATTATTCGCAGGTAGTATTGTTTCATTTTCGATGGGCAATTTGGCCCCTAATTCTATGACCCGTGCCAACACTCTATCTTTGTTTTTGAGAAGAAACTCATCTAGTAAAGTGGGGTCAAAATCAAATTCTGCGTGTGGTGATTCTAATTCATTTCCACTATGATCGACCATCTCTTCGG
Source organism: Taxus chinensis (assembly GCA_019776745.2). Taxonomy (NCBI): domain Eukaryota; kingdom Viridiplantae; phylum Streptophyta; class Pinopsida; order Cupressales; family Taxaceae; genus Taxus; species Taxus chinensis. The sequence goes on along the minus strand of CM034154.1, from coordinate 26,992,081 downwards.
TTTCTTTTTCCATAGAAAACAGTGGTCCTAGATCATGTCCAATGAAGGGGTTTGACCCTTGTCTATTAGAGGTTTCCCAAGCTTGCGCTTGTTGTTCCTCGTATGTCTGTTTCTTTAATCCTAGACGTGTTTTAGGAGCCATGTTTTCATGATAGTTTCACTAGGGTAAGTTGTAAATGTGTTCAAAGCTTAGTGACCACCCCTAAGTGAGATGCAAGATGTATTTGTTAAGAGTATGAATAAGTCAACAATGTGAGAATACCAATGTGATAGAGTGAGAAATCACCAGTGACACAAGTGTTTGGTATCGAAACCTGTTTAAATGAAGTACCTCCTAGACTACATTTTCAAAAAGTAGTTTCGCGTCGCAAGATGATTAACAAGATGTTTTCACTTATGCCAAGTTCAAGGGAATGAACAAAACATAAGTAAATACAAGAAGTCAATGTGACCTCCCAATCAAGATATACGATGAGCGAGCTCAAACTCGATTAAGACCTATATCTCAAAAAGTGCCAATTACAATTCATGAATGACACAACAATATCACCAAGATATGTTAACCCACTTTAAGAGAAAGTAAGGTATTGATATCAAGGTGCTATTGATATAACACGCACAAATGGTAACTCCTAGCACTCTTCAAAATCGAGGTAATAATAGAATCAAACTAAAAATATCAAAGTATAGCTAGGAATAGTTAAAAATGTGTGCAGCGTAACCTTACAATATAGATATTTATGTCGAGTTTACAAGAAACAAGACGTAAATATCGAAATTGTAGTGATACGATACAAACAAGCTAACTCTTCTAAGGAAGTCCATGGTGATGAACCACGCCTAACTACAATGATGATCTTGACATGGGTATCAAGATCACAATGGCTACCAATGACGTGAATACGCCTCTGCACACTTTAGATGTTTAACTTACCCAGCCGCAAACATGGATGGGCATAAACGGACATAAAAGTGACAGAAATAGTCAATTGGTAACACAAAGGTAGTCACCCTTCTTCTGATCAACAAAGTGTCAAAAGAATGTGAAGGAAGCAAATAAAAAAAGGATGAAAAATGTTGGCTTCACTTCGGCAGAGTTTCGCCTCACCCTAAGGCAAGTAAAAACTAGGTGAAAGTAACGCGTCACATGTTTCACAATGAAAATATGGTTCACAACTCAACACTATTTTAGAATGGTCAAAGTGGGCTCCTGGCCAAAGTATATCTTCCTAGGTGGTTCTCTCATCCTAGGTGTTACAAAATTATCCACGAGTGGGATGATTTACCCAAATAGTCCCGACTATCTTGGGAGTATCTCGACTTTTCCCCCTTCAAGCACAGTGGGCAGTAAATGCATCCATCGTGTACTTAAAAGGGTCACGTAGGGACAACTTGTAACTCTATCTCACAAAGGAATTACTAGTCAGATAGGTAGTGCGGAGCACTTCCCATTTCATCCACAAGGTTCCCTCTTGCGTGGACTACTTTGGGGTTCCTGGAACCACCCCCATTGTTGTAGCTTAAGGCGTTATGCCAAAGGGGTTATGTTCCAGTTGAGCGGAGAGGGACATACCCTTTTTTGAAACCTGCAATACAGTGTTTTGAATATGTTGTTCATTTTATCTTTTTTAATTAGATGTGGTTTGCTTGAACACCATTTGGCAACCTGTATAACAACTGTATTAGTAGTTTTCTGACTTTTGTTTTGATTCCTCCGTTCTTTGACAAGCGATGGCATTTTGGTCCTGTATGATGATTTTTAGTAGTTTTCCATCAAAAGAGAAGGCATCATTTCTGATTCTCCAGATCATCCAAGGACGCAAGAGAAGAGCATACGTGATGTCTTCAAAAATCCAAAAAGATATCAAATGGAAAAACACTTTAATTCAACTATGCCAAATTAACCAATTCCAACTCAAATACTCCTAACAACCTCAAAGCATCAAAAGGACTTAAGAATCATTTCTGATTCCCAAGATCGCCCCAAGGGACGTGAGGGAAGAGCATACGTGATCTTATTCCTACAAGTAAGCAATGTAAAATATTACCTAATCAGATACAAACATGTAAAAATAGCCTGCAAAGACAAATATATGATTAGATAAACCTGCAAGAATGTTAGCACATCAACACCTTAATTTCAAAAAATACAAAAGGACACATGCACCCCTTTTTTAGTGCCTGTGCGCAGGTTAGGGCGTATGCGCCACTTAATGTTGTTTCAGCTCACAGTGCACCTGCGCCACCTGAGAGGTGTGTGCCCACGAAAACAATATACGTGCCACAAAAAATAGTGCATGTGCCACTCTGTGGATTTTTTTGACTCACTAAGCACCTGCACCACCAGAGAGGCGTGTGTGCCAAAAAACCAGTGTATGCACCACTCCCAAGAAAAATAGACAGAACAACAATGTTACCAGAAAAATGTGCTATGCCACTAAAATAGCATGTGCACTCTGGTTAGGGCATGTGTGCCAATCTGACACATTTCAGAATGTAGTGAAGGTACAGTACGAAATGACGTCTACGCCCGGGTTAGTGCACCTACACGCTGGTTAGGGTGTGTGCGCGCGCGCATGTGCGTAGGGGTTGAAAACAAGAGTAACAGGTTTTACCAGTGTGCCTACGCCACCAGAGAGAGTGTGCCAACCACAAAAACTGTGCTCCATAAAAACCATTCCTGTGCCCCTAAAAATGTGCCTGCCCCAGACCTGCAACCAAAATATGGTAGCAAACACAAGAAAACTCACAATATCTCAAATTTTGACAAGTTAGCTTAAGAATGGCAATAACCCATTAAAATTATGGCTATGAACATGAAGTTACACATATCAAATGAGCAAAAATTCCAAGAAAATGGACATTAATTACTACATGTGTATATCAAAAATTAGCCAAAACAATGAAACTTAAACTAAAATGCCATGGGACTAAGTGTCCCACCGGGCGTGCCAAATGTGTACAAGTATTTCTATAATTTAGCTAAATTTAAAGCAAGAAACTACCACCTAGAAATAACTTCCTAACCTAGCTAGAAATGAGAAATGTGCACCATCATGATGAAGAAATAAGCAAGTCCTACCCTCAACATTATAACTTTGAAATGATCAAAACATAATGTAAATTAATGAACTCTATTCTCCTTAATTGCCTAATTTAACATTAAAATGAACCTAAGTAGTCCAATGGCAATCAAATTATATTTGCTTGCTTTGATCCTTCAATGGATGCTTGGGTGTGAGGCTTAGCTCTTCAAGAATGGAGGATGGAGGGCTCAAGAATGACAAAAGGCTATTAGTATGAAACTATGTGCTTTCTTTTGTCTCTTGAGAGATTTAGGTGTAGGTGTAGAAGTAGAGGGAGGGTTGTTTATATAGCCCAAAGGATAAAGGATTCAACACATCCTCATGAATGTGGGACTAATGGAGATGTAGAGTTAGTTATGGATAAGGGGGGTTTAGATGGGGTTGAGTTAACTTTAGGAGGGTTTAGTTTGTCCTTTAGTGGCTCATGTGGATAAAGGGGGTGTATTAATTAATCAAGATGATTAATTAATACATGTGCAAGCTTTTATAAGCTTTTAGATGGATTTTAGTGTGATTTGGACCATTAGGAGGGAATTAAACCAATTAAATAGTGATTTATTGATTTAATGAGAAGGGAGGCTAATTAATTAATAATAATTAATTAGACTAGATAGAAGGTGTTGATTAACGAAGGGTCATTAATTAGGGTATGTGTTGGATAGGTGACTTAATTAATTAGCATAATGTAATCAATTAACGACAATGGAAGAGAAGATGAGCGCTATTGACAATATGTCGTCAATTTGTGGGAAAGGAGATAATTAGCACAATTTAAGTATTTAAATTGCTCAGGCGTAATTATATGTTAGATTAGATATTTCTTATTGTATTTTGGATGAGATACCTGAATCATTTTAATTACAATAGGGTTTACTTTATTATCCACATTAAATTGTTTTAAACAGTGGACTGATAGCCATCTAGGAAGTATCACACTTCCCAGATCTAGCACATTCTAGGCAATTCACTGCACATATTGTTTAACTCTTTTTGGTGGTATTACTTTTCATTATAGGTAGTTCCTCCTAGCCAAAAGGAAGATCTCATGATTAGTTGTGGATTCAAAAGTTATACATGTGTAACAACCAACCAACCAGCATTTAAATAGGCATTCCTCCTATGCCCGTAACTCTATCTATTTTGTCAATATTTCAAATAAATGTCTAAAAATCAGGTATTCCTCCTACTTCCACTGCTGCCACACCATTTTCTCTGGTCTATGGTATTAAGGCTATTCTACCTCTCGAAGTCCAGATTCCCTTATTCCGCATTTCTCTCCGTGACATGCTTAATGATGATGAATTTCGTCAAGACCGCTTAGTACAACTTGAGTTATTAGACAAACGTCATCTTAACACTCTTGATCACCTTCAAGTTTACCAAAAAACGTATCAAACGTTCCTACGACAAGCGTTTCTATGAATGAACCTTCCAAGTTGGTGACCTTGTCCTAAAAGAAAATCAACATCTAACCAAAGCAGAAAAAAGTAAATGGGGAAAATTTGATCCTAATTGGCTTGGACCATATATTGTGACTCATACTTATGGATCAAGTGCTTATCATTTATCTTCACTCGATGGTAAACCCAAATTTGAACCACTTAACGCCTTGCATCTTCAACCAATCTATTGTTAACTTTTAGTCCTACCTCACCTTTTTCTTTTTTCCATGCTCGTCCTTTGAGCACTATCCAATTCATACACCTCACCAACGATTAAACAAGAATCATGTGAGTACCAATCACATGTTATCTTCTCTTGAATGTGTGTACCACGGCATTGCACATAGATGGATTATCATGGATACTTTTCGTCTACCTTTAGATGAGATCCCATGGTCGTTTCACCTGTTTTCTAAACAAGAATCCTATTCTTCACCTTGTTCTTGTCCATGACTTCAAAGCCCTACATGGGGCCCAACTCCTTAAGTTAAACTTCTAACAAAAAGACGAATCCCTCAAAAGGACATCTCCCTCTTCACAATCGCTGCTATAAATAGACTGCTCCCTTGAAAGACAACTATGTAAAGTGTTTCAAAAAAAAAAGTGAGAGAATTTGAAGCTTCCCGCATCGATCAACTTCACGAAGACCTCAAAGGAGTTAAATTCATCATCCCATATAGACTTCCCGCATTGATCAGTCTATCTCCAATACAAGTCAAAACAGAGAAATTTTTAGTCATGGACTTGCCCAAAGAGCATGCCAGCTCATACCATATAAAAAATTAACCACCTTTCACCTTTCTCACCATTCCCACTCCCATTTTAGACTGCCTCAAGGGAACTCTTGGAAACCAAGACATTTGGTGATCATGTGTCTACTTTTCACCTTAGAACAATTAATCATACAATGTCTTTAGGGTCTTACGTTCATCACCTCCTCCAAGGTATGATCTACTCGGTATGATCCTAACCAATCAGGTGGCTTTATTTCCCCCTCTTATCTTTTGACCATCTTTGTTTACGTTTTGATTACCTTATACAGGATTTGGTCCTCGACACTTACCTTTGGGGTATTATTGTTCTTTTTCCACAATCAACATCACCTATATCACTTTACCTCTAACCCACCCAAACCTAACATACCTCAACCCACAACAAGCCTAAAACCTACTAACTCATTCTCATACCTCATCATATTCTTCCCTAGCTCATGGGAGAACTACATTGGCCTGAGGTCCCTTTTCGCTAGGACTATGTAGGCAGCACTCCAAGGGCATGGGGCCCTTGGAGGTTAGCTCAGCCACTCTCTACCCTAACCAATCCATCTTTCATCTTCCTAAAATAAATTCTACCCCACTTAGTTTCCTCTTTATATCAACAATTGTAAATCAAACCAAACAGACAACAAGTTGCTTAACATTGTTATCGTCATCAAAACATACATTTCTTATGACTACTATTTCTCTACCATCATCATACATATATTATAAAGCATCTTAACAATAGTCCGTATTATCATTCATTATACAAATTAATGAATCACAACCCCAACCACTTTAAAAATCAATCATGCCTAAAAAAACCTAACTCAACCATGCCTATGACCTACCTCAACCATGGAAAACACATGACCTGACTCAATCCATGCCTAAACCAAACCTGAATTCATGATGCCTAACTCACCTAATTTCTCTCCAAATAAAAACAACAAATAAAAAATCTCATGTATCTCATCATATAAGTAAATGTGTATCTCAATACAACATACATGGCTATCCCATCATGTCCATCATCTCAAAATCATCGGCACGCTGGCTGGTCTCATATACAATAAAATAATGAACCAATACAAAATCCCTTCAGTGCACATGCCAGTATATGCTCAAAATATACAACAAAAACTCTCGTACATCCTCACTATCTTTAGCACGTAGGCCGGTATATATCAAAAAATGACTATAATACATCAAAATTAAAAAGCCACATATCAGGCGTCTCGGTGGATATCCTCCATCTCTGTATCACCTGTACCCTCTACCTCCTCCTCCCTTATCTAGTGACCTACTAGCATCTCCCCACCCATCATAGGTGGTGGCTGAGTCCCTGCTTGCGCACCTAGAGTTGGTCTCTGTGTGCTAGTAGCCTCTCCCTGATCTGGCTTCAGAGATCAATGGACCCTTGTGCTCTCCACACTGTGAGTCTAGGATCTAGTCCTCTCACTTGACACTTGTTGTGCCTGGTACTCTCCATAGAATATAAATTCTATCCTGGTTGCTATCAGCTGTTCCTGGTAGTATTTAGCCTCACCTAAGGCATCCTGTAACCTATATATAGGCATGGTATATGGTGGCCCCATAGGCCTCAGCCTCTGTACCTATCCTAGGGGGCCCTATCCCGCTCCTGCCTGTGAACTAGGACCCTGTCCCATTGCTTTTGGTGGTGCCCCCTGCCCCTGTGCTTGTATCTAGGCCTATAAGGCCCCAATTTGTGCCTAGGTTGTGGCCAACTGTGCCTGTAAGGCCACCACCTGATCATCATCCTCCCATCCATCTCCATCCCCACCACCGGCCATATGGGTCTGTAGACTAGACACCTGTACATGTAGCTCTGCTACCTCTACCTCTGAGCTTGCCAGTTGTGTCTGTACCATAACTAACTGGGTAATCAGAGTAGCCACCTACCCTGATAGGGCATCTCTTTGCATCGTGATGGTGGCTAGATCTGGCAGCCCCAGTCTGGGTGGTATGACTCGTAAATGGGCCACCCACCACTATCTATACCTATATGTGACCCCGACATCATCAATCTTCCGGTCCACTACCTGCTCCTCCTGCCCTATGGGAACTGTAGGCTGTGGTAGAAGTAAGGGCCTCTCCATGTCATCTCTGGTACTATGGGAAAGGTGGAGGTACATCCTGTAATATCCCGAACTACCTCCTGACTTTGTCTACTAGGATCATCTCGTGCTCTTCGGCACGGTGACCCTATATCCATATAAATAGTTGGAGCTCAGTTAGCTCCTCATGCATATGCCTATATGAGGGGAATCCCACGTACGACCTCCATAGAATGTCCACTCTGGACAACCCCTCTAATAACTACCAGAAATAGGCCACATAATGTGTGGGCCTGTCTGATCTTCACTCTCCAATAGCCGGCACTGTAGCCAATCAGACAGAGGGAGCTAAAGTTAAAATTGAAGGTGTGCCTCCATAGCCAATCTATGGAGGACACATGACATTTTACAAAGGAGTCAATAGGAGAGTGCGGGCCTGAGGGGAGTTTTGAGACTTTGCATTTTTGGCGGGTAGAATTGGAAGCTTGGACCCATAACAAATTAGAGAGTGCCACGTGGTGAGGAAGAAAGTGGGTGTTCGGGCCCACAGATAATTTTGAGAAAAATTTCCTTTATTCGAAAAAAGTGTCAAAGTTGACAGAATTGGCCCACATTTTCAAAGGGGGCCCACATATGGACACATGGCGAGCCCAGGAGGTAGGCGAAGGAATTTTGCAAGGTCTTCCATTTTTTGAAAAGGTCGCAAATGAAGATTTTAAAGGGTAGGGCCCGATCCAATGGTTTTTGGACATGTGTCCCACCTTGTCCAAAGGGAAAAAGGTAATAGTCAAGAATCTCATCCTCCACATGGATGGCTAGCATTTAAAGTTGATATGAAATCAACGATAACTGTGCATTCACCCATTTTACCACCATGGGAGCTCCAAGAAGCTCGGATTCGTCGTTTCTTCACCAAATCACATCAAATTTATATGATTTTACATCCTCTCGGCCTTCTGAGTGCAATGGCACCATTTTCATGAGCTAATTTGATGATCTATGATGTTTTTCATGAAATTTTTTCCCTAGCCCATGAAAGAATGTGAAAGTCAAAATTAAAAATTGCAGAGGTAAAAATTGAAAAGGTAAAAGGTGAAAAATGATTGATAAAGCATGTTGGCATGCCTAAATGACAAAAAACATGACCCTGGGATGGATAAGAATATGAATTTATGTAATATTTTAAAAAATTTATGCATCCTTGGCAATCTACAAACTAATTTCCAGTTTGATGTCATTTTCATGGAATCATGAAGAGTTGTAAAAAATTTGATCCCTTAAGCATATTATTTGCTTTGGAAGGAAGAATCCATGATGGCATGAGATATATAATGTATTTTGGGAGAATTTTTGAGGAGAGGAGAAAAAGGATGTAGAATTTTCAAGCAAAAAACTAGAAGAAATCCATTTCTCTGGAGAAAATCGCTTAGAGCCATTTTTAATTCCATATTGCATCATATTTTATCACGTTGAGTTGGTTTTAGTTGTAAAGCCATCAAAAAACTTTGAGATTGTTCCAATAACATTCCCCCGTTGATGTATTTGATCAATTTTTGGATTATTTGGTGTTATCTCTTGGCAAAATTTGTATATGCTTATGTTTTTAGAATGATTTCAATTTGTGCTTATTGCTCATGTTACAATCTTGTATGTGGGATCTTCCTTGATCATACATGGTCTCATTTCTTGTTGAGGGTTTAATGGCATCTGTAATCTTTCATTCAGAAGAGAATTCATTTGATAGGAGATAAATAGATTTAAAATCATTTTATTGTCCTTGAATATTGAGATTATTTGTAAACCTTTGGGTGCACCTTAGGTCATGATCAAATAGGGATTTTTGGATACTTTATTGATATATTTGCTTCAAGATTTTGTAGTAGGTTGTCAAATAATGTGTGGAAGAGTGTAGATCTGGGCCTCCATTTGTGTACATATCTTTGTTGAATGAGTATATTAAACGTCTTGAAGCATTCTTGTTGTGTGAGTGTTACAAATTTCCTGCAAAGGTTCCTAAAGAAGTTGGTAATTTCTAGCTAGTTTTGTCTAAACATCTCCCAAAAAAATTTCATTCAAACTAACTCATCCTACCCATACTACCCCTGCATTGCATTGTGTATCAACAAAGGAATACAATCCATTCACAAAAATGCACAAAGCATATCAGGATTTTATCATGTCTCTAGCAGCCTTAGCCTTATCTTAAAAGCATTTCCATAATTTAGTAGTGACAACTTGTTATCCCCGTTTTGAGTTCATGACAAAACGATCGGATAACCCCTACAAAATTTTCGAAGTGATTTTGCATTTTGGCCTCTTTTAGAGAAAAATCGGGTTTTCGGGTGTTACTAACAGCTTGACATAAGTTTTAACATGCTTTATGTCTTATGTCCTCCGAAACCTGAAACCCGCCTTGTATTAAGAAAATCCTTTGTAATCGGGGTTTTCGGAAATTCAACGCATTGGAAACATACTTGAGTTAAAACATGCTTTGTGTCGCGTGACTTCCGAAACCCGAGACCCGCCTTGTATTGAGAAAACCCTTTGTATTCGGGTTTTCGGAACCCCAAAGCATCAGAACATACATGATCCAAAACGTGTTTTATGCGCCATGTTCTCCGATTCCCGAAGTTCGCTCAATCCTTTGTATTCGGGTTTTTGGGGCTATGTAGCACCTAAGCACTTCATGTTTTGTGCTCTATGTTTTTCGAAACCCGAAACCCGAAACCCGGAATGCACTACATCTCTTCGTGTCAGGTTTTCGGACCCCTCCAACATGCTGACATGGCATTCATGCCGAATGGTTGGTGAGTTGGCACGTGCCTAGCTGAAGTGTATTTATTACTAATTTTCTTATAAATACGTGGATTTCCACGTCATTCTTAGAATTCATATTCTTAATTCATGGATTTTTCGCATGCTCTTCCGCTTTCAAAACCCGCAAACTCGCATTGCCCGATTGGATCGTTTGTTTTTTATCTTACCTGTCTCGAATCAAAGGTATTTTTCTTCCCTTCTTTATTCTTGATTTTTATGAATCGATTGCGCGTATTTTCTTCCCAATTTCTTGCCAGTTGTTGAAGGTTTTCTTCCCTTCTTCTTTCTGTGTTGTTTTGGAAAGGGTTTTGGGTTTTTATGGTTTATTCTCTTTTTGGGATTATCAATTGGTGTTATTCCTTCCAAATCTTAATTATATGCATGATGTATGGAATATTAAAAGCAAAAAAAAAAGAAAGGAAGTTGTATATGTGAAAATTCGAGAAAGACTCTGTTTTTGTTTCCCGGATTTTGAAGACTATTTTACAGATTCAAAGGCCCAGAGTATAAAGGAAGCTTGAAGTATCGGGGTTTCACAACATTCCGACCTCAACAGTAAATGTCAGGAATCTCCGAAGTTCCGTCATCAAAAGTGGGCGCCGGATTTCCTCCCATTTCCGCCATTGACAGTGAGTGCTGGGTTTCCGCCAGTTTCCGTCATTGAAAAGCAAGTGTCGGGCTTTGCCAAAGTTCCGACAGATCAAACTTGTCGGGTTCTCAGGGTTTTCCGACATCCTCTTCAGCGTGTCGGGTTCTTCTCTTCTTCCAGCGCATTCAGTCAATTGGGATTTCCAGTTTGAACAGCATCACCTGAGTTCCGAGTCTTTCTCCCTCCACATTCTTCATGTCGGACCCTGGTTCATCTCAGGAGAAGGCCGAGAAGTCTAGCAGGATGAAGTACAAATTTAAGAAACCAGAATCCCCATCATATATTGATTGTAATTATGATATCAGGGATACTGAACTTGGCAACATAGATATGGATGACTTTTGGAATAGGGTGAAGAGTTCTTCTCAAACCCCATGGATGATGGCTTTAGCTAACAGTGGCTTGCCCCTTGCAGCAGGCTTTCCCATGTCTGCCCAATGTCCAGAGTTTGTTTTGGCTTGTGCGTCCAGTTACAACTCGGCTTCTCGTTCAGTAAGGAATCAGGCTGGTGAGGTAGTTATCAAACTAGATGGAGCTTATTTTGATGATCTCCTGAAACTACCTAATTTTGAGGAGTATGGGGACCTAGACATCAAGTCGGCTCAGAAGGCCTGGGACAGTAACCAGGAAAATTGCATTAAGGATGTCAATAAGAAGTTCTTGGTCAAGGCAAAACCAGTAATATCTAGATTTCCAAGAACTATTCCTAGATGTGATTTCATACAAGAAATCAATGACATTATCACCCTGCTGAGCCGGGTTTTTGGCTTGCCGGAATCAAATTTATTTCATGGATGGATGTATCAGTTTATGGTCACCATCAAGAAGAACCAGCAAGGGATTGACTGGGGAACCCTTATCAGTAATGAGATTGACTCTCAGATGACGACGGTCTTATCGACCGGAAAGTTTTATATGTTCTCATATGTGGCCTATGCAGCAGCTGGAATGAGGAGCTATCCCGGACTGGATACTAAAGGAAGCAGAACGAAAAACCCAGTCTATAAGTATTATCCTCAAATAACAAAGAAGGGGTCCAAGGATCATTTTAGGAGGGTGAATGACGCCTTTTTCTACGAGAACATCTGCCAGGCTGAACCCAGGGCTAAGAAAGACAAGGGTATCAGACGAAGCTTGGACTGAGGTATCTAAATGGGGATGTATCTTCTTACAGTTCAAGAAGTTTACCTACCTTCGAACGGTCATGTACTCAGGAGAGCCTTTCCATCTGCCTCGCTATCCAGGGGATAGATTGATACTAATAGAATTGGTCAGACAGCTATTGGATTTTCACAAATTCCAACAGAGCAAGCATAAGGCAGCAGTATCCTTCCCAATTTCTATTGGGAGATATACTTGCTCAACAGTGGCAAAGGCCAAAAATGTTGAATGTGAACTCCAGGAGAAATTAAAGAAGCATATGAAGTCTCGGGATGGTTTTGACATCCGAGGAGTACTTAGAACCTATGGAGCCCTACATCTGCACAGGCCCGACATTGAGGATATCTGGGTGGATCTGCGTAACGAAGTTGCAGTTCGCAGAAAAGATAATAGTAGGTTAACTATTAATGAGATTCAGACGCTAGAGCTTTCTGATTTGCCAGATGGCACAACTGACAATGAAAGTGTGTTGGATATGTCCTATGATGGGCTTAATGAAGATCGATACGTTTTCCCGCCTATTGATTGGTCGGCCAGCGAAAAAGCCTCTATCACAGATAGGTCGGCTCTCATTCTTGCTCGCACCAAAAAATGGCTCTCTTCTTGGGGCATGAATTTTAAAGATGACAAGTTTCCAAAGTTGGCTGAAACGGAGGTGGGGCCCTCCCAAAAGAAAAAGGACAAAGAATCTACTGGGGGGTCTATAAAAATCAGGATTCCCAAGAAGAAGAAAGAAAGACAAATCTCTTCAATTGTCTCTCCAGCTCAAACGGTGGTTGTGCCAGAATCACCAACACCACCAGAAATAGGGGAGATTAATTTAGAAGAAGGAGGAAGCCAGCTCTTGACTTCACCATTTGCTGATTGCTCAACTGGAGAGACCTTATCTCTTGCATTCAAGGCTTTGGAAACTGAATCTGTGCCTCCCCCTCAACAACCACTTCAGCCTCCTCATTCCCCATCCACTTCTTCAAGCATGGCCAATATTTTCTCCGGGCTCTCACCCCTCTCTGCTGGAACCCAAGTGATCACCAACACTCCCCCACAACCTGTGCCTCTATTCATTGCACCTACTACCACGTTGGCTGTTGTTCCCCCTCCAATAGTAGAATCTTCTCCCCTTGAGAGTAGAATACCAGTTACTACAACATTGGCAGTTTCCTCTGATACACCACAATGGCTACTCGAGCAAACTCCGAGGAAGAGGAAAGTGATTGTACCCCTACCAGCCTTTGATTTCAGCTCACTCAAGGCTTCTACTGCGAGATCAGCCAAGAAACCCAAAACAGTTTCAAGGGTTTTGGTGGATGCTTCAGGAGATAAGTTCGCAGAGATTGCCACTCCCTCAGCTGACAAAACTAGAGATGATGTAACAGCTGCTGATTACCAGGTAACCAGGGTGGCTCTAGGGAAAGTGACAGCAAAAGGGGTGCAGCAAGATGCAAAGGATTCCATAGACATCCTGTGCCAAAAGTTGAAAGAAACAAAGGACAGCAGAAATGAGCTTAAGGAAAAAGTGGAGCAGTTGACAGAGGTTTTGATTAAACTCTCAACACCCCTGGAATCCATACCATCTTCTTCTGTATCTGTCGGATTCGATTTCTCATCGGTGCCTACGATTGAGAAGATTGCTAAAAAAGGAAGGGTGGTTGATGAATGGATCCAAAAGTTGCTCCAACAAGGGAAGGAAGTAATTCAAGACGTGGTGAAAGTTCATCAGTCTTTGGGGGAGATTCAGAAGGAAGGAGAGAAGATGGATGAGGAATTCACTGAAGAAATTGGACAGCTTGATTTGACTTGTGAAGCTCTCCAAGTGCTAAAGCAAATACCAGCACATCTCTTGGTAGAAGAAGGCGTTCTTCCACATACAGATAAACACTTTCAGCTGATCAAGGCCATCAAGTTCAGAGTAAAGATTCTCAACGAAGCCTGCAGCAAGTTGAGAGAATCAAGGGATAAATTGATCGATGGGAAAAGTGATCTGGAAGAAGAATTGCTAAAGATTTGTCCAAAGGTGTCAGTTGGGAACGCAGGTATCCTATCAGCAGATGATCTCTTCAAACAAGTTCAGGAATCTATTCAGCATGAACCTGTACACGGATTTGACCTTGAAGTCATTGGTCAGTTTGTAAGGATTGAGCACACTTTAGAGGCCTTAAGAAAGCTCAGCAAAGGATTGAAGAAACTTCCCGGCACTGCCAGTGATGTTCATGAAACCTGTGAAATGTGGAATGATCACTCCACTGCGCCTGATGAGAATGAAATGCAAGGCATTATTCGGAAGTTCCAGGAGTTTCGTAACAAACAGTCTCAGCTGGAGGAGGAGAAAGAAGAAGAAGCAAAAGATGATGATTCGGATTAATTCCCAACGTCCCATGTCATTTCTATTTTTAGATTGACATGTCTTTGTTATTTCCGTTTTATCATATTTTTAATTCATGTTTTGACTTGATCTCCTGCGTGAGAGTCATGCAAAACTGAAACTCCAGTTAACATGCTACTCTTTAGGATCTGTCCTGTTTTATCTCTAGCTTCTTTTGTTATAAATAAGGGATGCCTGTGCATTCAAAAGGGTCGAGAATTTTTGAAGCATTAAGAGGCTATTGGAAAGGAGAAAAACTTTGTGTTTTCTTTCAATCATTTTGAAGAATAGAAGTTGATATTGTTTTGCAGACTTTGTGTTGTGAAATATATCTTATTTAAGACAGTGTTCTTATGTTCATGATCTTAAAGCTATTCTTTGCATAGAATCTCAGTGTTTCTAATTATCTCGGACACTATATCTGTGATCTAAAACTCGTATGATTATTTCGTGCTCTGTGTTTACTCGAAAGAAAATACGTTTCTCCCATTTCTTTTCTACCGTGCTTCTTTCACTGTAACAGTTTCTAACCTATTTCACTTACGAAAGCAATATCCTTGAATCGTGTGAATGTGGATTTCGGGATTTCATCCCAACCCCCAATGGTTAGATTAGTGTGAATATTGTATATATTATTTACTGTGTTTTAGATTAGCAATAAATAGGCAGCCTCACCTGTCTTTGAGGAGGGATTTAATCCCATGTACTGTGGTTGAACCTCATATTTTGGTTTGACAAAATATCCAACCAACAGTTTTTGGCGACTCCGCTGGGGAAATACGGATCAATAGTATAAAGCTTATCCTCTCGGTGTCTGGCGACTCCATATTTGCCTTATTTTTAATAAGATCTCCTTTCAGTTCAAGCTGGCCAGGAGGATCTTCACTCGGTCCCGCCGAGCTCAAGGTGAAATTGATCCACTCTTCGAGTTACTGCAACAGCATAATTTCAGCCTTTCTCCCAACAGCGTTGTCTCTAACCGAGCCAGAAGTTCTTCACCTGTTCGGAGAAACCGGATCCCTGAAGAACGGGAAGCATCTGCAACTTGTCGTGCACTACTCTTGTCTGATACCCGGATCCCTGTACGCACTCTTTTCAGAAGGATGGCGGTTCAACCTGTGCCTTGGGGTGCAGTTATTGGTCCTCTTTCCTTGACTCCTCCATTGAATGAGTTACCACGTGGATCTCGTAAAAATATTCCCAAATTCAATGGAGATGGAAAGAAGCATCCTGATGAGCACATTGCATCTTTCTTTGTTGCATGCGGTGTCCTCGGAGTAGCCCACGAAGATGTCTTCGTTCGACTCTTCGTTGAAACATTGCAGGGAGTAGCAGCTGAATGGTTTTATCACCTTCCAAATGCATGCATCCCAAACTGGGCTACCATGCGGACTAAGTTCGAAGCACGTTTCAAACCAGCTGAAGATTCTCATGCTTTGTTAGCTCAGCTCACGCATATGAAGAAGGAATCGCATGAACCTATGCGGGAATTCGTGGCTAAGTTCAACAAGCTGATCCGGAAAATTCCAGTAATAGCTGTACCAACTCTGGAAAACCAAAAATGCTTTTTCATCAATGCTCAACCCCCTGATATAAGCTTTTTATTACGAAGGTCGGTTATCCCAGATTTGGCTACTGCTCAGTCAACGGCTACTGAAATAGAGGATGATCTCATCTTAGCCGGAAGGATCAAGAAAGATATACCCAAAATCAAAAATCAAGGTTCTTCTCAAGGTAATACTGACCCTATGTTTCAAAAAATGGCTAATGATTTGATTGCTTTAAAGAAGCAAGTGTCTCAGCAGGTGAACAATGTTCCATATCGGGATATGCCTAGGTGGAATTTCAATAATAACAATGGTGCACCTGTCAGAGATAGGCCACGGTTAACTCCTGCTCAGCCGAGACTAGCAATTGAAGCTCCTCCCGTCAATGCAGCAGTGGAAATACTTGATGAAGATGATGAACCAGAAGAACAAGATTCCCGTGAGGATTTCGAAGCTTCAGGATATGCTGATGAGTCTTATGATGAGTCAGCTGGTGACTCCAGCATTGGTTATTTGGAATATGATGAAGATGAATGTGAGCCAGATGGTCAATCATTTGCTGTGTTCACTCGGTCCTAATCTCAGGTTCCCAGAAAGCCTCTGGAAAATACTAAGGAGAAGAATAAGGAACCTCCTGTATCCATAGTCAAAAGGGGTACCCCTATTTCGGCGCAAACTGAAAGAGAGGTTACTAAAAAGACAGCTGCTCCTTATTCTCCTTCTCCTAAGGTCAGTGCCCCAGCACAAGCTCATATAATTAGAACTGAGCCTACTATCATTCCTTCTTACACTGCTTTCGATATTATTGATCATGCAAAGAGAACCAAAATTCAAATGTCAGAAGCAGAATACCTTCAGTCGAATCCCGAACAATTTGAAAAGCTGGCCAAGTTCATCAGAAGTAAAGCGGCCGTTCCGTCACCTGCTAAAGGTCTCCTTTCAAATCCTACTCAACCCACACCTCAGAATAATCTGACCTCTGCTTCTTCCTCAGGAAAGATTGACTTGCTTCCTCAGGAAAGATTGAACCATTTTATTTGTCTCTACTTATAAATGGGTTTAAACTCAGCAATTGCATCATTGATTCAGGGGCCTCTGATAATGTTATGCCCGCAAAAGTGGCCCAAGCCCTCGGGCTTACTTTGACTAAGTCGTATGGACGGTGCTATTCCATGGAAACTAAACAAGTCCCTCTGATTGGTCAAATTAAGGACGCACAGTTTGCATTTGTTGCCTTCCCTGAGAAGAGAGTAAAAATGACTATTCTGGTTGCTGATATCCCTGCGGCTTATGGTATTCTCTTGGGTAGAGGATTTTGTAAAGATGTCGGAGGAGAGATTAGTATGGATTGGACCAAAGCCAAGATCCCAGTCAAAGGGGTTCAACAGGTTCTTCATCCTGAACCGCAGGCAAAGTATTTGGTGACTAAATCAGATGATCCTAAGGCTCAGATTCTTTTCGAAGATGCTAGCTTCGGGAATTATTTCATGGCATCAGAGATACCCATTGTAGATGTGGAAGAGGAAGATCCCAATGCAATTTGGATGCTCGAATTTGATGGTAGCTGCTCAGCCTCTGGATCAGGCGCTGGTGTTGTTCTCATATCTCCTAGCTCCGAGATTTTTCCATCAGCTTATAAGTTGCAATTTGATAATACTAACAACACGGCCGAATATGAAGCCCTGTTATTAGGATTAGAATTGGCCAGACAGAAGGGAATCAGGAATCTCAAGGTTCAGGGGGATGCGGAGCTGATTGTTAATCAGGTCAGGGGTATATATCAGGTGAAAAATGATCGGTTGAGGCATTACAGGAACAAAGTTTGGGATAGTATAGAATGCTTTGATGCATTTTCTATTAAGGCAGTTTTAAGAGATTATAATGACAAGGCTGATTCTTTGGCCGTATCTGCATCTCTTCTTCTTCCTCATCCTCAGTTCAAGCAAGACACATACTCTATCGAGATTGTGTACCGCCCTAGCATCCCAGATAATGCAACTCACTGGCAGGTATTCAATGATGATCAACAGGTGTTGGCTTTTCTAGAAAAGGCTGACAATTTCAGTGAGCTATATTTTGAAGGTTCGGAATCAGCCTTTCGTGAAACTATTTCAGAGCCATATCAAGAGGTTGATGGTGAATTTATCCAGCTGAAAGGCAACAAGATACCAAAAGGTCTGGTTTCCCTGGAGGGTCTGTTTGACAAACATGATCGCTTTATCCAAAACAAAAGGCAAGTTGAAGGAGCTTCTTCCTCTGAAGTAGATCAAATCAATCTAGGTTCATCTGATCAACCTCGGATGGTGAATATCGGTAAATGTTGTTCTCCTGAAGAGAAGGTAAGATTCATTTCGCTTTTGAAGAAATACATCGATGTGTTGGCCTGGTCTTATGCAGATTTGAAATCCTTCAAGCCTAAAGATGTACAGCACAGTATCCCTTTGAAGCCTGATGTCAAGCCGTATAGACAGAAGCAAAGACATTATAATCCGAAGATTTCAGGGACAATCCTGGCAGAAATTCAGAAGATGTTAGATGCTAGAATTATTTTCCCAATCCATCACTCCACTTGGATTGCAAACATTGTCCCTGTCAGGAAGAAGAATGGTGAGATCCGGATTTGTGTTGACTTCCGTAACTTAAATCAGTCCTCACTGAAGGATAACTATCCCTTGCCTATCATGGATCAGGTATTACAAACTGTAACTGGATCGGAAATGTTATCCATGCTCGACGGGTTTTCAGGATATAATCAAGTCGAAGTAACCACAGAGGATCAACACAAGACAGCTTTCACGACCCCATGGGGTACCTTTGCTTACAGGAGGATGCCATTCGGCCTGATCAACGCCGGAGCTACTTTTCAGAGGGCTATGGATCTAGCATTCAGAGATCTGATGGGCAAGGTCATAGTCGTGTATTTGGATGACTTGACCGTTTTTTCTAAAAAGCGGAGTGATCATTATGGTCATTTAGAACAGGTACTTTTAAGATGCAGACGTCACGGGATTTCGTTGAATCCTAAGAAGTCCATGTTCGGGGTTACAGAAGGAAAGCTGCTGGGTCATATTGTGACCAGAGAAGGAACTAAAATTGACCCAGAAAGGGTAAAGGCTATTCAGAGCCTTACCTTGCCCACAAGTAAAACAGGAGTTCATTCTTTCTTCGGAAAGGTTAATTTCTTGAGAAGATTTGTACCCGATTTCGCTGACAAAACCAAGGATATCCTTGGAATGATGAAAGGTAAAATTCCATTTCGATGGAGTACAGAAGGGAAGCTGGCATTTGAAGAAATCAAAAAGGCAGTTGCTTGTGCTCCTGTCTTAGTATGTCCAGACTTCAAGAAAGATTTCATCATGTATAGCTATGCTTCTGCCCACACAGTGTCAGCGATCCTGATGCAGGAAAATGGAGAAGGCATTGAAGCTCCTATCGCATTCATGAGCTGTCCGTTGAAAGAGCATGAATTGAAGATGTCGCAGATTGAAAAACATGCTTATGCGGTGGTGCGAGCGGTGAAGCATTTCAGGTACTATGTGCTGAATTCTCATACTCGTGTTCTCGTTCCTGATACTGCTGTTAAATCCATTCTAACTCAACAAGAGTTGGGAAGCCAACGAGGTACTTGGATTGCTAAGGTTCAGGAGTATGACTTGGACATCAAACCTACCAAGTTGGTACGAGGAAGAGGCCTGTGTCAATTGATTGCAGAGAATCATGCTGAAGCAGAGTGTGAGAAGAATCAAGATACTTCTTCCGAGCTGCCTATGGTGCTTTTTGTGAGTACGACCGATGAATGGTACACGGACATTGCTTTCTTCTTAACTTATGGTGAATGCCCTCCACATTTAAATCAAAAAGAGAAGAGGACCGTCAAGTTAAGATCTGCAAAATACCTTTTGTGGAATAATGCAATATACAAGAAAGGTATTGATGGTGTCTTCTTGCGTTGTGTCGATAAATCACAACAGGAAAAGTTATTAGAATCCTTTCATAGCCTAGCATGCGGAGGACATTTTTCATCCTCTGTAACAGCATATAAGATCTTACGGGCTAGGTATTATTGGCCTACTCTTTTCCGGGATTCAGCAGAATGGGTGTCTAAATGTGAAGCTTGTCAACATTTCGTTGGTCGTCCCAAGCTAGCAGCTCTTCCTTTGAAGCCTGTGGTGATTGAAGAACCTTTTCGCCAATGGGGGATTGATTTTATCGGAACATTGAATCCTGCTTCCAGTGCTGGACACAACTATGTGCTGACTGCTACAGATTATTTTACCAAGTGGGTAGAGGCTGTACCAATCAAGCAAGCGACTTCTGAAGCTGTTTGCAAGTTCCTGAAAGAAAACATAATCGTCAGATTTGGTGTGCCTCATAAGATCGTAGCGGATAATGCCTCTAACTTCTCATCACATGAATTAACAGAATTCTGCTATGGATTCGGCATTACTCTGGCTCATTCATCTGACTATTATCCCCAGGGCAATGGGCAAGCTGAGTCCAGCAATAAGAATCTGGTTACTATAATCAGGAAACTAGTAGATGAAAATCAGAGGACATGGCACAAAGCATTGTATGATGCGTTGTGGGCTGATCGGATCACTCCAAAGCGAGCCATAGGGATGTCCCCTTTTCAGTTGCTATACGGGATTGATGCTGAAATTCCTATCTCAGTAGAATTGCCGGCCTTGCAGTTGGCGAAAGCGGTTGAAGATGTAGCTTTTCAGAATTCTATCGAAAAGAGGGTTATGTACCTAACCAGGCTAGAAGAAGAGCGAATTAAGGTGGTTGATCGTATAGCAGATCATCAGAGCAGGGTGAAGAAGATTTTCGATAAAAAGTCAAAGCAGCGCAACTTCCAGATTGGAGACCTGGTGTTGCTTTGGGATAAAAGGAGAGAACAGAAAGGAATGCATGGAAAATTTGATTCTTTATGGAAAGGACCTTTCAAGATCCACGAGTTGAATGGTGAAAATAGTTTCCTTCTATCATATCTGGATGGAGGGTTACTCCCTTTGCCTTTCAGTGGACAACATCTAAAGCTGTTCTACCATTAATGCAAGATGCTCTCTTGCATTGTACATATTTTGCTTTTTGTTGTGTGTTTGCTTTTGGTTTTCTTTCTTTCTTTCTTCGTTTTGTTTTGTTTTGGTTTTCTCCTTGACCCCGTAGCCTAATAAATAAGACCAGAGATTCTGAGTTCTCTTCCTTTGGTATTGCAAAGAAAGTCCCCAACTGGAGCCAGCTGTTATCCCCGTTTTGAGTTCACGACAAAACGATCGGATAACCCCTACAAAATTTTCGAAGTGATTTTGCATTTTGGCCTCTTTTAGAGAAAAATCGGGTTTTCGGGTGTTACTAACAGCTTGACATAAGTTTTAACATGCTTTATGTCTTATGTCCTCCGAAACCCGAAACCCGCCTTGTATTAAGAAAATCCTTTGTAATCGGGTTTTCGGAAATTCAACGCATCAGAACATACTTGAGTTAAAACATGCTTTGTGTCGCGTGACTTCCAAAACCCGAGACCCGCCTTGTATTGAGAAGACTGTTTGTATTCGGGTTTTCAGAACCCCAAAGCATTGGAACATCCATGATCCAAAAAGTGTTTTATGCGCCATGTTCTCCGATTCCCGAAGTCCGCTAAATCCTTTGTTTTCGGGTTTTCGGGGCTATGTAGCACCTAAGCACTTCATGTTTTGTGCTCTATGTTTTCCGAAACCCGAAACCCGGAATGCACTAAATCTCTTCGTGTCGGGTTTTCGGACCCCTCCAACATGCTGACATGGCATTCATGCCGAATGGTTGGTGAGTTGGCACGTGCCGAGCTGAAGTGTATTTATTACTAATTTTCTTATAAATACGCGGATTTCCACGTCATTCTTACCATTCATATTTTTAATTCGTGGATTTTTCGCATGCTCTTCCGCTTTCAAAACCCGCAAACTCGCATTGCCCGATTGGATCGTTTGTTTTCGATTTTACCTGTCTCGAATTGAAGGTATTTTTCTCTCCTTCTTTATTCTTGATTTTTATGAATCGATTGCGCGCATTTTCTTCCCAATTTCTTGCCAGTTGTTGAAGGTTTTCTTCCCTTCTTCTTTCTGTGTTGTTTTGGAAAGGGTTTTGGGTTTTTAGGGTTTATTTTCTTTTTGAGACTATCAATTGATGTTGTTTCTTCCAAAATTCTAATTATATGCATGATGTATGGAATATGAATAACAAAAAAGAAAGGAAGTTGTATATGTGAAAATTCGAGAAAGACTCTGTTTTTGTTTCCCGGATTTTGAAGACTGTTTTGCAGATTCAAAGGCCCGGAGTATAAAGGAAGCTTGAAGTATCGGGGTTTCTCAACATTCCGACCTCAACAGTAAGTGTCGGGAATCTCCGAAGTTCCGTCATCAAAAGTGGGCGCCGGATTTCCTCCCATTTCCGCCATTGACAGTGAGTGCTGGGTTTCCGCCTAGTTTCCGTCATTGAAAAGCAAGTGTCGGGCTTTGCCAAAGTTCCGACAGATCAAACTTGTCGGGTTCTCAGGGTTTTCCGACATCCTCTTCAGCGTGTCGGGTTCTTCTCTTCTTCCAGCGCATTCAGTCAATCGGGATTTCCAGTTTGAACAGCATCACCTGAGTTCCGAGTCTTTCTCCCTCCACATTCTTCATGTCGGACCCTGGTTCATCTCAGGAGAAGGCCGAGAAGTCTAGCAGGATGAAGTACAAATTTAAGAAACCAGAATCCCCATCATATATTGATTGTAATTATGATATCAGGGATACTGAACTTGGCAACATAGATATGGACGACTTTTGGAATAGGGTGAAGAGTTCTTCTCAAACCCCATGGATGATGGCTTTAGCTAACAGTGGCTTGCCCCTTGCAGCAGGCTTTCCCATGTCTGCCCAATGTCTAGAGTTTGTTTTGGCTTGTGCGTCCAGTTACGACTCGGCTTCTCGTTCAGTAAGGAATCAGGCTGGTGAGGTAGTTATCAAACTAGATGGAGCTTATTTTGATGATCTCCTGAAACTACCTAATTTCGAGGAGTATGGGGACCTAGACATCAAGTCGGCTCAGAAGGCCTGGGACAGTAACCAGGAAAATTGCATTAAGGATGTCAATAAGAAGTTCTTGGTCAAGGCAAAACCAGTAATATCTAGATTTCCAAGAACTATTCCTAGATGTGATTTCATACAAGAAATCAATGACATTATCACCCTGCTGAGCCGGGTTTTTGGCTTGCCGGAATCAAATTTATTTCATGGATGGATGTATCAGTTTATGGTCACCATCAAGAAGAACCAGCAAGGGATTGACTGGGGAACCCTTATCAGTAATGAGATTGACTCTCAGATGACGACGGTCTTATCGACCGGAAAGTTTTATATGTTCTCATATGTGGCCTATGCAGCAGCTGGAATGAGGAGCTATCCCGGACTGGATACTAAAGGAAGCAGAACGACAAACCCAGTCTATAAGTATTATCCTCAAATAACAAAGAAGGGGTCCAAGGATCATTTTAGGAGGGTAAATGACGCCTTTTTCTACGAGAACATCTGCCAGCTGAACCCAGGGCTAAGAAAGACAAGGGTATCAGACGAAGCTTGGACTGAGGTATCTAAATGGGGATGTATCTTCTTACAGTTCAAGAAGTTTACCTACCTTCGAACGGTCATGTACTCAGGAGAGCCTTTCCGTCTGCCTCGCTATCCAGGGGATAGATTGATACTAATAGAATTGGTCAGACAGCTATTGGATTTTCACAAATTCCAACAGAGCAAGCATAAGGCAGCAGTATCCTTCCCAATTTCTATTGGGAGATATACTTGCTCAACAGTGGCAAAGGCCAAAAATGTTGAATGTGAACTCCAGGAGAAATTAAAGAAGCATATGAAGTCTCGGGATGGTTTTGACATCCGAGGAGTACTTAGAACCTATGGAGCCCTACATCTGCACAGGCCCGACATTGAGGATATCTGGGTGGATCTGCGTAACGAAGTTGCAGTTCGCAGAAAAGATAATAGTAGGTTAACTATTAATGAGATTCAGACGCTAGAGCTTTCTGATTTGCCAGATGGCACAACTGACAATGAAAGTGTGTTGGATATGTCCTATGATGGGCTTAATGAAGATCGATACGTTTTCCTGCCTATTGATTGGTCGGCCAGCGAAAAAGCCTCTATCACAGATAGGTCGGCTCTCATTCTTGCTCGCACCAAAAAATGGCTCTCTTCTTGGGGCATGAATTTTAAAGATGACAAGTTTCCAAAGTTGGCTGAAACGGAGGTGGGGCCCTCCCAAAAGAAAAAGGACAAAGAATCTTCTGGGGGGTCTATAAAAATCAGGATTCCCAAGAAGAAGAAAGAAAGACAAATCTCTTCAATTGTCTCTCCAGCTCAAACGGTGGTTGTGCCAGAATCACCAACACCACCAGAAATAGGGGAGATTAATTTAGAAGAAGGAGGAAGCCAGCTCTTGACTTCACCATTTGCTGATTGCTCAACTGGAGAGACCTTATCTCTTGCATTCAAGGCTTTGGAAACTGAATCTGTGCCTCCCCCTCAACAACCACTTCAGCCTCCTCATTCCCCATCCACTTCTTCAAGCATGGCCAATATTTTCTCCGGGCTCTCACCCCTCTCTGCTGGAACCCAAGTGATCACCAACACTCCCCCACAACCTGTGCCTCTATTCATTGCACCTACTACCACGTTGGCTGCTGTTCCCCCTCCAATAGTAGAATCTTCTCCCCTTGAGAGTAGAATACCAGTTACTACAACATTGGCAGTTTCCTCTGATACACCACAATGGCTACTCGAGCAAACTCCGAGGAAGAGGAAAGTGATTGTACCCCTACCAGCCTTTGATTTCAGCTCACTCAAGGCTTCTACTGCGAGATCAGCCAAGAAACCCAAAACAGTTTCAAGGGTTTTGGTGGATGCTTCAGGAGATAAGTTCGCAGAGATTGCCACTCCCTCAGCTGACAAAACTAGAGATGATGTAACAGCTACTGATTACCAGGTAACCAGGGTGGCTCTAGGGAAAGTGACAGCAAAAGGGGCGCAGCAAGATGCAAAGGATTCCATAGACGTCCTGTGCCAAAAGTTGAAAGAAACAAAGGACAGCAGAAATGAGCTTAAGGAAAAAGTGGAGCAGTTGACAGAGGTTTTGATTAAACTCTCAACACCCCTGGAATCCATACCATCTTCTTCTGTATCTGCCGGATTCGATTTCTCATCGGTGCCTACGATTGAGAAGATTGCTAAAAAAGGAAGGGTGGTTGATGAATGGATCCAAAAGTTGCTCCAACAAGGGAAGGAAGTAATTCAAGACGTGGTGAAAGTTCATCAGTATTTGGGGGAGATTCAGAAGGAAGGAGAGAAGATGGATGAGGAATTCACTGAAGAAATTGGACAGCTTGATTTGACTTGTGAAGCTCTCCAAGTGCTAAAGCAAATACCAGCACATCTCTTGGTAGAAGAAGGTGTTCTTCCACATACAGATAAACACTTTCAGCTGATCAAGGCCATCAAGTTCAGAGTAAAGATTCTCAACGAAGCCTGCAGCAAGTTGAGAGAATCAAGGGATAAATTGATCGATGGGAAAAGTGATCTGGAAGAAGAATTGCTAAAGATTTGTCCAAAGGTGTCAGTTGGGAACGCAGGTATCCTATCAGCAGATGATCTCTTCAAACAAGTTCAGGAATCTATTCAGCATGAACCTGTACACGGATTTGACCTTGAAGTCATTGGTCAGTTTGTAAGGATTGAGCACACTTTAGAGGCCTTAAAAAAGCTCAGCAAAGGATTGAAGAAACTTCCCGGCACTGCCAGTGATGTTCATGAAACCTGCGAAATGTGGAATGATCACTCCACTGCGCCTGATGAGAATGAAATGCAAGGCATTATTCGGAAGTTCCAGGAGTTTCGTAACAAACAGTCTCAGCTGGAGGAGGAGAAAGAAGAAGAAGCAAAAGATGATGATTCGGATTAATTCCCAACGTCCCATGTCATTTCTATTTTTAGATTGACATGTCTTTGTTATTTCCGTTTTATCATATTTTTAATTCATGTTTTGACTTGATCTCCTGCGTGAGAGTCATGCAAAACTGAAACTCCAGTTAACATGCTACTCTTTAGGATCTGTCCTGTTTTATCTCTAGCTTCTTTTGTTATAAATAAGGGATGCCTGTGCATTCAAAAGGGTCGAGAATTTTTGAAGCATTAAGAGGCTATTGGAAAGGAGAAAAACTTTGTGTTTTCTTTCAATCATTTTGAAGAATAGAAGTTGATATTGTTTTGCAGACTTTGTGTTGTGAAATATATCTTATTTAAGACAGTGTTCTTATGTTCATGATCTTAAAGCTATTCTTTGCATAGAATCTCAGTGTTTCTAATTATCTCGGACACTATATCTGTGATCTAAAACTCGTATGATTATTTCGTGCTCTGTGTTTACTCGGAAGAAAATACGTTTCTCCCATTTCTTTTCTACCGTGCTTCTTTCACTGTAACAGTTTCTAACCTATTTCACTTACGAAAGCAATATCCTTGAATCGTGTGAATGTGGATTTCGGGATTTCATCCCAACCCCCAATGGTTAGATTAGTGTGAATATTGTATATATTATTTACTGTGTTTTAGATTAGCAATAAACATGCAGCCTCACCTGTCTTTGAGGAGGGATTTAATCCCATGTACTGTGGTTGAACCTCATATTTTGGTTTGACAAAATATCCAACCAACACAACTCCTTTGAGTTTTAGTAATGGATAATTGATCATGTTTTCCCAAGGCCATCTCCATACAATGGTGTAAAATACAAGGATATCTCCATCTCCTTTACCATACAAGGGCTGCAATATAGGTTCTCTTGCCTTGGTTGGTAGGCACAACCTAAAATAGTGAGGATCACATCATGATCCTTTTGAAGGTGCTATCCAGTCCCTCAAATCTTGAGTGCCAATAAGCTAGATAGATGTGCTCCCCAACTACAAATGACACATAAATCATATGTCTTCCCTTGAGTGTCTTGTGAGATCCATGATGCTGCTTGAGTTGTGAAGGAGATTAATTTTGGTTACCAACACCAGAGTGGCACCGCTTCTGGGGAATTCTTGCAATTTCTTGGTGTTTTTGGAGTGTTTGAGGGGTTTGAGCATTTGTATATTCAATTATCTAAGCTATTTCATTCTTGGAATATTGTTTTGTACTTCAGATCTGTAAGTTTTAGGTAAAAATTTTAAACTCAACCTTCTCTTTTGCATTTACCAGCAGTATATGCATCCTGGTTGCTTTGTCTTTGGCTGATTTAGGAAGAGCAAGATCTGATTTGTAGAGCCTTGCAAAGTTATCAGTATTAGCAAGCATTTGACAAAAATTAGTTTAGTGCATTCTTGCACAATTGAGGTGAAATTCCTTAGTGGTGACTCCATGCTGATTTGAATTTGGAAATACCAGTGTTTTGAGCTTCTCTGTCATTTATTTTTGTGTTGTTGATCTCTGCAAAACTAGAGGGAAGAAGATCTCTCTTCCTTAAAGACTCTGCTAAGAAATTGTTCTTAGACTTAAGAAAATCAGAGTTGGAAGGGAGAAGAGTTTGGAAGGTGGTTGAAGGTCAGACATCAGGTAAAGATATAGCCATTGGTGAGAGCGATCAGCCTTTGGTAGAGGACTATCATTCTTCTTCAAGTGATTCTGATTCAAGCAGTCCTCTCATAAACTTGTTTTCCTCAGCTAAGGGAAGCGCCCTTCTATTGTACCTGGTAAGTTCCTTCTCTAATATGCACCTATGTGTTTTAATTCAAGTAAAACTTCTCAAGAAAATCAGCACTTGGAAGATACCCGGTCTTGTGAATCACATTCTTGAGCCCCAAGGATATTGTACTCTCCTCACTAGCTTATTTCATCTCCAAGATCTACCCCCACCAAACAATATGGCTTAGCCTAGACCTCCATTTGTTGTTAACACCTCTTGGTCTCTATAAATTTTAGAGGAATGGATGGTTACCCAAATGCTATCCCATAAGATGTTAGAAATAGGTTGCCAAAATTCTAAGGTAACAAAGCCATCATTGGTGATCAGCATCTAAAACTTTTTGATAATATGATGGGAGATTTTGAGATAGAGTTTGAGCATGTGTATATTAAGCTGTTTATTCATACACTTGAAGAAGATGCTAGGGATTGGTATAAGGCTTTACCTGATAACTCTATTGATTCATGGACTGAGATGAAAAATGCATTTAGGTTGCAATATGGTGACATGATTGATCCTAGATTTCTTGTCTGAGTTTGAGAATATCAAGAAGAACCTGAATGAAACAGTCAATGACTTCAATACAATATTTAACAAAACATTGAGAAGGCTTCATATCATCTTGAGGCCTTGTGATGAATCTTGTTTGATCAAATATGCAAATGCATTTGATAAAAAGGCAGCCTATTACTTGAGAGACAAAAATCCTAAAAACTTGAGGCAAGCTTTTACCATGGAACTTCAAATTGAAAATAATATTAAAGCTATTAGTAAACCACTTAAGAGGGATGGTGTGAAGTTGGTGAACCCTAAGAAGCCTTAAGCTAGCAAGAGTGTTGATTTATAAGATGTTGTTAAGACTTTTGTGGGGGCTGTCAAAGAAATTTCTTACAAATTAGCCCGGGCTGAGAAAGGAATTGGGAAAAGTTCAAAAGAAAAGAAAAGAACTCAAAACCATGATAGGTTTGGAAATCATCCTAGGGGTGATCAAAGGAAAGATGATAGAGGTAAAGGGATTTTTGGTGGGGGAAATAGGTAGCCCCAAGCACAAGAAAATAGAGTGGTGCCTAACCCTCTAACTACAGGAGTTGCTGTTGTTCAAGAAATTGTTGATATGGATTGGTGTGATAAATGTTTTCTTCCTCACCCTCCATGTTAAATGGACCAGAAAGTTGTTAAAGATGATAATGAAGATGAAATGGATGTTGAAATTTGTATGATGGGAAGCTCTTCAAGCTCACAACAAGCAACAACATCAACATATGTGATAGGTGCAAGGACAGATGCAACCTTTTGGGATTGCATAAAGAGGGTACCAATTCTTTCCTCCTCTCAAACTCATGAGGTAGATGTTTTTCAAGCTTTTGAAATACCTAATAATGACTTTTGAATATCTAAGGGCTTTAATGATCAAGAAGTATGATGGTGGTATTCCCTCAGAGGAAGATAGACAATTGTTAATGAATGTTGTGGTTGGTCAAGAAAAAGAGTATAATACTAGAAGTAAAGCTATTAGAGGATTTTTTCCTCAAGCCAAGCAAAAGACACCCTTTCTCACAAGCATTCCAAAGGATAATCCTAGAAGAGAAACACTTGCCAAAAACCCTGTTGTCCCATGCAAAAATGTCAATCCTCTTCATGCCCAGGCTGCCAAAAATATTTCTCCATTTGATGAACCTTCTTGTTCCCTTCCAATGTTGTCTTACCAAAGAGTGTTCCATATGATATTGCCCAAGTATTGAGTCAAATCAAAGTGATTGTTCCCATCATTGAGTTTCTTATAATTCCTGAGCATAAGAAGATAGCATTTGAGTACTTGGGATTGAAAGAAGAGAAGATTACCCCAAGTAGAAATGTAAATTCTGTTGAGACTCCTCTTCAAATCATTGTTGTCCTTGAAACACCACAACCGGTGGAAGATCTTGGAGAGGCACCTAAAGTATATTTGGGGACATCCTTGGTTGATTCCCAATTGAATGTTGATCCATTCTTTAAAACGTTGCTCATAAAAGATAAATTGCTTCACAATTATATGTTTGATTCTGGTGCATCATGTAATGTCATGCCCTTAGAAGTCTTGAATGAGTTGGATATCAAAGTGACAGTAGAATATGGGAAATGTATAGCCGTGGATTCAAGGGAAGTGTCAGTGGTTGGTTGTGTGAAGGGTTTGGTAGTGCAACTTGTAGCCTATCCAGGTAAGAACTTAAAACTCAATGTTGTAATTGTTGACTGCCCTACCAAATGGGGTATGCTTTTGTCAAGAAAGTGGGCTGCAAGTGTTGGTATGGTAGTGTTCAAATGGACATGTCATTTGCCACCATTCCCATTGATCGTATCCTTGTTAAACTTTATGGTGAGAAGAATATGTTGCACTTGATTAAAGATCCCAACAATGCTTCTTATGAAGTGTTGTTTGCTGATGTAGATGTTGACAACTTCATTGGTTTTGCTAATGGAAAAGAGAACAAGATGGATAAATCAAAATGCCTTGATATGACAGGTTTCTCCTTGGAATTTTTTGTTTGATGGAGCTTGCTCCAAATTTGGAAATGGTGCTGGTATAGTTTTGCTTTCTCCTAGTTTGGAATAGTTTCCTTTTTCCTTCAAACTTAATTTTGAATGCACTAACAATATTGCTGAGTATGAGGCATTGTTGTTGGGATTAAGGATTGCATGGAAATATGGAGTGAAGTATATTGTTGCCAAAGGGGATTCAAAGCTGGTTGTCAAGCAAGTAAGGAAGTTATATGCCACAAAAAAATCAGCGTATGAAACAATATAAGCATACATTTTGAGATCTAGTTGAAATGTTTGATTCCCTTAACATTGTTTACCATAATAGAAGTCTTAATGCTGCTGCCGATAAGTTGGCTGTACTTGGCTCTAGATTTGAAAATTTTACCCATTTCACCCTTTTGTGAATATAACATTGAAGTGCTAATAAGGCTAGCTGTCCCAGATAATGTGAAACATTGGCAGATTTTTGAGGATGATGCACATTGAGGTTCTTACAGTGCCAAGGTGAGTTTTATGGTAAGAACATTGATTATGAGCCAATGGTATGCATGAATGAAGGGAGAGAAACTTTGTTTGATAAAGATATTATACAATAAAAAACAAATACCATTCCTAAAGGTCTTGTTGCACTTGAATCAAATTTTAGCAATGGTGATTGCATCATTAATAGGAACATGTTTGCTTCAAGGGATGTGGAAGAGCACAACTTTGGAACCAGGGATAAACCAAGGAATATTTGGTTGGGCAGCAATCTCAGCAAAGAGGAAAAGCAATCCTATTCTCAACTCTTAAAGAAAATATCTGCTATGCTCAACTCTTAAAGAAATATCAAGACTGCCATTGATAGATACAAAGGCCTTGGTCTTATTCAGAGCAGTTAAAAGCATCATATTTTAGAAGATCCATGAAGGACAACTGTTCCAACATGAGATTCCTCTTGAGGCCAAGACTAAGCCATTCAGATAGATACAAAGGCCTATTAATCCACTTCTCTCCATGAAAATGCAGGAAGAGTTAAAGAAGTTGAGAGATGGAGGTATTATTCAGCCCACTAGATATTCATCTTGGGTTGCAAACCTTGTGCTAGTTAGAAAGAAGAATGGAGACATCAGACTTTGTGTGGATTTTAGGAATCTAAAAAAAGCATCCATGAAGGACAACTACCCCTTGCCAAACATGGAAAATATGTTGTAAATTGTGATAAGGTCAGAAATGATTTCTACTTTGGATGGTTTCTCTAGATACAATCAAGTGGTTATTAAAGAATCAGAAAGACTTAAGACAACCTTCACTATGCCTTGGGGAACTTATGTTTTTGTAAGGATGCCCTTTGGATTGATGAATGTTGGTGCCAATTTTCAAAGGGAAATGGATGTTTCCTTTACTGGTTACATCAATGAGTTTATTGAAGTTTACCAAGATGATGTGACTATATTTTCAAGGCAGCGAGGTGACCATTTGCAACACCTAGAGAAGATGCTGATCAGATGTAGGGAGTATGACATTTATCTTAATCGAAAGAAGAGTCATTTTGGCGTGCAAAAGGCCAAGTTGTTGGGACATATTGTGTCTAAGGATGGTGTCATGATAGACCCTGAAAGAGTGGAGGTAATCAGCCAAGTACGTATCCCAAGAACCAAGAAAGGCATCCAATCTTTCTTTGGCCAAATCAATTTTATTAGAAGGTTTGTTTCCAATTTTACTGAGCTGACTCTTCCGATCACAAGCATGTTAAAAAAGGATCAAGTTCTCAAGTGAGAGGAGGCTTCTATTCAATCTTTTGAAGGAATAAAGGATGGACTTAAGCATGCACCTGTTTTGGCAGCTTCAAACTATAAGAAGCCTTTTCAAATCTTTTCTTTTGCCTCTGAATTCACTATTGCTTCAGTTTTGTTGTAAAAGGATGAGAATGGAGCTGAGAGGGCTATTGCCTTCTTTAGCAAGGCTTTACAAGCAGATGAGTTGAAGTATACAATCATGGAAAAACAGGCATTTGCATTGGTGAAAGTAACAAATTTTTCAGGCCTTACATATTGAGTTCAAAAGTTGTTGCTTATGTTCCCCACACCATGGTTAAAGACATCTTATCAGACATGGAGATATCAAGCAAGAGATATAGATGGGTCAAAAAATTACAAGAATATGATATGGATATCCAAACAACAAATCTAGTAAGAGGTTTGGGTCTTGCCAAGCTCATGGCTGAGAGCAACCTGTAAAATATGGAAGTCAATCAACTAGAGGATGAAAGGACAGATGTGCTTGCGAATTTGGTAAATTATGTGTGGTATAAAGATTTGATCTTCTACCTTAGGAAGCTATGCTATCCTAGTCACATGAATAAAAATCAGAGTAGAGCCCTCAAGCTGGCTTCTCAAAAATATATCATAATAGACCTTGGACTGGCTTGGAAGAACCCTGAAGGAGTCCTCTTGAAATGCATAACTGAAGATGAAGCTCCCAAGTTGATTGCTGATTTCCACGGGGGAGTTTGTGGAGGAAATTTTTTTGGGAGAGTGATGACACATAATATTTTAAGAGTTGGTTATTAGTGGCCTACTCTTTTTAAAGATGCAACCCAACTAGTTAGAAAGTGTGATAGTTGCCAACATTTCTCTGGAAGACTAAAAGCTTCAGGCTCCCTTCCTTTGCATCCTATATCAATTGAAACCCCTTTCAAACAATGGGGAATGTATTTCATTGGTGAGATTTCAGATCCTTCTAGTGCTGGTCATAAATGGATCCTTGTAGCAACTGATTATTTTACAAAGTGGGTTGAGGTAATTCCATCTAGAAAGGCAACACACCAAGTGGTAATGGATTTCTTGTTGAATCATATCATATGTAGATTTGGAGTTCTAGTTAAGATTGTATCTGATAATGCCATGTGTTTTAGATCCAAACCTTTGATGGCAATGTGCAATGAATATGGAATCAATCGAACTTATTCTTCAAACTACAATCCACAAGACAATGGAAAAGCTGAGTCCAGTAACAAGAAATTTCTCAAGATCATTAGAAGGACCTTGGAAATCAACAAGAAGAAATGGAGAGAGCAATTGAAATTTGCAGCTTGGGGTAATAGAATAACTCTTAAAAGATAAACTAGTAAGAGCCCATTCAAATTTGTGTATGGAACTCAGGCATTGCTGCCCTTACATCTGCAATTATCCTCATTTTAGTTTTCTCAATAGTTAGAAGATAAAGAACATGGTCCGTATGAATCAAGAATAAATCAGATCATTGAGTTGGATGAAGAAAGAAGAGCCTCTCATCAAAGGCATATCAGATTTAGAGAGAAATTGAAGAGGTTATTTGATAAGAAGGTCACTCCTAAAGCCTTCAATTTTGGAGATCTGGTTTTTCTATGGGATAGTAGGCATGAAGACAAGGGCAAACATGGAAATTTTGATGCATTATGGATGGGCCTTTATGCCATTGACATCAAAATTGGTGAGCATACCTTTTTCCTTAAATATCTAGATGGGGAATTGTTGGAGCTGCCTATTAATGGAAGACATTTAAAACATTTCTTGGATTAAATCTCCAAAGTGAGGTATACAAAAATTGTACATTTGTATAGTCCTTGTTCTTGCTTTGTTTTTTGTTGTTTATTGGTGTGTGGTTTTCCCTTTTTCCCTTGGTAGCCATTCTGGTGCTTTTCTCGGTCCTTTTTTATGGTAATTTTGATTTTTGGGCTACCTTGTGTTTCGACTCGTTTACCCAATGGTTTTTGGCACTTGGTCTACATTTTGATCTTGTGGCACTCACTAGGAGTGCCCATCCCCAAGCAGGAGCCAATTTTGGTGCCAATATTAAGTTTGCATAGTGTGTCCTAAATTTTTATATATCCAAATCTTCTCAGAAATGTTTCATTCCTTGATTTGGTGGTTTGCAATTTCTCCCTCTTGTTTGAGTGCTTCTAGAATGGCCATAATATTATTGTTTTTCCTTGATTTGAAACAAAATCCATTTGTGCCCCTTTTTGTGCCTTAGTTTTTTCAATTTTTTGGGTTGTATCATTTCTCCTTTGTCAAATTGTGAAATAACTCAAAATTGATCGAATCCTAAATTCGTGCAAGTATTTCCCCAATCCCAAGCTTGCAAATGATGTCAAAAAATGATTCAATTGGTTCAAGATCAAGAGATCTACTTTCCTTGTCAAAATTTTTGAATTCTAGGGCATCCTTTGTATTTTCCATGTTTTGACGGTCATACGGGTGTTCTCGGCCCATCAAATTCATCATCACACTATTATTGCAACATGGCAGGCTCCTATTGGCTGGGGGCGGTTGAGAAATATTTCTAACTTGTTACTTTTTGAAATTTTAGCTAAAGGGAAAATTTTGACCCATGGCTCCGCCTTTTGCAATGAGGTGCCTAAGTGGTACATTCTAATTGGTCGCGAAATGGCAAGTGGCGGAGGTTCCTTAAGAATTTTGGCTTTCATTTTGGCAAAATTCTCAAAGCCAATTCTAGGCCCAAAAGCCCACAACAAATGGGAAGAGGACACGTGGCTCGGGGGGATATGCGGGTGGCGGAGGGAGTTGGTAATTTTTGACTCAAGGTGTCAAGGGAAAATTTTGACCCAAAGGCCCACATCCAATTACAGGGGGACACGTGTCCAGAAAATGTGAAAGGTCAAGCAAGGGGGCCAAAGGATAATTTTGTGATATTTTACCGCTCCAATCTAGAGCTAACATGTGTCCATAAAGGGTTAGGATGGGGCAGCAGGTTCCGCGATGACTTTGGAGTTTTTAACTCCAAATGGTAAAAGTAAAAATTGGACCCGAGGTTCCAAAAACCAATAAAAAAAGGACACATGTCCAAGAAATGCAAAAAATCAGGTAGAGGGAGCTAAAGTTAAAAATTAAAGGCATGCCTCCACAGCTAATTTGTGGAGGACACGTGGCATTTTTCAAAGGAGTCAATAGGGGAGTGCGAGCTCGAGGGGAATTTTGAGACTTGCATTTTTAGTGGGTAGAATTGGAAGCTTGGACCCACAACAAATTGGAGAGCGCCACGTGGCAAGGAAGAAAGCGAGTGTTTGGGCCCGTGGTGGATTTTGAGCAAAATTTCCTTTTTTCGAAAAAAAGTGTCAAAATTGACAGAATTGGCCTACATTTTCAAAGGTGGCCCACATATGGACATGTGGTGAGCCTAGGAGGCAGGCGAAGGAAATTTGCAAGTCTTCCATTTTTTGAAAAGGTCACAAATGCAAATTTAAAAGGGTAGGTCCCAATCCAATGGTTTTTTGACACGTGTCTTGCCTTGTCCAAAGGGAAGAAGTGAATATTTAATACTCTCATCCTCCACGTGGAGGGCTAGCATTTTAAGTTGATCCGAAATCAACAACAACTGTGCATTCACCCATTTTACCGCCATGGGAGCTCCAGGAAGCTCAGATTCGTCATTTCTTCACCAAATCACATCAAATTTTATATGATTTTGCATCCTCTTAGCCTTCTAAGTGTAATGGCACCATTTTCATGAGCTAATTTGATGATCTATGATGTTTTTCATGAATTTTTTTCCTAGCCCATGAAATAATGTGAAAGTCAAAA
This sequence comes from Taxus chinensis, assembly GCA_019776745.2. Lineage (NCBI taxonomy): Eukaryota > Viridiplantae > Streptophyta > Pinopsida > Cupressales > Taxaceae > Taxus > Taxus chinensis. The sequence goes on along the minus strand of CM034154.1, from coordinate 26,956,349 downwards.
TTAAAAATTTTAGACCTAAAAATTGAAAAGGTAAAAGGTGAAAAATGATTGATAAAGAATGCTGGCATGCCTGAATGACAAAAAACGTGACCCTGGGATGGATAAGGATCCAAATTTGTGTAATATTCTAAAAATTTTATGCATCCTTAGCAACCTGCGAACTAATTTCTAGTTTGATGTCATTTTCATGGAATCATGAAGAGTTGTAAAAAATTTGATCCCTTCAGCATATTCTTTGCTTGGGAAGGAAGACTCCATGATGGCATGAGATGTATCATGAATTTTGGGAGAATTTTGGAGGAGAGGAGAAAAAGGACGTAGAATTTTCAAGCAGAAAATTGGAAGAAATCTATTTCTCTTGAAAAAACCGCCTGAGAGCCATTTTCAATTCCATATTGCATCATATTTTATCACGTTGAGTTGGTTTTGAGTTGTAAAGCCATCAGCAAGCTCTGATATTGTTCCAATAAAATTCCCTTGCTGATGTATTTGATCAATTTTTGGATTATTTGGTGTTATCTCTTGGCAAAATTTGTATATGCTTATGGTTTTAGAATGATTTCAATTTGTGCTTATTGCTCATGTTACAATCTTGTATGTGGGATCTTCCTTGATCATACATGGTCTCATTTCTTCTTGAGGGTTTAATGGCATTTGAAATCTTTCATTCAGAAGAGAATTCATTTGATAGGAGATAAACAAATTTAAAATCATTTTACTTTCCTTGAATATTGAGATTATTTGTAAACCTTTGGGTGCACCTTAGGTCATGATCAAATAGGGATTTTTGGATACTTTGTTGATATATTTGCTTCAAGATTTTGTAGCAGGTTGTCAAATATTGTATGGAAGAGTGAAGATCTGGGCCTCCATTTGTGTACATATCCTAGTTGAAGGAGTATTTTAAACGTCTTGAAGCATTCTTATTGTGTGAGTGTTACAAATTTCCTGCAAAGGTTCCCAAAGAAGTTGGTAATTTCTAGCTAGTCTTGTCTCAACATCTCCCAAAAAAATTCATTCAAACTAACTCATCCTACCCATACTACCCCTGCATTACATTGTGTATCAACAAAGGAATACAATCCATTCACAAAAATGCACAAAGCATATCATGATTTTATCATGTCTCTAGCAGCCTTAGCCTTGTCTTGAAAGAATTTCCATCATTTAGTAGTGACAACTCCTTTGAGTTTGAATAATGGATAATTGATCATGTCTTCCCAAGGCCATCTCCATAAAATCATGTAAAATACAAGGATATCTCCATCCCCTTTACCATACAAGGGATGCAATATAGGTTCTCTTGCCTTGGTTGGTAGGCACAACCTAAAATAGTGAGGATTAGATCAAGATACTTTTGAAGGTGCTATCCACTCCCTCAAATTTTGAGTGCCAACAAGCCAAATAGATGTGCTCCCCAGCTACAAATGACACACAAATCATCTGTTTGCCCTTTAGTGTCTTGTGAGATCCATTATGCTGCTTGATTTGTGAAGGAGATTAAGTTTGGGTACCAACAGGTACAACACAGGATGAACCTACGCAAATGCCCATATGCCCATAACTCTATGTACAAATGCACCAGGAATGCTGGCACCCAGGAAAAGTGGGTCTCATATATCATCATGTCATGGAGTATCCCCATCAACAACCAGGGAAAACATCCACGCTCTTCATCTGGCAGTGCAAAGCAGCACATTGCCTCCATCAAAAGAACCACTAGCCTCGTCTCCTCTGGACGGGCTAGATACACCTTTCCATAGTGAATGCTAGCACTATGGAATGCCAACTCGGCCATCCCCTCTTCAAACACTGTCAGCATCAACTCCTTTGAGGCCTTGGAGGAGATAGAGTAGACCTTCATACCCAATATGGGTAGCCGTAGAATCCTAAACACGTCCTCTAGGGTGAAAGTGATATCACCAGTCGGTAGGTGGAACATCTTGGTCATGAGAATCCCATCTATCGATGAGTGCGACCATCAAACTAGGCTGCCGGACTACATGATGATAGCGTTGGACTCCACTCAAGCCCACCACCTCCACATGCTATAGGTTCTTAGGGGTCGTTGCGCTGCACATTGTCAAAAGCAGGGGCAGAACACTGTCCCGCATATGTAGCTGATCTCTCCCCTGTATCCAATGTGAACAACACATTAATCTACATTTTAATACCCATACTTGCCCACTATCATTTCCCAACACCCTATTTTACCCCTACCCATCTTGATCCCCCAACTTATGGAACTTTTGACCCCTTTCTCTCCACATCTTGACCGGTGCCAGTTATCTCTAACTGACCCCGGTAACCCCTTAACTGGCATCAGTCACATGTTTAGTGACTGATACCGGTTCAACCCTACTGACGTCGGCCAAACTTGACCGATGCCGGTCACTGTCACAGTGAAAACCCGTGACCCCCAAACCCTCCTTTTCTAAAAACCTACCCACCTTGACCCTTTTCCCCCTAATAAACACCTACACCTCCCTTCCTCTCCCTTTTATTTCTCTCTCAATTCCTATTTTACCCACTTTCCCTCTCATTTCCAAATTTAAATTTTTTTCAACCACCCAAAAACAAAAACTACAACAACAATTTACAAATCACCTAATGTATCTGACCAAATACAACTAGAGTTGGACACTTACATCATCGTTCTTCCGTCCTGGCCACTGCACCGATGGCCCGCCTAATCCCTCTACAGCCTCTGCCATCACCAAATCTCTACCCACGTCTCCAACTGATCGAATCACACACATCAATCCTGTGGACCTGCATCTCATCAACCAATCACCCGTTGTTTAGACCGCCAACTCAACACTCCATTTCGTCTGCACACTTTTCTCTCTTTTCTCTCTCTTTTGTTGTTTTCTCAGTTTAGTAAATGACAAATGAATAACAAAAAACACAAATTTTTTATTATTATAATAAACCCGACCTAACCGATGTCATTTTTTCCTTCATCGACATCGGTCACATGCCCTACCTTACTATGGTTAGTTTCACTCTACTGACGTCAGTTACCCTTAACTAGCATCAGTCACCCTATCTAGCACAAAACCCAACATTTTACCCTATTACTCCACATATCCCTCCTTTTTTCCATACCTACCCTTTACCCTAACCATTTACCTCACCTAACCTTTACCATGACTACTTACTCGACCTTCCTGACCTTATCATTTACTACCTATCTTTGTCCTCCTTTGGGGACTCCTTATTTTAACCCTCTCTCAGCCTTACCCTTGTCATGAACTAGAATTTGTTTTTGGCCCTAGACCATCACTAGTGACCTTTGACCTCACGTGTTTGCTATACCTTGCGGCACTATTACCTGTGTTGTTGAATTAATGACCTTACCTAGCCTATTGCTATGACCATTTATCCAGACCCTACCTTTGGTGTACTGAAACATACCTAAAATTTCCTGCACCTAACCTACGTTGTGTTTCCTGACCATATCCTATACCTTGGATACCAGAATAATTTTGACCTTGTTTGGATAAATCCATCAACCTTAGACAATGTAGAGATTGACTTCTCTTCAACCTGATAGCGTGATGTAGTTTATACATGTGCGTGCGTTTGACTATTACTACCTTTGACCCCGACCCATTACATAGATTGTCCGAGTAGATCTTTAACCCCATTTTCCCTCATTCCCCACCTTCCCCTTTATCACATTTAAATTTTATCAAACCACTCATTGATTCTGCCTCCTGCCTCTTCAGTTCCTGGTTTGAGGGGGATCACCTTCACCCACACATGGGGCAACCGCATCTTATTTTTGTTAGCGTTGCTTACCAATAAAAGCTACGAAAAAAAAATGGGTAAAATGTAGACACTAAAATTAGGTCACACTCCCCTTTGGTCCCTCGACAAATAAACACCCTTCATCACATTAACCTAGCCATAGCCCCCTTCACTCCACTATATTAATTAAATTAAATTAATTCATTATCCTCACCATATTTATTATTTAAATATCTTAATTAGGGATAATGTCCACATACATCTCACCTAGACACTTCATCAAGCCAACTCACCCTAAGACCTATTTTTAGTAAGTTGTCATAACTAACTAAGGCTTACCCAAACCCTAAAAAATCAATGCCTACATTCCCTCTAACCACATTCTCGCATGTTGACAAGATGCTTCCAGTCTGATCCACGGGTGAATGACACGAGATCCAATAAAATCAAGGAGATCTACCTAGTTTAGTACACCTAGGAAATCCCACCTTAACTGAAGCCGGTTACCCCTAACCATCGCCAGTTAAGTCAGAACCACCATCAGTCACCTTTTAATCCCCAAAACAACCTTATTTTCAAGGTTGGAAAACATTGGAAAATTCTTGAGAGATATCACATCTTTTGAGAATGAATTTCAGCGAGAACATGCATGCAAGGAAGAATATCAAGAATTTTCTCTTGCACAGCCATCCAGTACTCACCCCAGCAAGGATTTTCTCCAACTAGACAAAAAGGAATGCACATGCAGCCCATGCAGAAGCTTTCCTACGATTGGTGATCCTCTACATCTTTCAACCTCTTACCAACACCTTCATTCCTCACTCGCATGCGTCCAGAACTAGGTTCCAAGTAAGTAGAAGGATGTACTCCTTTGGCTCATTGGTTTCATCATTATATTTTCATCCTTTGTTTCCTTAGCCACCCATTGATCTCCATTCATACTCACCCCTCCACATACTCATCAAAACTTCACAAAATCCCACCCAATACACCTAATACCTCATTCCGGCCAATCAGGTCCTTTGTGCAATCACAAGGGAGACCTAAAACTCATTCTGTGGTATTCCTAGTTTTGTACAGTAACTGACACCGGTTACACCCAACCGCCATTGGTGACCCTTAACCGGCATCGGTCTCTGTATTCACCAATATAGCCCATAACAGTGACCTATGCACCTATTCCCACATTACCTCTGTTCATCTGTGATCTTCCTGAGACCTCTGTTAGACCTACAGAGACCTAGAACCAGTTACTTGACCTTCGGATCTTAATTTAACTTTGCCTGTTAGATTAGATCTTTCTTATTGTATTTTGGATGAGATACCCAAATCATTTTAATTATAATAGGGTTTATTTTATTATCCACATTAAATTGTTTTAAACAGTGGACTGAAAGCCGTCTAGGAAGTATCACACTTCCTAGATCTAACACATGCTAGGCAGTTCACTGCACATATTGTTTAACTCTTTTTGGTGGTCTTTCTTTTCATTACAGGTAGTTCCTCCTAGCCAAAAGGAAGCTCTCACGATCAGCTGTGGATTCAGAACTTATACGTATGCAACAACCAACCATCCAACATTTAAACATGTATTCCTCCTACACCCGTAACCCTATCTGTTTCATCAATATTTCAAAAAAATGTGTAAGAATCAGGTGAAACATTTTGGCACGCCTGGTGGGACCCATCCAAGGTTCTTTGCATTTTATTCATTCCTAGGAAAATTTGTGTGTTTGTTTCCCTTCTGAAAATCATACACATTAATTTTCTTCCTTGGTAACCCTCTTTTTCTTTCTATTTGCTCTAAAATAAACCTTTCTTTTTGTGTACTTAAAAAGAATCATTTCTTCTTGTTTTTCTGCATTTTAGTGAAAGAACATCCCTCTTCCTATTCATCCATTTGTGTCATCAAACTTCATATTTTTATTTGGGCTTAAAATAAGTGCATCGCATTTTGATTTATCACATTAGCTCACATTAATTGAGGGCAACCTATATACTGGAAGTCATTCCCAGATGATGGTTGACAAACGAATCATAGAAAGCACATCTCTCTCTCTAAGTCTTACCACATTACACAAATTTAAAAAAAATACATATTCTTAAACAACATATTTCCTGGGAACACCTGTGAGGTGATCACACTGATTTGAGGATTGACAGGCACTCCCTAGCTCGCTACTCTGTCAAGTCATACTTCAGAGCAAAGCCTGCCCCCACCATAACATACCTGAAACCTCACCTTTTAGATCTCCTTATTTGTAGGAATCCATCCTCACCAAAAAATTCTATTCTACAATTCAAGGGTCAGTCCTTAAATAGCATAAGCTAAACAAACATAATAGAAAAGGCACTCTTAGGATCACATTTTTCTTAGTGTTTCTACTTGGCTTGCATTTTGAGGTGAGAGGTCATGTTCTTCATTCTTCTTGTTTATCCTTGCACGCTCCTCATCATAGTTGGTGTATTCCGACTTCATCTGAGTGTGCCTAGACCATATTATCATCATTCTCAGAATTATGGGTTTGATTCCACATCATATTTTAATTCACAACCATTTTCCTTTTATCACTATTTCAATTTGGTCTAGCGACCATCATCGGTTACCCCTTGACCATCGTCGGTTATACCCAACCGGTGTTGGTTCACTGTCATTTTGGTTAACCTACCCAAAAGGACATTTATTCACCTTCTTTAACTTTTTAGAGTCCCTGTCACTATTACCATTCCCATTGACCTTGTAAAACTCATCAGGTTTGGCATACCTATCAGATTTGACCTTACACCTTGTTTTTGACTCACTGTCCATTTCCCACAGTGACCGGCTGTGGATACCTATGACCAGCGTCGGTTTACCCTAACCAGCATTGGTTAGCTTGTGTCATTTTCCAGTCAACATTTGGTACCTAGCCCACTTTTTACCACCTGTTTCACCTTTTCCTATTGTTTTTATGTGTCATTTATAGAGAAGCAGTCCTAACCTAATCACTACTGGTTCACATGGTGCTGACCCGAAGACAAGCAACCACACTCGTATTCCACACAAGTTTTCAACCACTCCCACCTAGTCCTTCATCGCCTTCACTTTTATCACCCTCCATGGATCCTATCCAACCTATCACTATCGCTACCGGAGATGAGGAATCCGCACGACTCCTTGACCAAAACCCTGCCGCCTTTCAATTTTATCTTTCCCACTCATCTACCCGAGATGCTCCGGGTCAGTTGATATATGGCATGACCATATCTATCCCCCCGACTCTTGCTCCCACTCATGCATCAGCCCTAGCTAGCTCCATGTTGCCCGCATCTACCTTACCCCCCAGTCATTTTGTAGCTAAGTCCTATACCCGCTATTACTTCCACGTCTGCTACCTCCATTGCACCCACCACATCTACCATACCTTCAACAACTACCCAAAACGTAACCTCATTTGCCCCTAATGTCTCGCATATACCCGTAGCTACATTACCTCCTCCAGTCTTGGTTAGCCCTACCCCTTTTCAGAATGTGGTCCTTTCCATTCCAAAATTGTTAGCCCCCATTTCCACTAGGTTTACCATGACCCTTCCACCCCCATATACGTACTATCAGTAGCCTACCATTTCATCGATTATTCACTCTAGGCACATAACCCCTATTTCACTACCTTCTTCTCAATAAACCTACACGAAAGCACCATATACTAGAGTTCAACCCTCGTTATATGCCCAAAACCAACCCTCTCACACTACAAGAGGCACCCAATCATCGCAACCTACTAATGACCTAATCAAATTAATGTTGGACAAGATGCAGACATTGGAGGCATCGGTTTCTGGCTCCCACAACACTCTCACCTACGATGAGATTTACAACGAGCCCCTCCACCCATCCATTCCTATTTTTCCATACCCCATACATTGGGAGATTCCTAAATTCAATCGTTTCAATAGCCAGGAAGACCCACAACAACATTTGTAGTCATTCAAACATGGGTGCTACCTAATTGCACACGGTGATGTTTTTCTCTTTAGGACCTTTCCCATGTCTCTGACTGGACCTGCGTTAGATTGGTATAGTGGGTTACCTAGACACTATATTCTCATTTAATCAGGTAGCCCAAGCCTTCTTGGATCATTTCTCCATCAGTATCATCAAGAAGGTTACCATGACTGACCTATACTCCACGCGTTAATATGACGATGAATCTATCACAGATTTTGTCACTCGCTACCGTAGCCTGATTAATCAACTCAACTTCCAACTACCACAAACAGAACTCATCGAGCTCTTCACACGAGCTTGCGCTAGATATATCTCACTGACCCTACAGGTTTAAACTTTCCAAACATTTGATGAAACATTCACTATGGCACTAAAGTTAGAGATTCGGGCCATAGAAGAGAAGAAAATCCAATTACGTAATAAAAATTTAGCATTCAATTCTAACGATACTTCTTCTTCTTCCAAACCATAGAAAAATTACTCAAAGGCCAAGGGCACCGCTATTGCAGTGGTACTCAAAGCCATTTTGGCTCATTTGTCAAATCAGGCTACCCCCTCATCTAATCTCTCACCTGTCCAGACTTTTCAATTCAGATGAGAACAATAGAAATACACCCCAATTGGGGAACCTTACTCTTTTGTCTTATAAAAGTTTATCAAAGTCGGGGCCATCACCCTTCCACCTATAAAACCACACACTGGTTTTGACCCTACTCACCTCATGCCCACATGGTATAAAGAACATGACTTATGTAACTATCATCGAGTAAAGGGTCATAGTGACGGTAACTACATCACTTTCAAAAACAATGTCCAAGAAATGCTTGAGAAAGGTGAGTTAACCATGGATAATCCTAACGCACCTGCCAAAATTAACCTACACATCTTCAAGAAACCATTTCCTAATCATACCCGTTCATCTTATCAAACCGGTGAGGCCTCAACTCATGATACCCATACCCGCAAGGTCCATGCTATTTTTATTGATGTACGTGTTGCTTTCCAGTTACCCTATATTTTGTCCATAGAGGAGATTCTAGCCTGAAATCCTCCTTCCACATCGGAACCAACCTCCCCTATTCCTTCACCCATAGAGGAACACCTTTCACCTCCTTCCTCACATATGGAGGAGTCTTCCGCTAACATTGAGACCATTTCACCTTTGGCTTCTCCACTTAGAGAATCAATACCCACATTACTTCTTCAGTTTATGGAGGATACTTTTTTGCCTCCTCCACCCACAGAGGAGCTCCCATCATCTCCTCCACCTATAGAGGAGCACCTATCATCTCCTCCACCTATCATAAACACAGTTGACATACCTTTACCTCTTGATGAGCATTCTTCAACAGCTACCCAAGATCCTACAGACCTACTTTTGGCTCTCTTACCCACAGAAGCTTAAGCTAGCCAATTCCCTATCTCTAAGATACATTTTACGGGAATAGCCATTAGGTGCTCATCAACTCCACATACAGACATGCCACTCACATTTGGCTGATCACTTAGATTATGTGGATAGGGCCTTACTTTGGGGGCACCTTTTGCTTCCTGTCTCAACGCAGATGTAGATGTCCCTTGCTGATACCTCCACTATCTACCCAAAAATATTTTGACCAATCAAAATGAACACAACCACCTCTATCACAAATTCTTCCATGACACCCATCATAGCTCAAAATACACCATTACCCATAACCCAAACCCACACCTACAACATCTACCTCGACTAAACCTATTACAACCTTAGGGGTCACCCCAACCACCAACCTTACTCATCCACCTATCAAATCGGATTTAGCTACATCTTCCAAAGTCAACACCACACCTACTCCGTCACCCAAACAAAAGAACCAAATCCATAGAACTCATACTCCGGCTATGCCAATCAGACCTGCACCAATCCCATCCGTCTTAGGACCTCAGCCAACCATCCCAACAACTTCTTCACTACCCACTACACTTCAGTCTCTGTCCCTCAGAAACCTTCCCATGGGTAACCCATCAATAACTTGAAAAACCCATACAACCTTTACCCATCAACCACTCCTTTCTACCCTCCAATAAGGTAGTCCTCCATAAACCAACCTCTATACCCCTACCCAAGCGCCTGACATGACTTACACCTACACCTGCAGCATCCCCCTACTTGCACCCATACCCCCAATACTCTCGACCCACTTGCTAGGTCCTATGCCAAAATCTTAACTAACCTCCTTGAGACTTTTTTCATCACATTATTGTTATCCAAAATTCACCCCCCCAGGGTAAATTTGATAACATGCATTAGAATATCCAAGTCCCAGGCACATTGGTTAATTCAGAGCAAAAATTAGGTTTTTGAGAGTCCTCTTCAGGATATCTTTCTAAACTCCCCAGGCCGAGGCAGAAGGAAGGAGCAAGCTTTGAGAAAGTTCGGAGAAGATTATAGAAAGCAAGTAGTTTGGGCCAGAAAAAATTGTGAAAATCGGCTAAGTCCTAGTCCAGCACAAGGTGGGACAAATAGGACAAAGGTACGCGAACCGCCTTGAACTGGCCGAAATGAGTCCAGGCGGCCCACTAAGCATTTGGGACAAGTGGGATGAAAGTACGCGGCAGGCGCGAAATTCCGGTTTGACCGAGAGAGAAAATCGACTAACTGCTGAGAGGGGCAGTTCGGGACGCGCGGGACAAAAGGACCCGAACCGGCCGAAAAGAGTCAAGTCAGTCCGAATCAAAGTGGGACAAGCGGGCCAGAAATACCCGAACCGGCTGACATTGTCCCAAAAGGTCCAAAATCAAAATGGGACGTCCGGGACGAATAGACGCGAAGTACGCGGAAGACCCGGCAGGCCCGAGAACCATTGAGAAATTGCCACGTGTCATCAAGGAGAGCCAAAAGGTCAAAAGGCAAGGTTTGAAGCGCTGGAACAATCGGGCCAGAGGTACGCGAACACGTATCCGAATCGGCCAAAATTGTCCCAAAAGGTCCAAAATCAGAAGTGCGGAGCATCGGGGAGGAGTTGGACGCGAAGTACGCGGAAGACCCGGCAGGCCCGAGAACCAACCAAAAGACGCCACGTTGGCTCAAGGAGAAAGGTCTAAAAGGTCAAAAGGGGTAAGGTTTGAAGCACTGGCCCGAGCCAATAGGAATTAGGCACGTGTCCAATGGAGCAAGGAAGTGCAGAGTTCGGGGAGGACTTAGAAATTTTGAAGAAGTCTTGGGCCCAAAGTTTAAAAGACAAGGTTGACAACCCGCACCCTGTCCTCCAACTAGATGCATGCCACGTATCTTCCTAGTGGTGGGGCGTGCGGAAAAAAAGTGGAAAATATTCCAAGAGCACCAAAAAGGTCAAATTTCAAGAGACAGCCCACCAAAAAGTAGAAAGAGAGAGAATCACGCAACCAATCAGAGCGTGCCACGTGTCATCCAAGTGGCAGAGCACGTGGAAAATATTTCAAAATCCGTTGTGGGTCTGTTCCGTGCCCTAAATCTTCAGGTCGCCATATCTTTTGATCCAGAGCTCGGATTTCCACATTCTTTATATCAACGGAAAGCTTGTGAGATGCTCTACATGATTCTGGGATCAATCTTGAGTTTTGGTGTAGTATCTGAAGAGAGAAAAAATGGAGAAATGATGCTGACGTGTGATAATGGCTAGAAGCGACCTTTCAACAACCTGTTTTAATGCTAATGGGTCGCATTCTTCTTCTGCACGGCTAGAAGTGACATTTTAGTGGCCCAGTTAATGCAAATGGGTCGCATTCTCCTCCAAAATCGATCAAAGTGACAGGGTATGGGTTGACAAAGATCCCCCATGCTGGCTGATTTAATACATCTGCAGTCAATGAGGGATGGGCTTGCACGTTTTTTCACGTTTCTGTCCCCTGGGTTCGACCCATGCAATGTAAAAAGCCATATTTGGCTCATTTAGAAGTGGTTGTTCATTCTTTCTGCTCCACTCTCCCTTCTTTTCTTCTCTAGGGTTAAAAATGGAGTTAGAACCTCCTCCCTTGCTCTGTAATGGTGTTTTTGCCTCTTATTAATGGAATGATGTTCTGTGCAGACTTCTGAAGCAACAAAACGTGTTTTGTGATGCATCTGTCCATCCTTTCTCGTTTTTTCTTGTCTTCTTCTTGCCTCTCTTCATTACAGGTATTTGTGCATGTTTGAATGATCATTGTAGGTTTGGAGCTATGTTCATGGAGTTTTGGGACATTTTCTGTGTGAAATCTATCCTTGGGCCTGTGATGCATCTGTCCATCCTTCCCATGGCTCACCTCTCTTTGTCCCATGGCAGTTTTGATAGATGTTCAACATCCTCCTTCTCTGGTGTATCACCGTTTTAGTGTAGGCTTTTGTTCTTTTCCTTTCTCTCTCTCTCTCTCTGTCTCCTTGGCATGGTTAGATTAGGATTAGATTAGCTTTCCTGCACTGGAATAGCTTGTGGCAGGTAGTTTAGGAGTAGGAACCAGCCTTCTATGGAGATTCCTCTCTCGGTTTTACAAGTCCCACACTTAGAGAGAGGTTTCCATGTTGTGAAATCACACTGGATGCCTAAACATCAACCTAGAAGCTTGATGTTGCATCCAGGGGTGCTGTGATTTTGCACTAACAGTTTTTGGCACGCCTGGTGGGAGCTTAGAGGTCTTTGACTCCATCTTTTGCAGGTTGATGTGTTCCTGTGAAGATTTCAGCCTTTGGAGGCACTTGTAAACACATCTGGCGACTCCATCTGGTCAACAACCCATCTCTAAAGTTCGCAGACCTTCCTTTCCATTCATTTCCATCCATTTTCATCCATCTTCCTTTCCATCCCCCTCATTCTTTTTCCATTCCATGAAGTTGTGCAATCATGAATTCATTTCCATCATGGAATTCACATCAACAACAGTAGTATTTTCCACTTCCAACATGTTTTACAAATCCTCCAGATCAGCATGCATACTCATATGAACAGCAGTGCCAAAGTCAGTTTGGCTATGGAGCTTTCCAAGAGCAAGGGTGTGCATACAACAAAGACCATCAGATCCAAGATGCTGGTCTGTTGGAGAAAATCCAAAAGATGGAGGTGGGGATGCTGCAGTCTAGAGCAACAGCTCAAATGAGAGCTTTCAGAATTGGTTGCAGGACTCCTTGTCCATGGGGAGGCCCTTTTCCAAGACACTTCAGCCCTCAAGAGAAGCTGGACTTCATGATAAAGATGCTGCCCCAACTTGCACAATGGACAGCAGAAATAGAGGCATATACAGTCGGTGTTGAACAACCTTGTCAATGGGTAAGTTCTAAACCATCATCTGGTTTCTCTCTTCCCATTACTCAAGCAGCATCATCTCATCTGGACCTACAAATTTTAAACCCTCCATCTGCTGTCCCAAGTGTTGAATCCATCTCTCCACTTCTCAGTCTTCCACCACACCTCGATTCTTCTTTCCCTTTTCCTTCCAAACAGTTATCCCCTCCACAAGAGCTAACAGAAACACCCCCTCCTCCAAAGAAACAAGAGTTTTCACCTCCTCCACCACCAGAAAAAATTTTCAAATTAGTGGAGTTTCAACCTATCCCTCCTTTTGCATTCCCAATTCCATGTGGGGAAGAAGAAATTGTAAAAATCCAGTCATAAAGGACAGCAAGGAGAGGAGCCCAACAGAAAAGAAATGACAGACAGCTTGAAGGTTTGGGCTGCCAAATTTGGGAAAGAAAAGATTCCCTTGATGGTTAATCCTACAGAAGAGGCCAAGGTTGAACAAATGGTGGTTAGGAATGATTTTTTTTAAGAAGAAAATCTTGCAGCCCCAGCTTGCCCTCTAGAGCAGCAGAATGAAGAGTTTGACTTGAAAAACTTCGCGCTGGAGGAAGAGTTCAACCAAGAGAAAGATTGCCTTCAAACATTGGAGGAAGGAGAAGCTACTCCAAATCCAAAAGAAGAAGAGCACAATCTAGCTGTGAAGGAGAAAAGTGCAGATCCAAGGGCTTTGAGCACAAAGCAAGTTATAGAAGAACCTTCAGTTCTTCTCTCCACTTCATCTCTCTCAAGTTCTAGTACTGAAAAGGAGCTTGATCTCTCAAACTCAATGTTGGAGAGTGAAGGAAACCATGGTGGTCAAGTTACAGATCAAGAGGACACCATGGAGGAAGTTGAACACGAACAGCGGGACAACAATGAGGTAGTTTACCTGTCATATTTGGAGGACTATTTTGATGGAGAAGAGTCGGTTGAGTTTTCACCATTCTCTCTTTCATCATCCACATTCCAAACACCAGAGCCTGCTGTCATGAAGAAGAGCTTCCATTTGCAGTAGCCTGCATCTTACAACAGCCCTTTGGAATCAAAATTGGAAGATTCTAATCTTCCCTGTTCTTCATCGGAGGAAGAGAAAGGACAGAAGAATCCCACCATTTCTTCCACATCATCCATTCAGGAGGGCCTACAAGAAGACTCCATTCTTGGAGTTTGAAAATCACAGCAATGGGCATACTCAAAGGACCATACTTTTTCCCAATCAGGTATTTGGCTTCATTGGAGCCAAAGGAGAAGCCACAACTAGTCATGATTGCTTCTGAGCATGAGGATGAGCTACAAAGTACTAAGGATCAGCTGCCATACCTCTCCAATCCAAATGCAGAGCAACTAAAAGAGGTATTGGATTTTTCAGTTGATACCTTGATGATTTGGATAGAAGACCAGCTTCTTGTTGATTTTCCATCCATCCAAACAGCCATGATCAGTGCCAAATCAATTGCATGGCTGCCAATTTTGAAGAAAGGAAGCTATTTCTCACAACCTGTTGCAGGGTTTGTTTAGCTTGCCTTTGCTTCCAGCTAGAGTAGATTAGGTAGATTTGCTTTCAGTAGAAGAAGTGCTTGTGCACACTCTGCATGTTCCATTTAGGACATGTATGATTTTCAGTTCTGTACATAGTTTTTGGTGTTGCTGGTTTTGCTCTTGCACAGTTCGTTTCAATGGTTTTTGGTGAGAACAACTCCATGCCCGGTGGGTTTCCAAGTGGCTCAGAGGGGATATTTTCAAAGTTCAGATCAGTTTTCAGGCTATTACTTATGACTCCATGCCTAATGGATTGCTTCAGGCAGCTGGCCTTTTCATCTAGCAGGCAGATGCCCCCATTGAGTCACCAAATTATTATCCAAAATTCACCCCCCCAGGGTAAATTTGATAACATGCATCAGAATATCCAAGTTCCAGGCACATTGGTTAATTTAGAGCAAACATCATGTTTCTAAGGTTCTCTCAGATATTTTTCTAACTCCTCTGGCCGAGGCAGAAGGAAGGAGCAAGCTCTGAAAATGCAAAAAAAGTTGCAGGAAGGCAAGTAGGCTGATCCAGAAAAAATCATGAAAATTGGCTAAGTCCTGCTCAAGGTCGCCTTTGGGACGTGTGGGACAGAAAGGCCCGAACCGGCCGAAATAAGCATAAAGGGCCCAAAAACAAAGTGGGACAAGTGGTACGAATGGGCCCAAACCGGCCGAACCGGCCGAAATTGTCCCAAGCGGTCCAAAGGAAAATGGAACAATCGGGCCAGAGGTACGTGAACTGGCCGAATCAGCCGAAATTGTCCCAAAAAGTCCAAAATCAAATGGGACATCCGGGACAAATGGACGCGAAGTACGCGGAAGACCCGGCAGGCCCGAGAACCAACCAAAAGACGCCACGTGTCTCAAGGAGAAAGGTCCAAAAGTCAAAGGGGCAAGGTTTGAAGCATTGGCCCGAGCCAATAGGAATTAGGCACGTGTCCAATGGAGCAAGGAAGTGTGGAGTTCGAGGAGGACTTAGAAATTTTGAAGAAGTCTTGGGCCCAAATTTTAAAAGACAATGTTGACCCCGCGCCCTGTCCTCCAACCAGATCATGCCACGTATCTTCCAAGTGATGGGGGAGCGGAAAAAAAGTGGAAAATGTTTTAAAATCATCAAAAAGGTCAAATTTCAAGAGACAACCCACCGAAAAGTAGAAGGAGAGAGAATCACGCGACCAATCAGAGCGTGCCACGTGTCATCCAAGTGGCAGAGCGTGGGAAATATTTCAAAATCCGTTTGGATCTGTTCCGTGCCCTAAATCTTCAGATCACCATATCTTTTGATCCAGAGCTCAGATTTCCACGTTCTTTATATCAACGGAAAGCTTGTGAGATGATCTACATGATTCTGGGATCAATATCGAGTTTTGGTGCAGTATGAAGAGAGAAAATGGAGAAACGGTGCTGACGTGTGATAATGGCCAGAAGTGACCTTTCAACAACCTGTTTTAATGCTAATGGGTCGCATTCTTCTTCTGCACGGCCAGAAGTGACATTTTAGCGGCCCAGTTAATGCAAATGGGTCGCATTCTCCTCAAAATTGCTCAAAGTGATAGGGTATGGGTTGACAAAGATCCCCCATGCTGATTTAATACATCTGCAGTCATTAAGGGATGGTTTTGCACGTTTTTTCACGTTTCTGTTCCCTGGGTTCGAGCCATGCAATGTAAAAAGCCAGATTTGGCTCATTAGAAGTGGTTGTTCATTCTTTCTGCTCTGCTCTCCCTTATTTTCTTCTCTAGGGTTAAAAATGGAGTTAGAACCTCCTCCCTTGCTCTGTAATGGCGTTTTTGCCTCTTATTAATGGAATGCTATTCTGTGCAGACTTTTGAAGCAACAAGACATGTTTTGTGATGCATCTGTCCATCCTTTCTTGTTTTTGCTTGTCTTCTTCTTGCCTCTCTTCATTGCAGGTATTTGTGCATGTTTGAATGATCATTGCAGGTTTGGAGCTGTGTTCATGGAGTTTTGGGACATTTTCTGTGTCAAATCTATCCTTGGGCCTGTGATGCATCTGTCCATCCTTCCCATTGCTCACCTCTCTTTGTCCCATGGTAGTTTTGATAGATGTTCAACATCCTCCTTCTCTGGTGTATCACCGTTTTAGTGTAGGCTTTTGTTCTTTTCCTTTCTCTCTCTCTCTGTCTCCTTGGCATGGTTAGATTAAGATTAGATTAGCTTGCCTGCACTGGAATAGCTTGTGGCAGGTAGTTTAGGAGCAGGAACCAGCCTTCTCTGGAGATTCCTCTCTCGGTTTTACAAGTCCCACGCTTGGAGAGAGGTTTCCATGTTGTGCAATCACACTGGATGCCTGAACATCAACCTAGAAGCCTGATGTGCGTCTAGGGGTGCTATGATTTTGCACTAACACTACCCACTACACTTCAGTCTTTGTCTCTCACACCCCCTACTTGACCTGCATCATCTACCTTCACAACACCCCCATTATCCCCCTGAGTAACTCATCCTCTTCCCCCATCTTCTTTTCCTTCTAGATCTCGTTCACCCATATCACCTTTACCCAAGAAGGTGTAACCCAAAGACAAAACTCCGCTACCTCCCAATAAGGTAGTCAAAACAACTATAAACCCTCCTACTCGTTCATCTACGACACCCCTACCTAAACAAACACGACCGACACCCAAGAACATGCTAGTACCCAAAACCATAGCTCGACCTATTCCTCCTCATGTGAGGACTGTTCCTTAACAATCAGTCATACCTACACCCAAAACCACTTTCACCTCTCATTGCGACCCACTAGCGAGATCCTATGCCAAAAGTTTAGCCAACCTCCTTGAGACTTCTATTATCACATTACCGTCACTTAGACCTTATGACCCCCTCAAACCCAAGCTAAAAGGGTTTGATGACACTAAAATTTGTGCCTACCATCATGTGCCAGGGCACTATTTGGAGAACTGCAAGGCCTTGAAAACCATCTTTATCCAGTTGTGTCCTCTGGAAGCCAAATTTTACAACGACGACCTTCTCGATGAGGACCCTGCCTCACCGACACCCATTCCCACATTTTCCACTCAACAACCACAACCTCCACCCCCAAAACTCCTAGAAACACCTCCAATATTTGAAATTAACATGGTTCTCATCAGAGAACTTGCCACACCATTACCCAAATGTCATTTTTCCCAGCTCACCTCACAGGGTTTTTCTCCTCTGGTAGGTTTTTCCCTGTCATGTCGTTATACCACTCACCCTACACCTTCTCCGTTTGCCAACTCCCCTTAGATCAACATGATCCATGTTACTACCCATGCTCAGAAGGTTAAAGGTAAAGAAAAGATGACTGACCCACCAACCAATCCTATACCTAGCATACCATCTGCACCCATACCTAAAATCACTATTTGCAGCCCCACATACCCCATTTCTTATGGAGTCATAAACCACACCCTACTCACCAAGTATCCTCCCTTAGCTTCTTAGAGGAAGAGATTGCACCACACCAAACGGATGACCTAGACCTATCCCTCTTCATCTCTATCCACATTGATGACATACGTGTACGACATGTAATGATTGATGGGGGTTCTAGTTATAATATCATTTCATCCCACACATTCACTCAAATGTGCATACCTGACAACTGC
This sequence comes from Taxus chinensis, assembly GCA_019776745.2. Taxonomy (NCBI): domain Eukaryota; kingdom Viridiplantae; phylum Streptophyta; class Pinopsida; order Cupressales; family Taxaceae; genus Taxus; species Taxus chinensis. The sequence goes on along the minus strand of CM034154.1, from coordinate 26,938,204 downwards.
ATGCATAAACATCCTATCATTTTGCGTTCATTCAATGACGCTATCACCTCCACATTAGGCACTATCATCCTCCACATTTGCATGGGCCCCTGCACTATCCCATAATTATTTACATCTTGGAGGGGGAATTTCAATATAACTTGTTGCTTGGTAGACCCTAGATTCGTGTCATGGGTTGTGTTCCTTCCACTTTGCATCATTGTGTAAAGTTTGAACATGAAGGAAACACCTATACCATTCCAGCTGATCCATCACCTTTTAAAATATGCCACATGCTTTACCATCCTAATGACATGCTTATACCCATTAAGGCGTCTACCTCCACAACTGCTACCACTTCTTCTACACTTCTGCTTACTAGTATAGTCGCCACCTCCACCGCACATACCTCTTCCACTCCTACCACCACCACAACCTCCACGACCATCCCATTAGTCTCCCAATCTATTAACTCCACCTCCGCATCAACCTCCGACACATCATCTATTCCCGCTACCCACATACCAACCACCAATCCCTTGAAAGGTGTTTTTCAACCCCTCACTTTGGGGGAATACTACCTATATAGTGTCAACACATTCCTTACTCCTTAAGAGTATGGGAGTCTTCACAAACACTCTCGCTATGATCACCATGTAAGAGAACACCTCCTTTATGGTCCTCCTCATCTTCATACCAGTCTCACCTATGGGGGACTTAATACTACCACGTACACACCCAAACCACCATCACAAACCCGCCCATTTTCCACTAACTTCCAGTCTCTTACCAATCACCTTTTTACCCACACCTTCCTACACCGATGTACATGGAAGGGTTTTAGTTTTGGATTTTACGAGCAAGGTTACCATACCATTATTCCATGCACCACCTACCAAATAGGCCCACATTGACAACATCAAGGACATCAGCCCTTCTCCACCTTCTTCACCCTCTTCACCTTCATCACCACCTTCATCGAAGAAGTTGATGGATCCTGAATCTATCCCTTATAATTTTTTTTTTTCATAAACACCATTTCATTGGGGCCTTTGACTTATCAACGCGAGGGTGAGACTCCTTCCTCTCTTCTCTTCTTGTATCCTGAAATGATAGATGACGATACACCTTCAATTAGTGTCGTCCAATGTCAAGATGATAAATCCATACTCACCTACCTTGGTGCATAAGACTCATATATTCATCGGTCATTACCCTCTAAGAGGCAAACCATGTTAAATGAAGTAACTATCAAGATTAACATTCATACTCAGGATGACCCGTGTATCCTAAAGATCAGTCAATCTTTAGATGTTGCTGAGTAGGAAGCCATCACTTCTTTTCTCAAAGATCATAATCATGACTTTGCTTGGTCTTATGTAGACATGCCCGGTATTGATCCCACCATAGTGGTCCACAATATCGTAACCATTCCCAATACCAAACCCATCAAACAAAAGATGAGGAAAATGCACCCTTGCATTGCCCTTCTCGTCAAAGAGGAACTTCAACGACTTCTTTCCATTTCCTTCATATTACCCATTGATTATCCTCATTAGATTTCTAACATTATCCCTGTCACTAAGGTGATAAGGGGACTCCACATTTGCATGGATTTCCATGACCTCAACCTAGCCTACAGAAAAGATGACTTCCCCTTACCTGGTATTGACCAACTGGTCAACCTTACCGCTGGTCATAAGATGCTATCACTCATGGATGGCTTCTCAGGTTATAACCAAATCCTGCTTTCCCTAGAGGATCAACATAAAACCACATTCATCACCCCTTGGGGGACCTTATGCTATTGTGTCATGCCTTTTGGCCTTAAAAACACTCATGCCACATATCAACATGCTATGACTTACATCTTCCATGATATCATGCATCTTATATTAGAATATTATGTGGATCATCTCCTAGCCAAATCTAAATGCCGCTCCAAGCACCTTGCCGTCCTAAAAACCATTTTTGACCATCTCATTAAATATTGTGTTCACCTTCAGCCTAAGAAGTGCGTCTTCATGGTCCTCTCAGGAAAACTACTGGGATTTATTATTTCTATATGTGGTAAAGAAGTAGACCCTACTAAAGTCAAGGCCATTCTCAGAATTCCTCCGCACACTAACCTTAGACAACTTTGTAGTCTACAAGGTAAGTTGCAGTCTATTCACCGTTTCATTTCACAATTATTTGATCGGTGCCAACCATTTCATCATATGCTCAAGAAGGATGTTTCCTTTAAATGTGATGATGAATGACACAAAGATTTTGAGGCCCTAAAAAAATACCTCCTCCAACCACCTGTACTCATTCCACGTGAATACGATCAACCTTTCTACCTATACATCTCAGCTACCGATCACTCCCTAGGAGCCATGCTCGCACATCATGATGAACAACACAGGGAGAAGGTAGTTTATTACATAAGCCGTACTCTTTTAGATTACGAAACCCAATACACCCATCTCAAAAATATTTCTTAGGCTTAGTTTTCGTTGCCACCAAACTCTGCCATTACCTACTCAATAACAAAACCTATGTTGTGACCAACACTAACACCTTACACTTCATGTATGCCAAACCTTACCAAAATCAGTGTGCCGAACACTGGCTTATGCTTTTAGCTGACCTTGACCTCGAATTCATTTATCAAAAGTCCATCAAGGGCCAAGCCATCACCGACCAATTGGCTGATGCACCTATTTCTAGGGATTAAGCCTCTAATTTTGACTTTCTAGACGAGTCAATTGCTACCCTTTCCCTAGAAGAAACCCCCTACCAAATGACACTCTTCTTCAATGGTTGAAAGTGTCAGCGTGGGGGTGGGGTAGGATTTATCCTCATTCCCCTTGATGGAGAACCCATGCCTTTGTCTTTCAAACTCGATTTTGATTGTACCAACAATATTTCTAAATACGAAGCGCTCGTACTAGGTCTCCAAGCCATCTATGCCCTAAATGTCAAATCAATCAACATCTTTGGTGATTCTCAATTGGTCCTAAACCAATTCAATGGTATTTACCAATGTCGTATCGAGATACTTCAAAAGTATAAACATCATGTAGACATACTTTTGACCACCTTTGATTGTTACACCCTTCAAACCGTTCCATGTTCAACTAACAAATTTGTAGATACCATGGCCTGCTTAGCTTCCCAAATACTGACTTCGCCTGACGATTCAAAAATATTTGTCACCATACAATGACTCCAATCACCTTGTTATCTTCCTCACGACATTTACTCTATTATAACCGCTACCCCCAACCCGAGTGACTTGTGGTATAAAAAATACTCTGACTATATTTATCTCTCCATTTTACCCCCTGATCTCGCCCGTAATGGACAACGTGCCTTCTTTAAAAAGGTCTCTCATTATGTCATCCTAGGGGGGCTCCTCTATAAGCGTAGCTTTGATGGTATTCTCTTACGATGCCTCACGAGTTCTGAAATTCCTTATACCATTAAGGAAGTTCATGATGGCATATGTGGAGGTCACTTCATTGTCCTTGTTGTTGCTAAGTGTATCCTCCTCCTAGGCTATTACTGACCAACCCTTAACCTTGATTGTTACAACTACGTCAAATGTTGTATAACATTCCAACAAAACACCAACCTTCATCATACACCCAGTCATGCCTTACAGGTCACCCATGACCTCTTGCCCTTCTCTAAATGGGGTTTAGATCTTGTCAGAGAGATTAACCCCCATTCTTCCCAATGACAGCAATGGATCATCACTACTACCGAATACTACACAAAATGGGTGGAAGCCATACCACTCATCTCCACAAAAGCCAAGAAAATATATGATTTCATCAATCATCACATCATTTGTCACTTTGGTGTTCCTCATCTCCTCATCACTGACAACGGAAAACAATTTAAAAACAGAACAATGTGAAAAATTTACGATGCCTTCGGCATTAAATTAAGTTTATCCTCACCTTATTACCCACAAACCAACAGCCAAGCCGAATCCACTAACAAAACCTTAAACAAAATTCTCATGAAAGTGGTTAACAATACTAGAAAGGATTGGCATATGCACATTCCTTTTGCCTTATGGGCATAACACACTAGTATTCACACTTCTACTGCCACCACACCATTTTATCTAGTCTACGGTACCGAGGTTGTTCTACCTCTCGAAATCTAGATTCCCTCACTCCACATTTCTCTCCATGACATGGTTATGATGATGAATTTCATCAAGACTGTTTAACAAAGCTTGAGTTATTACATGAACGTCGTCTTACCGCTGTTGATCACCTTCAAGTTTACCAAAAATGTATCAAATGTGCCTATGACAAGCGTGTATATGAATGAATCTTCCAGGTTGGTGACCTTTTCCTGAAAGACAATCAACATGTAACCAAAGCAGAAAAAGTAAATGGGGTAAGTTTTCTCCTAATTGGCTTGGACCATATATCGTGACTCATAATTATGGATCAGGTGCTTATCATTTATCTTCACTCGATGGTAAACCTGAACCTGAACCCCTTAACGCCTTGCATCTTTGACCATTCCATTGTTGACTTTTACTCCTACCTCACCTTTTTCTTTTTTCCATGCTCGTCCCTTGAGTGCTATCCACTTCATACACCTCATCAACGATTAAAAAAGAATCATGTGAGTACCCATCACATGTTATATTCTCTTAAATGTGTGTACCATAGTGCTGCACATAGCATGATTCTCATGGATACATTTCATCTACCTTTAGTTTAGATCCCATGGTTGTTTCACCCTACTTTCTGAATAAGAATCCTATTCTTCACCTTGGTCTTGTCCATGAATTCAAAGCCCCACATGGGACCCAACTCCTTAAGTCAAACTTTTAACAAAAATATGACTCCCTTAAAAGGATATCTCCCTCTCTGCAATCGCTGCTATAAATAGACTACTCCCTTGAAGGACAACCATGTAAAGTGTTTCCAAATAAAAAGTGAGAGAATTTGAAGCTTCCCAAATCGATCAGCTTCGCAAAGACCTCAATGAGTTAAATTCATCATCCCATATAGACTTCCCACATTGATCATTCTATCTCCAATACAAGTCAAAACAGAGAATGTTTTAGTCATGGACTTGCCCATTGTGACCTTGGATCTCTTTCCCAAAGAGCATGCTAGCTCATACCATATAAAAAATTAACCACCTTTCACCTTTCTCACCATTCCCACTCCCATTTTCTACCACCTCAAGGGACCTCTTGGAAACCAAGACATTTGGTGATCATGCGACTACTTTTCACCTTAGAACAATCAATCATGCAATGTCTTTAGGTTCTTACATTCATCACCTCCTCCAAGGTATGATCTACTCAGTATGATCCTAACCAATCAGGTGGCTTTATTTCCCCCTCTTATCTTTTGACCATCTTTATTTATGTTTTGATTACCTTATATAGGATTTGGTCCTCGACACTTACCTTTGGGGTATTCTTCTTCTTTTTCCACAATCGACATCACCTATATCACTTTACCTCTAACCCATCCACACCTAAAAAACCTCAACCCGTAACAAGCCTAAAACCTACTAACTCATTCTCATACCTCATCATATTCTTCCCTACCTCATGGGAAAACTACATCGGCCTGAGTTTCCTTTTCACTAGGAATATGCAAGAAACACTCTGAGGGCATAGGGCCCTTGGAGGTTATCTTGACCAATCTCTACCCTAACCAATCCATCTTTCATCTTCCTAAAATACATTCTACCCCCACTTAGTTTCCTCTTTATATTAACAATTGAAAATCAAACCAAACAGACAACAAGTTGCTTAACATTTTTATCATCATTACGAACATACATTTCTTATGACTACTATTTCTCTACCAGCTTCATACATATACTATAAATCATCTTAACAATAGCCCATATCATCATTCATTATAAAAATTAATGAATCACAACCCCAATCACTTTAAAAATCAATTCATGCCTAAACAAACCTGACTCAGCCATGCCTAAACAAACCTGACTCCACCATGCCTAAACAAACCTAACCTCAACCATGCATATGACCTACCTCAACCATGCCTAACACATGACCTAACTCGATCCATGCCTATGACCTAGCTCAACCATGCCTAAAACATGACCTGACTTGATCCATGCCTATGACCTAACTCAATCCATGCCTAAACCAAACCTGACTTCATCATGCCTAACTCAACTAATTTCTGTCTATATCAAAACAACAAATCAAATGTCTCATCCAAACATCAACAAATCAAAATTCTCATGTATCTCATCATATAAATAAATTTGTATATTAATACAACATAGATGGCTATCCCATCAAGTTCATCATCTCAAAATCATCGGTGTATAGGTCGATACTCAATACATCAACATGTAGGCTGGTCTCATATACAATAAAATAATGAACCAATACAAAATCTCTTCAGGCACGTAGGTAGGTATATGCTCGAAATATACAACAAATAATCTCGTACATCCTCACTATCTTCGGTACATAGGCTGGTATATATCAAAAAATGACTATAATACATCAAAAATCAAAAGCTGCATATCAGGCATTTTGGTAGAATATCCTCCATCTCTGTATCGCTTGTACCCTCTACCTCCTTTGCACCTCTGTCTAGTGACCTGCTAGCATCTCCCCACCCATCATAGGTGGTGGCTGAGTCCCTGCTAGTGCCTCATCTAGAGTTAGTCTCTATGTGTTAGTAGTCATCTCCCTGATCTGGCCTTCAGAGCTCGATGGCCCCTTGTGCTCTCCACACTGTGAGTGTGGGATCTAGTCCTCTCACTCGAATCACTTGTTGTTCCCGGCACTCTCCATAGGATAGAAATTCTTTCCCGACCATTATCATCTAGTCTTAGTAGTATCTGGTCTCACCTAGGGCATCCTGTAACCTATGGATATAGGCACGGTCTGTGGTGGCCCCATAGGCCTCGGCCCCTGTACCTATCCTGCAGGACCCTATCCCACTCCTGCTTATGAACTAGGATAATATCCTAGTGCCTGTGGTGGTGCCACCTACCCCTGTTCCTATATTTGGCAATATAAGGCCCCAATATATGCCTGGGATATGGCCAACTGGCCCTACAAACCTGCTATATGTGCCATGTAAGGTTACCACCCTAACCATCATCCTCTCATTCGTCTCCATCCCCACCACCGGCCATCTTGGTCTGCAGACTGGCCACCTGTACATGTAGCTCTACTACCTTTGCCTCTAAGCTTGCCATATATGTCTGTACCATACCCAACTGGGTATTCAGAGTAGCCACCTGCCCCTGTAGGGCATCTCTCTACACCGTGATGGTGGCTAGATCTGGCTGCCCTGGTCTAGGTGGTATGGCTCGTAAAAGGGCCACCCACCACTATCTATACCTATCTATGACCTTGGCATCATCAATCTACCAGTCCACTACCTGCTCCTTCTGCCCTATGGGCACTATAGGCTGTGGTAGAGGTAAGGGCCTCTCCACGTCGTCTCTCTGGTACTGTGGGAAGGGTGGAGGTACATCTTGTGATAGCCCGAACTACCGCCTAACTCTGTCTACCATGATCATCTCATGCTCCCTAGCATGGTAACCATGTATCCATCTCAATAGCTAGAGCTCATCTAGCTCCTCATGCATATTCCTATATGAGGGGAATCCCACAAACGGCCTCTATATAATGTCTACTCCAAACAACCCCTCCAATAACCACCGGAAATAAGCCACATCATGTGTGGGCCTTTCTAATCTCTGCTCTCCAATAGGTGACACCCATCACCTGTACCCCACTTGCACAACTCTCAATGGAAATGCATCTACTTAGGGTATCCCCACTGGCCGCACACAAACTATGTGCTCATAAGCCCAGTAGTGTCGTAAAAACATATAACACAGGCTGAACCTGCGTAGATGTCCATATGCCCATAACTCTCTATATAGCTGCACCAAGGAATGCTGGTGCCCAGGGAAAGCAGGTATCATCTATCATCATGTTGTGGAGTACCCCTATCAATGATCGGGGAAAACGTCCACCCTCTACATCTGGCAGTGTAAATCAACACACTACCTCCATCAAAAGAACCACTAGCCTTGTATCCTCTAGATGGGCTAGGTACATCTCTCCATAGTGAATGTTGGGACTATGGAATGTCAACTCGGCCATCCCCTCTCCAAACACTATCAATAGTAGCTCCTCTGAGGTCTTGGAGGAGATAGAGTAGACCTGCGTACCCAATATGGGTAGCCATAGAATCCTGAACACATCCTCTAGGGTGACAATGATCTCATCCATTGGCAGGTGGAACATGTTGGTCACGGATTCCCATCTATCGATGAGTGTAACCATCAAACTAGGCTACCGGACTACATGTTGATAGCGTCAAACTCCACTCAAGCCCACTGCCTCCACATGTTGCACCTCCTTAGGGGTCGCTACGCCACACACTGTCACAAGCAGGGGTGGAACCCTATCATGCATACGTAGCTAATCTCTCCCTTGTATCCAATATGAACAACACATTAATCTACATTTTTATACCCATACTTGCCCCCTATCTTTTCCCAACACCCTATTTTACCCCTACCCATCCTAATCCCCTAACTTATGGAACTTTTGACCCATTTCTCTCCACATCCTAACCGGTGCGGGTTATCTCTAACCAACCCTGGTAACCCCTTAACCGGCATCAGTCACCTATTTAGTGACTGATATCGGTTCAACCCTACAGATGTCAGACAAACTTGACTGACGCCGGTCACTGTCACGGTGAAAACCTGTGACCCCCAAACCCCCTTTTTCTAAAAACCTATTCACCTTTACCCTTTTCCCCCCTAATAAACACTTACACCTCCCTTCCACCTCATCCCCTCCCTTCCTCTCCCATTTATTTCTCTCCCCATTCCTATTTTACCCACTTTCCCTCTCATTTCCAAATTTAATTTTTTTCACCCACCCAAAAACAAAAACTACAACAAAAATTTGCAAATCACCTAATCTATCTGACCAAATACAACTAGAGTTGGATGCTTACCTCATCGTGCTGCTGTCGTCATGGTGGCATGTCTAGCCACTACACCGGTGGCCCACCCAATCCATCTCTGGCCTCTGCCATCACCAAATCTCTACCCATGTCTCCAACTGATCGAATCACACACACCGATTATGTGGACCCACCTCTCACCAACCAATCACCCACTGTTTAGACCGCCAACTCAACACTCCATTCCATCCGGTCCCTTTTCTCTCTTTTGTCATTTTCTTAGTTCACTAAATGAAAAATGAATAACAAAAAACACATATTTTTTGTTTTTATAATAAACCTGACCTAACCGACACCAGTTTTACCTTCACCGACATCGGTCACGTGCCCTACCTTACCATGGTTGGTTTCACTCTACCGATGTCGGTTACCCTTAACTGGCATCGGTCACCCTATCTAGCACAAAACCCAACATTTTACCCTATTACCCCACCTATCCCTCCTTTTTTTCCACACCTACCCTTTACCCTGAATCATTTACCTCACCTAACCTTTACCATGACTACTTTCTCCACCTTCTTGACCTTATCATTTACTACCTACCTTTGTCCTCCTTTGGGGACTCCTTATTTTATCCCTCCCTCGGCCATACCCATGCCGTGAACTAGATTTTGTTTTTGGCCTTGGACCATCGCTAGTGACCTTTTACCTCACGAGTTCACTATAATTTGCGGCACTGTTACCTATGTTGACCTAATGACCTTACCTAGTCTATTCTCATGACCATTTATCCAGACCCTAACCTTTGGTGTACCGGAACATACCTAAATGTTCATGCACCTAACCTACGTTGTGTTTCCTGACCATATCTTATACCTTGGATACCAGAATCATTTTGACCTTGTTTGGATAAACTTATCGACCTTAGACAATGCAGAGTTTGACTGCTCTTCAATCTGGTAGTGTGCTACAGTTTATATGTGTGTGTGTGTTTAACAGTTACTACCTTTGACCCTGACCCATTACCTAGATTGTTCAAGTAGATCTTTGACCCCTTTTTCCCTCATTCCCAACCTTCCCTTTTATCACATTTAGCTTTTGTCAAACAACTCACCAATTCTTCCTCCTACCTCTTCAGTTCCTGGTTTGAGGGGGATCAGCTTCACCCACACTTGGGGCAACCACATCTTATTTTTGTTAGTGTCGCTTACCAATACAAGCTACGCAACAAAAAGGGACAAAATGTAGACACTAAAATTATGTCACACACCCCTTTGGTCCCCCGACAAATAAACACCCTTCATCACATTAACCTAGCCATGGCCCCCTTTACTCCACTAGTATTAGTTTAATTAAATTAATTCATTATCCTCACCATATTTATTATTTAAATATATTAATTAGGGACAATGTCCACATACATCTCACCTAGACACCTCATCAAGCCAACTCACCCTAAGACCTATTCTTAGTAAGTTGCCATAACTAACTAAGACTTACCCAAACCCTAAAAAATCAATGCCTACATTCCCTCTAACCACATTCCTGCATGTTGACAAGATGCTTCCAATCTGACCCACGGGTAAACGACATGAGATCCGAGAAAATCAAAGGGATCTACCTAGTTTAGTAAAGCTAGGAAATCCCACCTTAATAGATGCCAGTTACTCCTAACCATCACCGGTTAAGCCAGAACCACCGCCAGTCACCTTTTAATCCCCAAAACAACCTTATTTTCAAGGTTGGAAAACATTGGCACATTTCTAAGAGATATCACATCTTTTGAGAATGAATTTCAGTGAGAACATGCATGCAAGGAAGGAGATCAAGTATTTTCTCTTACACAGCCATCTAGTACTCACCCCAGTAATAATTTGGTCCAACCAAGCAAAAAGGAATGCACATGCAGCCCATGCAGAAGATTTCCTACGATTGGTGATCCTTTATAGCCCTCAACCTCTTACCAACACCTTCATTCCTCACTCCTAGGCATCCTAAACTAGGTTCCAAGTAAGTAGAACGTTGTACTCCTTTGGTTCATTGGTTTCATCATTATATTGTCATCCTTTGTTTCCTTAGCCACCCATTGATCTCCATTCATACTCACCCCTCCACATACTCATTAAAACTTCACCAAATTCCACCCAATACACCTAATACCTTGTTCCGGCCAATCACGTCCTTTGTGCAATCACAAGGGAGACCCAAAACACATTCTGTGGTATTCCCATTTTTCCACAGTAACTGGCACTGGTTACACCCAACCACCGTCGATCACCCTTAACCGGCATCAGTCTCTGTATTCACCAATACAACCCAGAACAGTGACCTATCCACCTATTCCCACATTACCTTTTTTCATCTGTAATCTTCCTGAGACCTGTATTAGACCTGCAGAGACCCAGAACCAGTTACTTGACATTCATATCTTATTTTAACTTAGCCTGTTAGATTATATCTTTCTTATTGTATTTTGGATGAGATACCCAAATCATTTTAATTACAATAGGGTTTATTTTACTATCCACATTAAATTGTTTTAAACAGTGAACTGAAAGCCATCTAGGAAGTATCACACTTCCCGGATCTAGCACATGCTAGGCAGTTCACTGCACATATTGTTTAACTCTTTTTGGTGGTCTTTCTTTTCATTACAGGTAGTTCCTCCTAGCCAAAAGGAAGCTCTCACGATCAGCTGTGGATTCAGAAGTTATACGCGTTCAAAAACCAACCACCCAGCATTTAAACAAGTATTCCTCCTACGCCTGTAACCCTATTTGTTTCATCAATATTTCAAAGAAACGTCTAAGAATCAGGTGAAACAAGAGAGTAACTCCATAATGAGTATGACATATAGATACCTAACCCAAAATATTAGGCTTTAGAAAAACCTTGAAAAATATACACCTATTCTTGATTCTAAGACAAACATAAACATACTTCATACCATCTTCTTCAAGTACACACCCTCCTGACATATCCAAGGCACAACACTAGAAAAGATATCAAACATTTAAGCTCAAGCACTCATGACATGCTTTAGAAATAATTCTTATGTTGGGAATTATGGGTTAGTGTTGTCATTTATATTAACCCCCATTGATGGAAAATGGTTTCATGATGTTGTATGTGTCTCCATGTGATGTTATTCAATGGTCAAACATGAAGGTTGATTGGTAGTGTCAGTTTTGGTGAAGTTTAGTGTAGTCATGTTGCTTGGTTGAGTAAGAAAAATCATGGTTTATGTCTTCCCAAGTGTGTTGCTGAATTTCATGAGGTCAGAAATGGTCCTAATAATTTGTTACATGTGTACATGAGTCTGCATAAGGTCATTATGGTTAGGTCATGTGGTTTCATTGTTGAGTCAATTCATTCTAGGCATGTTTCTAACACTGGTGCATCCAGAATGAGGTAGTTGCATAAGATTTGGATCAGATATTATTTTTTAAGCATGGTTTACACATATTGGAAGTTTAACTAAGGTTTTTTATGAATTTCAAGTCAGAATTTAGTGGTTTGATGTGTTTACAGGATCCTTGGGAAGCTATAGGTGAGAAACGAGTAAGTTTACATACGTAAGTCATTATCGATGGAGAGTTTCAGGAATACCTAAGATATGTAGTAACTTTGATAATTTATAGGATGTTTTCATGGTACTTCATGCTAAGTTTCAAGTCATTCTGAAGAATGAATTGCAAGTTATGCAAGTTTTGGCAAAACTGGGTAAGAAACTATGTGTTTTGGTGACAAAAGTTGACCTTCTGATGCTCAATGTGAATTGTATGATTTACATGGGGAACTGATATATTATTAATATATTCTAAGGTAATTTATGAAGTTTTCACAAAAATAATAAGGTTTTTTTTATCATCACATTTTTATGAATGATCGTTAAGAAGATAAAGTGGTTTGAAACCCTAGCTAAACCCTAACTAGGAGCAGTTTGCATAAAAGTGCTTGTAGAAAACCAGTTTTGATTGCTAGTACAAAATTTATGATATTATGTTGTATAGGACTCTTCCAAATTTCCATAAATGTAGGATAAAGTATGTGACAGTATGTGGGCCCTACCATAAAATGCTTGTTTTTGAAAAGTTTCAGTTTCAGGAGAAAGTTACCAAATGAGGTATGAACTAAATTACCATTGTGGAATGTATGTGATTTTTAATTGATTTATATGAAGGTTTAATATCATTTTTTTGATGAAATGGTGCAATTTGAGCTCCATTCAAGTTGACTAGTTAAAGGGTAGTTTTGAGGCCATAAATACCAAGGTTCAGTAAAATGGCTATATCTTTAGCTACATGTGGATTTTAAAGATAATTCAAGTTTGTTTGGAAATAGGATTTACAGATATTTCCATTAATATGATATTTTCCTCATGATAGGTTATTTGATAGGGTTTCTAGGTCATCCTTTGGACATAAATTTTTTTGGCAGTACATGACAGGATGTGTTTTGGTGCAATTTTGAAGTTGTTTGAAGCATGTGATGGATTGAGTGATGCTTTATATCACTTTTAATGTGAATAGGGATGCATTTTACATCCAATTAATCCATTTTTATATATTTACTATTTTTATAAAAAAATATTATGAGCTAACATTTAGAAATAATGTTTTTCACAAGTTGATCTAATGAAGACAAATGTAGTTGTGGTTTGAGCATGAGATTGATTAAAGGTTTATAAATTTCTTATAAGTGTTATAAAGGTTCTGAAATTTCTAGAAAGTGGTTACATGCCATGGATTTCTCTTTTTGAAGTGATTTTGTGACCTTGTAAAGTTTCCAAGATGCTGAAGGGTGTAGGAAAAAGTTATTTTGATATTTGCAAAGTGAATTGGGCCAATTAAATGAAATAATTTGATTGGTTGAGCTGAATTCCAACCATGTATGAATGTTAAATGATATTTTAATCATGTGTAAGGTTTTTTGGGTCATGAATATGTATGGTTTTTATTTAAGGGCATTTTTATCTTTGTGCCCATGGGGTTTTGAGCAATTTTTGGCACTTGTAATGAGGGTTTTAGCTAGTCCAACCTATTTGGTTCATATGTGACTATTGTAGTGGATGTTATTGAATTTTATATAGGTGTATGGGTCAAAATAATCATGAGGGACCGACATCCTTTGGGTTTGTGATTTGATTTACATATAAAAGTGAAGTTTAAGCTCATTTGGTGAGCTAGTCTTGTATGGGGGAGAAGTGCAACCAATAGGTGTGTGTGGGTGTGTGTGTGTGTGTGTGTGTGTGTGTGTGTGTGTGTGTGTGTGTGTGTGTGTGTGTGTGTAATAGGTATAGATGCATGTTTGGAAGGTTGATCGGGTACATGATAGGTTGAATATTTTTTGAACACATGTATGCAAGAATTTAGAGGCAAGACAAGTCCATGAAGACCTAGACAGAGCAAGTTGAAGAAGGTGTGATTGAGAGAGAGTTTGAAGGAATTTGGAGCTGAAATTTGGGATCACTATCAACTATAGTATCAACATATTTTCATTGGTCACACTTATGAAAATATCTTATGATAATTCATATTCATAGGAGTCTCTTGTTGTGAGTCATATAAAAAAGGGTTTAGGGGTTGGTTCTCCTTGTGGATTTGATGCCTCACTACGGAAATATCTTGTGATGCATAATATTCACTTGAGTTATTTGTTGTGTGTAATATCAAAAAATGTTTAGGGTTTGGTGCTCCTTGTGGGATTAGTGCCTCACTAAATAAATCTTGTAGGATGTGTAATATTCTTGCAATTCCTTGCTTTGAGTAATATAAGAAATGGTTTTTAGTGGTTTTTCTTCCCCAAGAGGGTTTCCCACTTACATATGGTGTTTATGTGTTCTATCTCTTATTACATGCTCTTTTGAATGGTTAATGTACATCTAATAAGATCACATGTGGTTATGGATGATGAATGGTTAAATGAATCTTGAATGTTTCTCTTTAAAAGAAGTTAATGATTTGCAGGACCGATTCACCCCCCCTCTCAGTCCATTGTGCTTCCAACAATTGGTATCAGAGAATGTCCTTGAGAAGCAAGTTTCACCACTTTAAGGATATCCTAGAAGAAAATATGGCTATAGATTAAGTTAAGGAGTTGAGAGACACAAGAGAAAAGGACAAGAGTTTTTTAATCTAGTTGGAGGACCCAGATGCAGAACTAAAAAGGTATGAAGAATTGAGGAGAAATTCATGTGAAGAAGATAATGATGATCATGAAGAAGATGGCCCTAAATTGGAAGATGGTCAAGTGAATCCATTAATAATAATGATAATTTTCTTAAAACCCCTAGGGTTTGACATATATAAGTCCATATATAAGGTATGTAATTATTCTCCTACAAATTTAAGTGATGATAGCTCTTGTGAAGAAAGAAAAATAGGTTCATATGTTTATACAAGACAAGGAGACCTAGACATGAATTTAATCCATGAAGATATCATAGAGGAAGGCTGCCCAAATGATGAAAGTAAAGAGGTGGAAGATGATCTAGGAACTGGTATTGAAGGAGTTCATAAAAATCATGGTGATCTTGACATGATTAAAATGCATTATAGAATCAAATAAGGCCATGATTCCTGTATGATAAGACATGAGAATAAAATAACTGTGGGCAAGTAAGCTAAGTAAGGAAAGGCACTCTCAAGTGAACCTAAAGAAAACAATTCATCATTTCATCATCAAGGGTATTTTATAAATCCTTGTGAGAATCATTTCTTCTACAAGAAATGTTGTCATAGATTTGTGGATAAATTAAAAGAAAATGTACTGTAAAAGGATTAGGTTTGTCTTCATCAATAAGGTCTTTGTGTCTTATCAACACTTTTAGTGATCTATCTAAGTATGGTTCAACGGTGTTGAGTTGTGTAATCATATTTGTAAAGTTTGAATGTGTATGTCATGATATTTTATTGTAAACTTTTTGAGTTGCCTCAAAAGGAAATTTATCTGTGAAAGCCTATTAATTTTGTCATGAACATCATGTTATTGTAAACTATAAGTTTGTATGGCTTCAAAAAAAAAATTGTTTTTCCATCTATGTCATCTATTGTGAAAGTGTCAAGGTCTTGCATCAGTAGTGAAGTATAATGTTTATAAATTTGTGTTCTAAGATATGTCAATGGAATCATAGAACTATGCATAAGTCTATAAAGTATTCATGTTATAATCTTAAGGGTTCATATAGTAAGTCTACAAGGAAGTGTTGTGTCCTCAAGTCAAAAAATTCAGGTCTATTGGTGCATCATGGCAAGAAAGTTTGATCTTACATCTCATAAAGGTGTGTTGGTATCATGAAGAGTTTTCATATGTTATTCAATGTGTCTCAGACCCTGAGTATGAAGTTCTGAGTCACGGTGTCAAGTGTAGGGCCTCAATTGTCATTATCATGGTCTATCATGTAATTCTCAAGTATGGTAATGCTACAATGCTCCATGTGTGTTTCTTGGAGTCATGAAGTCAATTGGTCTAACTTTTTCATCAAATAAGTCTTGTAATGTTGCATCCATCTATATATGCTCTTCATTAAGTGTTATCAAAGTTACTTGTGGTTATTAAGGTTTGTGGAATAGGTCAAATGCTTAGATACTATGTTGTATGCTCCATATCATGTGTAAATGTGTACTTCTCACTGTTAATATGGGAAATAAAATGTGAGAGTTTGCGCTCTAATTTTACTAAGTAAAATTTTGTCTCAAACGTGTCTAAAGTCATTAAGTTGTGGAAAAATTTAGTCATGTTCTTATATATGTCTAAGAGTTATAGACAAGGTCCACAAGGTTATGTTAAGATTGTAATACCATAACAAGGGGAAAATGTAGCTCTATAGGTTCTAGACAGTTTAAAAGGGGAAGATCAAGGTTCATGATGAAGCACCCATGTGAAAAAAGTCTGAAACAAGTAAATGGATGCTACATGTAAGTAAAAATATCTTGAGTTCTGATAACAGTGTGTAAGGATAATTGGATTGTGATAAAACATGGCTTAGTCATCTTTGCTAAGCTCTAGAGGTCTGAGTCATGATTTCAAGAGTGTGACATAGAGTTTTAGTTGTGAAAATAGTCATAAAATGCTATATAGAGGATACAAGGTTATCAAATGTTTTAGATGTCAGAGAACATAGCCATGTGAGTTGAAAAGTGTCAAGGAAGAAAACTTCACAAGAAGACAAGTGTTCTTAAATGGTTAAGGTTCAGTATGTGTAAAGTGGGCATCATAAAAAGATCTCCAAAGTATAAAATATGCTTTGTCTTAGTCTTAATGGAGTATTACAATTTGGAGGAGCTCAAAGGTATATCTACATGTTTAAGGTTCACTTAAATAATAAGAATAAGGGTATAAATAGTGGAATGCAAGCTATAGGTGTATGCAAGTAATCTCAAACTATCTTGAAGAAATCAAGGATAGAGATCTCAAGGACATAAGAGACTAGAAAAACATCACTTATAGGTCTATTGCACGGTATTGTGATAGTTTACAAGTATGTATAACCAAAGTTGAGGCATCAAAGTTAATGTCCTCAAGCTAGATTAGTGAATCAAGAGATAAGATTGAGAAATAAGTACCTTCAGTAAAGCCTCAAGTCAGAGATTTGTGCATTGTGATCAAATAAAGCTCCATAATTGTATTCAAGGGTCTGTTAAGAGTTGACCTTGACTCTTCTAGAGAAGAAAAGGATATGTGATATTGTGACAAGTTTAACATATGAATGGCTATCCAAATAAAATAACATGATGTTTGATGATCTCAAATGCACTTTAGTTGTCTGTGAATGAGGAAAACAAGTGAGTTACATTGATGAGTATTCTATGCCTGTGAATGTTCAAATTCTGCATCAAAATTCCAAGTAACATGTGTGTTAGTTCATCAAGACTGTATTAAGGGTATAATGCATTCAAAATTTCCATGTAGTTTTTAAGACTTAAAATTGATGGAGAGAGTTATAGAGGTCCGAGAATGTTCTTAGAGGACTCTAATTTTATTTGTTCCTCTTAAGGGTGTAATGTAATATGAAAGGAGGCAAAGTAGCTTAAGAACTCATTCATGGATAATCATGCATCTAAAGGGAAATTGCATCAATATGAGGTTAAAGTATCAGTTGAAATCCTAAGGAAGGAGGATAGGTGAATATCAATACCCTTTGTCTAGGAAACATGCATCTACAGAGTCATTCTCTATATCACCAGCTACAAGCTAGTATGGAACCTTAAAAGGTAATTTCAAAGTAAGTGAGGTATAAAAATACAACCAAATGCCTTTGATGATAGAGTAAGGGTATGTATGTATCTTGATGGTTGGACATCAAGCATATTTGTAGAGGTTTGTGTTATTTTTCTCTTGGTAGGAACATGATAAGGAGATGCGATGAGTAAAGCTTCATCATACAATAGAGGTAATTCACTCTGATAAGACAATGGTAGGTAGTTTCTAAGTCCTAAATGAACTATTTAATTGTCCCCTTAGTGTCATATTGAAGTAAATGGTGTCAATAAATGCATTCCTCAATGGTATATTACTATATGTTTCAAATAATGGGCTCAAATTAGATGGTGTATGAGTCAACATGAAGCAAGTTTAATAATTTATGCCATGAAAGTAAGGTTGATCCTACTAAAGATTGTGAAGAGGTCTCATCGTCACAGTTCTAAGAGTGAATAGGCATGTGTGTACAAAGGCATTATATCAGTTGGTATGAGAACTGTTGTCTAAGAAACAAGAAATAAGTCAGTAAACATGGTGTCTCAGAAGTAGGAGGAGTAGTTTTGCCCGAAAAATTATGCAAATAAGATGACAAGAGGTAAGAAAAAATGGTAAAGTTATTGATTTATAGGTGTACCTCAGAGATAGGTAAGTGCATGGCACTAGAAAGTTGTAACAACATCAAATAAAGGTAAGGAACATTGAAAAGTAGTTTTAGGACCAAGAGGAAATGTTTGATTTATCCTTAAGGCATGAATATAAGGTATGAGTTCTTTTATTAGCAGTTTTGGCTAGTGCATGATGCTAAGGAGAGCATTGGCTACAAGTCAAGAGGATCATCTATTTACTATTGAAAGAGTCAAAGAGGAGAGTTTTCAGTTCTAGGGGGAGCCTTTTGTGTCAATAAGTCATGTTTTGCATAGTTTCTATTGTTTCTAGTCTTGTGTTGTCATTTCTAATGTCTTGGATTTTTTTTTATCATTTTTCATAGATGGAAAAGGGGGAGAGAAGCTCAAAAATATAGAGTTGAGGCCATCTAGGTGTTGGTCATGTTGGTTTCCATCAACGTTTTTGAATGATGGTTGCCATCAATGACAAAGGGGGATATTGTTGGCCATTTTGGGTTAGTGTTGTCATTGATGTCAAACCCATTGATGGAAAAGGGTTTCATGATTTTGTATGTGTCTCCATGTGATGTTATTTAGTGGTGAAACATGAAGGTTGATTGGTAGTGTCATTTTTGGTGAAGTTCAATGTAGTCCTGCCATTTGGTTGAGTATGCAAAATCATGGTTTGTGTCTTCCCAAGTGTGTTGCTAAGTTTCATGAGGTTAAACATGGTCCTAATGATGTGTTAGAGGTGTACATGATTCTACATAAGGTCAGGTCATGTGGTTTCATGGTTGAGTTAGTTCATTTTAGGCATGTTTCTAGCCCTCGTGTATCTAGAATGAGGTAGTGGCGTAATATTTTGATCATATATTTCTTGTTGGAACATGGTTTCAAAATGGTGGAATTATACTTGAGGTGTATGATGAGTTTCAGATCATAATTCAGTGTTTTGATGTGTTTATGGGGTCCTTGGGAAGCTACAAGTGTAGAAAATTTACATAAGTATGTCACTGTGGTTGCAACGTTTTAGGAATACCTAGGCTATGAAGTGGCTTTAAGAAGTTATAGGATATTGGCATGGTGATTTTTCCAAGTTTTAGGTCATTATGAAGAAGGAATTTCAAGTTATGCAAGTTTTGGCAAAACTGGGTAAGAAATAGCATGTTTTGGTGACAAAAGTTGACCTTCTAATGTTTGTTGTGAATTTTAAGATTTTCATGGGTACATGAGCTCATAGGAATAAATTATAAAGTTAGTTATGAAGCTTTCACAAAAATAATGAGGTGTTTTGATCGTCACGTTTTTATGAACAATTATTAAGAAGATAAAGTGATTTGAAACCCTAACTAGAAGCAGTTCGTAGAAAAGTGCTTGTAGCATCCCAATTTTTATTTCTAGTGAAAAAGTGATGATTGGATATTTTAGAGTACTCTTCCATATTTCTAGAAATGTAGGATAGAGCATGGGACAATATATGGGCCCTACAAAAAAATCTTCTTTTTGAAGAGTTTTAGTTTGAGGAGAAAGTTTCCAAATAAGGTACAAACTAAATTGCTATTTTGGAATGTATGTGAGTGTTTCTTGATGTATATGAAGCTTTCAGATCATTTTTGTGATGAAAAAGTTCAAGTTGAGCGCCATTCAAGTTGACTAGTCAAAGTGTAGTTTTGAGGCCATAAATAACAGGGTTCAATAAAATGGCTATATCTTGAGCTACAAATAGATTTTGAAGATGATTGAAGTTTTTCTCGAAAGAGGATTCAGATATATTTCTAGTGATATGGTTTTTTCCTCATGATTAGGTTATTTGGTAGGGTTTTCAGGTTATCCTTTGGACATAAATATTTTTAGCAGTGTAGGACAAGATGTATTTTGGTGCAATTTTGAAGTCGTTTGAAGAATGAGATGGATTAGGTGATGCTTCCTATCACCTAGAATGTGAAGAGGGATGATTTTTGCATCCAATTAATCTATTTTTAGGTCTTTAATATTTGTATAAAAAAAATTATTAGCTAACCTTTAGAAACAACTATTTTGGCAGGTTGATCTGGTGAAGACAAACGTAGATGTGGTTTGAGCATGAGGTTGATTTAATGCTTATAACTTGATTAGAATTGTTCTACAGGTTCTTCCATTTCCATACATTTTTTACATGGAATAGTTTTATCTTGTTTAAGTTATTTTGTGACCTTATGAACTTTCTAAGGTGTTGAAGGGTGTAGGAAACAACTATTTTGAGATTTGCAAAGTGAAATGGGCCCATTAAATGAAATAATTTGATTGGTTGAGGTAAATTGAGAACATGTATGAATGTTAATTTATATTTTAATAATGCTTAAGAATTTATGGGTCATGACTATGTATGTTTTTTTATGTAAGGTAATTTTTATCTTTGTGATCATGAGGTTTTGAGCCTTTTTTGGCACTTGTAGTGAGGGTTTTAGATAGGCTGACCTATTTGGGTCATATGTGACTGTTGTAGTGGATGGTTTTGAAAATTGTATAGGGTTATGGGTATAATTCATCATGAGGAACCGAACTCATTTTGTTTTGTGAGTTTATTTGCATATAAAATTGGAGTTTAAGCTCATTTGGTGAGCTAGTCTCGTATGGGGGAGAAATGTGACCCATAGGTGTGTGTGAAACATGTATCGATGAAATTTTTTAAGGATGAGAAGGTGCATGACATGTTGAATATTTTTTGAAGACATATGTTTAATATTTTATAGGAAAGACAAGTCCATGAAAACCTAGAGAGAGAAAGTTCAAGAAGGTGTGCTTGAGAGAGAGTTTGAAGGAATTTGGAGCTGAACTTTAGGATCACTATCAGTTGTGGTATTAGCATATTTGTAGTGGTCACACTTCTAAAAATATTTTATTATGATTCATATTCATAGGGGCATAATTTTTTACTCATATTAACAAGGGTTTAGGGGTTAGTGCTCCTTGTGGGGTTGTTGCCTCACTAAAGAAATATCTGGTGATGTGTAATATTCACTTGAGTCCTTTGTTGTGTGTAATATCAACAAAGGTGTAGGGTATGGTTCTCATTGTGGGGTTGGTACCTCACTAAAAAAATCTTTTATTATGTGTTATATTCTTGCAAGTCCTTTCTTTGAGTAATATAAAAAATTGTTTTTGGTGGGTTTTCTTCCCCACGAGGGTTTCCCGCTTACATATGGTGTTTATGTGTTTTCTCTCTTATTACATGCTCTTATGAATTGTTTAATGTACATTTAATAAAATAACATGTGGTTATGGATGATGAATGGTTTAATTAATGTTGAATGTTTCTCTTGGTAAAATAAGTTAAATATTTGTAGGACTAGTTCACTCCCCCTCTCAGTCCATTGTGCTTCTAACACCTTACACCTGTTATAGACCCTATAGACATACACATGGTTATGGAAATTACTTACAATACCATTAACAAACTTTGATTTTGACCATCTTGTTTCAACCCATTTTTGAATCATAATAGACTTCTCATGATAAAACAAACCTTTTAAGCATACCACTAGCTTTGATCACTGAATCATATCAAGACATGACAGTACATCCATTAGAAAAAATACTTGACCAATAGCACTCACTATTATTGCTTTAATAACTAATAAACAAAAACATATGAATACAATACATACCTCAAACCCATGAAGACAAATCTTATAGTAGCATATCTCAAATCAATCAGCTTTCCCTTTCTCCAATGCTTCATATGGATGAATACACCTCTAAAAAGCTTATTAGAGGCGTATATTACTATGATGGATCTATAAGAAAGACTTGAAGAGGTCCCAAGCCTTCTTGGACATATGAAACTCACTTCTATCCACTTTTTTTATGATATGAAATCTAAAAAACACCTTTATTAGTATCCATATCAGTTCTTGGTATGTCATTGTTGTTCCTTTTAGGCTCCCATATCCTGCCTTGACATCTAGTATGCAATCTAGAACTTTGAAATACCATTACTTGCACCCTAGTACCTTGAATTTTTTAATCTTACCTTTAGTAACCATGATGACATTCTCTATAAAGATGACCAACTTCATTACAACTAAAACATACTATTGAAATCTTAGCTTTGTATCCTTCAACTTGACTAGGTGGAGTATAAAAATAGTATTTATAAATATGCCCTTTCTCATGGCAATTGTATGACACCATATTCTTATCTTTTTCACTCTTATTATCCCTCCAAGGGTTTTAATCTCTAGAAAAAATCATACACTCCTTATCCATGTGACCAAAACCTTTAAAAGTGAAGCAATAACCATTAAAATATCTCTCATACCTTGAAGCATTAGGTTGCCTAACCGATTTTGTCTTCACCTTGTCTTTGATGAAGTTTTCCTTATTTCCTTCTTTGGTGCTTGTTCCTTCATCATCCTTTCTTGGAATAATATCTTCATGATTCATTTCTTTACCTTTGAAATCTTCTTTAAAGCCCAAACCTTCTTTATCACCTACAGATTTTTGATTGCTCAAGATATCATCAAGATCCTTGATGCTTTTCTCAAACCTATAAAAATATTTTGTTTTGCTAGTTGCATCAGATAGATATATTTTAAGAAGAGTCATTTCATCTTCCTTTGATTGCAAGTTTAGAGTCATAGTACTCATCTGTATCTCTAGCTTTCTCCCTATTTCATCAATCTTCTCTTTAACAACCCAATTTTTTCCCTCTATGACCTGAATCTTTGCCTCATATTCTTTTGCTTGAAATCTTAATTTCTTAATTTTCTTCTCAGCATGATTCAATTCAGACTGGACACATACTGAATTAGTTTTAATATCATCTTCTTATTCCTTATAATATCTGTAATAACCTAATATGAAATCACCTAATAATGTAGAACCACCACTAGTAGATCTCATAACATATTTTTTCATGAATAAGAACTCATCTCCTACATCTCTATGATTAGATTCAGGATCATAATTTGAAACATCACTCTCATTACTTGCTTCCAAATAGAAACCTTAATGTTGTCTCAGGTGGTCTCAGAGTTATCTCGAGCTATTCTTCTTCATTTCAGGTCTCAAAGGTTTCAATTTTTTCTCAGAACAAACAATTAGCCTTTGGTGGGCTTGCAATCATTCGACACGAACAAGTAATCATCAAATTTGATAATTTATGTTTAAAAGGTTTTGTTGTGTTTCCATAGCTCTCCAATTTTGAGAAAGAGACCCAAAATATCAAAATGTGGGATAGGGTCAGTTTTAAATGGGTCGAATGATACTAAGCTATGAAATAGCTCACCGAGTTGCTCATCGAGAAAATCGGCGAGCTTATAATACATCAAATACTTTACCCCAAAATTATCTCAATCGAGATAAATGAAATTGACATATGTGGAGCTTGGGATATTTGTAAAAGGCTCAAGATATGGCTCAATTCAGGTCACCAAGGCATGATAAATATTTTGGGTGGTTAGAATAAGAGATCATAGCTCGGCGTTAAGGAAGGAGAGATCCCTAACACGTCAAGCTACGATTTGATTGAAGAGCTCAAAGTATGGATGAAGAGTTTGATGTTATGGGCTGAGCTAAGGAGTTGGTTGAATCAATAGGGGAATGACTCACCTATCCAAGCATCAATGTGGATGCAAAGAAGTAGAGACCGAGCCAACATCGGCTCATGCAAAGTGTGAGGAGATAAAATAAAGAAGACATCAGGTAGGAGCTCTTGACTAGCCAAATTCACATAGTGGCTACGTTAAAATTGAGTTATTTGGTTGACTCACTCAACAGGACGAAATAGAGCTCAACTATTACGAGTCAAGGGAATGCATAGGTTGAGCTCACGTAAAAAATGGTAATAGTTCAGGAGAATTTCAAGCCAAGCTCGAGAGAATTATGAAGTATAACGAACCAAGCTCATGGATTGACGTTAGAGGAAACTCAGTGTTGGAATTTTTTCTTACTTTGTGATGAGATCACTTCATGGGTCAGCTCAAGAAAATAGAATGAGTCATATAACAGTAAAAATTCTGAGCTTGGTGGCTGATAGTTCAGCTTAGACTAAGAGCTCAATCGACTAATGGAAAGGGTCAACATCAAGTTAGAATGTGGCATGGTGGCATAACATGTAGAATATTTGATGGGGGCATTTTGAAGGTTCATTGCCAAGTGGAGATAACGTGATGGCATTCCAAGCCATAAATTTGGTAGGGGAGATTTTGCATTTTGAAAACCATCAAAATAATTCCACTAGGTGGAGATCCATGGATAGTTTTCCAGGTGAGGTTCCATTATGGCGGGACAAGGTGCATTCCCCGCACGTGGAGATTCATGTGAGTGTGGCCGAAGTGTGCCGAGTCCTCTACTAAGACGCCATCCAAGTCGAGTTAAGTGGGAGGTTGGTAGAAACTTAGCAATTCTACATAAGACCCAATCATCTAATGAATGCAAGGGATCTGATTCATCGAATATATATTTGAATACTGTTGGAGGCAAGTTCAACTTGAAATAAAAGGGGATCTTAACTAGAGCTCAACAAAAATATAGGAAGAGATCATAGGAAAATGTGGGAAGAGATTGACATAATGTTTTAGCTGAGTGTATCAGGTGCTTAGATGTAAAAATGAAGCGAGCTCAACACAGAGTTCAACTCTATGATGAAGCTCAGATTCTGGGAGGAAGTGTTACGAGTAGAAATTTCTATAAAGTAATGATATCAACTCAGTTGAGTGAGTCATGGACAATCCATCTGGCGATTGAAATGTGTGAAATCGACATGCATCGAAAGAAGAGACTCATAGGGGAATTCTCGAAGGATCATTAAGTAGATTATTGGTGAGATCAGATGTAGGACCAGAGTGATTGCATAAGTGGGGTGATGTTGCAGTGAAAAACATGACCCATGAGATGGATTCACATGGAGCGTTGATGGAAATATTTTTAATTCAACTCGAGTCGTGGAATCGAACCATGTGAAGCAAGCTCATGGGGGTTGTAAGGAACTTGTGCTAAGGGCTCATACATATGAGTAGAAAAAGGTGCACTCAGAGTTGAGCTCAATAAAAATCTCGTGTGAAGATGTTTTGTTTAGACGCAGAGTTCAGTATGGTGATTTATAGCAGAGTTAAGAACAAATGAGTAGCTCAAACAAATGCATGATGGGATCGGTAATGGATGTCACCGAGTTGAGAAAACTCAAGGCAACTTACCGGGGTTAAGTAGATTGGGAAAGCTTACAAGGAGAACATGGTGTTTGGGTTCGGAGAGGACTCGCTATTGAAGTAGAGGTGTTGGTGAGTTGGATCAAAATGAATTTGTAGTGTTTAGACTCATTTGTGATTCGACGCCGAGTCTATAAAGGGGAGCTGCTCGGTATCTCATTCAAGTTGATGAGTCTAATAAGGAGGCGTTAAAATTGAGTTATCATGATGATGGAAGGATCTCGACACTTGGTGCCATATTGGGTTTGCATCAGGTAGAGCTTGATGGGATAGGTAAAAATTTCCAATCTAAAATGATAAAGGTGTGGGTCAACATGATGATGCAAACAAGTTTTTCGAGTCAGAGAAAATGAAACATGGCACTCACTATGGCTCGGTGGGTGGTGTTGAGTACACAACTAGTAGCTCATGTCGATGAATGAATCAAAGGAGGAGCTTGATGTAGAAGGGTGGCTTGGTGGTGATTTTTTGAGTTAAATATGGAGTACGAATTTCAATACAAGTAAAAGCACTCAATGCAATGAGCTTGATGCAAAGGTGGAGTAACTTGCCATAACAGAAATAAATCATTTTGAGTGAATGAATGAATAATGAGAGCTTGGAAAGAATAACTCAACAAAGAGCTTGCACCTTTGCCAATTTGATACATGGGAAGAATGAGAGCTCGGTTATGGTGGAAGTACTTTGAACTCATAGAGACAAGTAGTGAGTTGTCATAGGACTTGATGTTGAACCGAGTAGGCATGGGCAGAGTCGTCAAATATGACTGAGTTACTTTGAAGTATGTGGCTAAGCTTGAGCTCATTGGTTTGGATGCGGTGGTGTAAAGGGCTCGATTTGGATGCATGTAGGTAAGAGGATCTTGATTCAAAGTGATCTCAACTCGGTGCAGCGTAGAGGATCTCAGACCCAACTCGGTGATCCAACCACCGAGTTAGGCTCTTTTTTGGCCTTTTCCTTATGATTTCCCCCTTCAACACAAACCGATCAACAGGGAGGCCCACCAAAACTAGTAATTAAATTAATATTTATTATTATTATTAAAATATTTTTTTAATTAATTGTGAAGATCAGGTCAACAGGGCATTAATGTCACATGATGGAAGATTCTCAAAGTGGTTCAACCAACAGTAATAAATACATCACATGCCTTTAATTGAGGAAGGGAATTTATGACTCCTTCTCTCCTCTCTCTTAAATTCATCTATAAATGTAAGTTGGAATCTCATTTCAAGGGGTTCCAATAGGTCAAGTAGGTTGGGTAGTTATACAACTTAGGCAAGTGTGTGTTTTTCAAGAGTCCTCTTTCTTCTGCAAGTTGTCCTTATATGTTGAGGGAACTTTCAAGCCTCCTTTTCAATACTGTAATGAAAAATGTTGCCTCTTTTGAATGTATGATGCGTTGTGGACGTTATTGAAGCAATAAAAGTGTGTGTTTTGTGACTAATCTCAATCCTTTCATCCTTCTATACTTCTTTGTGCTTTTTCTCATCCTTGTAGGTACACTGTGCAAGTTCATGTTTCTATTGTAGGTTCTTGTATTTTTGTGCTTATCAAGTGGTAGAGCGTTGCATACAGTTAAGTTATGGTGCTTGTTTACCCTTCTCAAGTTCATCCTTCTTCACTAGAAGACTGATAACTTGTTTTTCTGATCAATTTTAACAAAGGAAACACTTATTTCCTAGTATGTGGTACTATGTACCCTCTCTAAGTTGCAGTAGGTGAAGTTTACTTGTGGTGCACACACCCTCTTTAAATTAACCCTTCATGAGTCTGAAAACATCCTTTATTTGGTGCATCACCATCCTTAGTATAGTTTCATTTCTATAGATCTCTTTCCCTAAAACCCATGAAAATGTTAGCATAGGATTAGATAGCCATTTTATTACACTAGGAGTAGTACAACACTTAGTTTAAGAAGAGGAAGTCGACCTTCTCTAGAGGTTCACCTTGAGCCCAAGTCCCACAACTTGAGAGGTGATCCCATGTGTTCAAATCACAACATTTGTGTCCTATTCACATTATGGCCATTTGGAGGGTGTAGTGATTTGGCAACAACACTACCCTTATGATCATCATTACATTATTTTTCATGCCTAAGAGGACACTTAGTAGAAAAGTGACCTACTTTACCACAATTGAAATATTTAAAAGTAAGTTTACCTTTGTACTTACCAGATCCAACATTTAGTCTTCTAGCAACCATGGAAATAGCTCATCATCATCCAACTCATGAGAAACATCATCAACCTTAGTCTTCTTATCCTTTATCTTCTTTTCAGCCTCAAAATCTATATCCTTCTTGACATGTTTATAATTTTGAATTCTCATCTTATATGCAGTTAGGGTTCCATGCAACTCATTTGTTTTTAAGAGATTCAAATTAGTGCAAACATCTTAGCTCAACTCAATAAGATCTAGACATGAAATGTTCACTGATTACCCACATTCCTTTATATTTAAGTATTCTGTTGATTAGATATGATTGACCATGTTAAATATGCATTCACTTATGTTTTAATACTTAGAACTATTTGCTATCTCAAATTCGCCCCCCAGCAAATTTGGTCGAAACAAGCCCTGCACGTAAAGGAAATATGAAGGGAACGATTTAGATCCATGAGCTCACATTCCAGAATGACACAAAAGAAACCAAAGGCCCAAAAGAGTCAAATTCAACCTTACACAGGAAGAAATTAAAGAAACAGTTATGTCGTACGAGCCCATGCTTCAAATCCAACAAACAAGTTACAGGTAGACTCTACAATGGAGTAGCAGGGTCGGAGAAGGAGAAATAGTGTCAAGGTAGAAAAAAAAGGATTAAAGGAAAAGAAACGGTGAAGACTCAAAGTCTTTGGGCTCTACCAATGACTCAGAACAAGCCCCAAAATTGACTAAGTATATAGGGTCTGTGGACAACTCCACATGTTGCATTAGCACAATTTCAAGGCATGGTCCAAAAGGTGATTCCCAAATGAGCACTATCTCACCATGTATTTAGGGCTCAAGAAAATTAGGAATGACCATTGAAAAGTCCAAGAGTCTGCGAAAGATTTGACGTGTCGACCCGACACTCCTTCAAAGGAAAAATCATGAGCGAGTTTTCAAATGAGCGCGGTCTCACCACATGTCCCAGGTCTAAAAGGGGTACAAACTCAGGGGGTTGAATAGTCAAAGAAGAGGTAGGCCAGTGGAGGGAGCCAAGTGTCAGCACATTGCTACTTCAAAGGTAGAGTCTAGAGGTAGTTTTCAGACATGCGTGAAGCCGTCATGTGTCTCAGGTCGGGTATAGTGTCTCTGCTAACATAAGGGACCCCGACAAAATACAAAGGGAGCCCAAAGACCCTATAGAATCTGCCACATGTCCCATGGGTGCAATTTCAAGAGCGAAGGAAGGAGCCAAATCTCAAACGAGCACAGGGCTGCCACATGGACCATGTATGGATAGACTCTTTAAATATTGCATGCCCACGACCCAAAAATTCAAATGGCCATATCATTTGACTAAAAACTCAGATTTGGGTAGGAGAAGAATTTTTGGAAATGTCTCGACACCTTCTACACCATAGTAACATAAAATATCATTATTAGCAGGATTTAGTGGGTGAAAATTGGGAAAACATCTTTGAGGCCATTAATTCATAGTTTGATTTCTTCAACTACCAGACTAGATTTAATTTGATTCGCTAGGGAGCCAGAATCAATAGATTGTAGACAGATTTGCAGGGGACATTGATTGATGGTGGTTGAAGATTTCAAGGAAAGACTTAATGTGTATCACATGGTTGCTGAAGCAGGATTCAATTTTTCCCTCTTCTCTCTCTTATTCGTTCTATATATTGTAAAACTTCTCATTTTGAGAAAGAGAGACATTCTGGGTGTAGGGAAACTCTGTCAAAGTCATTTCCCAACCCCATTTGAGTTATAGGCCTTCTCCTATGCTTGAAGAGTGTATTTGTGCCTCTAAGCACCACATGTAATAGTTTTTGCACCTTACAGAGTAATAAAACCTTGTTTCGTGGCATCTTTCAATGCTTAGCATTGTTGTGTTGTTCCTTTGTGCCTCTCTATCTCGTGTTTTCTTCCTATGCATGTATTTCACGTTTGTAAGTACAAGACATCATGCTTCATGGAATTTCTATGGTAGACCTAGAACTACGTCTATGTCACTTCTATCTGACCTCCCTCAGTTCTCTTTTCTCTATTTAATTATCCCTCAACAGAGTATCTCACACTTCCATTTCTAGTGTATCACCACTTAGTGTAGGCTCTTTCACCCTATCTCTTTCTCTCTGTCCCCTTAGAATGTTTAGATTAGGATTAGTTAGAATATGCCTACACTAGAGTAGTTTTTGGTAGGTAGATTAGGAAGCAAGAACTGGATTTCTTTGGAGGGCTATCTCAGGTTTGCAAGTCCTATAGCTTGAGATATGGTCCCATGTTGTGTAATCACACTGAATTCTCCACTCCACACCCAGACCATTTGAAGGTGTTGTGATTCTACACTAATAGTTTTGGCACGCCTGTTGGGATAGGTTTGAAGCACCTTACCACTTCATTTCATCAAGTTGATATGCTCTTGGTGAGATTTAGCCTATCAAGGCACATGCAAGCACATCTGATGACTCCATCTAGTCAATAACCCATTCTCTAAGTTACAGACCTTTTCCATCCATTTCCACTCATTTTTATCCATTTTATTCTTCCATCTTCTTCATTTTCTCCCATTCCATGAATTTGTGCAATTGTGTCTTCATTCCCTTCATGGAACTCACACTTACATCAGTAATGCCCTAACTCCTCCAAATCAGCATTATAATCAGATCCAAGACCATTATGCTTACCCATATGAGCCGGGTCAAAACTATTTTGGCCATGAAGCTTATCAAGAACAAGGGGGCACATATAATGGTGGCAGCTACACAGAAAATGCTGGTTTGTTGGAGAAAATTCAAAAATGGAGGCTAAAATGGTGCAATATAGGGGTACAACACAAATGAAGGCATTCAAGGTTGGTTATAGGGCATCTTGTCCATGGGAAGGCCCTTTTCCAAGGCATTACAACCCTCAGGAGAAGCTAGACTTCATGGTTGGAATGATGCCTCAACTTACACAGTGGACTGAGGAGATTGAGGCCTATGAGTTGGACAGAAGACAACCTTGTCAATGGGTAAGTCCACCACTTCCTATCTCTTCATTTTCTCTTTCTTAGACTTTATCATTTCAACATGATCAAGAGTCAAGCCCCTTACTTCCTACCCCAAGTGTTAGTTTCTTTTCTCCATCTCCTGATCTCCCATCCCACCTCAGTTTCTCTATCCTTTTCCATTCCAAACAATCATCCCCTCTAAATAAACAAGAAGTTCCACTTCCCTCCCCA
The DNA here is from genome assembly GCA_019776745.2 of Taxus chinensis. NCBI lineage: Eukaryota > Viridiplantae > Streptophyta > Pinopsida > Cupressales > Taxaceae > Taxus > Taxus chinensis. Next base: position 26,906,886 of record CM034154.1, on the reverse strand, counting down.
CCACAAACAATTACAAAACTGGTTGAACCCCAACTTGTCACTCCTCTTGCTTTCCCAAGTCCATGTTGGGAAGAGACTCGAGAATCCATTCAAGGAAAACAACAAGCACAACAAAGAAGAAATGATAGACAATTTGAAGAGTTGGGCTACTAAATTTGGGTTTACAAAGATCCCCTTGATTGTTAAGCAAATAGAGGAGGTCAAGGTTGAAGAGCCAGTGGTGGATGAGGTTTAGTTTGCAGCAGAGAAGGAACAAAAGAAGAAGAAGAAGATCAATAGTTTGTTTTCCCTGAATATAATGTCCTGAATGACACTCTGTCTAAAGAGAATGTTGGTCTAATCCAAGCTACACAACCAGTTAAAGAAGAGGAACAATCAGCTCCAAGCCCCATTGAAGAGGAGAAGCTAGGAGGGATCAAATCAGTGTTAAAGCCACCCAATGAAGAAAGCATCATTGGAGATTATTTACTTTCATTTCAAGGCCTAATTTGATTGATGAACCCATGATGGAGGAGGACCATACAGTTCCAGAGGCTCCAAGTGTGGAGTAGGCTACAAAAGGACCTTCAGTTCTTCCTCCCACTTCATCCCCTTCAACCTCTGATGTTTAAGAAGAGTTTAAGCTTTCAAAATTTATGTTGGAGGATGAAGAGAACCATTATGAGCAAGTTATAGATCAGGAGGACACCATGGAGGAGTTCGAAAATATGCAACAAGACAACCAGGAGACAAATTATTTGTCTAACTTGGAGGATTTCTTTAATGGAGAAGAGCCCATGGAGATTACATCCTTTGCTCCTCTATCATTCACCTTTCAAGGACATGAGCCTGCTTCTATGGAGGAGAGCATTCAAGGAAAGCATCTTGTGTCTCATTATGGTCATCTCGAACCAAAGTTGGAAGATATGAGTCTTCCATGTTCTTCACAAGAGAAGGAAGGGAAAGAGCAAGAGGATTTCATCATCTCTCTCACACCATCCACCCAAGAATGTCCACAAGAAGAATCCATTTTTGGAGTTAAGAATAAGATTAATGGGCACATCCAAAGGATCAGACCATGCCTAATCAGATACTTGGCTTCATTTGAGCCAAGGGAGAAGCCACAACCAGTCATGCTTGCTTATAAGCATAAGGATGAGCCTCAAAGTGCCAAGGGTCACCATCAATGCCTCCAGGAGTCCAATGCAAAACAAATTGAGGAGGTATTTTCCATTGATGTTGATACCTTGTTGATTTGGGTGGAAGACCGGCTTATTGTCAGTTTTTTACTCATCCAGGAAGCCATATTCAGTGACAAACCATTTACATGGATGCTCCTTTTTAGAAAAGGAATCTATTTTTCCCTTCCCATGGTAGGCTTTGTTTAAGTTTTTCATTTCTCTTGGATTAGTTTAGAAGTAGGTGTAGGTTTTATTTTTGCATAAGAAGTGCTCTTGCACACTCTACATGTCTCATTTAAGGCATGTTGGTCAAATCTGAAATAACTGAATGTGAAGGTCAACTCTGAAATACCTGGTTGGCCGTTTTGCATGCTACATCCTTGTCACTTGTAAATGGTCTTGATGGGAAACTCTGGGGTAGTAGGCAATATTTATACCCTTCCATTATGTGCGTCCAATCAGACAATAAAAGTATTCCTTTACCAGGTTCAGAGAAACTTGTTTTAACAAATGGACGATTATACTGTAGTTTCAAGCTAATTTTATCTAGCTTTATTTCTATTAGCTTTAATCCACGACTAAGGAAGAATTCATATGGTTGTTACCTGTAAATTTTTCCAAGGTCCTCTTAGCTGCCCCAGTTGTTCAATGTATTTTTTTTGAAGGGCTTATTTTATGTGTTGCAGATTGTAACATAAAGGATATTTTTAGTTTTTAGAGAAATGAGTATATTGTGTAGCTCACAGCTACCTATGCCATACTAAGATCCCAATAGTGGCATAATTGTTGATTGGAGCCGAGATTGTAGAGTGCATTGCCAAAATACCGAAGGGCTCTTTGTCCAAGAATCAGTCTTAAGGGTGTCTATCGACATGTTATGGGCATGAGCCTGGGTCATCATCATGGCAGCAATAGGTCTTTATTGATAATGGAATTTTATCATCGTTTGGAAGGTGCAAATTGTGCTTATTATGGCAAAGCCAAAACATTCTTACTACAAGTGTTATATGATAAGGAAGAATAGTGACCATTGTGGTAAAACCATCCTTTTTAGAAATATTGGGTTAAGCTTGGTATTCAAGTGAGTTTGAGCCCAGGAAAGGTAAGATCGTTTGCTGAATGAAGAACTCGGTGACTTCGCAAGGAGCTCGTGGTGATGTTTCATGAAGTTTGAACGTGGAATGCATAAATGGCTTCGAGTTAACAGAGGAAAATGATAAGAATCGAATTTGATAGCTCACCATTCGAAGGACTCAATGCAAAAGAGCCCGATTACCAAGACGAGGAAAGAGTTGGTGTGGGGTTCAAAATCAAATGCAACACCGATTTAGAGGATTCGAAGCTCACCGAGTTGAGATTTGTGCAGACTCTATCCACATGGACCCCCCTCCTCTTCAAGTCAAACGGGTCAACGGGGGGGGTCCCAACATTATGTTAATTAAATTAATATTTTTATTTAAATATTTTAATAATAATATTTATTATTATTATTTAAAATTTTTATTTAAATATTCTTTTAATTAATTGAGAAGACTAGGTCATCAGGCAATTAATGACCCATGATGGAACCTTCTCAAGTGGTTCAACTAACTGTAACAAATACATCATGGGCCTTCATTTTAGGAATGTAATTATGACCATTTCCTCTTCTTTCTCACATATTCGTCTATAAATGTAAGTTGGAAGCTCATTTCAAAGGGTTCCAACAGTTCAGACAAGTTGGACAGTTAGATATCTTAGGCGAGTGTATACTTTTCAAGGGTCCTCTCTCTTCTGCAAGTTGTTCTTGTGTGTTAAGAGAACTTTCAAGCCTCCTCTTCAAGACTGTAATGGCAACTATTGCCTCTTCTGAATGTATGATGCATTGTGCATGTTATTGAAGAAATAAAAGTGTGTGTTTTGTGACTAATCTCGGTCCTTTCATCCTTTTATGCTTCTTTGTGCCTTTCTCGTACTTACAGGTACACTGTGCAAGTTTAAGTTTCTATTGTAGGTTCTTGGAGTTCTGTGCTTATCGAGTGGTGGAGTATTGCATGCAGTTGAGTTGTGGTGTCTGTTCACCCTTCTTGAGTTCATCCTTCTTCACTGGGAAACTGGTATATTTCTCGGTCTAATAAAGTTTAACAAAGGGAACGCATGTCTCTTAGTTTGTGGTATCCTGTACCCTCTCTAAGTTGCAGTAGGTGAAGTTGACCTGTGGTGCACACACCCTCTTCAAATTAACCCTTCCTGAATCTGAAGACACCCTTTATTTGGTGCATCACCATCCCTAGTATAGTTTCATTTATGTAAATCTCTTTCCCTAAAACCCCATGAAAATGTTAGCATAGGACTAGATAATCATTTTTGTTACACTAGGAGTAGTACAACACTTAGTTTATGAAGAGGAAGCCGGCCTTCTCCAGAGGTTCACCTGGAGCCCAAGTCCCACAGCTTGAGAGGTGATCCCATGTGTCCCAATCACACCGAACGTCCTATTCACATCCTGGCCATTCAGAGGGTGCAGTGATTTGGCGACAACAATTTTTGGCACGCCCAGTGGGACATCACAGAAGTTAGAGTTCCATCTTTCAGAGGTGTCTCATTATCAAACAAGAAATCTTAAGCCACCGTGTGAGCACACACAACAGTTTTTGGCATGCCTAGTGGGATAGAGTTGGTACTTCTCTTCTCACTTACACAAGTCAAAGTACTTGGTGACTCTATATCTCTGGATTCCAAATCTCAGTGCGGTAACTTATGCGAAGAATTCAGACAAGAGATTCTTCAAAGAAAGGAAAGTATCAGCATATCGATATTTCCTTGTCTCCTCCAAAGAGAAGCAGAAGAGGCATTTCCACATCCCCAGTTGTAGATTTACCTAGTAGGGGTCATTGAACTCCTCCTTATGGAAGATTTCCTCTACCCAGGAACAATCAACCTTTCGTTGCTATGGCGAGTAACCAAGTTTTTCCCCCTTTCAATGCAAGGAGTCCTCTTATGTTGGCTCAACGTGACCCAATACCTATTGCAGCACTCAAAAGTTTACCCTTCTACACGGGGGAAACTCACGTTACTCCAGTGGAGCATATCTTTGATGTATCCAGCATCTGTGCAGTACATAATATCACCGAAGACAACGTTGCAGTTAGACTTCTTGCTATCTCTTTCAAGGGAAAATTGCTTCAATGGTTTCGCGGGTTAGGTGTTGGCACTATAACCACTTGGGACGAGTTGGGAGAAAAGCTATGTAAACAATTTGAAGACAAAAGTGATCACCTATCACTTTTGGAACAACTTACTACCATAAAGAGAGCTTCCCAAGAATACATGAGTGATTTCAACTTCCGATTCCACATAACTTGGAATAGGACTCCGACACTCGTAAAGCCTTCTGCGCATAATGCATTCTTGTACTATTTGTGAGCCTTGAATAGTGATGTAGCAGTTATGATCTAGTCCATGGGAGGGACTACACTTCCTGATGCTTACAAAGTTGCCATAAGTGCAGAGAATTATTTGATTCAGGCTGGAAAGATAGCTCCACGACCACCAATGCCCTTTTCTCCAGATCTTACGAATCATCAGCCTATCATTGCTCCTATTCCAGTAGACTCCAAGCAACCATCTCAATCTTCCCCTACCTCTTCAAATGACCTATTTGAAGTCAAGTCACTACTACAAAATTTTGGAAATGAGCTTGTTGCACTCAAAAGGAAACAATTTCAATACAATCGTTCGTATTAGCCACAAAATCAGCAGTATCAAGCTAACCGTTCTCCTTTTCAAGGGAACAATCAGCCTCAAAATCAAACTATAAGTCAAGTTGCAAATGTCATGCCCTTGAATTTTCAAAACCCTCTTGCAGCTAGCTCATCTAGAGCTATAGTACCTGTTCAAAATAATCTAGTTCAAGACTACCAATGGTGTTATCCTTGCTCTCAACCTCACAATCAAAATCTTTGTCCCAATGGGGTTCTTAGCCAGGCCCTTATGGTTCAAAGTGTATCTGCCCCTTCAGAGTTAACAAACAATTCATCTATGCAAGAAGCAGCAAATCAACCGCGGGCACCTGAAGAATCTGCTTTGCTAAACTGGCAATAAGAAGATTTTTACGAATTAAATATAGATTCTTCATCAGTGGCAGCAAACACTCATTCAAAAAAGACAGCAATGGAGCCTCAACCTCTCGAAGCTGATCTAGCATCCACTTCTCAACCTGAGTTTCAAATGGCAGTTGATAAAAATGTGGGAAAGAAATCACTAGAAACATTAGCTAGCCACACCGCAAGGAAAGATGGTTCTCCAGGCATCACGGTACCCAACAAACATTTTCCAAAGGAGGACCCCAATGCCCAAAGGAGTGTCATAAAATTAGGATATATTTCCTTTAGCATAGTAGAACAAATGAATAAAACCAATCTGAGCGTTAACATGTGGGATGCACTCTCGATCCCTTCCCAAAGAAACCTGTTGCGAGAAGCTCTGAACAGCTTTAGTACAACCAGCGGATCACCAAGCCATGGAGTGACAAATGCTACAAATTTGTGTTAACCGGAAGTGAAAATCATTCCTACGGAAAACAAACCACTGTCATTCTACATTTCCCTGATCATTGGCGACCACCTGGTACATAATTGCATGATCGATTCTAGTGCCAGTAGCTCTGTCATGCTGAAACAAATTACAGATGTACTAGGCATACAATATGCACCAGTTGCAAGAGGGGTTGTTGAACTGGATGGCACAGCTGTTAAGGTTGTTGGGGTTATCAAAGGACTTCAACTTACCATTCATGCATGCCCAAGTTTGTCATTCACCCAAAACATATCATCCATCGATCTCCCTCCCCTCTTTGCCATCTACCTATCATGGGATTTCACTGCCAAGATGGGTGCTTACATATCATCCTATTGGTCACATATGATTCTCAGGACTCGATACGGAACCAAAGTAACTATAAGGGCAGAACCAATCTACCATAATCATGTAGAACCCTACACTGCTAGTCCCATAAATGGAAATTACACCATCGGCGATCCCAAAGAGGAAGATGCCGATCATGAACCAACCACCCTTGTTGAAGAATTTCCTGATACTTTGTTGGATGAAGTAAGTAGAGATCATCACTACGATCCCTATGATGATGTATTGAAAAAAGAAGAAGATGGTTTGTTGGTCTTGGAAGAAACAGGATTAGGTACTTACTGTATCCATGAAGAAGATATGATCATACCACAACTTGTCAAAACATCAAGTGATTCTAAAGGACTGTGGCAATTGTTCTTCGATGGCTCAAGAAGTAAGAATTGATCTGGCGCTGGTGTTATGTTAATTTCTCCAGAGGGAGATAAGTACTTCTTATCTTTCCGGTTGCAGTTCAGTTGCACTAACAATGTTGCTGAATACGAGGCTCTTGTGCAAGGAATTTAGCTAGCCCAAAGGAAGGGAATCAAGGCCCTGACTGTTTTTGGAGACAGTGAGTTAGTTGTTCATCAAGTTTCGGCATGTAGTGCATCCAAAAATGATCTTTTAAGATCATATAAGAACCGAGTCTGGGACTTGATTGAAGATTTTGAAGCTTTTGGAATCCATGCAATCCCTAGAAATCAAAATCAAGATGCAGATAGGCTTGTTACAATTGGTTCACGATATAACATACCAGTTGATATCATGAAAGAAGGGCAGAAATTTGTTAAAATGGTGGTTCGATCAGTAGTCCCTGATAATGTGAGTAGTTGGCAAGTGTTTAATAGTGACAAACAAATTGTCCTCTTCCTACAAGAAGAGGACGAGTTTGCTGCAAAGAATCAAGATAAGTTGCAGGAGTCATATGGTGAGAAAATTATCCAATTGAAAAGCAACAAGTTACCAAAAGGTTTAGTCACTTTGGAATCCATTTTCAATTCAGATGACCAAGCCACAAGACAAAGCCCTAACATGGTGGTCAGAGAAGAATATTTTGAGGAAGTTGAAGTATCAAATGAAAAATTTCTTAAGATCGGAAAAGTGTGTACTTCTGAAGAGAAAGAAGCTTTCATCAAACTTTGTCAAGAGTATCATGAAATATTTTCATGGAGCTATAAATATCTTTGTGGTTTTGATCCAGGTCTAGCACAACATACCATCGAACTAGATTCGAATGCTAAGCCAGTTTGTCGAAAACAGAGACCAATTAATCCAAAAATTGAGCCACTAATGAGAAAATAGATAACCAAGCTCATCGAGGCCTGTATAATTTTTTCCATCAAGCATTCCTCATGGGTAGCCAATTTGGTGCCCGTGAGGAAGAAGAACGGAGAGATCTGATTATGCGTAGATTTCAAGGATTTGAATCGTGCATCATTAAAAGACCATTATCCTCTTCCATCGATGGAGCAGATCCTTCAAACGGTGGCAGGAGCTCAAAGATTTTCTTTGCTCGATGGATATTCAGGTTACAATCAAATCCTAGTCCAAGAATCTGACCAATTCAAAACGGATTTCACTACCAAGTGGGGCATGTATGCCTACAATAAAATGACATTCAGATTGTCCAATGCCGAGGCTACTTTCTAAAGATCCATGGACATGGCATTTAAGGGACTAATCAATTATATTATTTTAGTTTACCTTGATGATATAACTGTATACTCTAAGCATGCAGAAGATCACATCATGCATCTAAGGAAAGTTTTCCAAAGGTGTAGGGAATTTGGGGTTTCACTTAAACCCAAGAAATGTATTTTCGCATTGCACGAGGGAAAATTGTTGGGCATGTGGTTTCAGCAGAAGGATTATCAATCGATCTAGCTAGGATTCATTTGATTATGTCCTTATCTCTCCCAAGTCACAAAAAGGGCCTCCAGAGTTTTCTAGGAACCATAAATTTCATGCGGAGATTCATCCCTCAATTTGCGACATTGGCTAAACCACTGAAAGCCATGCTGAAGAAAAACATGCCATTCTCATGGACAAAGGGAGGAAGAGAAAGCTTTGAAGCCATCAAAACAGCCATTTCTCAAGCTCCCACACTTGTGAACCACAGGTTTGACAAAGACTTTATCCTTTATGCTTTTGCAGGTCAAGAGAGCATTTCAGAGATCCTCACCCAACAAAACAACAACCTGATGGAGCAACCAATCGCTTTCTTCAATCAATCCCTCAAAGAATACGAGTTCAAATACTCATTCATTAAAAATCAAGTCTTCGCGGTTATTCAAGCTTTGAAGAAATTCAAGCACATGTTGTCTAACAACAAGATTCATCTGATGATGTCTCATCCAGGTGTCAAGGAGTTTTTGCTGAACAAAGAAATGAACGAAAAGCATGCTGGATGGAGCACAAAGGTAATGGAGTATGACGTGCACATCAAAGTCACTAAACTTGTCAGAGGTAAGGGTTTATGTCAGCAACTTGCAACAGACATGGAATCAAAAAGTAATGAGGACATGACACTCCTAAATACTGATGAGGATGTTGATCAAGCTGACTGGTTATCCAAAATGAAGAATTTCATCTTCTCAGGAGCATACCCAGCAAACATGGATAAAAACCAAAGACAAACTTTCCGTCTTCAATCTATCCCATATGTTTTGGTCGATAGCATTCTCTTTCGAAAAGATTTGAACGGTGTCCTCCTTTGGTGCATAGGACCAGAACAAGTCAGTAAGATACTAGAAGAATTTCATAATGGCCTATCTTGAGGACATTATTCCGCACGAATGACAGCTACCAAGATCATCCGAGCTGGCTACTATTGGCCAGATTTATTCAAGGATGCCCATTTTTGGGTAAGGAAATGTAAGGAATGTGCCTTTTTCACAGGTAAGTAGAAGCTGACAGCTCTTCCATTGCATCCAATTCAAGTGGATCAACCCTTTGTTCAATGGGGGTTGGACTTCATCCAAATGATTAATCCTCTATCCAATGATGGACATAAGTGGGTCCTTACCACAACAGACTATTATAATCGATGGACAGAGGTGGTAGCATTAAAAGAAAACAATGAAAAGGCAGTTTTGTATTTTTTGGAGGGTATAATGATGAGGTTTGGTGTTTCGTTTACAGTCATTTCAGACAATGCGCTGATTTTTCTTAGTATGAAATTGAGTGAATGGGCTGTTAAAAATGGGGTATACCTCAAAACTTCATCCAATTACTATCCTCAAGGAAACAGATTGGCTAAGTCTAGCAACAAAAACCTCATAAGGATTATTAAGCGCACAATGGAGACTAACAAGAGGACTTGGCATACACAGCTTAAGACTGCCTTATGGGCAGATCGGATCACACCTAAAAGGGCCATCGGAAATTCTCCTTTCATTCTTGTATATGGAAGAGAGGAAAAACTCCCACTCTCATTGGAGTTACCTTCTTTGGAGTTAGCTCATCAACTTGAAGTTATAGAGAGTGATCCTGTAATAGCAAGGTTTGCTGAACTCATAGAATTAGAGGAAGTACGAGACAAGAATATGAAAACTTTGGAGCAACATCAGGTTCAAGTTAAGAAATATTTTGACAAGAAGGCGTCTGACGGGCATTTTCAAGAGGGAGATTTAGTTCTCAAATGGGATGAAGACAGGGCCAAACCAGGAAAGCATGCCAAGTTTGACGCTCTCTAGAGTGGGCCATACATTATCACAAGTTACAAAGAGGCAAATTCATTTCATCTATCTAGGCTCAATGGAGAAGAATTGCCCATTCATGTGAATGGGATACATCTCAAAGCTTGTTTTTGAGAAGCGTTCAACCCCCTGTATAGTTAAATTAGGTGTTTCCTCCAAGTGCTTATGCACATTGTTGCATGTTGTTGTTTTGCTTTCCTTGTTGTTGTGTTTTGTGTTATTCTGCACATTGTTTCATCATTGGAAGGTGTCAAGGAGAAGAAAGGTTCAAGGTTTCCATAACAATTTAAAATCTGCTTCATTCAAATTTTTGCAGTGTTCCATGGATGTCAAGCATTCAACAGATTCAGTATACTTCATGCTTAGCATTCCAGGGAGGTCCAGGATATCGGCAATGCTCAAAGAAATTCTGGGATGTGTCAAAGAAAATCATACTACTTTCAGGATTCCAACACAGACTCCATGCCCAATGGATGACTTAAGGCTACTGGAATCATGCTTAGCAGGCAATCATCCCCGAGAGGTCACCAAAAATGTTATCCAATTTTACGCACATGGAAAAATTGGAAAACAGGGCCTTATTACTATCAAATCATGACATTGGTCCCAGGGACCCACTTCTGGTCATCAAGTGAGATCGCTCATTTTTTCCAAGAATGCGAGCCATCGAGGAGTTCGATAAGCTTATCTCACTCGGTCGAGCTAAAACAGTGTCAAATTAGGAATAAAGAGACGAGCCATCAGAGGAGTTCGTACCTTGTCCTAACTCGGTCATAACTCAGATCACAAGCCTTAGACGAGTTCATGAGTAGGAAATGTAAGTTCGGTTGTCCAACTTTGGCTTTTCATAAAAGAGTCTCAATAGGAGCCGAGGATGTTTCAATGGTTGGCTCATTGAGGCAGAGAAATGACGAGCTCGACTTGATTTAATTCAACATGGAGAGATTGATGCTTCCTTGTTGGAATATGAATTCAGTTTTAATGACTTGATAGAGACAATAGCTGCCTCAAGATTTGGTCGAGCTTCTTCCATGGAAGAGAGTTTACAAAATGAAAAGGTGAGACAACTCAACTAAAAATTTATCTTGTTCTTCTACTACAGTGGCAAGATTTTACAACAAATGATCACGAGTGTGGTCGCATGCAACTAGAACATCAGGACCAACACCAACGGTTCCTTGGGATCGCCCTACGGTAGCTGTTGCAATCAACTCTCTCTGGAGGCCACTCATTTTCTGAGATAAGTTTACTTCTCTACCCTATAGTTGCTGGGTATAGCCAATTACTTCCTCACGGCACTTTAATAGGATAATTTCAGTTTTACACTCAAAGTGGTCGAGCATTCGATGCACAAGCATGTTGCAGTATAGTAGAAGACTTTTTGAGCACTTCCAGCAAGCAGGTCGTCCAATGATGTTTTTATCTGTTTAACATCGAATAAATCCTCAAATTCAGGATTTTCCTTTAAGATATTTTTATGAAAATTGATTAAGTGATAGTAAGAGTGTTACCGGGAGACTTGATGAAATTTATTACAAAGATTCTCTATCGAGACCTTACTTGTTTTACGATGCAACTCATGGAAGCGGATCTCATAGAGGTGGAACTGTTTCATATCAGAATATTCATGGAGCATAATTTACTTTGCAATTATATGAGCATCTTCAATGAGTCACTAAGTTGGCGAGCATAAAGGATTCTGTCAGAATTATCCCACCTTACAAGCTACAGCTGAAATGTTTGCACCAAGAAAATGATGTCTCCTCATGCTGAGCGGAAAGGTGGAAGTCAGTGGCCATCTGTCCAAAATGAAATATGGCCAAATGATAACGAAACCCCTCACTCCAATCCTGGACGTGGGAAATAAGGCGAGCAATGCCAAGTGGGTTTTCGTGGATGGCAAGCTAAGGAAGAAATTCCATGCGGGGGAGATTCAGAGCAGCACCGCCAAGTGGAAATTTTGGGATGGAAAACCATGTTGTTCACTCCACGTAGGGGAGAAATCTGATCAAACTACCAAGCGTGGAGATTTGACGATGGCAATCCAATGTCAGACTTTCACACGAGCTGTGTAAATAGGATCAGAGCATGTTGTGCAAATCAAAAATGATGCCAGGTTGGAGGAACGAGTCAAACGCCGAGTGGAGCGGCGAGTACATGGAGATCAAAGGATGCGTGTTACATGGACTGTGGATTGGGTTTCATAGATCATACGAGAAAGTGTTTCCTTTCGTACAGATTCACCCTTGTTAGGATTCCACTGAACTTTTAGACTTTGAATCGGCTAAGATAGCTCCACGACCTTCTCCTCATCCTCTGTACATTTCTTAGCATTTGGTGGTCACGGCAAAATCCCATGCACAGGCACAGGCATGTTGCAGTATAGTAAAAGCCATTTTTAGCACTTCAAGCAAATAGCTAGGAAACAAATATTCACTGCCGTATACGATGGATTGGAGTCACACTATTCAAGGCTTCATAAAATTTTCCCGAGTCAGGAGATGGAAGTTTATTACCGTGTAGAATGAAACGATTCATATTGCTCAGCATGTTTTCTCCTAGAAACGAATTGAATGTGAAGGTCAACTCTGAAATACCTAGTTGGCCGTTTTGCATGCTACATCCATGTCACTTGTAAATAGTCTCTTTGAGAAACTTTGTGGATAGTAGGTAATATTTATACCCTTCCATTATGTGCGTCCAATCAGACAATAAAAGTATTCCTTTACCAGGTTCAGAGAAACTTGTTTTAACAAATGGACGATTATACTGTAGTTTCAAGCTAATTTTATCTAGCTTTATTTCTATTAGCTTTGATCCACGACTAAGGAAGAATTCATATGGTTGTTACCTGTAAATTTTTCCAAGGTCCTCTTGGCTGCCCCAGTTGTTCAATGTATTTTTTTTGAAGGGCTTATTTTATGTGTTGCAGATTGTAACATAAAGGATCTTTTTAGTTTTTGGAAAAATGAGTATATTATGTAGCTCACAGCTACCTATGCCATACTAAGATCCCAATACTGGCATAATTGTTGATTGGAGCCGAGATTGCAGAGTGCATTGCCAAAATACCAAAGGGCTCTTTGTCCAAGAATCAGTCTTAAGGGTGTCTATCGACATGTTACGGGCATGAGCCTGGGTCATCATCATGGCAACACTAGGTCTTTATTGATAATGGCATTTTCTCATCGTTTGGAAGGTGCAAATTGTGCTTATTATGGCAAAGCCAAAACATTCTTACTACAAGTGTTATATGATAAGGAAGAACAATGAGCATTATGGTAAAACCATCTTTTTTAGAAATATTGGGTTAAGCTCGGTATTCAAGTGAGTTTGAGCCTAGGAAAGGTAAGATCGTTTGTTGGATGAAGAGCTCAGTGACTTCGCAAGGAGCTCGTGGTGATGTTTCATGAAGTTTGAACATGGAATGCATAAATGGCTTCGAGTTAATAGAGGAAAATGATAAGAATCAAGTTTGATAGCTCACCATTCGAAGGACTCAATGTAAAAGAGCCCGATTACCAAGATGAGGAAAGAGTTGGTGTAGGGTTCAAAATCAAATGCAACACCGAGTTAGAGGATTCGAAGCTCACCGAGTTGAGATTTGTGTAGACTCTATCCACATGGACCCCCCTCCTCTTCAAGTCAAACGGGTCAATGGGGGGGTCCCAACATTATGTTAATTAAATTAATATTTTTATTTAAATATTTTAATAATAATATTTATTATTATTATTTAAATTTTTTATTTAAATATTCTTTTAATTAATTGAGAAGACTAGGTCATCAGGCAATTAATGACCCATGATGGAACCTTCTCAAGTGGTTCAACTAACTATAACAAATACATCATGGGCCTTCATTTTAGGAATGTAATTATGACCATTTCCTCTTCTTTCTCACATATTCTTCTATAAATGTAAGTTGGAAGCTCATTTTAAAGGGTTCCAACAGTTCAGACAAGTTGGACAGTTAGATATCTCAGGCGAGTGTATACTTTTCAAGAATCCTCTCTCTTCTGCAAGTTGTTCTTGTGTGTTGAGAGAACTTTCAAGCCTCCTCTTCAAGACTGTAATGGCAACTATTGCCTCTTCTAAATGTATGATGCATTGTGCATGTTATTGAAGCAATAAAAGTGTGTGTTTTGTGACTAATCTCAGTCCTTTCATCCTTTTATGCTTCTTTGTGCCTTTCTCGTACTTGCAGGTACACTGTGCAAGTTTAAGTTTCTATTGTAGGTTCTTGGAGTTTTGTGCTTATCGAGTGGTGGAGTATTGCATGCAGTTGAGTTGTGGTGTCTGTTCACCCTTCTTGAGTTCATCCTTCTTCACTGGGAAACTGGTATATTTCTCGGTCTGATAAAGTTTGACAAAGGGAACGCGTGTCTCTTAGTTTGTGGTATCATGTACCCTCTCTAAGTTGCAGTAGGTGAAGTTGACCTGTGGTGCACACACCCTCTTCAAATTAACCCTTCCTGAATCTGAAGACACCCTTTATTTGGTGCATCACCATCCCTAGTATAGTTTCATTTATTTAAATCTCTTTCCCTAAAACCCCATGAAAATGTTAGCATAGGACTAGATAATCATTTTTGTTACACTAGGAGTAGTACAACACTTAGTTTAGGAAGAGGAAGCCGGCCTTCTCCGGAGGTTCACCTTGAGCCCAAGTCCCACAGCTTGAGAGGTGATCCCATGTGTCCTAATCACACCAAATGTCCTATTCACATCCTGGCCATTCGGAGGGTGCAGTGATTTGACGACAACAGCTTCCACGCGTTGACCCGATGCTCCTTCAAAATCAAAATCCTGAGTGGGCTTTCAAACATGCGCGGTCTCACCACGTGTCCCAGGACCAAAATGGGGACAGATTTGGGGGGTTGAATAGTCAAAGCAGAGGCAGGCCAGCGAAGGGAGACAAGTGTCAGAATGATGCTACTTCAAAGGTAGAGTCTAGAGGTAGTTTTTAGACATGCGCGAAGCTGCGATGTGTCTCAGGTCAGGAAAAGTGTCTCCGCCAACATAAGGGACCTTGAAAAAATATAAAGGGAGCTCGAGGAGCCTGAAAAATCTCTCACGTATCTGATGGGCATAATTTCAAGAGTGAAGGAAGGAGCCAAATATCAAATGAGAACAAGGCTACCACGTGGACCCTGTATGGATAGACTCTTTAAATATTGCACATTCGTGACCTGAAAATTCAAATGGCCATATCTTTTGACTGTAAACTCAGATTTGGGCGAGTGAAGACTTTTTGGAAATTTCTCAACCCCCTCTATTCCATGGAAACATAAATTATCATTATTAGTAGGCTTTGGTGGCTAAAAATTGGGAGAACGTATTCTAGGACATTAATGCAGAATCTGATTTCTTCAACTACCAGACTAGATTTAATTTGATCTGCTAGGGAGCAAGAATTGACAAATTGTAGGTAGATTTGTAGGGGGCATTGATTGATGGTGGTTGAAGCTTTCAAGGAAAGATTCAATGTGTATCCCGTGGTGGTTGAAGCATGATTCAGTTTTTCCCTCTTCTTTCTCGTATTCTTTCTATATATTGTAACACTTCTCATTTTGAGAAAGAGAGACATTCTGGGTGTAGGGAAACTCTGTCAAAGTTGTTTCCCAACCCCATTTGAGTTGTAGACCTTCTCCTATGCCTAGAGAGTGTATTTGTGCCTCTGAGCACCATAATAGTCTGTGTACCTTAGAGAGAAATAAAACCTTGTTTCGTGGCATCTTTCAACCCTTAGCATTGTTCTGTTGTTCCTCTGTGTCTCTCTATCTTGTGTTTTCTTCCTATGCATGTATTTCACATTTGCAGGTGCAGGATGTCATGCTTCATGGAGTTTCTATAGCAAACCTAGATCTACATCTGTGTCACTTATGTCTGGCCTCCCTTAGTTCCCTTTTCCTTGTTTAATTCTCCCTCAACAGAGTATCTCACACTTCCCTTTCTGGTCTATCACCGCTTAGTTTAGGCTCTTTCACCCTATCTCTTTCTCTTTGTCCCCTTAGAATGGTTAGATTAGGATTAGTTAGACTCTCCTGCACTGGAGTAGTTTGTGGTAGGTAGATTAGGAAGCAAGAACCGACTTACTCTGGAGGACCATCTCAGGTTTGTAAGTCCCATAGCTTGAGAGATGGTCCCATGTTTTACAATCACATCGAATGCCCCACTCCACACCCAGGCCATTTGGGGGTGCTATGATTCTTCACCAACACTATCATTCATAACCAATTTGAGACAATCCTATCTTTCTTCTCCGTTATGATGAGGGCCATAAACATCAGTGCTTTTGTGATTTAAATATGCATACTTTATATATTGTTTGAATAAGTCTCATTCCATTTCTCACCACATCTTCACAATGATTCCTAACTCAAGAAACAACCATCTTACCCATATTCTCAAAACCATCCTTGATTATTCTTGACTAGTTCTAGTCCAAATGAAGCAAAAGTTTCCTCCTTAGCATTCAAATACCTCTTTTAACTAATTTTTTGTGCTTCATTCTCACCAAAAAATGTTATATCACTCAAAAACTTGTCTCAAAAGGAATCAATTCATCAAACTTTACTTATCTAGCTCAAACTGTCCCTTAGTGTTGTCAAGAACAAGTAAGTTACATGGCTCATGGTTAGAACAATCTAGGACTCTCTAAAACAAGATGAAAATACTTTTAAGGACCCTTTATCAACATTTGTGTGTAAAAATTTAGGATCCAAATCCTTTCTTAGCTCTCTCTATCACTAATTTGTTCTTAAGAACAACATTCCTTGCTTGAATCAAAATCACAACTGAATTGAATTTTCCTCATAAAATAATTTTCATGTGCCTTCAAGAGAAATGGATGAAAAACCATCTAAATAATGGCATAATACAAATACAGGATAAATTTTGTGTCAATTTAAGACTGTATGCAAAATTTATCATTTCTTTCCTAAAATTGAGTTTTCAAAATTTCCATAGTTTAGACTGATTTTTTCTTAGAAAATGTAAAATTTTAAGTTTCTTAGTAAAATAAGAAATTTTTTAGATACCCTTTTTCATTTTTTATATTCGTATGAAGTTTCATTCAATAAATCATTACCAATTCTACCTAACACTAATATCTCACTCCTCAAGTTAACCCACTTAATCGTATTTATGTCTCAGTTCAAAACTAGCACATGTGAGATAAAATTGACAAAATTTCTTTTGTATTATCTTTAGGTATCTATCAAGATCATATGTTCCATTTTTTATCTTTTAACTCCTTCATTTTCACTTGATATGATAAATTATTTATAAACCGTTTGTTAGGGCTTTGACACTGCTCGAGAGGTGTAATTTTAGAATATTTTATCAATTTGACTCACTCAAGGCTTAATCATAGGTTCATTGGCTCTATTTAGTTACCATTCATGTTCTGTGATAATCATAATATACATAAATACATTCATTCTCTTATCACACACATTTGTTCCTATGAAATCATGAAGAAACAACATGTTACAGTCAAATAGAAAGTGAGAGCATAAACAATTATGCATGTTTATTATATCAAGTAACCATACTAGTAAAAAATCATTCATTCTTGGTTTTAGAACGTAGGATGGGGCATAGTTTCATGCCCAATAAATTATCTTCTTCATAGTTGTCCAAAACAACCCCCAGTTATTTAGAAAACTTGTAGATCTATTCTGGCTCTGACATCAAGTTTCAAGTGGTGCGCACTCTTGGTTTTATACCTTGGCACTTTTAAATTTTTACAATTATTTTTGCATGTCCTTGAATTCCCTCACTTTATCCCTCCTTCACTTCCTCCCACACATTCTTTACATGCTCCCACTTTCCTCTGTATTATGTTACCTTCCCTTCATTCCCTTTCACGCACAAATCCTTACGTACCCACATTCATTCCAACAGTCTACACACCTTCTCATGTGCATCTATTAACTTTCCCCATTTCAGCTAAGTATTGGTCATCCCTTATGCACATTCCATTCTCCTGAGTCTCTTGCATCTCCACGTGTGCCCCTTCCTCATCTTTTTGTCTTGCGCACTTCCTTGCACAATGCTTCCACACATCCTTGTCTTGTAATCCCCTCCTTCCGCACATGATTACATACCTTTAACACTTATTTCACTAAATTTGGACACATTCCAATCAATCTAGACTCCAATATCACAAGTTTTGGAGGAAATCTATCACAATTTTTGCCTATATTGGATTCAATTTTTGTGTATACTGGATTCCGTTATTGCTATTATCGGATTCCACTAGTAACAATATTGGATTCCAATATTATCATTAGTGGAATTATTGTAGTTCCAATTTCAATATTATTGGATTCCAATATCACTATTATTAGATTCCAATATTGATATTATTGGATCCCAATTTGGTTATTTTTTTTTATTATTGGCAAATAGTTTTTTGAAAGGGACTATACCCTTGTACAGCAAGGCTCAGAAGCCAGAATAGGAAAATAAAGCTCGAAAAAAAGGATCAACATCCTGATATAACAATAAGGACCAAGTGCAGAACGCAGTCTGCAAAGAAACAATCAACAGCAACACAACAGCAAAAAAACACCTGCTGGACAGTTCAAACAGCAAACACGCAGTGGTCCGGCCACAAAAATGATAACAATGTACTCCGGCCGACCACTAACGGAGAAAACAACCAGACGATCATCACAAAAGAGCCCAACAAAAACTGACAAGGAAGGAACCAACAAAAGAAAACCAGCTGCAACAAAACAGCAACAAAACAACAACACAGCTGCCTAGCAACTGCGTAGCAGGCCATAAGCCAAAATGTAGCAATGATAGCACCCAAAAAGACAAGAATCAAATCTTGTCCGATATGGTGGGGGATTTAGATTTGGCATTACCCTTCTTTTTCCGATCCACCACTGTCCATTCCTGATTTCCCACATCCACTACAGTCGGAAAAACTGCAATAGGTTTGATGGGGGAGTGACCCAAATGGGAGGTCGGAATATCTTTAATCACTGAATCAGCAGCCTGTAAAGAATAATCTGGAGGCTTCTCTGTATTGGTCTGTGGATCAACCATGATGGGTGAGTTAGCTTGCAGGGGGGCACTCGAATCCTTAGCCGGATTTGAGTCGATTGTAAGATGTTCAGGTAGAGAATCCCTCCACCAGGCTGTTTTGGTCTTACGTTTGGAGTGTTCACAGTCATCTGTAACATGACCAGTTTGGAAGCAACGCCTACATCTGAAGGCAAGTCTCTCATAGTCTATCCTCTGCACCCAGAGCCTGGCTCCAATCTGAAGATTGATTTCTGCTGGTAAACATTTGGAGGTATCGAGATCAACCAGGATTCGAGCATAAGTAGTATGGGTTTGAATGGAGGTCTTATCATCAACTGCTACACATGAGCCTAAAGTATCCCCTATAGCAATGAGACAAGATCTGTTCCAAAGCTGCAATGGGAGTCCTGGTAGACGAACCCAAATCGGGGTAGGTATCAAAAGACTCCTTTAATGGGTCGAAAGATGGATACCATGGTTTGGACATAAGCCCATGTTCCCCCCCAAACCCAATGTTGACTAAAAATTAAATCCCTATCTTCAGGGGTTTCAAAGACAGCAATGAAGTAAGCTTTAGCACAAGGAAAAAGCTCAATCTTACCTTGTATTTTTTCTCTTCATCTCTGGGCTATGTCATGAAGCTGAGAAAGCTTAGGCCAAAATTTGTGAAATCTGCATATGAGCCCCAGATGGGAGAGATTTTCCTCCTCCTTAAGAACCTTTAGAAGTAAATCCTCTTCGATTTTCAGCGTCGGGACCTCCTGGGAGGGTTTTAAGAGCTCATTTCTGACATTCTCCTTCTGTTTGGAGACCGCTGAAGCATAAGATCCGGACCTATTATTGCTGTTTAGATTGTCCTGGTTCTGGCTTACCCCTTTACCTCTTCCTCCATCACCAGATCCACTCTTAGTCTCTTGCAACCTGCAGTTACCAGTATTGAGTTTTAAAGGAGATAATGAATCTTTGACTGAACCATCTTTACCTGTCCCATGAGTGAACACCCCTGTTTTGATATGGGGGTCTTGGTTAGTATTGCAAGCCATACCAATCCATGAGATTGGTGCTTTATTTTCCTCTACATTTTTGCATCCGCCTCCCACAGATACCACTGGTTTCTCGCCGCCATTAATAGGGACCTCATTTCGAACTGAGAGGGGCGAACCTCTGGCAATGCTCGTGCCTCCTCGAACCCTTTTTTTAGATGAAGCCCGCGTAGAAACCATGGTAGCCGCGGAACAGTCGCGGAGCAATCTCGGAGCAGTTGCGGAGCAGCCGCGGAGCAGTTGCGGAGCAGTCGCGAAGCAACCGCGAAGCAGACTCGGAGCAGCCGCGGAGCAGTCGCGGAGCAGACGCGGAGCGGGGGGAAAACGGATTCAAAAACGGACCAATTTCTATTGGCTATTATTGGATTCCAATTTCGCTATTATTGGATTCCAATTTCATTTTTTTTTATTTATTAATGTTGGGAGTATGTAAAGTTATTGGTCACTAAATATTATAAGTCATGAGCCCATTGGATTAATAAAAATAAAAAACTAACAACTTCCTACAAAAGCAACTTCAATTTGCAAGCCTCACAATTTGAAAAGGTGATCCTAGCACTTTCCTCGCACTTTGAAAGTGCAAAACCCTCTATGTAAGGCTAGCAGCTAGTAACTATTATAAGTCATGATCCCATTGTATTAAATAAAAAATAAAAACTAACAATAAATCCATACTATTCCAGGTTCAAAGTGCTAACCTCGCACTTTCAAATTGTGATTCTCGCATTGTCAAGATTACGATACTCGCACTTTCAAAGTTATGAAAAGAGCGAGGCTCACACTTTGAAAGTGCGAGCCTCACACTTGAAAGTATGAGACTCACATTTTAAAAGTGTGAGCCTCACACTTTAAATTGAAAGGATCACACTTTTAATATGTGAGCCTCGCAACTTTGAAAGTGTGAGCCTCACAAATTTAAAAGTGCAAGCCTCACACTTCCAAATTTGTGAGGCTCATGCTTTAATTGTTGATTATGTGCATCCTTAATATTGGCATTGGCCTTAAATGTTAATGGTATTATTTTGATTTTTGTTCTCACTTATAATATAATTACGTGCTCACCCCAAAATATACCTTATTTGTTATGATTCTGCCAAATATGATCTTTTCTATTTGATATTATAATGGTGAAATTATTACAGCAAAATAAGGAAATTGTGCCAATTGGTCTTTCTATTTTTTGGGGTAATTTTATTTTGGTATAAATAATGCTATGTTTTCTTATCTCAATCATAGAATTGTAACAACTCAAGAATTATTTTATTTGATTGTAAATGGCATTAAGTTCACTACTATTTATTATTATAAACTATATCTATGAGTTATCATTAAAATCAGATAGAATAATTGGGAGTTATGTATATCAAAAATTTAATTACTGTGAAAGATAGTAGAATTTATGCTTGTAAATTGTTCCATTCTCCATATAAATGATGAGTCACTTACTTTCATGAGAAGGAAATGAAATAATCCTTGACATAATGTAAGAATTTTTTTTGTGATAAACACAGTCATACTCCCTTGGAGATACATTGAACCAATATTGTATAGTTTACATCAATCAAAAGACTCATTATGCCACAATTGTATTCTTTGTGAGTCAAGAAAAGCCACCATATGTTTCCTAGTGTTGGTCTATGTGAATGAGCTACATTTGCATCACACCCCTTATTGTGGAATAACACTTTTTTACTATTTTATTCACTAGTCTCCCTCTTGTAGCCCATTCTCTTAGCCTTGTATAAGTTGAGTAGATCTACCTGGGTTGATTCAATGGATATCTATCTGCCAAACCCTTGATTGGAATATCATTTTTAAATATTCTAAAATCCAAATCAATGATGAATGTTTCAAAGAATAGATTAAATATGGAAATATTTTATAGGGTCAAACCAGAGGTATATACATTGCTCCATGTCTCCTTCATTTTCACTAAAAACATATGTGTAGAGAATGAATGGTTTCCTATTCCTACAAACTCAAAGTATATCCCATCATGCCCTGAGTTCTGTGATGATAGATGTAGTGTAGTCATTTCTTCATATACCTTTTTTCTACCCCAAGCACGTTTGCATATCACCCAACATGCATTGGGCACTCACATGAGGCACGCATGGGCATTGAGCCCCTCCTTTATGTGAGCTTTGCAAGAATGGTCTACCATTGATAGAAATGAGTTGCAAAAATGGAAATATAAACATTCAATCAAAAATAAAATATACAGACAACAAATCCATCCAGAGATGAATCATAAATGGAAATGAACATTTTAAATAAGCATAATGAAACTAGATCCGACTCATAATAATATGAAGAAAATAAGGGTTTACACTTTTGATCATTGAAAAACTAGAATCACACACCATATATTGATTTAGAATTAGGCTTTTTTCTCCTTGTACAGGTTGCTGGGGGCAGCAAATGGCGCAGGCGAGAGGAGAAGGGCGAGTTTTTGCTCAAAAAAATGTTTTTCCTTGTGCAGGTCGCGCATGGGCGCATCCACTGAGAAAAAAACGTTTTTATCTCCTTTGTGCAGGCGTAGGAGGACAGGGCACTGACAAATGAAGTCATTTTTGCTCACATTCTTTATGCAGGCCGCTTTTCCTCTTCTTTGGCCGCCTATTCTCCTTTTCCACTGTATATTTTGTGTAGGTCCAGCGTGGGCGCCTCCTTCTTCTTTTTTTTTATTCTTTGTTCTGTTTGATTCTTGATCACTGCAGGTACATATACAGACCTCCAAAACAAGCCAAGAAAATTCCAAATACAGTAAAACAAAACCCTTATTGGGAATTTTTTATTATTATTATTATCAATACCTGGAGCAATTTTTTCCTAGTGCTGAGTGCGCCAGTGCAAAAAAAATTTGCGTTCCGAACACCTGGAATGAACTGGGGGATGTGGAAAGGCAGAGATGAGGATGGGAGGTTGCAGGAGGCTGCACAGGCTCTCTATTGCTACATACTCTTCTCCAATCTTCTCTCTCTCTACTGCTCTCTCTTCCACACCTTCACAGGGCCAGAATTTCACTCTGGTACCAAATGTAGATTGAGAAACAGGGACGGAAGCCTGTGTTATTTTATTAATCTCAATCAAGTAAAAAAGTATAGAGGATGGGCTGCAATATTTATAGATATTGCACAGCCAAATACATCCAGGAAAATGAGTTGCACAGGTGCAACCAAAAACCAGAATAAACAAGCTTCCAAATCACCCGGGAAGCAACAATTACATAAAAACAAATATATTGTTTATAACAATATAACAATGTGCATACAGACAAATATGGTTGATTAACCATATAACAATTTATTATTTAATTAATGAAATTAAATAATTATTAAACTATGCATAATTAAATACTAGGATAATAAATTTTATCCTAACATCCATTACATCATGAGGGTCATACAGACTGAATACATCAAGGGATATTATCTTAAACCCTACAAAAATACTCTACAGAGAGAGATTTCTTAGCTATTCTACCCATTACAACCCTTGTTCATCCAAAAATCCATGCCTAATATGCTTAAAAATCTTCTTGCAAGAATTTCTGTAACACCTTGTCACTACCTAAAATCCTCCTTCACCCTTCATTTTCCCAGCTCTTTGTTCTCACCCTCTTCTCTCTTCATTTTGAACCCAAAAACTCCTTTAAATAGGATCTAGATGCACTGCCTTGGTTTCTTTCATGAGTAGATTACATGCCAAGTGGAAGTGTGGTTCTCCATGGTAGAATGCCTATGCCAGATTACAAATGCCTCCACTACCTGTAATGATCATCCTGGGAATATTCCTTATGTGGAATATTAGTTTCTTGACCTCCAATGCTCTAGGCTAGAACCTTATCCATTTAGCACACCTACTCAGGATTTTCACGTGTTTCTCCTGAGAAAAATCTTTCAAAATATGGCTAAGTCCCTAAACCTTCCTACTGCCACACACACTAATATCTTCTACCACACACCTTTCCGTTGCCCACTTTTCCCTGAGCACCTTCTTTACTGCCTCCCGCATGCACTAAATTATTCCTTGGGACTTAGTCAATTTTAGGTCCCAACATTACCCCACAGTATGCGTGTTGTCCATCCTCAGAAAAACTCTACCCTTCCACAAAAGAATAAATAATAGGTAAAATGAAAGAGTCTGTGATTGAAGAAAGAATGCAATAATCCTACTACTACTGCATGAGAAGTGGGAAATATTTCTTCATGGGGGATTTAACATTAACCCTATCATCCACCTCATTCTACGCATGTTGAAGTAAGTCACCCACCATAGCACTAACTTCTTAAAAACTCATCTTATCCCCCTTAGCCTTCACCGTATCTTCAATTATTTCCATCTCCTTGCTAAGTTCTCCCATCACGTCCATCTTATGAGTGACTTGGGGGTAAAAATATTTCATTGTAATTTTAATCAAAACCCTTAGGGTTTTGATTTCCTCTTATTTCTTCTCTACCTTGGCCAAGATCCTTTCCCGCTCCACCCTATTGCCCTTATTTTTCTCTTGAAATTCTTACAAATCCGCTTCATGGCTGGCAACTAATATGTTTGTTACTTTTTCCCTATCGCCACAGTTGTCATATACAACCTTTTCCTTTTGTGCCGCGGTATTTACTAAGGCAAGGAGCTCGGAGTGTTGAGTTATTATCTCCCAAGTCTTCAAATTTTCTTCCTTCTTCTAGTGCATAATTACTTTTTTTGTTGATTCTAATGTAAGTGGTTGCCTCTCGATGGTGATTATGCGTGTTAAGTCTTACAAGAAATACATGGTTAAATCGTATTTTCGCTCCGGAGGGGCTAGGTTGGGGTGCTTTAAGATAATGGCATTTGAAATGGCCTCTATCTTCTTATGGACTTCGTGCACCTTAAGCTTTTAATCCCTTAGTTCATGCCTTAACTTTGCATTGATCAATTCCTTTGGTCTATCTCCCTGTCCCTCTCAATGATTTCCTCATTCTTTTTCTCAAGCTCTTCCTCCAAGACCATTATTGTATCATTTTTTCTAGAGATCCTTACTTCCACCTCCACAGATATTTTTTTGAGCACATTTCAAAATTTCTCATATGATAGTTATTGGGCATTTACAAGAGGGTTTATTCCCTTGCTGTCTGGTGTCTTCATCAATGCATCACAATTTACCTCAAACTCGGGCTCATCAACGTGGGACTCAAAATCACAGGATAGCATTTTTATCATGTCTGGGTATGCATCCTTTTCATCAAAAGAGGAACAAGTGAGGAGTTGGTCGGTGGGCATAGTACTTTAGAAATCCATGTACAGTACCTTACTTGGATCATTAATATAAGTTATAGCATGTTCCTGCACCACTACTATGCCCTTCTCACCTATGTGCACTACCATTGGGAAGCTTACTGCTAAGTTTGGGTCTCTTCCCATGCTCTCATACTCCTTTACTACACTTGCGCTCTCCTCTTTTTCCTTAGAAACTTCTTCGGTACTTCACTTTACTTCATGTTCTACCAACTGTTGGATAATACCTGCCACCAACATCTCTATAGTGTTATCTATCTTCTCTTCAGTTAGGTTCGGGGTCTTCTGAATTCCTCCTCACTTCCTCCTCACACATGTTTACCTCCTCACTTACTCCTTTGGTATGGGTGTCCTCATACTCCTCCTCTTCATACCCTTCTTCGTCAGACTCCTATACATTGTACATAGGAGGATTCTGAGCTTCCTCGCCCTCTTCATTGTCTTCTTCATTTTCCTCCTCAAAATCATCATCCTTAATGCTCTTTGTTGTCTCTGAGTCTAAACCTTGTGTCACCCTTTGCTTTTTCTTTATTGGTGTCTCTAATATAGGGGACTCCTCCTTCTCGGGAGAATATTCTCTCTTAGGAGACTCTTCTTTCTCTAGCGGCTCCTTCTTGATGGGAGAATTCTTCCATCAAACATGGATTCTTGTACCCATGCCTGACTCCCATACCCCTACAGTTTACAGTGTATGCGCCCTTGGCACCTTCTCTACAGGATTCTCTTCCCATTCTCTCTTCTTAATTACTACCTTCTTCTTCCTCTTGGTGAGGTTCTCATGGATTGAGATGTCATCCTCAACATAAGTGCCCTTCTCAAACTTGGACCTTAGCCGTACATAAACCCTTACCATCATCCTAGCTGCAATAGGAAATGTCACTGATTTTACCATGTGTACGTCATGAGATACATAATTTTCTACATAGGCACACTTTTTAGGATACACCAAGGTCCGATGCATCTCGCGGTGATCTTGATCTACAACACATAGATCAAATCTCAACTTATTCACCTCCTTAAACATGTTTACAACACCTTGAAAATATTGCGTTGTGAAATAAAAAGGGTAACCTACACCAAGGACCCTTGTGACATCTGTCAAGGTAAACCTGTTGATACAAAAGTGCTGGTATATGGAAAATTTAGCTTCTCCATCCACTAGTGCAAGTAGCTATTATGGTATCCTCCGTTCAGGTTTGAATGTGTCACACATCTTTTTATACCATTTCTCCAAGCATACCTTATGAGCATTCATCATCGTGTCACAAGTGTAAGCTTTAAACCTCTGTGCGTGAGAGGGGTTCTCATTCAAGTACTCCCAAAAAAACTTATCTGGCCCATCGGGCATTCCAATTCTAAAATTACAATGGTAAGGAGGACATTACTGAACATGATCTTCTCCCTGTCGTGGGCGGCATCAATAATATCCTTTATAATGAAATTTGAGAGGTTGTAAATGGTGCCCTTGGAGATCTTGTGGCAGACATTCAACCAACATTTGTTTATCTGCATCCATCTCTCCTTCCCATTCATATTTTTCATGAAGTGCACGGCCATACTCATAACAAGGTCAGTGATTGCAATGATGTCAAAGTACCGCAAACCCTTCTTGTAATCATATGCTTCAACCATTTTCTTGAAGGATATCCCTCGTAGATCAGGCTAGTGAAATTAAAAATCAATTGTGGGTTTATGTGCATCTGCCTTCCTATGAAATAGAAGTAGTCATCATGTACACGTGACATTAACCACTTGTATAGTTGCTATGGTTTGCCAAAATAGGGCAACTTATAAAGTTAAAGAAGCCCATCCCTCTCAAACTTCACTTTTACTTCATCATCATAGATGGGTTTCTCATATGGTGTCCTCTTTTCTTTAGGGTGAACCACTTCTAGGGTCATCTCATTTTCTATGGTGCTTATGCGATGACTGTAATCACTCATGGCCATCTTCCTTGTATGTGATATCCAATCTTTCCCTATTAGCATACCATTTGGGTATTGCATCTCTGCATACCATTCTTCGTTGAAACTTGGGGAAACGGTCAATTTTCGTTTTCCCTTCCCCTTTCCCTTATTCGGTGAAGTGGTCACTCCTTTTCTTGGTTCCATGTTTCTATTCCTCGGTCCTCTGTAGTTTCTCCCTTACGTCAAGTTGTATTATAGCTCAAATACTTGGCTCTACTTCTTTGAAATTTCCATAGAAACCCATACCCTAGCTTGTAAACCCTAACCTAGAGCACTTCCTTTCCACAAGATAACATATCCACCCAAGAGAATCCATAAACAAAATCTTCCATGTACACCCATGTAATTTTCCTTTACACTAGTTCACAAGTCCTTTGATTTCTTCAACTCCACCCACTAATCTTCGCAACTTCTTTGTAAGAGTCTCCTTACATTGTAAGAACTTATTCGATAAAAAAATGCAAGGTGAAAGAATACCTCACCTGTAACATTTTATTTTTATTTTTTTATTTTTTCACACAAACCCCGATGCCACCTACCGGCATACAAACACATTAAAGTCTTCTTTTTCCAACACCATCCTTATGTGCATTCTATTCAACACTTTTCATATACACATGAACCTATGTGAACACTTCCGTAACCTTCTAGCATGCAACTACCTTGACCATAGAGCTCTTCGCATTTTCTCCCATGCCGAAGTCAATCTTCCTCTATGTCTTAGACCAAGTTCTTTCCATTGCCTACCTCATGTTGATCCTACACTTTTTACCATTATACGTGGTTTCTCAAATCCTTTTAACACCAATCTCCTCTAATGATCACCTCTTCTACATGCATTCATTTGACCCCATATGCCTTTGACTTCACAACCCAGGTCACAACATCAACATTGCTTTAGGCACTTCTTCCATCTCTTACAACTTCCTACTCACTTCCCATTTATGTTCCACCCACACTAAAAAGATGTGTGGTCCTCCACACATAACACCTTGATGATGTAATTAGCCACCGGTGCACATACGCACCCAAAACAAACCAAAAGGAACAAAGAAATGAGAAAGGGAAACACAAAGAAAGGAAGAATGCATTAAGGGAAATCCTAAGCTAACTAGAAATACTACCTTATTTACAAACACTCAGAAGCATTATTTATAGTAGAGCTTTAGCCTACTTCCATTGAAATACTTGGGAAGTCATGTTCCATCCAGTTCCTATAGCTACCAATCGCCTGAATCAAGTATATGGGTAATATAATATGGTCCTAACCAATGGAACTTGAGCTTCCAAGGATGACGTAGAAACTTAGAATCATAAAGTAAAAACATCTTCCCAACCTAAAATTGTTTACTCTTTATGTGACAATCATGTCAGGCCTTTTGTCTCGAATTCTCAGTCTTCTGACTCCATCTAGCAAGGGATAATATTTCATCCAATTACATTAACTTGTCAATGTGATCTTGTAATGCATATTTGTCGGCTAATCCTCATGTGTACACAATACATAGAGAGGGTAGTATGAACTCTACCATAAAAACAGCTTCGGCACCAAACACCAATTGGAACAGTGTGGCTTTGTGTAATCTCATGTAAGTGGTTCTATACGCCCATGGCATGGCTGAAATTTTTTCATCCCAATCATTCCTCCCAATATCACAAATCTTGGTAAGTGTATGAATCAATATCTTGTTAAATGCTTCAATAGTCCCATTAGCCTGTGGGTGATAAGGGATAGTCTAGTGATGAGCCACCATGAATTTTGCCAACAAAATCCTGATTGTCTCATTCAAAAAATGAGTACCCTGGTCACTAGTCAAGCTTAGAGTGCACCCATACCTGTTGATTATATTTTCCCATAGGAATCTTAATATTGTGGTTATCATGTAATCCCTCGTAGGCATTGCCTATACCCACCATGTTATATAATCAGTGCAAGTAATTATATAGCGTGAACATTTCCTTCGCGCAACAGGTGAAATAGGGCCCTACAAATTCAATTTCCCATTTCTCGAATAGATCAACAGTAGCTATTGGTCTCAATGGCATTTCATCCCTTTTTCCCAGCTTACCAAGGCGTTAGAAATGATCACAGGCCTTGCAATATTTGATACAAACCTTGTAAACTGTCTCCCACCAAAGGCCAGCTAAGAGGATCTTACATGCATTCACATTCCCCAAATAGTGACCCCTTGCAATTCCTCCATGAGCCTCTTCCATGATTGTAGTGAGATTATGCTCAAGCACGCACTGATGCAAAACCTCATCGTGGCCTAGCTTGTACAAGTCTCCACTAATTAACATGTAGGGCATGATGTGTATGGCTAAGTTCTTCCTTTCCAAATTCTTAATTTCCTCCAGTGTCACACCCATTTTGATAAACACAAAAATATATTCCAATTCAGAGGACACATGTTGTAATCTATGTTGGGGAAATACAAGGCAGTGGAATAGTGCTATGATTCAATAACAAAAAATCATGCACACAAGACCTAAACAATTCCCCACAAACTCTACAGTAGTGGAAGCATAAACCTGTAAAATGTTCCTTTTTCCTCCTCTTCTTCTTCATCTTCATTCTCTTGATCTAGGAGAGAATCAAGGATCTAATGTGATCCCTCTTTTGACTCTAATTCTGAACCCTAACTTTCACACTTATATAAATATATAAACTTAGGGCTCCTTAGCTATGCAATTACATTGAATAGATTTGCTTTAAACAAAATCTATATTTAAAGCCAATGACTAAAAATAAAACACATTGCATAGGTAACCGGTGCCGGTTAGACCTAACTGCACCTGGTTCCCACTTTCTCTTACCAAAGTCAAACTTTTCTGACCGATGACAGTTCTGGGTGAATGTGTTGGTTCCACTTTGACTGTTGATGGGTTGTTGTATTACCATTTACTTTCCATTGCATGCTAACTGTGAAGCAATCTAGCTCCAAAACCTAACAATCTCCCACTTGGAGATAAATTAATGAACCTCTATACCTGTACTTGTACTTCACTATCTTCTACACACCGTGAAGACCATCTATTCTTTCCTTCAAAAATTCTCTCAGAAATAAAACCTGGGAGATCAAAATATCTTCTCAAAACCAAAGAAGATAAAACCATGACTTACCAAACCTGCATGAAGCTATAACTGATCCGTGACAACCGAGATATCTATACATCAAGCTCCCAATGAATCATATCACCAATTCTCTCATGTAGCCACGCCATCATGACTAACACACCTTCAAGAGCTCCCCTCAAAATGAATTTTTGAGCCTCAATTACATCTGTAGCTATACCTGTAAAACCAACCATGTTCTCTATCCATCTATCCATGTCTCCATGTAACCATCAATGCAATTGACCAAGACAAGTCAAACTAGAATATGTGAAAGAAAAACAAGATCTTGGATAAAGGCAACCCAAATGAGTTTTACTTGCAACAGTGGGTGATCAATCCACAAACCTACATAACTCAAAGAATCCAAATAATGCAATCTACAAATCCAACCCTGCATAAACAACTAGCATGTCCAAGACAATCATCTGTAGATAACAGCTCTCAAGGAGTAACATAGTAACAAGAGGAAATACAAACATCTCCTACTCATGCTCAAAGCATCCATGTGCAAATCAAACATCTATAAAATCATAGACTCACAAAACTGAATCTATCCAACATGTACAAACTCACCATGTACATCCATCAATATCACCAGCTCTCTAGAAGCTCCAAGTCTGCCACCGACTAACTCCAAAGCTGAATATGAATCCTGTGCTCATCAATGTCAATAACAAACATCCATGTTGAACATACATGTCATCAGCATACAACACAGATCAACCAAGATGAAAGCAAAAACAAGGGCACCATCTAAAAATGGTAAATAAAAATTGTTGTTAAACCTATGACTAAACCAACCATGGTTTCCTAATCGACACCAGTCACTGCCTGACCAACCATGGTTACCAGATGACTAACCACGGTTAATCCTAACCAACACCGATCTCTGTAATAGTCAGATTTTCTATTTTAACCCTTAAAACTCTAAAAAATTACTCTGTCATCTTCACCCAGCTGAATCTAACCATCAACTATAATCCCATAGGGATATCCAAGCACCACAAAATAAACCAAAAGTGACATCACAAAGCAAAAAACTTGATATACCTACAAATCTGTGACTATCCTCCAAAACCAACTAGTGCCTCTACCACTCTAAATAGTAGCAATCTCCTCTCACTCTGCATGTGTATCATGTGTTCAATCCTGCAATGCCAACAACCATGGCTTGCTCCCACTGAACACAAAATCCCCTGCACTGTATGCTAATACATCAGTGAGAAATAAAACTAGATGAAAGAGAATATAAAATGATTCCCTTCTTGTCAAAGAATACTTCTACATCACAGAAGTTTGGACTTCTTATGAAGTGGGTGAATCAACTTCTTTCCATCCATATGTACTCAACATCTCTCATTACCTGCAATTGTGTCTAACTATGAATTTTCATTGAGGATCTCATCCTTAGACTAGAAACCCTTGTCCTCAAGATTCCACACAACCGGGAAATAAAAGTCAAACAACACTAAGAAACCATGGTGTAAATTTCTGCACACAGTCCAAACATAATATCAGTTTCTCCAAACAAAAGAAATAAAACATGAACCATATAGAGATACTTGAATCAAAGTATCTATGGACTAACCAAGCCAACTATGTCCTCTTTCTGATCCAAACATTGAAGTGATCAACATTGTTTCTTCCTGTACACATTGTGCCAGAAACTAGATCCTCCAAAACAGGACACTGAACCAAACTGCCCTCTCTTGGTGCAAAAAACCTTGTACAGATAAGTTTCCACAAAGACTAACCATGGTCATTATCTAACTAACCATGGTTAGATTACCAATATCAGTTCCTCTATGACCGACTTGTGAAAGAATAGATCTCGCGCCAAAATACTCCTAGGATCTCTTCGGTGAAGGAGGATGGAAAAGGATCAATGACACACACCACATTCAAATCCCTGTAGTCAACACAAATACTTATCTTCTCATCCTTCTTAATGTTGATGACCATTGGACTTATCCAATATGATTCCTTGACATCCTTAATGATTCCTAATGGGATCATCTTTTCAATTTCCTCCTTGAATTTGACATGCAGATTTAGATTCATTCGATAAGGTATCTTCCAAATTAGACACAGACCTTCCTTTAACTTGATCTTCATTTTTCCCAAGGAGTGGTGAACTCCTTTAAGCTCATGGTACCCATGTGGAAACAAATCCTAAAATTCACACAACAGATCAATAATCTTTGAAACCTCCCTTTCTATCCAATAATCTCCAATAGTAGCTTCCTTAGGTTCCACCTCCAAATCATTGTAAACCTTCTTGGTTTTTAGGGGTTCATGGTAGGTTTGCGCATTCTCATCAGCACTATCGATAACCTAGCACATATAAACAATATGGTTAACATCTATGTTTTCCACCTCTTCACCATCTATCACGTAGACCAATTTTCTTTTCTCCTTTTCCATTTATGCACGCTCAAGTTGTACCTCCACTAATTCTTCCTCATCGAAGTATGCTTACAATCCAATTTCACCCAAAAAATCTAGTACTCTTTCCTCCACCATAGCATTATCTCCCATAGTTAGGCACTTAATAACCTGTAGTGCCTTATTCACAAATGGTTTAGTACTTAGATAATCAAAATCTTGAAGGAGATCAGTAGTCAACTCCTACTAGTTTCATGTCTAACGGCACAACTCTGAGTGAATGTACCATGCGTGCGCGTAGCCTTGTAAGATGGAGTAAATCTTATGCACCCATAAATATGGAGGAGATTCTTCCATGCCTTCCATCTTGACCTTCTCACATGCCTAGATGTGAAATGAGGTAGGTTCCTTCCCATGATAGTCTTATATAGCAGTAAGTGAATTGCTTCGAAAAAATCTAACAGAGAACACGATTCTCACCTCGCGCCATTATAGAAGGTTGTCATTATGGGTCATCTACCAACGTGCTTTGGTCCCAAGAAACATATAACTAAGAATACTTCTCCTTTTGATCTCATATATCCACTGGGTATCCATTTCTCATAGGAAAACATAATGGTTGGCTCCCTAGTATAACTTGGTAACTTTTTTCCTCCCAAGTGCCTGACTGAGCACACCTTTTTTACTCTTGTCACAAAGCATCTTAACTGCCTTCCAAATAACTCATATGTCTCGTGTGCCAAATTCTCACATGCCACACTATTTGTATCACTTATAGATTGAGCATATTCTAACTAAATAATGCCTTCTTTTGTTGGTTGCACAACCTCAGGGTCTGTGATAGTGTGCACATAGATTTTGTCTAGGTCTTCTTCTCCCAATGTCTCAATATAGGGCGCTGAATTTCCATCCATCAAAGGAATGATAACACGTTCCTCCTTGTTTTCAAAACTTAAATACCCCTTATTGAAATGTAAGTCAAAATTTATCTTATGGCACCAAGGGCACCCAAGTAATGCTAGAAAGTTGTCCACCTCAGCAAGCACCATGATTTCAAAGTCTCTAGTGAATTTCATCCCTTGCATAGTGATAACAACATCCTTTAAAACACCAATGGGAATTACCTTAGTCTTAATAGCCATATACAACACATTTAAAGACTATTGTAATGGAGGTCTTCCCATTTGATTCCATGCATCTATGGTGAGAACATTAACTTCCATACTCATGTCAATCATAATATTACTTAGGAGCCATCCATCAATAATTACATCCAAGGTAATCTCCTTATCATAGTCAAGGTTGTGAGGAGGTAGATTAGCATGCAAAACCTACCTCTCGTGGTCTCCTCCGGAACTTGGTACTTTTCCCCTCAGCCACTCTCCTAATAGAGGGATGATATTATCTTGTCTCAATATCTTACATACTTCCATGAATTCATCTATATCCTTTTGTGAAGCCTTAGCATTCTTATTCTACTCTAACTTCTGTGATTTCTCCTTCAAGCACTGGATCTCTCCTTGTAGGATTCAAATAAAATCCATGGTTTCCTAATAAAATTCATTTTGGTGCATAGGGTACGAATACTTCCCCTATACCACTTATTCTCTTGTAATTAGTGTTCTCTACTTTGGTATCTCCCTGGCACACGTATCCTCAACTTTTGTCGTCACCAGTATAGGTTTTGAATATGACTCACGAGCCACCCTTGGCATCCACTATTGATCAACACAATTTACAATTATCATCTCAACACCCTTATCCTTCCACTGCTTCTAGATCATGTGTTCAAAAAATTCTGAGCCTTCCTCATAATTGTGATTTTTCCCATACCATGAAAACTACAACAAATCGAAATACTCATGCTTGTAATGTTATGTAGATCCATTGTTATAACAGGTTCCATGAGGGAATTAACTCCTTCCACCCCCACAATTTCCATGACCTCTAAATCCTCCTCAAAATCCCCTACATTGACCTCATCCATCCACATGCCCTTCATAATGATGACCATCATCCTTGGAGCTATTGGAAATACTACTCTAGTGCACACTAGTAGTAATGAAATCATGTATCTGGTCAATCAATCTTCAATCCTTGGTGTCATGTGTAGTAGAGGTAAAACATTTGCAATAGTAGGACACATTCTTCTAGATTTCCTGTTGTAGCATCAGACACCTACTTATATCATGATCTCTGTGGAAAATTTCATAGTCCACCAATAGCACGAACCGACCTTTATGGGTAATTCTCCTTTGTATGACCCTCTACTTCACAATTCATACATCATAACCCATTGCAAGTCTCATGAGATGAGCTCACAGAAAATTTCTCCAATTGCTTTTCCATTGCAGTAATTTGGACTTTTAGGAACAAACTAACTCCTGTATCAATGCTTCCTACTTCCTCAACACACAATGTAACCTCCAAGGCCTCGTGCAGATATGTGAAAGTCTTCTATAAAAGTTCCTTCCTGAATAGTGTGACCAGTCCTCCGACAAACCACTAAACATGCTACAAAGGGTGAATGTCATAAGATAACCTGGATAGGAGAGTCTTGAAACATGTGTCATACTCCTGCACACTCTCTACCATTCCATGCTGAATATCCTTCAATACACTGATGTTTTTATATTCAATCACAGGTATGTAGAAATATACCAAAAAGGAATTATGCAACATGATGTAATCCACCACTGTCTAGTGTGGGTCATAATTTCTGTACTAGATATACATGCATCCTTGCAACGTGGTTATAAATTGACTTGATTTCCACTCTGGGGTAGTGATTCCCTTCACGTACCATAGTAATTTGCACTTGTGTACATGTTCCGCAACATCCTCAATGCCCTTGTAATTAGGTAAGTGGAGTGACATCTCATAAAACACTTGTTGATGGTGTTGTGTACCTTGTCTGCCTAAAAAAGGACCTTGATTCCCTACAGTATTGCCTCCACCACAAGACCCACTAGATCCACTAGTTCCAAATCCTCTGGATCCACCATATCCTCCTCTTGTTATAGGTAAGAGGCTTGACACAATTACACCCTGCGATTCCACCATCGTGCTAAACTACATGCTGATAGTCTGTGATACCGAACCACTCCCAAATATGTTTCCCATGCTGCTCCCAGATGTGATACTCAAACCTTGTGATCTCACACCTTGCCTAAATTTTGTTCTAGAAAATAACACCCAAATACAGGAAATGACAGTGTAGCCATAGATGTACTAAATGAAAAATTATACCTCCTAGGTGTCATTTGAATACCAATACCGATACCAACTTGATTATCAAAACTTATCTCAGGAACTGGAAAACTAAGTGCAAGGGTTTAGTCACCATGTGGGTTAAGATGTGTGCCTAAATCTCTCCTCCTTTCTTCATATGGCGAGCTCTCTCCAGAAGTCGTGGGGGTTTCTCTTCCATGCTTGCCAAGATTTGGTAGCTTAGACTTCTTAGGTTCCACATCCTACGCACAAACCTCAAATCCTTCCCGCAACGTCTGCCTCCATAAATCCATCACCCCTATAGTTTGGTGTTGTCTTGCCAATTCCCTCTCTCCAGCTTCATTATACTTGAGCCACCTATCCTCTCTCTCTATTTCTTCCGCAAGGTCTACCATCCTCTACCACGTCATCTTCCATGCCCCACACCTAGCACGAGTTTATCCAACCATGGGAAAGGATTCCAAACTAAAATTAATGACCAGGATCTTCATAGCTAGGGGAATAGCATGCAATAATGATCCTCTAGGCTCCCTCAATAATTCAAACTCAATAATATATGGGTAGGAATACATATAAATAACATATTCCAAGATATAGCTAGTAAGAACTCTACTCCATTAGTGATCAACAACATGGGTCCTTATCAGATCGACATCTTGTAGCCTTTGATACTCCTCCTAGGTTTAAACATAAGGTCTATAATACCAACTTATCCTTGATGCATATGCTGAGAGCCATTCATACAACTCTACTGGGAAATAACAAAAGAATATTTGATAGAGTTCGTGATACAAGTTGTCCTCCACCCATTTTCATGCATAAAACTTATATCTAATACTGAACCTTTGAGAAAACTCATCCTCCATGCTTTTAAGCCAAGTCTCAATGTTTTCCAAGGTCAGATGCTCCCTCATCACACATCATTCTCACAACATCTTCGAAATTAGGTCCCGATAATGGAACCAAAATGTAGTCATTTCTTCAAAATACCTTCTTTCTACCCCAAATGCACCATCCTATCACCAAGCATGTGTTTGGCTCTCACTCAAGGTGCGCATGGTTATCAAGACCCTCCTTTATGTGAGATTCATGAGAATTGTTTTCCATTGATGGAGAACGAGTTGCAAAAATGGAAACATAGACATTCACTCAAAAATAGAAGATACAGACAACAGATTCGTGTAAAAATGCATCATAAATGGAAATGAACATTATAAATAAGCATAATAAAACTAGATATAACTCGTAATAATATGAATAACATAAGGGTTTACACTTTTGATCATGAATAACCATAATCAAACACCATATATTGATTTATAAACATTTACAATGGCTCTATTGCATCATGAGGGTCATACAGACTGAATACATCAAGGGATATTATCTTAAACCCTACAAAAATACTCTACAGAGATAGAGTTTATATCTATTCTACCCATTACAACCCTTTTTCATCCCTAAATCCATGCCTAATATGTTTAAAACCCCATTTGCAAGCATTTCTACAGCACCTTGTCACTACCTAAAACCCTCCTTCACCCTTCATTTTCCCAGCTCTTCATTCTCTCCCTCTTCTCTCTTCATTTCAGACCCAAAAACTCCTTTAAATAGGATCTAGATGTACCACCTTGGTTTTCTTCATGAGAAGATCGCATGCCAAGTGGAAGTGTGGTCCTTCATGGTCGAGTGCCTATGCTAGCTTTCAAATGCCTTCACTACATGTAATGATCATTCTGGAAATATTTTGTACATGGAATATTCTTTACTTGACCTCCAAGGCTATAGGATGGCACCTTATCCATTCAACACACCAACTTGGGATTTTCACATGTTTTTCTTGTGATAACTCCTTTAAAATATGGCTAATTCCCTAAACCTTCCTTCTCTCGTGGACGCCAACCTCTTATACCACACACCTTTCCCTTACATGCTTTTTCCTGAGTTCCTTCATTCTTTACTACCTCCCGTGCATGCTGACTTCTTCCTTGGGATTTATTCAATTTCAGGGCCCAACATGTAGCTCACAATAAGATAATGAATCTGTCATCATCTTTATTTTCATATTGAATTTCCCAAACAAATGCGTTCCCTTTAATTAGAATCCAGTACTTACACCGACATCAACCAGTGAAATTATCAACCTCGGAAAAAAACAATATTCATTTCAAAATCTCACTGAAACATATGGGAGGTTGTAGTAATACCATCTTAACCCCTAAAAATGCATCTAATATTTTTAAGTATCAGATATATTGAGATAACTTGAAATAGTAATAAAAAATATTGATAAGAAAAAAAATAATACAATAATCTACTTATGCATCTAAACCAAAATTTCAACCTAAAATATAGTAGATAAAGCACATTGTGAGGCATCTGAAAGGAGGATGTCAGTACAATAAACAAATTATGCACCTAATTCAAAACTTCAACCTAAAACAGATGTTAGAGGAGGATGACAACATCTCTTAACATGAAGGATATGAAAAGTATTATAACAGAACGAGATATAACCAAGTAACAAGAGTTGTAGATGCAATCAATATAAATAAATAAGGTAAAAATAAAATCAATTGACATAACAGAGAAAAAATGGTTTGAACATCCAATACATTTAAGATTTTAATAGATCCTAGGCTAAGATAATGTTCCAGATGTTTCAAAATCCAATATTTCCTCTTAGTTCATAGGATTTGCACATGAAGCTTGATTGGACCCTATAAATGAAAACATATGTCTAAAACAAGAGATTAAATATTCATAACTACTTACAAAGGTGTAACAATAGTTTTCATGGTCAGTGAGTGAATTTTGAATATTTTAGTCTGGTTTAGGTACATGTTTAGCAAGTGTATTTTGAATATTTTAGTCTGGTATAGGGTAGCGTTCTAAATACCTAAAGTGAGAAAATCTATTGTGTTTAAAGAATTGTTATCCGACAAGTGAACCTCAAACAATTTTTAGGGTGTTCTTATTCTCGTTGGCTACCACGGACATTGTCACGAGATTTTCGTGCATAGGGAATGAGCTGCCATTGTGTTCCTTGAGAGGACAGAGGCCTCTCTTATGGTACATTTTGGATCTAGAAAAATGGAAAATTCCCCTTACTAGCTCCTTGTTCCTTATCAATCGAGGTTTATCTACTTTGGGTGCCATTTTTATTCTTATTATCCTTATCCCTTTGTCTTCCTTATTTTCCTACCTATACAAAGCAGTAATGTTGGTTCTCTATCGAGAAAATATCTGATGAACAACTAGCGTTTTTTCCATTGAAATATCAGGGTTAAGTTGCTAACCTTGAAAATAGGATTTAAAGTTTAACCATTGTTCCATGTTGTGTGTGTGTGTGTACTCCATGTTGCATGTTGGATTAGTCTAGTGATTCTTAAAATCATATGGGTATTTGAGGGAATTAAAATACCTCTCTATGTTTAGTTAAGTTGTGCACCCACCCCCATATCCCCATAATACAACCCCCACACCTGAGGTTAGAGAAGATGACCTCAACTTCTTATACGACACTAAAATGGAATTGAAAGAACTAACCAGTTTCCTTTTCAAGTGGTAGTTTAGGAATAACAGAACAGGCTTCATCCATAAATTTTTCTGTATTCATTTCTTACACAACGATGGCGACAAAATGTTGATCTTCAAAATCCTTCAAATGATGGTCGAAGGATGATTTCTCAACACCTTGACGTACTGTAGGAGCATAAATATTTTAATCTCTCTAGTTACAATCTTTTAGGCCAAATTTCAAAAGATTCCATCCAGTTATGGGAGTGTTGATGCCATGAATGGACAGAGATTAGCAACTGCTAGGAAAGTAAAATAATCGGTTAATAGGGCTTATACCCTCAACATTTTCATGGATTCCAAACTTAAATATTTTGTAATTTGGAAAATAATATCATGATATTACAAGTCCCTTTGCATTTCTTTTTTATCTTATTTATTTGATAAGATTGTAATGATCCTTATAAAGATATGTATTTCTTGTTTCGGAGATTTGGCCCAGAATCAACTAAGAGGAAACATTCCTAGGATTATCTATTGGAATTAAGTTTTACAATATTTGTAACACTCTGGAATCTTATTATTTTCCCCTATTTTCTAATAGATCAATGCCACTAGGTGATTTTCTTCCACTTTTGTGTCTTATGTACAAACTAAGTCAAGGTTTCATTTTGAATGGGTAAATTTAGGGGTTTACGCAAAAAAATATTAGTGGGAACTCTATTCCCTGATATGTGTCACTTGATTAGATTGTGGTACTTATAAGTGGATTTTTTTTTAATTTAATTGAAAATCAAAATTTTTATTTATCTAGACACTATATTTCATCACATAGCATTTAGATGCATTAACATGCACTAAGGGCTCATGTGTGATGCATTTATGGAATATGTTGTCCTCTAAGATTTTTTAAGTTTGCATGTTGCCTCTTAAATTTTGGAAGCTTGGAAGCCTTAATTATTTATACGTTCTTTCAGATTATATTTTATTTTTTTGATCAATCATGTATATGATGATTTTGGAAGGGTTCTACTAAGAAAATTAAGCATACGTATATGATGATTTTATAGGAATCTATCCTAAAACAATATTAAGGGAGAAATTCTAATAGAGATGGGAAAAATTGAAAAATTTCTTCTTGGGGAATGATAATTCGTTGAGTGCACCACCATATCATGCTCCGGTTCTTCTCTATCAGAATTTACCAATGTGTTATGATTGTCACCCTTTGAATTGTCCAAAGATAATGCTTTTTCAAACTCCGTCATCTATGCTTTCAACTTCTCCGCATGGATAAGTGAAGACCTGAGTTTTCGAGGAGAAAATACAAATGAAGCTAGATTTAAAGGAGGAACAACAAGATCTCTCTGAGGTTCCATGGGGCTGCTGGAAGTGCTATGAGTTGATGTTGGAGAAGTTGGAACTGACACGATAGCTATAGATTTGGCCTTCTCATATATGTGAGACTTCTTGTGAACTTTAAGCTTTTCTGGCCTTCTATTTGCTTTCACCTTCATGCTTTCTTTTGCTGGAGTCTCCCATTGGTAAATTTTCCTATGGTCTAATTCATAAAAACCTCATCTAGGCAATACCCCCTTGTCAGCAACCAGTTCGAAGTGTTAACGAGAACTGTGGAAGATCTTTCTTTAATCATCTGGAAGCCACCCATGTTTTCTTGAAGAATAGTTCTATCTCCTCCCATTTGATGATACGAGTCAAGTATCACATTCCCATCATCTGTGAGATCTGTAGGTATCCATGTCAAACCATAATCAGACACTTATTGCATTGATAACCTGCTGAAGTCCTTTCTTTCTGACTTCATACTCATTCCTGCACTTCATCCAAAATTCCTCCAATGAAGGCACATGTGAGTATTCTTGGGAGATTATCTTCCTTGCTACTCCATATGGGTCAAATTTAAGCCGTAATGGGAAGAAATCAGGCTCATACTCTAAAAAAATTTCAACTTCAACTCCTCTAGCTTTGTGGATGCTCTGGCAACTGTAGTAACCCACTATGACTGGAAAGAAACCTGTAGACTTGTGTCACTTTGATTGTAAGTGATGCATCTCCAAGAGTTGTCTACACAACTCCATGATGACCCACTTTTCGTTTGGATGCCTCAGAAACTTTACAAGTTCTCCCAAAAATCCAGTTACCCTGAGATAGGTGAAGTCTACAAACTGGATGAAAATGTAGCCATGCGTAGATACAGCTTCCCAAGCTTCATTACTAACCATGTTAGTCTTTAGATCACTATTTAGTTTTCAAATGATTTCATAGAATAACCCATCATTGAACTCTTTTTAATCTTTGTGTCATTCATGGACTATCAACTGTGGATGAAACTCAAAGATAGGATCTTTCACTAGTACACCCCATCTATCCAGCGTGGAAAATATACCCTGGGAGGCTGCTACATATACCAAGTATGAAATCATTTTGAAGATGTAAGTCCACCTCACACTCCAAATTTTCTCAGTGATGTTGTCATTGATGATCTTTGCCCAATTGATTATTGAATCACCTCTATTGATCTCAATATTCCTCACAAAAGCATACATCCATGAGTGAAAGTTGTGAGTATTGGTTTCTCCACTTAACCTGCAAAACAATTTAGTGATATCATCCACCTCCTGCATCAAGTTGGATCGTGGAAAATTCCTTGGGAACTTTGATGGAGACCTGGACTTCTTCATATATTTTTTTCTCATTATACCCATGCAATCTACTTTTTGTTTCTCCCATCTATTTCTTGCATCCAGCATGCTAATTACAATCACCATTGTTCGTGTCGAAATCTTCAAACAATAATTAATAAACTGTGAATCCAGCCTAATAATTGTCTTTCCCGCAGCATCCTAGATTATTCTAGAAAGAGGATTATGATATGATCTTGCACACTCCATGATAAATTCAGGAAACTGAGCTGTGGCTGGGAATGTTGATGCTTGAATAATTCCACTGCTTTTCATTTCCCGCATGATAAATGTCTTTATGGCCCTGGATCTATCAATTATTTTGGAGATGGGTTATGGGCCTATGTCTCTGTCATTGATATCAGTAAATCTAGAAGCTATGTATGATTCTTTTGATCCTTCACTTTCATCATGCTTCATCATGGCTGGAATAATCTTTGTCTAAGCAATCTTTGTCTGTGTTCTTTTTCTTTTAATCATGCTAAAATTCTTTATAACTGGATCAATTCGTGCAGATCTAGAAATTTTTTCAGATTCAGAAGATATATTCAATGTACCTAACATTGATTTGAACTCCCTTTCACCTGTATGAACACCTGTAATGAATACCTACAATTATTTCAGACAAAGATGAAGTCCAAAGCATGAATACTTGATTTATGTCACCAAGAATCTGCATATGAAGCCTACTGCCCTAAAATTTGAGGCTTTTCTTACATGCAAATCAAGCATAAACATTTGTAAATTCACCAGGGAACTTATAACAACATGCAGATAATTATCATTTCATAAATCAAGCTATTCCAACCCTAGGCGCCAAACCTTGAAGCTTCCCGAGCAATGAAAAACACCTCCAGATGCACAAATCCTCCTTTCTTTGGCGCCAAAACTGTTCAGGGCTGCAATCCTTATCAAAAATAATTAATTGATTCTTCATTATGGCAGCCCATGCTTATATAACCCTCATTCTATTTCTAATAATTGGTAGCATCCTATTCCTGGTAATTAATTAATAAACATAACATGTTTATTCACCCAAATTGGGCATCCAATTTTACATGCTGCTATTTGCCATTAAATAAATTTATTATTTATTTTTAGCATCATCATTCAGTTTTATTTGGCTTGAGTTCTTGCTTTTAATCTCTATTCATCCATGGTGCCAAAATTAGGCAGAAAAGCTATTAATAAATACCATTACAAGCATTGTTTAATGCCCAAATGGGTCAATTTTTGACAAGGCTGATTTCTAAATATAAGAAGTCAACTTTGATGGGATTATTTACCCTGC
Organism: Taxus chinensis; assembly: GCA_019776745.2. Taxonomy (NCBI): domain Eukaryota; kingdom Viridiplantae; phylum Streptophyta; class Pinopsida; order Cupressales; family Taxaceae; genus Taxus; species Taxus chinensis. The sequence continues at coordinate 26,863,564 of CM034154.1, read as the reverse complement.
ACTGCAGCTCCAAAAATTGGACTTCTATAATGGGTATTTTTACACCTGCAAGACAGGTAAGAAATTCTCGTTTGTTTGCCACTTCCAAAATTCCCATTATTAAATTAAAATATCTCCCAAAAAGTGTGACTTGCATTAAAATTAGCCCCCTTTAATAAAGTGTGACTTGTATGGGTGAATAAACCTCTTTGGTGGGAAATGTTAGCCTGTCAAGCAAGCAAAAAATTCATTCGGTGCTTTAAGTATTTTTTCTTTATTTTATAATGGGAATTTTCACCTTGCAAGGCAAGTAAGAAATTTCCACCTGCCTGTCACCTCTAATCTTCCCATCGTAGCTTAAGTGACTTTGAATTCATGGGAAAAAGTACCCTGTAAGGCAGGTAAGAAATTCCCTCCCCTGCCTTGTCCACTACTAAAAATCTCATAGCAACTTACACTCATTAATTCCAAAAAATGTGACTTGTCAGGGAGAGGCTTTTGTGCATGAATTCATCTTTTTTGGTCAGAAGCTTATTTTGAGGTTGATTCCTTCTGGTACTGTGTTGGTAGATGATCTCTAAATGCTTCAGGAAATTAAACAGATGATACTGGTGAAGGAATTGACCTAGGGGAATTTCATAGAGAAACAATGGAGAAAACCGGAGAAAAATGCAAAAGAAATAAATAAAAGCAAAAAACATTGCCAAAAGTTGCAGATAATTCCTAAATTCATTCTTAGTGAAAACCCTAATGAGATGAGTGAATACTAGCATGAAAAACTTCAACAAGATTTAACCGGGGCACAATTTACTTCAAATAGGGCATTATTTATTCAATAAAAAATTAAATAAAAATTTCCTGCCTAGAAAAAACTTGGCATTAGGGATAAAATGATTTTGAGCATCTGGGTATTTGTCGAAATTGGCTCATATGATTCACTAGGAATATCCTAACATAATATAGACATCTTTGGTGGCAATAAAAATCACAAAAAGACCCATCTATTTTAAAAGAACAATTTTTTTTTTAAATGGGTAGTTCCACCCTATTTTAGGGTGAAATCTGGGGATACCAGTCGGCTCCGTCTGAGGAAATATTTTCCCCTATCAAAAATACAAGAGTAAGGATGAGATCCTAGAATCTTTGGTTTTGTATCTTTTCCATTGTGCCAGGGTCAAGCAAACAAAATCCCACATGCAGCTGAAAAATAATTAAAAACAAAAAATGTGATTTATATACATAGAGGCTTTCTGTGCATGACATCTTTTTTAGATTTTCAGAAAATTTCTTCAAGTGTTGCATTGAATAGATGAAATCTAGATGCTTCAATCCCATCCTCAAAAAATACTGGAAGGAATCTGACCTAGGGGAATTTCTTGATCACAGAAATGCCCTTTCCAAAATGAATCAAACGTAAAAGAAATTTGTTTCTCGAAAAAACATTTGTCCCATAAAAGTTACAGTCACCGATCTCTGAATTCATTTCCTAGTGAAAAACCTTTTGAAAGAGTCACCTACCTGGCTTTGAAAAACTTCTAACAAGATTCAACTTGAACATGATTACTTACAATTTAGTCAGATACATTATTTTTCAATACATTGGTGAATGTGACATCCTCCAAATTTCCTACAGAAAGTTGTAAACTTGGCAATTCCAAGGATAAAAAATTCTGGGCATCTGGGTATTTTTCATAAACAGCTGGATTAAGGGGACAATGATAATATAGCTAACATAATACAAACATCCTATCTGGCCACAATGCATTGAAAATTTTTTGTGCCAAATACCCTTTGATTTTAAGTCATGATAAAAAATTGCAAATGGGTAGTCCCTAGAGTCTTATTACAGGTTGATTTAGCCTAGCCATTATGGACAATGTACCAACTCAGCTCCATGAGTGTATCAAAACTCAACCATCCCTAGAATCAAAATTACAGGAGTGTTAGATGGGTATCCCAGTGCAGGAAGTTGGTGGACATATCTTAGGGTCATTGGACATGGAGTTAGGAAAATAAAAAAACACAACACCGAAAAAATAAAGAAAAACAAACAAAGTTTATTTCTATGCATACAAGTTTTACCCTGCACTTTTAGATCTGGAAAAGCTTCAAATGTTTCTCGTTGAAAGGAAACGGTAGTTCAATCCCATCTTGAAGAGAAAGGATGAAGCTATCTATCCCGGTGTAATATTCTTGATCACAAAAGACCCTTTCCAAAGTGAATCAAACTTCCCGTGCATGCTTTTTGTTTCTCATCTTTTGTCCCATAAGAGGACCCAGTCACCAATCTCAAACTTTCTTTCTATGGCCCTTTTTTCGAAGATCACCTTCACCTTCCTTTGATTTTCTGATAATTTTTCATCTACTTAAACCTACACTTCTTGTAATTCTATCAGATACATTATTCTTTTGTCAATGGCATCAGTGAATGTGGCATCCTCTAGAGCTTTAGAAAGTTGTAAATAAGGCAATTCCAAGGTAGGAGGAAATTTTATAGTCTCTCCCATATAGACATAAAAAGGGGACATGAAAAAAGTGTCTTTGGTGTACCTACTATTAGTAAAAAATTAAAAAAATGATATGTATCCAAGTCTTCTATTCACTTTAAAATTAGTCATTTATTTCAAAGCATAATAGTCTCCCCTATGCAATGGTACCATTATTGCTATGATTCATATTTTTTACTTTTCGGCATGGTTCAAGTCCGCGGAAGACTAAATTTGATGTTTTGCATGTTTTTAATGTAAAATTCAGGATTTGATGTCCACCTTAGATTGTCCCCCAACTTGGTGCACTTACCCATTTTCTACTATTTTACTGGGCACAGCCAAACCTAATAACAATATTGTCCTTTATAAAACTACACACCTCCGCAGAAGTTGCGTTCTTCACAGGAATGGCTTCTACCCACTAATTGAAATAATCGATAGCTGTCAGGATGTAATGATGACCGACTCTAGAATTTGGGTTGAGCATATCAATAAAATCCATGCCCCACTATTGGAAAAGCTCCTCAATTATAACTGGTTTTAATGGTAATGCGGACAATTTTATGTGTCTAACAAAGTGTTGACAGGCTTGACATCTAGATAGCCACTCTGCAGTATCCTAGAAAAGTGTGGGCCAGTAATACCTTTCTTAAAGGATCTTGTGAGCTTGTCACTCAGGATGAGAAATGACCACCATAAGCAAAATTATAAAACTGTTTTAAAATTTGATCCTGTTGAGATTTATCTACACATCTGAGAAATAACCCGTCAATACCTCTTTTATATAAACCGTTATCCCAAATAACAAAGTCCCTGGACCTCATTTTAATCGTACATTTCTCCTTACGAGAAAGGTGATCTGGGAATTCTCCATAAGTTAAGAAAAAGGCAATGTTACTATACCATTCATTCACCAGATCTATGAAAAGAACCATGGGCAAACTTTCACCCTCTTCTAGAGTTTTTTATCTTCAACTCAGTCATTAATTCACACAAACCCCACCCTCAAACTAACTTTGTGGGTTTCATATTCAAGACATATTCATGCACTTTCATCACCCACATGCCTCTTAGTACCCCTAGTTCTTGCTGGGTGAGAACAGATTTTACTGTTGTATCTGGATCCAAGACCACAGTATGTGAGGAAAGAATATAGTACATGAATTTCTTACATTCTTTTACCACTAAATAAGCATGTTTTTCCATGGGAGTATATTTCAACTCGTAAGCTTTTAAAGGAATGCTCATGAAAGCAATTGGGGCTTCTACATCCTCTTGATTTTTCTGCATCAAGATTGCTAACATGGTGTGTTCGGAGGAATAAAAGTAAAGAATGAATTCTTTACTAAAGTCCAATGAAACCAAGACTAGAGATTTTGACAAGGCCTCTTTAATTTTCTCAAATGTTTCCTTCCCTTCGCTACTCCATTTGAAATCATGTGTGTTATTCATCATATTTGAGATATGACGTGTTAATTCATCAAAGTTAGGGATGAATCTTCTGAGAAAATTTACCTTACCAAAGAAAGAGTGAACTCCCTTTTTGGATGTTGGCAATGGTAAAGTCTGAATAGATTTGACACGCTCATGATCTATCTTGGTTACTTCCTTTGAGACAATATTGTAGTCATTTTTACACCCATCAAAGAATAAGGGAATCCCATGCGTGTCATCCTATCACCCAATGGGCGTTGGGCACTCACCCGAGGCACACGTGGGCACTGAGTCTCTCTTTTATGTGAGTTGAGTGGGAAAATATCATCAATGATCCAAACTTAAAGGAAGTGAGTGGAAATGAGATATGCAAGTATCATAGAGCTTAGAATGGATTCTAGATCAGTGTAGTCATTCCAGACTGAAAATTACTTAACAGATTAATAATTAAATCAAAACAAAAAGGGAAATGTGCAAGGATTCAGACTCATTCCATAAACATACATAAAATAGAACCATGAAGATATGTAAATGCACCAGAATCATTACTGATCATATTCATATAAACTGATAACCTCATTACATTCATTAGATTCATTACAGAGCATCATAGAAAGGCAAACCAAAGTCATGCATCATAACTGGATCCATATCCTTTAGCTCTCAAAACGAAATTTAAACTCCAAGCCCTTGATACATCCTTATCCTATGTTTCATCTACCTAACCCAATATGACTCCTTATGGAATTTCTGTAGAGCTCCTCTCTCTCTCTTGATCTCTCTATATTGTATATCCAATCTGATATCTCTATTTGCGATCATCCCTCTATATCTTTCTTCTACGGGTGCTTATATATATATATATATATATATATATATATATATATATATATATGATTCCTAAAGTGCTAAGTCATCCTTCTGCAGCTTCAGATCCATCGCCAAGTGTCTAGCTGTGGTCCTCCATGGGAGCATGCTCCATCAGGCCTGAGCTCTCCACTTTTTTCCATGATGGTCTTATAGAAAATTGTATCACAGGGCATATTCCTGCCAAGGCCAACCTATCACCAGGTTGGCACCTTATCCATTCTGCATGTGCAGTCGGGTGAGGGTTTTCTCATGTCATGCCCAATATGCTAAATATGGCTAAGTCCCAAGACCTTGTCTTCCGGTACACAACACGGCCCTTCTAAAACCCTCCTAGAACCTTGCCTTGCATGCCTTCTTCTTGCGCCCCATTCTTCAACCTAGGCCTTGCGCACCCATGCACCTTTGTGTACTTAGCCAATATTTTAGGGGCCTAACATCACCCTACACTACACATATTCTCCACCTGTGGGAACACTTCACCAATGAATAAAGAATCACAACAGACTTACGTCTTGGGAAAATAATAAGGGCATGAATAAGTTAAGAAAGAAGAAAGAATGGGGAAGTGACAACATTATTGCAAAAATCTAGGAAAATCTTTTTGCAAGTCAGCCTCCAACTTGTTCCAAGCATCGAGTTTGTTTTGCGCTCTCTGGCACAGGTCACCAACTAGGGCACTTACCTCCCCAAAACTTAGTCCATTTCCTTGAGCGTTCATAGTGTTAATAATTTTCTCCAACTTCTTTCCCATGTCTTCAAGCGTGTGCATCCTTCTAGTAATCTATGGGTATAGATCCTTTAGCCAGTTCTTGATTATACCCCTTAGGGCCTCAATAGCTTCTAACTTCTTTTCAACCTTAGAAAGGATTCTATCACACTCTACTATGTTCCCTTTGTTCTTTTCTTGGAACTCTTTAAGCTCTTCTTTATAGTTGGTAACCAGAATACTCGCCACTTTATCTTTGTCTGCACAGTTGTCATATGCGGCCTTGGTAGTATGGGCAGCAATCTTTACATCAGCAAGGACTTTGTTGTATTCAGCCATAATTTCTACTACCTTCAATTTATCCTCCTTCTCCAGGCATGCTGCTACTTCTTCCGTAGATTCTAAGGCTAGAGGTTGTCTTTCCATGGCGAGGATGCACGTCAATTCTTCAAGGCACTCAAGGGAAGATCCATAATTTTACACGGGTGGTGCTACGTCTGGATGCTTCAAAATAATGACATCAGTGATAGATTCTACTTTCTTATGTACTTTACGTACCCTTGCATTTTATTCTCTGAGTTCTCACTTTAGTTGAGCGCTAATTAACTCCTCCTGCTTTAAATACTTGGCCTTCTTTTCTAGCTTTTCATCCCTCTTTTCTAGTTCTGCTTCTAGAAATATTATCCTGTCATTTCATCTAAAGAGCCTAGCCTCAACCTCAACTGAGACCTTGTTGAGCACATTGCATAACTTCTCATTTGAATTTTTTGAGCATTTACCAAGGGGTTGTCTCCTTTTGTCTCTAGTATTTTCATTAGTTCCCCCTGGCTTACCTCAAACTCTGGCTCATCGATGTGGGACTCAATCACCCAAGAGAGAATCTTCCTCGTCTGAGGGTATGCACCTTCTTTGTCGAACGACTTCATTGCCATAAGTGGATCTATTGGAACAGTGGTTTAGAAGCACATGCACAACACCTTGCTAGGATCATTAATGTAGCTCATTCCTTGCCTCTAGATCTCCATGTGCTTTCCCCCTATGTGCATGCCCTTAGGAATAGTTACTGATAGACTGGGCCCTCCCATGCTACCGTGATCTTTTTTTGTTCTTTCTTCCTTATTTTCTTCCATCACTATATCATCACTTTGCTTCAATTCTTGTTCTATCAAGGCCTCAATGATTTTCATTGCTTCTTTTTCTGCTACCTCATTTACTTGTTCCTATGTGAGGCTTGGAGTTTTTTGATCCTACACGCCAACTCCTTCACTTCTTTCCATGTCCTGGGTTCCTTCCTCCTCCTGGATACCCTTGCACCACACCAAAAGGAACTCATGTTCTTCTTCTCTTCCCTCTTCTTCTGAATCGTGCACACTAAAAAAAAGTGGTTCATGGTCCTCTTCAGAATCATCTTCTTCATCATCATCCCTCTCATCTATGTATTTCTCCAAGCTCTCTATCTCCTCTGAGTCAGCTTCCTCCATCACCTTCTGTTTCTTCCTAACTGGGGATTCATGTATAGGAGACTTTGATTTCTCTTCCTCTTCCTCTAGTGATTTCTCCTTTGTGATAAGCTTTTCTTGTTTTGGTGCCACCTTTTTGGCTGGGGACCCCTTCCTACACGTGTAAGTAATTTTTCTAGCACTTTTTCCTGGGGCACCTACCGCCTGTGTAACTTGGGAACTTGGTTCCTTTTTTTTTCATTTCTTTTTCCTTCTGTTTGGGCACTAGTTTCTTCTTACTTGTTAGGTCCTTAGGTATAGCTATATCATTTTCAAGATAAGCACCCTTCTCAAACTTGGTCCTTATCCAAAGGTATACACGTGCCATGTAGACCTTCTCTGTAATAGTCAGAGTTAAGGGGTTTTACCATTTGGAATTCATGCGACACGTACTTTTCCACGTATGTGTGCTTTTTTGGGGTGGACCAATGTTCTGTGCATCTCCCTGTGGTCCTAGTCCAAACTTCCAAGGTCAAGCTTTAAATTTTTAGGACTCGTTGAATCTGCTGACTCCCACCTAGAAGTATTGAGCTGTGAAGGAAAATGGGGGCTTACACCATGGGATCATACATTCATTTGTCAACTTGAACCTACCAATACAAAAGTGTTGGTATACAACAAATTCAACTTCTCGTACTGTAAGCGCGGGCAGTTATTTTCGGTATTCTCCGTTTCTACCCCGAATGCATTCCTTAAGTGCATGTATACCACTTTTTCAAGAAATGCTCCTTGTGAACAGAGTGTCATGCTATGAAAAGTGTATTTCTCAAATCTTTTTGCAGGTGAGGGGTTTTCCTCTGGGTAATCCCAAATGAACTTGTCTACTGCATCTGGTACCCCCAATTTCTGAGAACACAATGGTTAAGAGGAGACTACCAAAGAGAATCTTGTCTCCTTCCTGTGCACTGGTGATAATTTCATTTGTAATGTATGCGGACAGATTGTAGATGGTGCCCTCTGATATTCTTCTACAAACATTCAACCAAGACTTTTTTACCTGCATCCATCTTTCTTACGCGTTGAGTTTTGTTACTAGGTGAAAGGCCATTCTCATCACTGGGTCTTGGATATCTGTGATATCAAATTACCTTGACCCCTTCTTGTATGCACACATGACCACTATTTCCTTAATTTCTTCCTTGTTCACATCAGGTCATCCTTTATAATCTTTTCCTTCAAAGATAAGGCCGGTGAATTTTGAAATAAGCTGAGGGGTTATATGCATCTTGCGCCCCTTGAAGTTAAAGTGGTCTTCATATACGCATGAAATTAGCCACTGATAGAGGCACTTTAGCTTTTCGAAGTAGGGAAACTCATAGAATTGTAATAAACCTACCTTCTCTAACTTCACCTTGACTTCATCTCTATAAATTGGTAACCCCTCAGGTGTTCTCTGGTTAGTCGGGTGCACTAAATCCAACTCCATTTCCTTTTCAATCGCATTCATGTGATGATTGTAGTCACTTACCATCATTTTTCTCAAGTGGGATTCCCATTCCATCGCAAGTGAAACCCCATCAGGGTATTACATTTCTACATACCATTCCTCGTTGGTACTTGTGGTAGTCTCTTGTTGTTTTCCCTTGCCCTTGCCCTTCTTAGGTGTTACTGCTGGTTTCTCAGGTGCCATTGTCTAGGTTTTCTCTGCACTTCAACGTCTCTTCCTAGCTCTGCTCTTCTATCTTTTCCAAGTTCAAATCTTGAACCTGTGAAGAATACTCTTTTCCAACCCATGCCCTATCTACAAAACCCCAACTAGAATATCTTTTCACAAGACTGATGATTCTCCACAACTCTCCCCATGCCCGTTAATTACTTCCCCCCCGAATTGGAAATCCAAACTAGTCACTCATCGTTAAAATGTTCCAATGTTTCTTCACACGGATCAACTCTAGAAACCCTAGCTCGTAAAAGATATTTCTTCTTCATATTCACAAAGTAAATAATGAAGTGCCCAACCTTCTATTTATAGTTTTTCTCACTTTTTAACTTAAAATGCTACCTTACCTACCACCGTACTTTAACACTTAATTTTGATTTTTCACCAAATTCTGACTTTAGTGCTTTAACTCACTTGCCCAAACTTACGTGGACAATTCTCAAACCTTCTGGAACGCAACCAATCCATCTTGACAAGAGACTTTTGCGCGCGTAACCTGCACTGAAGGTACTTCCGTCATGATTTTTTCTCTTGCCTACCTTGTGTTGCTTTTGCACTTCTTCCTCTCTTGTACGTGGATCCCCAATGTAGCCTTAACCTGACACCAAACATCCTTTTTCACCTTTCCTTGTATGTGCTTCCTTCACAGGGCCATTCAACTAGGATTTCTAATGCAATCCTTCCTGGCACTTCACCCTTTAATTTCTTCCACCTTACTCCACCCAACACTAAAATGATGTGCAGTCCTCTGTGTAGTTACAACCTTCAAAAAGTAATCAGATTACCGGCACCCAAGGCACAACACAAAACAACAATGAGAAAGGGAAACACAAGAAAAGCAAATGCATTAAAGGAAATCCTAAACTAACTGGCAAAACACTGCCTTATTTACAAACACCAAGAAGGCTTATTTATAGTAGGGCTTCAACCTACTCCCATTGAAGTGTCCTAGAAATCTCATCCCATCCAACACTTATAACTGGCACGCGCCTAAATCAAGGATGTATGAGATGATGTAGGGACCCAACCAATGGACTTTTAACTTCCCAGATATGGTGTAGAAACTTAGAATCATACAGTAAGACCATCTGCCTAACCTCAAACTTCTTGTTCTTAATGTGACGATCATGCCATGCCTTTTGTTTTTGATTTTTCTATCTTCTGGCTCCACCTGGTGAGTGATCATCTTTCATCCAATTGCATTAACTTTTCAATTATTTCTTCCAGTGCTTGTTCATCATCTAATCCTCCTGTGCGCACTATACGCAGAGAACGTAACATGAATTCAACTAGTAAGACAACTTCCATGCTAAACACTAGTTGAAATAGTGTGGCCTTATTCAACCTCTTGTAGGTTGTTCTATATGCCCAAAGAATGGATGATACTTTGTCATCCCAATCCTATCTACCAACATCACAAATCTTAGTCAATGTGTGGCTAAGTATTTTGTTAAATGCCTCAGCAGTTCCATTTTCCTGAGGGTGATAGGGAGTAGTTTTGTGATGGGCCACCATGAATTTTGACAACAGAATCCTGACCGTCTCATTGAGGAAGTGTGTACCTCTATCACTTGTCAAACTCAATGGGCATCCATACCTATTGATTATGTTTTCCCATAAAAATCTAGCAGTGGTAGCTTTGCAATCCTTTGTAGGCACTTCCTCTACCCACCTTTTCAAATAATCAGTGCAAGTGAGGATATATAGCAAACCAGTCCTTCGAGCCGCTAGTGAGATTGGTCCAACAAAGTCGATAGCCCATTTTTCAAATGGTTCCACTGCTGGCTATTGGTTGCAAGGGAATTTCATCCCTTTTTCTAGGTTTTCCAAGGTGCTGGCAATGGTCACAGGCCTTGCAAAACTCAATGCAATCTTGATAAATGGTCTCCCACCAAAGCCCTGCAAGTAGAATCTTCCACACAGTTGCATTTCCCACATAGTTTCCTCCTGCAATCCCACCATGTGCTTCTTCCATAATTGCAATGTGCTCATGTTCTAGTATGCATTGGTGCAGAACCTCATCACGACCCATTTTTTACAGGTCTCCACTAATTATCATGTAGGGCACAGCGCGTATGGCTAACTTCTTCTTCTCTAAGGCCTTCATTCCATCTGCCGCCACACCTGTTTGAGAAATACTACAATGTCCTCCAAATCCAAGGGCATGTGCCAACCTAAATAGTTTCACATCTGGCATAGTATCTTCAATACTCAACGCATCCTCCCCAGAATCAATCCTAGACAAATGATCAGGTCCAGAATTACTTTTTCCTAGTTTGACAACCACCGTGAACTCAAATTCTTAGAACAATAGTACCCACCGACATATGTGCCCTTGTAGAATGGGATTGTTCACCAAGTATTTCAATGCCATATGGTCAGTGTAAAATATAAAAGGGGTTACCAACAAATATTGTCTAAATTTATGAAGCGTGTAGATCATTGACAATGCCTCACGCTTAGTTGTAGTATAATTCTACTCTGCTAGTGTCAATTTCTTGCTTACAAAGCACAAAGGATGATCAACAATCCCCTCACCAGGCTATGAAAGTACTACTCCAATGGTAGTCCCTGAGGCATCCACATGAACATAGAAAGGCTTATCCTAAGAAGGGAAACGTAGGATGGGCGCGGTGATAAGCTTATCCTTCAAAGTGTCAAATGCCTTCTGTTGCACCTCTCCCCAATGTGCCAATAAATATTGTCTAAATTTATGAAGCGCGTAGATCACTGACAATGCCTTGTGCTTAGTTGTAGTATAATTTTGCTATGTTGGTATCAATTTCCTACTTGCAAAGCATAAAGGGTGATCAACAATCCCCTCACCAGGTTAAAGTACTACTCCAATGGTCCCTGAGGCATCCACATGAACATGGAAAGGCTTATCCCAAGAATGGAAACATAGGATGGGCACGGTGATAAGATGATCCTTTAAAGTGTCAAATGCCTTCTGTTTTGCTTCTTCCCAGTGGAAGGAACTTCTATGTCTAAGAAACTCTTCTAAAGGTACGTGATCTTGGCATATCTTGAACATATCCCTTGATGCACTTCCTGTAGTACCTCGTATGCCCAATAAATCCATGCACTGTGCTTTGACTAGTAGGCTCCCTCAATCCCACAATTACTGCAACTTTTACGGGATCTACTAGTAGGCCCTCCTTACATATGATGTGCCCCAATAATGTTCTAAACAGGGTAGAAAAGACACATTTCTTAATGTTGAGGGATATCCTCAACTACCAACACCTTTCAAACATCAGCCTTAAGTTGTCACAATGGTCCTTCACTAACCCATATATTATCCAATCATCCAGGTAGACTTGAAGGAATTTATGGATGAAGTCCTAGAAAGCTTGTACCACAATGCGCGAGAACACAGCAGGCGCATTCTTCAACCCAAAACACATGATCGTATAGGCAAAATTTCCCCACTCAATGGTAAAATTTGTCTTCCTTTGGTCCTCCTTCACAATTCTTACCTGGTGATAGCCCAAGAATCCATCTATGAAAGAATAGACCTCGCGCCCTGCCACTCCTAATATTTCTTCAGTAAATGGGGTTGGGAAAGGATCAATGATACACACTACATCACGTCCCTGTAATCAACAAAAATACTTATCCTTCTATCCTTCTTGATGCTAATTACCATTGGACTTATCCATTCTAACTCTTCAACAGCTTCAATAATGCCTGACGCTATCATCTTATCTATTTCTTCCTTGACCTTCACACATAGGTTAGGATTCATTCGGTATGGTCTCTTCTGGACCGGGTGTGCACCCTCCTTAAAATTAATTCTCATTTCCCCTAAGGAATGGGAAATGTCTTTGAGTTCATGATACCCGTGCACGTGGGAATAAATCCTCAAACTCACGTAAAAGATCAATGATCTTAGAGACTTCCTTCTCTGACCAATAGTCTCTGATGATAGCCTCTTTAGGCTCTTCATCTGAGCTGATGTTAACCTTCTTTGTCTTTAAAGGCTCATGATAGGCATGCACCCTTTCATCAACACTGTCTATGAGTTCTCACATCCCTGCAGAATGGTCAACATCCAAGTTTTACGCTTCTTCCCCATCAATAACATACACCATCTTCCCTTTTAATTTTTCCATACATGCACGTGGTCAAATTCTATCTCTTATGTTTCTTCTTCTTCAAAGTGCACCTCCAGGCCAGGTTCACCTAGCAACTCCAGTAGCCTATCTTCTGTCCATGGCACTATCCCCAATGGTAAGGCACTTGACAACCTGCAACACCTTATCCACCAAGGGTTTTGTACTCTGATACTCGAATGCTTTGAACGAAATCAGCCGCTAACTCTTGCCAATTCCCTGTCTAGCGATGTGTCTTAGCATGAATGTACCATACGCACACATAACCTTGTAGGGTTGAATACAACTTGTGAACCCATAATGAAGGTGGAAATGCTTTTGTGCTTCCCACCAAGGCTGTCTCACATGCTTGGCTATGGAAGGAAGTGGTCTCTTTACCATGGTATTCTTTTATAGCTGTGGGTGTGTTGCTCCTGCAAAACCTTACAGAGAAGGAAATTCTCACCTCGCGCCATTCCAAGAGATTATCCTGATGTGTTTCCCACCAGCACGTAGCAGTTCCAAGTAGGACATAACTTAACATCCCCCTTCGTTCATTTTCCTCCTTCCACTAAGCTTCCATCTTCTGCAAAAAGACCTCAGGGAAATCTCCTCCTGAGTACTTAGGTAGCTCCTTTCCTCCTAGGTGCCGACTGTATGTGCACTTTGTCACCTTTCTTACCAATCCTCTTAAATGTCGTCTGATTAACTCATAGGTTCCATGTGCCCAATTATTAGATGCTATATTGATGGTGTCACTTATGGGCTAAGCATACTCAAACTAGATAACTCCCTCTGTGTGATGAATTGTCTCTAGATCCCTGATTGAGTGCACATATATTCTATCCAAGACCTCTTCTCCCAAAGGTTCAGTATAGGGTGTTGATTTCCCATCAGCCAAGGGTATGATGACCTGTTCCTCCTCATTTTCAAAGCTTATGTATCCCTTGTTGAACCAAATATCTACATTGTTCTTATAGCACCATGGGCACCCAAGTAATGCTGAGAAATTTTCTACCTCAGCGAGTGCCAAGACTTTGAAGTCCCCAATAAACTTAGCTCCCTAAATGGTGATGGATGCATCCTTTAAGACACCAATGGGAATTGCCTTCATTTTTTTTGCCATATACAACACATTTGAAGATGGCTGTAATGCAGGTCTTCCCATCTGATGCCATGCATCTAAGGTGAGAACATTGACCTCCGCACCTATGTCAATGAGGATATTACTAAGGAATCATCCATCCACAACCGCATTTAACGTGATCTCCCTATCATAGTCAAGGTTGTGAGGGGGAAGGTTTGCATGCTAGACCTACCTCTCACCTTCTACTCCGGTGCATGGTACCTTCTCTCTCAACCATGACTCCTAGCAAGGGAATAATATTCTCTTGCCTTAGCATTTTACATACTTCCTTAACCTCATCGAGGTCATCCTTTGGCGCCTTGACCTTCCTTCTTTGCTCCTCCCTCCTGGACTGCTCCTTTAGACACTGGATTTCTCCTTGTAAACTCTGAATGACATCCATGGTTTCTTGATATACCTCCTTTTGATGCACAGGGTCTGGGTACTTCCCATGTACCACTTCTTCCCTTGAAACTAGGTTTCTCTGCCTTGGTATTTCCTTTGTGTGCATGGCCTCTGCTCTTGTTGTTACCATAACAGGTTCCAAACCTGCATCACGTGTCACCCGTGGCATCCATTATGTGTCAGCCTTCTTAATGCTTACCATTACAATGCCCTTGTCTTTCCAGTGATGCTGATTCATGTGCTCAAACAACTTAGGGCACTCATACTTGTGCTTCTTCCCACACCATGAGCACTGCAATAAGTCTGGGCACTCACACTTGTAGTGGTCTGTAGACCCATAATTAAAACCAATTCCATGTGGGAACTCACTTCTTCCTCCTCCATAGTTACCATGACCATAGAATCCTCAATTTAATCCCCTTCCACACGTGCCTCCATCTACGTGCTCCTCATAATGGTGCTCATCGTTCTTAGAACTATTGAAAGGCTAGCCTGGCACACACCATGATCAATGGCCTCATGGATCTGATCAATAAGCCTACAATCCTTAGTATCATGGCTTGTATAGAGGTGTAAATCTTACAGTAGAAAGAAAAATTCTTCTGAATTGCATGTTGTAACAAGGGACATCTACTCACATCATGGTCCCCATGACAAATCTCACACTCTACTGCTACAGCGCGTACTGTCTTCTGGGGGAAACTATCCTTGACATGCCCCTCTACTTCACAATCTGTACACCATATACCACTATGAGTCTCATGGGCTGAGTTTGCAGATAAACTTTTCCATCTGCTTAGCCATAACGGTGATTTGAGCTTCTAGGAATGGGCTAACACTAGTATCAACACTTCTAACAGCTTCAACACATAGAGTGGCTTCCAACGCCTCACGTTGGTATGTGAAAGTATTATGAGATAAAGCTATTCTAAATGGAGTTATCAACCCTCCAAAAAACCATTGAGCATGTTGTGAAGGGTGAATGTCATATGAAAATTTTGACAGGAGAGTCTTAAACCATGCATCATACTCCTTCACACTCTCTGCCATTCCATGTTGAATCTCATTTAGGGAACTGATGCTCTTCTATTAAAACTCAGGGATGTGGAATTCTTCCAAGAAGGCATTCTTTAAAGTAGTATAATCCACCACATTTGATGAGGGTCATATTTCATATACCAGCTATGCACGCCCTTGTAATGTCATTGCAAACTGACTTGCCTTCTACTCCGGGGTTGTGATCCCCTTTGTGCACCATAGCAACTCACACTTATGAACATGTTCTGTAACATCTTCAATACGTCAGTAATCTAGCAAATAAAAATACATCTCAAAGAAGACTTGAGGGGGTGGTTGAGGCCCTTGTCCTCCTGAGCCAGAGCCTTAGTTTCCTCCTCCGTGTTTCCTCCTGACCCACCAGATCCACCAGGTCCTATGTGCTCCTCGACCCACCAGTTCCACCAGGTCCAGAGCCTCCTACCCACCAGTCCACTGGGTCCTTAAGGTCATGCCAAGGGTCCCCAAAGTTCCACTGAACTACGTGCACCGACAGTCTATGATAATGTGCCACTACTAGGTAGTGTACCCCATACCACTCCCAGATGCGAGACCCAAGCCTTGTGTACTTGTATCCTTATCCAAAAATTCCTTCAAATACTGGAATAGTATGTGCACAACCATAGAAGTAGGAAATGAAAAATTGTATCTCTTGGGTGCAAATCTGTCACTTCCACTGATACCAACTGGGTCAACGATACTCCTTCCTTGATCTAGAAAACCAAGCGCCAAGGTTTGGTCACTAGGTGGGTTTAGATGCATGCCAATGACTCTTCTCTCTCCACATGATGAACTCTCATCAGAAATCCAAAGGGGTCTCTCTTACATGCTTGCCAAGATGGGGTAACACAGAATGCTCAGGTTCCACGTCCTCTGCGTGAACCTCAAATCCTTCCTGCAACATCTACCTCCATACATCCATCACACTTTCAACCTCACATTGTCTAGCAATCTCCCTTTCACACACTTCACTATACTTGAGTCGTCTCTCCTCCCTTTCTTTCTCCATCGCAATGTCTACCATCTTCCTCCACCCTAGCTTCCTCACCCAACACTCAGAATGGTTTAGCTGGCCATCAAAAATGCCTCTAAACTCAAGGTAACAATCAAGATCTTCATTGCTAGAGGGATAACACGTAGAAATGATCCTCTTGGATCCTGCAAAAACTCAAACTCAACAACTTCTAGATAAGAATATGTAGAAATAACGTACTCTAGAGTGTAGCTAGCTAGTACTCCTTTCCACCAATGATCCACAACAGGAGTCCACATCAGATCTACATCTTTCAGTCTCTGGTACTCTTCTTGGGTCCACGTATGTGATCTACAATACCAACTTGATCTAGACGCATATGCCGAGAGCCATTCATATAGTTCTACTGGGAAGCAATAGAAAAAAAATTCATACAAATCATGGTAGAGGTTCTCTTCTACCCATCTACATGCATCAAACTCAGGTCCAGTGCTAAATCTCTGAGCAAATTCATCCTCTGTGCTTTTGAACCATGATTCAACACTTTCCAAAGTTAGGAGTTATGTCATCACTTATCACACAGATCATGATGTATGTCATTTCCCACTACAACTTTGAAAAGAGGTCCTGGTAACGGAACCAAGATGTAGCCATTTTTACACCCACCAAAGAACAAGGGAATCCCATGCGCACCGACCTATCACCCAGTGGGCACTGGGTGCTCACTCGAGGCATGCGCGGGTGCCGAGTCTCTCTTTTATGTGATTTGAGTGGGAAAACATCATCTATGATCCAAACTTTAAGGAAGTGAGTGGAAATGAGACATGCAAGCATCATAGAGCTCAGAATGGCTTCTAGATCAGTGCAGTCATTCTAGATAGAAAATTACTTAATAGATTAAAGAACTGAATCAAAACAAAAAGGAAAATGCACAAGGATTCAGACTCATTCCATAAACATGCATAAAATAGAACCATGAAGATATGTAAATGCACCAGAATCATTACTAATCATATTCATATAAATTGATAACTTCATTACATTCATTAGACTTATTACAAACCACCACATTATGGCAGACCGAAGTCATGCATCATAACTGGATCCATATCATTTAGCTCTCAAAAAGAAATTTTATAACCCCAAGCCCTTGATACATCCTTCTCCTATGTTTCATCTACCCAACCCAATATGAATTCCTTGCAGCATTTCTGTAGAGCTCCGCTCTCTGTTGCTCTCTATATCATCTCTCTCTATAACCGATCCACCACTCTTTCTTTCTTCTACGGGTGCTTATATATATAGGCTTCCTAAAGTGCCAACTCATTCTTCTGTGGCCTTATATCCATCTCCAAATGTCTGGATGTGGTCCTCCAAGGGAGCATGCTCCATCAGACCTGAGCTCTCCACTTTTTACCATGATGGTATTCTAGAAACTTCTATCATAGGGAATATTCCTTCCTAGGCCAACCTGTCACCAGGATGACAACTTATCCACTTTACATGCACATTCGGGTCATGCTTTTCTTATGTGCTGACCGATATGCCAAATATGGCTAAGTCCTGAGACCTTGTCCTGTGGGCACGCATCATGGGTTATACTGAAACCCTCCTAGAACCTTGCCTTGCATGCCTTGTCCTTACAAGCCCATTTCTTAACTTCAGTATAGCGCACCCATGTGCCTTTTTTAGACTTAGTTAATATTTTAGGGGCCCAACAAATATGCCCTAGTAGCTTCCCTTCTGTTACAACCAATATCGATTTCTTAGGATTTAGAGAAATACCATGTTTACAGCATTAGATGAAGACCTCTTCTATATCTGAGATGTGCTTGGTCCTTTCCTTGGAAAAGACCATCAGATCATTAAGGTATACTACTATGCTTTTATCCTTGAGATGAGAAAATGCCAAATCCATAGCTCTTTGAAACGTAGCTCCAGAATTGATAAAAACGAAAGTAATTTTCTGATAAGCAAAAGTTCCCCAAGGTGTAATGAATGTCATTTTATAGTGATCCTCCTCAACCACCTTGACTTGATTATAGCCTGAAGAACCATCAAGCATGGATAATATTTCAGATCTAGTAACGACCTGCAGAGTGTGGTCCATGGGGATGGGGTATTTTTCTTTCAATGAGGCTTGATTGAGGTTACAAAAATCAATGCACAACCTAATCTCACCACTCTTCTTTCTCTCAAGAACTATATTTGCTAACCATGCAGAGTGATGTATGGGATAAATTATCTTTGCATCTAACGGATTTTATATTTTTGCAAAGATAGTCCCTGAAATAGTAGGGTTATTCCGCTGCATATTCTTCTTGAAAGGATTATGTTCTTGTTTTAATGGGATATAGTGTTGTACTTCTGTAAGCTGATAGGTCTTTAGATCTTGGTAAGGCCAAGCAAAAACATCCATATATTTCTTAAGAATATTTCTAAAAGCTTCTCTTTCTACCTCTGAACAACACTTGCCGATATTTACTAATTTGGGATCATTGCTTGCTCTTAAATTTAATAATTGTGTATCGGAGGAAGAACCATCCTCACTTTCTTCATTCTTTTAAGCATCTAGTCATGCTTGTCAAACATTTCCTCAAGAAATACTAAGCCTTTAGGAATTTTATTTCCCTTTAGCTAGATAATCTCTTGACTTCCTGGAACCTTTGCATCAATTTCTTCCATAGTAGTTTGTCTTGGAGGTGAGTTGCTTCCCTCATATTAGATCTCTTCAAAGTTATCCTTTTCTTAGAGAAATGCAGCGATCTGATTTTCATCATTAAAAACCTTCCACTGTTGGACGTTATCAAGAACCTTCGGGTGGAATACCATCTCAACTTTGTAATCCCCCTATCTGAAGAATGTGGGTGGCTGATCTAGATTTAATAAAGTTGTAGTAACAGAAAGTGAATCATCTCTAGAATTTTTCTCTCTTAGAATATAGGAAACTGAGAAAGCCGCAAAATCGAGGATAGAAAAATAGACCCGGTCTCTATAATGTTGAAGTTTGTTCTTTTTGACTTGTTAGAGACCTCGTATCTACTTAACAATCAACTCAGCATCCCCCTTTGTGTGTAATATCTTGATTCCCATTTTTCTTGCCTGCTTCATACCTAAAACTAGTGCTTCATATTCGGTCGTGTTATTAGTATTTTTAAACATTAACTTGAAGGAATGTGCATGAACCTTTCCCTCAGGAGAAATAAGAAAAAATTCCTACACCGGATCCAAATGAATGACATCTACCATCAAACTCTAGAGACCAAACCTTATTATCCAGTTGATGTGGCTCTTGGATCATATGTTGAATTTCTTCTTTATCTAGTTCTGGATAATAGAATCTATGATCGGATTCTTGAAACAAGATCTAAAATCTAGAATCCTTAGATTTCAATACTATGTACTTGGATTTATTCTCAGGTTCTAACTTCTAATTAACTTCCTTGATTGGTATGTGCACACAAGACCAACCCATCTTGACTTCTCCACCTAGTTCTTTACAGAAGTTCCTGCTCAATAGCATGCCATAATATATTGGTATATCCGCTACAAGGATAGTCATTTTTAATCTTTTTTCTCGGAATGAGGTAAGTACTACTTGTGCATCTTTGATTTTCCCAGCCAGAGGTACTTGTCTTTCCATTGAATAGCATATTCCAATGGTTTTGGTCAATGTGAGACCCAGAGCATCAGCAACTTTGGTAGGCATCACATTGTCAGAAGCTCCAAAATCTAAAATGCAATTATTTAATTTATAACCATTAATAAGTAATGAAACATAAAATGGATAGATCCTTTTTGATGTATCTGGAGAAGAAATGGAAGGATAAGAACTTTCAGCCATATTATTTGAAGGGGGGTAATCTTAGGACTAGACAAGATACCTCATGAAACACTATTAGTTGAAGGATTGTGACCATTACTTTACACATATTTTTACCAAGTTATTTAACTGATCAGGAAATGCCCTCAAATATTCAACTTCTAACATCTAAATTTTGGTCTTTTTAATGTGATCAATAATGTCGAAAGCTTGACTTACACCTAGCCCAGGATCTTCTCTTTCTCTTCGTTGGGCACTTGAGGATGCCTCAAAATTTTGGTGTGTTTAGGACCTTGTGAAAACCATGAATGTGTGACCATCAAAATATTCAAAAGATTCATAATAGCCCTCGTCATATTCATAGTCCAGGTAACCAATGTTGGAGTTGTCATTGGGATCTACGAAGTCTTCTTCATCAAATGATTCACCAATGCCAAGATCTTCTTTATTAGTTTCCAAGTTGTTCCTTATTTCAACTTCAATTGCCAACCATTGTGGTGCAACAATAAGTCTATTTTGATTTCTATTTTGACTGTTAAAGGTTCAAGTAGGAGCTATTCTTGAAGGAGTCACATTTCCTCCTTGAGATATCTACTTCTTGATTTGCAACATGTCATTAGCCAAATTTTGTAGAAGAGGGTCAGAAGTACTTGAAGAAGCTCCATCACCTTTTTTGGGTGATTGTTTGATTTTTCTAGCCATGATCAAGTCATCTTCAACCTCTACAGCAGAATTTTATGCCTCTAATAGATTCAAAGGTCTTTCCCTCTGCAACTGATATCCAACTTTGGGTAACAGAGCATTTATAAAAAAAATGTCTTTTGATTTTCATTGCTAAGCGCAGCAGAAGTGGCGATTTTATATAAAATCATTTGGAACCTTGCAATAAAGTCCCGCATGTTCTCATTTTGTTCCTTCTTTAGCTGTGTCAGATGAGTGACTAGCATGTTAGCGTCTTCTACAGGTTTGAGCCTCTTTAGAAATTGTTCTCACATGGATGCTCAATTCGTTATAGTCCCAGGGGCTAACTGATAGAACCATTCTCTGGCCAAATCATATAGAGTCTCAATAAAAATTCTAACTGAGACATCTTCATGCTCCAATACAAGCACACCACAATATATGAAGAATGTTCCCAAGTGATCATCTAGATTTTTCTTTCCATCTCCAAAGAATTTCAGGAAATTATTTCTTGAACCTTTAGGAAACTTGTGCATAGGTGGAGTTAGGTTTAGTGGCCCAAAATATGCACTCCATGGGATAGGTTGGTTATGGTTCAGAATGATGAATGGAACACGTCTCCTCTAGGAGTAGACTTAATAGATAATTCTAGTCGTCGGATTATGTTGAAGCTAATCCAGATCTAGAGATGTTTAAACTCTACTTCCTGGCGAAAGACTAGATCTGTGGCTTCTAACTTGAGGAGGATGATTGAAATTAAATTTCTCTTACAATATATAGAAATGATCAGTCCTTCCTTGAGCCTTGACAGAACAAGTGAACAGGCATTCAGCCAGGTTAAAAGTTTAGTGGGAACTAGCACTATAAGCTCTACTTTGCAAAAGATTGTTTGTTCCCTAGTAAAGTCGCCAAAAAATGTTGGCTAGATTTTCTGCACAGCTGAAAACCTAGGCAGTCATGAGATAAATCTCCCTCATTTACCGGTGATTCTCCCATGTAATATGTTGTTAGTTATATGTCTTAATATCTATTTGTGGGTATTATTTTAACTATGTAGCTCATGAACCATAGCTAGATAGTTTTGTAGCAAGTAAGCAGTTGTACAAGAAAATAATATATGTAGAAGGGAAAAATAATAGAAAGCAAGAATAAATGAGGGAAGATGTGCAAACTAATCAATAGTTTATAGAGTTGATTGCATGCACATAGATAAAACAAATAGATCTTTAAATATATAATTTAAACCAAAGGATAGTTTTAGATCCAAATCTAGAATAACACAAATTCTATGATTAGATCTAGAAATAAATAAGAAGAAAAATGCACTATTGACACAAAGTTCCCCGAAAATCTCTTCTCTATTCCTCTGCTTGCAGAAAGCTATCAAGGGTTTCAGCTCAAATTCTGGAACATAAGAATATTGATTACAAATTATGATCCTTTAACCCCTAGGTTCTTCCTCTACTTATAGTGTGTAGAGGGGAAATTACAAATGGGAAATTGCAACTAAACTAGAATATGAAGAAGTAGTAAAGGGAACATTTGGCAGTCATCTTCCTAGAATTCCTCTCTTAGTGACATGCATCAGAAGTTTGAGCAAAAATTGTGCACATCTGCCACCTATCTTAAAGAATCTTTCCAAATAACTTAAAGTAATGGTTTTTCAACCAATAACTTTAATTTACATTTTCTTCTGGGAATATAAGAAATAAGAGAAGAAAGAAGAGAATAATGAAGATCTTCCAGCTGTAACACATATACTTTCTTTTTGTTCCGATATTGAATATACTTGTCAAACATGTAATTCAACATCTTCCCATCCATTTTAATAATAGCATATCTCTCAGTTCTGAACTATAACAACCCTCTGGATAAACTAGAAGCATTATCTTTCACTTTCTCTAAACCAGGCCCATATCCCTCAACATATTCCTAAAGCTTTATGAGTCTACCAATTGAATCCATCGTGAAAGGTAGGGTGGTTTCATCAACTTCTTTCCACACAACCAGCATAAATTCCTCACGGGAAGTAGGTAATTCATCTAGGATGCTCACCGAAACTTCTCCCATCTTACTCTCCAGTAACTGCATCCTCTTCAACATGAGTTTTAGGATCTCTATGCGGAAGGAAACTGAAATTTCTAATTACTTCCATTTTTCCACCAACCCGTCAGGCACAATTTGTTTTGCAATCAAAACATCATTTGGTAACGAGTGTCTCTTAGCCAAAGTATCCAAATGACTTTCAAAAACTATGTTCTCATATTCTATCTGTGTCATCAGTTCCTTTAGTTGAGATACTTCTTTGGGCATGTTCTCCGATTCAACTAGTATTGGTTTGAATTACTCTGAAGCTTGGTGAATGATTTGTTCCTTCCAAAGGGAAATAACTTTGACTTGGTCCCATGTATCGTCTACCTCCTGCATCAGATGATTACTCACTTTCTCATGTGCTAGAATGGGTTAAGAGGAAGGTTTGGAAACTTTAGCAATGATCTCACATAATTGCAACACCTGCTTTTGAAGCTTGGATCTCTTAGCTTTGTCTTTGTCAAGCTTCAGGAATAAAGTGTTCATTAGTGTTTGTGTATCCTGCTTTAACCCTTATGTGGTATTTTGACCTATTCACACTTTGGTCACTACTATATCAGCTATCATGAGCTCTTCCTTTTGCTTTCCTTCTGCTGGAATAGATAACTCAGCGAAATTCTGTCTCGATTCCTCAATAATCAACCTAGAAGTCATTTTGGTAACTGTTAGGTCTTTTATATCTTCCTCCCAAACTCAGGGGCAACTGAAAGTCATGTTCTTCCAGGTTGATCTCCTCTCTCACTTTTGGGATTGTCTGCAAAGCTAACCATGATGAAAAGTTTCTTCTTGGGGAATGAGAAGTTGCACTGAGTTCACCACCATAACATGTTCTGACTCTGCTCTATCAGAATTTTCCATCGTGTTATGACTACTACCCTCTGAATTGTCCAAAGATAATTCCTTTTCAAACTCTATCATCTATGCTTTTAACTTCTCCACATGGATAGGTGAAGACCTAAGTGGTCGAGGAGAAAATACAAATAACATTGGATTCAAAGGAGGAACAACAAGACCTCTTTGAGGTTCTGGGGTTGTTGAAGTGCTATGAGTTGATATTGGAGAAGCTAGAACTAACACGATAGCCATAGATTTGGCCTTCTCCTGTATATGAGACTTCTTGTGAACTTTAACCTTTTCCAGCCTTCTTTTACTTTCACCTTCATGTTTTATTTTGCTGGAATCTCCTGTGGTAAATTTTCTTGTGATCTGCTTCATCAAAGCTTCATCAACTAGGCAATACCCCCTTTGTCAACAGCCAGTTTGAAGTGTTAACCATAACTGTGGAAGATCTTTCTTCAATCATCTAACAACCACCAATGTTTTCCTGAAGAGACAGCTCTATCTCCTCCCATCTGATGATACGAGTCAAGTATCACATGCCCATCATCTGTGTGATCTCTACAGGTGTCCGTGCCAAACCATAATCAGGACATTTGTGTGCGCCGATAACCTATTGAATTCTTTCTTTCTGACTTCATACTCGTTCCTGTACTTCATACATAATTCCTCCAACGAAGGCACATGCGAGTATTCCTGGGAGATTGTCTTCCTCACTTGTCCATATGGGTCAAATTTCAACCATGTTGGGAAGAGCTTAGGTTCATACTCATAAAAAAATTTAGCTTCAAATCCTCTAGCTTTGTGGATGCTCTGACAACTATAGTAACTCACTGTGACTGGAAAGAAACATGTATACTTATGGTGCTTTGATTGTAAGTCATGCATCTCCACAAGTTGTATACACAACTCCATGATGACCCACTTGTCATTTGCATACCTCAGTAACTTTACTGTTTCTGCAAAAAATCCAGTTACCCTAAGATAGGTAAAGTCTGTAAACTGGATGAAAATGCATCCATGCTGAGATACAGCTTCTCAAGCTTCTTTTCTCACCCTGTTGGTCTTTACATCACTATTTAGTTTGTAGATGAATTCATAGAAGAACCCATTGTTGACCGCTTTGTAATATTTTTGGCATTCAGGAACTTTTAACTGTGGATAGCACTCAAAGATAGGATCTTTCACCAGTACACCCCATCTATCCATCTTAGAAAATATACCCTGGGAGGTTGTTGCATATACTAGGTATGAAATCATTTTGAAGTTGTAAGTCTACCTCACACTCTGAATTTGCTCAATGATTTTGTCACTAATGGTATCTACCCAATTGATTATTGAATCACCTCTATTGATCTCAATATTCCTCACAAAATCATACATCCATGAACGGAAGTTGTGAGTAATGGCTTTTCCACTTAACTTGCAAAGAAATTTAGTGATATCATCCACCTCCTGCACCAAGTTGGATCGCAGAAGAGTCCTTGGGAACTTTGATGGAGACTTGGGCTTCTTCATATATTTGTTGTTCATTATAACCACACAATCTACTTTGTTCTTCTCTCATATGTTTCCTGCATCCAACATGCTAATTACAATCACCATCATTTGTGTCAGAATCTTAAGACAATAATTAATAAAATGTGCATCCATCCTAATAATTGTCTTTCCTGCAGCATCTCAGATTGTTATAGAAATAGGATGATATGATCTTACACACTCCATGAAAAATTTAGGAAACTGAGTTGTGACTGGGAATTCTGATGCTTGAATAATTCCACTCCTTTTCATTTCCCGCATGAGAAATGTCTTTACTTCCCTAGATCTGTCAATTATTTCAAAGATGGGTTATGGGCCTATGTCTCTGTCATTGATATCAATAAATCTAGAAGCTATGCATGATTTTTTTGATCCTTCTCTTTCATCACGCTTCATCATGGCTGGAGCAATCTTTATCTGAGCAATCTTTTTTCTGTTATTTTTCTTTTAATCATTCCAAAATTATTTATAACTGGATCAATTCGTGAATATCTATCAATTTATTTAGATTCAGAAGATATATTAAATGTACATGACATTGATTTGAACTCCCTTTCTCCTATATGAACACCTGTGATGAATACCTACAATTATTTCAGACAAAGATGAAGTCCAGAGAATGAATAGTCAATTTTTGTCACCAAAAATCTGCATATGAAGCCCGCTGCCCTAAAATTTGAGGCTTTTCTTGCATGCAAAGAAAGCATAAATATTTTTAAATTCACTTGGGCACTTATAGCAACATGCAGATAATTATCATATCATAAATCAAGATATTCCAAACCTTGAAGCTTCCCGGCAATGAAATACACCTACAAATGCATAAATCCTCCTTTCCTTGGTGCCAAAATTGTCTGGGCTGCAATCCTTAGCAAAAATAATTAATTGCTTCTTCATTATGGCAGCCCATACTTATATAACCATCAACATTCTATTTCTAATAAGTGTCCATCCTATTCCTAGCAATTTAATTAATAAGCAAACATGCTTATTCAACCAAATTGGGCGTCTAATTGTGCATGTTGTTGGATGCCATTAAATAAATTCATTTTATTTATTTTTATCATGAATCCTTCAGTTGTCTTTGGCTTGACTTCTTTCTTTGACTTTTCATCCATCCATGGCACCAAAATTAGGCAGAAAAACTATTAATAAATACCATTAAAAGCATTGTTTAATGCCCAAATGGGTCGCAATTTTTGACAGGGCTGATTTCTAAAAATAAGAAGTCAATTTTTTGGGATTATTTACCTTGCACTGCAGCTCCAAAAACCCCTTATTTCACTTAAGTTGTTTAACTTCTATAATGAGAATTTTTACCCTGCAAGGCAGGTAAGAAATTCCCGCCTGCCTGCCACTACCAAAATTCCCATTATTAAATTAAAATATCTCCCAAAAAGTGTGACTTGGATTGAAATCAGCCTCCTTTGATAAAGTGCAACTTGCATGGGTGAATAAACCTCTTTGGTGGGAAAATTTATCTTTTCAAGCAAGCAAAAAATTATCATCGGTGCTTTAAGTAATTTTTATTTATTTTATAATGGGGATTTTCACCCTACAAGGTAGGTAAGAAATTCCCACCTACCTGCCACCTCTAATTTTCCCATCATAGCTTAAGTAACTTTGAAATCATGGGGAAAAATACCCTGCAAGGTAGGTAAGAAATTCCCACTGCAACTTAAACTCATTCAATCCAAAAAGTGTGACTTGCCTAGGAGAGGCTTTCTATGCATGACTTCATCTTTTTTGGTCAGAAGTTTTCATTTTGAGGCTAATTCCTTTTGGTGTTGTGTCAGTAGATGATCTCTAGATAATTTAGGAAATTAAACAAACTATACTGAACAAGGAACATACCTAGGGGAATTTCATAGAGAAACTACGGAGAAAACCAGAGAAAAATGCAAAAAAAATCAATAAAAGTGAAAAACGTTGCCAGAAGTTACAGACAATGCCCTAAATTCACTCCTAGTGAAAACCCTATTGAGATGAGTAAATAGTGGCATGCAAAACTTTAACAGGATTCAACTGGAGCACGATTACTTCAAACAGTTCATTATTTATTCAATAAATAATTAAATAAAAATTTCCCGCAGACAAAACTTGGCGGAGGGATAAAATGTGTTTGGGCATCTGGGTATTTGTCGAAATTGGCTTATATGCTTCATTGGGAATATCCAAACATAATACAGACATCTTCTGGCTATAAAAACACATAAATACCCGTTATTTTAAAAGAACGGATTTTTTTTCAAATGGGTAGTCCCAGATTTCAGGGTGAAATCTAGGGACACCAGTCTCATTACATGTTCCTTTCAACTATACCTTAAATAAAAAAAATTGGTAGGCTTGTGTTAATGTTCAAATAATATTGTAAATGGATCATATACAAGATACTAAACAATAACACTTTATCAGGGGAAGTGTCGTTTTACTTAGCCAACTATTTCAACCTTGCTACATTATGAGGATTCCTTTTTCCACTTGTTTCTTTGTGAAGTTTTGAAAGATATGATTTGTAAATTTAATTATCTTTCCTGAATAATAGATGATATTGTAAATGGAAATATTTCCTTTTTATTATGCTAAAACGTAAATACACTAACCTAATCTAATGCAAGTTTACAGTAAATAAATGAATAATGAAATACTAAAACAATACCCAAGCAATTAAGAAATGAAAATATAAAACCCTAATGTGAGAAGAGGGTTAGAAGAGTCTTATCTGATTCAAAAATTTTATTGAATTGTGTCATAGTGGATACCAGCTAAACAGAGACGGAAGTATGTTACACAAAACCCCAGAAAAATGTAGATCCGGTAGATTTGACTGGACTGGGGTGCCTAGAGAAGGATAGGTGCACCTGTAGGTGCCCTGGTTTGGATTATGGGAAACCATGTTTGCATATATGCTCAGGAAACCTCCTCTCATGTGTCACAAGATATTCATAATTGTTACCCTTTTTGTGTGTATGTTGATGAATTCTTCTGAATGCCTCCGTAAATAAAAAATGAATGAATCACCTAAAAAATCCTAAACAAAGAATCAAACCCTAAAAATAGAAAGATGAAAATGAAGGGTTCAGACTTTCCTTAGCTTCCAAAATAATGGACTTATCACCAAGTGCTACACTACATCTCATACCCAATGTAGTTCTGTGTGTGTGTGGAAATGTGCCCTAGGTTGCTCTTGTGCCAATTGCACTTGAAGTAGGGAGAAAGTAGTTAGATGTAGAATGTAAATAATGTGTACATGTAAATAATAAACTTCCCTCCTATGAAGTGTGATGTAGATTAACCAACATTTTTCTTTTGTAATGGAGCTAGATGGATGCAAATGGAGTTATAGATTCCTTTGATGAGTGAAACCTTAGGTAGAGATAATAGATGCTTAGTGCATGGTCCCTTATTATGATCACATAAATTTATATTTATATGATTCCTTAGCTTGAATTTTGTAATTAACCTCGAAAAGGCTGACTAACAAAAATATAAGATGCTCAAATGGCTAGAAAGGACCCAAAAAGTGTGGCCAAAGTAAAAAGAGGACAAGGGCACCCATAGGGGATAGAGGCACCTAGTAGTAGCTACCTGGTTGGTGCTATTGTGTAGAATGATAAGCGTTGAAAGGTGAAAATACAAACTGAGAAAGTACAAGTACAAGACTGAAAGCATAAGCATAAAGCAAAGATAGGTGGCCAAAGACATGGGTTAATTAGTACTTTTCTTACTTATGAACCATATGAATAGTAATATGCAATCAAGACTAGATAATGACTCAAATTTCATCATTTTGTGTCTACATTTTCCCCCACTTTATGTTGGTGAGAAGAATGATCAGTTATATAAAGTAGATAGAGATGTGTACCTAATATCCATGTAGATTGATGTAGAAAGTGTGTCGAGGGACTAGAAAAAGCATGAAGTGATAAAAATATGGAGTGTGGAGACTAAAGATGCCAAAATGTAAAAAGGTGATGAAAATGAATATAGGGTAGAAACACGTGTGTAAATGTCAATTTGTGTGATGTACCTATTATAGATGTCAATGTGTGTGATGTTGTTGACTGATTGCTTCCCATACGGATGAACCTGTAAAAGAGAATATGATCAAGTAATCAAATATGCATGTATATGTATAAAAAATCATGTAAGGAAGTATGTAAAAGAAAATGCTGAAAATGTGAAAAAGGAACATGTACACCAAATCCGTAATGAGGAAAGAGTGTATAAAGAATCCTGTAAATTTTGATGAAGTGCAAGTTTTTTTGGTGATCTCATGCCATTGGACGAAGAAGTGTAGGGAGCAAAGTCATATTTATCCTCCAACCTTTAACTACTTCCCCAAACTGTAGATATCTTTGTATTTTCTGGTTTTTTGGGTGATCCAACACCACGATAGAAGTAGTATAGATAGGAAGGTCTCATGTTCTCCTATAACCTTTAATTTCTCATCGAGATAAAACACCATTGTAGATGATGTGTACTAACACATTTTCTTAGGACAACCTTCCCTATAAAATTTTTTGTGTATGAGTTTTGTAGACTGTGCTGAACCAAATCATTGTGTAACTACCCCTTGGTTATAGGTGCTCCAGGAAAGGCATCACTATACTAAGGACCCAAGTCTAATTCTGAGCCTAGAACTATATTGTACCGATACTATGCTGTGATGTGTATATTGTGTGTAGACTAATGTATGGGGTGACTGATTCCCCCCTCTTTGGTGGTGTATGCAACGTCATTGTAGGAGTATGTGGCCAAAAAGAGGACTGATAATTGAAATTGTGCCATGCAGGGGGAAGGGGATGTGCTTGGTAGAAACCAAGGAAGATGCAAACAATTGGTTAGGAAGCAAGTATTATTACGAACAGGTATGCATGTAGAAGATAAATGTAAGCTACAAAGACATTGTGTAAGCTATGATACAAGTAAAAATGTACGAAGAAAACATATACCACTAAAAGTGGGTTATAAACATGGGACACCACTCATGGTGTCACAAAAATATCAAGGCCATAATGGCTGCAAATAGACAAGTGTGCACACAAGACAAAGGGAAAATCCCATAAACAAGAACAACAAATAGAAGACAATGTAACAAACAATCATGGAAGCAAGTATCCCTGCATAAAAAATGATGCACATGAAGCACCTGTTAGCATGTTAGAAAGATAAAAATTATATTAATGCAATTATAAGCTGATAAAGTAATGTCCTATGAAAAAAACTAAAATGATAGCACTTGTAATATACGAAATTGGATACCCCTTGGAGCCATTGTAGGACTAGTACTAGGTATTATGCCAAACATCCATGATACATATAATTGAACTGTATAATATGTGATCGCAACTAGAAAGAAAGTGAACACACATGTGTTTATGATAAAGATAATGACATAAAATATATCTATCTAGCATATGTAATAAAATGAACTTGTAAGAATTAAATGCAAGCAAGAGTAAATGCAACCAAGATATGCAGTATAGTGTGGATCGTAAGGAATGGAATGCACTGTGAATGATAGGAGCAAAGTGTCCCCAATTGGATGGAAATGTATGTAATGAGTTTCATTTTTTTTATTACCCCTTAGCAATCAATAATGAACCATAAACAAGAGTATGTCATCGGGAAATGGTTGAACTACATGTTATGTGTAGCGTGATGTGATGAATGTGTAATGATGATATGTAACATAGAGATGAGGTATGAGAATGTGTGATGATTTATCCTAAATCGTATATCACAACAATATAACATAATAAGTGATGATTTACCCTAAATCATATATCACTAGATGATGTTAGAGGAAGTGATGATGTATCTTATGACGTATATCACTAAAGGATGCTAGAAGAAGTGATGGTGTTTATCACTAGTCTAGGATTGTTACATGATAGAAAGATTGACTAGGTGGATATATGAGTTTGATGAGGTCCATTTGATTTGTATACCCTCAAAAATCTAGTATGGACCATGAGACTAGAGTGTATCATCAGGTAGTGAGTGTGGCACGTAAAATTAGATGTGTAAAATGTCTAATATACATAAAATATGTGGTGATGAGAAATCGTCATGTGATATGTAATATGTAGTGTGTAAGGTAGGGTGTATATTATGTAATGAAATATGCATAGATGAGATAAGGGGTTTGGATGCATAGTAGATGTAAGATGTAAGGTGTAAGATGTAGTATTTATGTCAGATGTGTGAAAATGTGTGATGTGTAGTGTCTATTATGCATTCTGTGAGGCTTATGGGTATAGGATGCCCTCAACAGTCAAGTGTGAACCAAAAAACAAGAGTGCATCATCAGGTAATGGCGATATGAGCATGTGTGAAGATGTATATGCTAAAATCAAGGTGTGAAATTATATGAATATGAGACATGTGTTGATGCTAGGGGGAGGAATAAGAGTAATGCACCCCTAAGTGTTCCAATGGTGGAGATTTATGTAATGATGTAAGAGGTACCATGCCATTGTGGGAGAGTGTTATATGTGTCATGATAAGAGTGAGGGCCAACACAATGGTAGGCTGAAACAACAATAGGACCATGCAATGGTGGCGGTATTTGAATTTTTTCATGGCCATCAGTAAGAGTAGTTAATTTGAAAAAAAAAATTGGTTGGAGCCTATGTGGGATTAATGACACTGCAAAATACTTGATAGGAGAAGAAGGTGGAGTGATTTTGAGAGGTGGCTACATAATTTTACTTGGTAATGTTGTGCATGACTTGAGAGGAACAGGTGTTGAAATAATTTTTAAAGGAGGTTTCTTAGTTTGACTTAAAATTTCCATAAATGCCTTGAGAGAAGGGGAAGTGAGAATAATTTTGAGAGGAGGTTGCTTGAATTTAGTAGATTTCATAGGTGGCACTTGAGTGATGGAAGAAGAAACATTAGAAGTGGTGACATGATGCTCGTTAGACATAGACTGGTTTGATTTTAAAAACCCAATGGGATGTAATAAGTGGAGAGGAAAATGTAACAGAACATTATGTGGTGAATGAGATAAACCTTGATGCTCAAGATGTTTGATTATGCATTGTAAATCATAGCAATCACTTTCATTATGTCCATTGATTTGGTGATAATTACAATATGAACGACCTTGATATTTTGCAAGACGATAAGGAAGATGGCAAAGAGTAGATGGTAGGTTGATTAATTGATGAGTTATGAGTTTCGGAATAATATTTTTTTTTTTAGAATTGAGATTAAACTTAAGAGGAACATGGATCAATAAGACTTGAGGTTCACTAATATGAGCACATGTAGAAGAAATATAATGAAGATGAGATGTAGAAGGAGAAAAAACATGAGCCTGAGAAGCATCCTAAAAGATGTTGGAATTCATATTTAAGAGATATAATCATGGATTCCATAGCTTGGATTTTTTCTTGAAATAAAGAATGAAGATCTTGAATGGATTTACAAATATTTTGATTGGAATTGGAACCAAGAGAGTTGTTAGAAAGACAATCGAAGATAGTATTGACTTGAGCAGGCAACATGCTGATAGAAAGATACATGGTGTCTAGGGTTTTATGGAGAGCATATTTACAAGATGGGTGCATTTGAAGTAATTGAAACAAAGATACTTGACAGACCTTATGAGCCATGATGGAAGAAAAATAAAAATCCAAGAGTATTCAAACGTGGTTTCACTAAAAATGATTATGCTAAAATGTAAATACACTAGCCTAATCTAATACAAGTTTGTAGCAAATAAATGAATAATGAAATATTGAAATAATACCCAAGAAATCAAGAAATTAAAATATGAAAACCTAATGTGCAAAGAAGGTTAGAAGAGCCTTAGCTGATTCACAGAGGTTACTGAGCTATGTCGCATTGGATACCAGATGAACAGAGATGGAATACCATCACACAAAAGCCTAAAAAAATGTAGATAGAGAATATTTTATTGGAATGGGACACCTAGAGATGGATAGGGGCGCTCGTGGGCACTATGGTCTGGATTCTGGGTGCCCTGGTCTATGTATATTCTCAGGAAACCTCCTTTGAGGTGCCACAAGTAATTTGTAATTATTTTCCTTTTGTCAGGTGTATGCTGCTGAATTTTTTTGAATGCCTCCATGAATCTGGAATAAATGAATCACTTGCAAAACTCAAACAAAGCATAAAACTTTAAAAAAGAAAGATAAAAATGAAGGTTTCAGATTGTCAACAACTACAAAAATGATGGACATATCATTGATTACTGCACTACATCTCAGACCCAATGTAGTTCTACATGTGTGTGCATAATTGTGCCCTCGGGTTACTAATACTCTTGTTCCAGTCGCAATTGAAGTAGCGATCAAGTAGATAGATGTAGAATGTAAATAATGTGTGTATGGATATTGTTAGTGCTAAATCACAACCCCCCCAAATGAGCTCTAAAAATATGCTTTTCTAAGGCAGACTCATTTGGTGTGATTTGCATAACATTGGATCATTCCCTAAGCTATGGGACTTGCAAATGGGAATGATCCTCCAGAGAAGGTTGGTTCCTCTTCCTAATACTTGCACTAAACTACTTCTAAGGAAGGAAATATGACTATCTACTCCTAATCTAACAATTCCAAGGGACCAAGGAGATAGAGAGAGCATGAAAATAAAGAAATCCTACACTACAGAGGTGATAGCACTGAGAAAAGGGAACTGCTGATCACAAACCCAACTGCCTGAAATGGAGAGAGGTGAGCAATGGAGAGGATGGATAGATACATCACATACCAAGGATAAAGTTCACATAGAACACCATTTAAAACCCCTTAAACACGGCTCCCAAAACCTGTAATGGACATCAAAGATATGCACAGTATACCCTACAATGGTAAGAGGTGAGAAGAGATAACAAAATGAGAAAAGGATGGACAAAATGCATCACGAAACATAATTTATTACTCTAGGAGTTTACAAAGTACACCATTAATGGGCAAGAGGTAGGAAAATTCCATTACAAATCCAAGGGAGGAGGCTTAAACTCCACATTCAACCCTGGAGAAGAAAGAGAGGGGGGGCAGGGAAGAAGAATGAACAACCCTTTACAATGAATCCTGCCCCTATATTTATAAATTTAATCGGAGAGAAGAAAGAGAGAGGGAAATAGGAAAATTGGGTTGAATCTCAACCATTTTTGTTAATTCTTCTGATAAAATATGCCCCAAATTCATCTTTTACTGCATGAATCCTTGATTCGGCACCTTGAAAGAAGTGAAAACGGTGAAAATAGATTGAAACCGATCTAGTTGTTTAGACAAATGGATCCTGCATTCAAGGCCTGAAGATATTTCCTCCATTTTACATTACCTAACCTCCTCAAAATTAAAGCTTTAGACCTTCATGGCATATGTGAGGCTGAGATCTTTCCAATGGTGTCAGATTCACAATATTTCAATCCCTGAGTTGAAATATATGCCCCTTAAAATTTTGTATCAGGTCAGTACATGAGGGTGGGAAAACAGCTTGAAAAATGGGTCCCCTTTGATATGGGACACATGGTAGCCATATTAGAGAAAAAATTGGGTTTTTGGGTCCATAATTTACCTTTTTCCCTTTTTGTGAAACACAAAACTTAGAAAACCCTCATGGCCTCAAAGCTTCACCTTTTGACTCTGCTTGACCATCTACCCTTGCCTTCATTTCGTCCTGAGACACATGGAGATGCGGTGCTTATTTGAGCTTCTCTCTTTTGGATTCACCTTTGGAGGAGAGCCATTAGGACATGTGGTTCCCTCTACTAGCTCTTCCATACTTGGTTGATTTTGGATTCTTTCCTGAACAGTTTTGAGCCCAAAGACCTTGAAACTTCACCTCTTTTTTTCCTTCTTGCTCCTGGTTTCTCTGCAACACTATTCCTTCATTTCTGAGCCCACCTGTAACCTATTTGTCATTGTAGAATGTGAGCTTGCAGGCCTGAGTCATTTCCTTCATAATTTCCTTATGTGCAGGAATTGTCTTGACCAAATTTACCAGGGTGGTGAATTTGGGATAACAATCTGGCGACTCATGGGGACATCTGCCTGCTAGATGAAGAGACCAGTGGCCATGGAGCATCCATTGGACATGGATTCTTCTAGATAAACATGAAACTGATCTGAACATTTGAGGATCTGATCCCTGAGCCACTGCAAACCTGACCATATGCCTTTTCTATGTTTTGTCTGACCCTAAGTCTGCACTCTCAATTTTCATAAGGAAATCTTGAAAATGGAATT
Source organism: Taxus chinensis (assembly GCA_019776745.2). Lineage (NCBI taxonomy): Eukaryota > Viridiplantae > Streptophyta > Pinopsida > Cupressales > Taxaceae > Taxus > Taxus chinensis. The sequence goes on along the minus strand of CM034154.1, from coordinate 26,828,073 downwards.
TCTGAGAGTAGAAAATTCTTTTAACTCTGGGGCTTTCATATGTCCCTAAAATGGACTATTTTGAAACAACTTTAGTTGCTCTACATTTTTTTCTTTGAAGATGACAACTATTACATGTAACTATGATTTTCCCTACTATGAATACTAAAGGGCCTAGTTTTATGCACCTTTAAAGAAATGTAAACAAAACTTATATACAGAGACCAAATCATACATGCATCAAATGAGACATGCAGAGTGTGCATAAGCACTTCTTCTACTGGAAAAAAAGTCTACTCCTACTCCTACAATAACCAAATAGAAAGAATGCTAAATAAATCTTGCTACAGGAAGGGAGAAGTAGCTTCTATTTCTCAAGAGGGGAAGCCATGCAAATGATTTGACACTAAATATAGCTACCTATATGAGTGAAAAACTGAAAAAAAGTTGGTCCTCCACCCAAATCATCAAGGTACCAACATTAATGGAAAATACATCCTCAAGCTGACTTGAATTGGACTTCTAGAGGTGTTGATGATGACCCTTGGTACTTTGATGCTCATCCTCATGCCCTAGAGTAGGCATGACTTGTTTGGCTTCTCCCTTGGCTCTAATGAAGCCAAGTACCTGATTGGGCACAGTCTGATCCTTTAAATGCACCCCTTGTTCTGAGTTTCAACTCCAAGAATGGAATCTTCTTATGGACCTTGGAGGAATGGCGTGAGAGAGATGATGACATCCTCCTTCCTTTTTCCTTCCTCCTCTTTTGAAGAATATGGAAGATCAAGATCTTCCAACCTTGGTTCCAGAGGGCCATTACGAAGTGTAGGCTTTTTCACTTGAATATTCTCCTTCATGGCAGAAATTTCATGTGTGTGGAAGATGGATGGAGGAGTAAATGATGTAATCTCCATGGGATCCTTTTCATCAAAGTAATCTATCAAGTCTGACAAATAGTCTTCCTCCTTGTTGTCTTGTTGTAAGTGCTCTACCTCCTTCATGGTGTCCTCTTGATTTGCAACATGCTCACCATGGTTTCTATCTTCCTCAATCATTAATTTTGAGAGATCAAAATCTTCTTCAACATCAAATCTTGAAGGGGAGGAAGTGGGAGGAAGAACTGAAGGTTCCCCTATAGCCTGCTCCACACTTAGAGCCTCTAGAACTTTATGGTCCTCTTCCATCATGGGTTCATCAATCAAATCAAGCCCTTGAAATGAAAGCAAAAAATATTCAATGATGCCTTCTTCATTGAGTTTCCTCAACACTAATATGATCTTTCCCACCTACTCTTCTTCAATGGGGATTGGGACATATTGTTCCTCCTCTTGTTCTTGCTCTTCTTTTGTTTCAAACTTAGCCTCAGCCACCACTAGCTCTCCAATCTTGACCTCCTCTATTGGCTTGACCATCAAGGGGATATTTGTAAACCCAAATTTGGTAGCCCAACTCTTCATATTGTATGTCATTTCTTTTCTGTTGGGATCCTCTTCTTGCTATTCTCCTTGACTAGATTCTTGAGTCTCTTCCTAAAATGGGGTTGGGAAAGCAAGAGGAGTGGCAAGTTGGGGTTCAACCATCTTTGTAATTGTTTTTGGTGGGAAGGGAGGTGCAAATTCTTGTTTTTTTGTAGGGGTTGACTGTTTGGAAGGGAAAAGTACAAAAGAAATGAGATGAGGTGGAAAAAGAGGAGATGGAGAAATGAAATCAACACTTGGGGCAGAAAGTGAGGGGCTTGACTCTTACCTCAGCTGAAATGATAAAGATTGAGGAAGAGAAAATGAAAGGAAGGGAGCTAGTGATTGACTTACCCATTGACAAGGTTGTTCCACACTTTTCTCATAAGCCCTAATGTCCTCAATCCACTGTGTAAGCTGAGGGAACACTTCAACCATGAAGTCAAGCTTCTCTTGAGGGCTATAATGTCTTGGAAAAGGGCATTTCCATGGATAAGGTTCCCTGTAGCCAATTCTAAATTCCTTCATTCAAGTTGTACCTTTTGACTGAACCATGCCAATCTCCATTTTTTGGATCTTCTCCAACAAACTAGCATCTTGCATTTGATTTTCTTCATTTTTTGCATGCCCCTGCTCTTGGAAAGCTCCATAGCCAAACTGATTTTGGAACTACTGCTCATAGGGGTAACCATGCTGATTTTGGATTTTCTCAAAATGTTAATTTGAAGGATTTGTAAAGCTTATTGGAGTTGGAATGTACTGTTGTTGCTGTAGATGTGAATTTCATAATGAAGTCATGATCGCACAACTTCATGGGATTGAAGAAGATGAAGGATATGGAAGAAATAATGGGTGGAAATGGATGGGAAGAAGTTATGCAACTCAGAGGATGGGTTTTTGACCAGACGGAGTCACCAGATGGGCTTGAAAGTGCCTCTAAAGGTTGAAATCTTCACCAAGAGCACATCAAACCTGATGAAGTGAAGTGGTAAGGTGCTTCAAACCTGGCCCATCGGGCATGCTAGAACTGTTAGTGTGAAATCACAGCACCCCAAAAATGAGCTCTAAAAATATTATTTTCTAAGGTCTCATTTGGTGTGATTTTCATAACATTGGAACATTCCCCAAGATCTGGAACTTGCAAATGGGAATGATCCTCTAGAGAAGGCTCGTTCCTCTTCCTAATCATAGCACTAAACTACTTATAAGGAAGGAAATGCGACTATATAATGCTAATATAACAACTCCAAGGGACCAAGGAGAGAGAGAGAGAATGAGAGAGCATGAAAATAAAGAAATCCTACACTACAGAGGTGATAGCACCGAGAAAAGGGAACTGCTAATCACAAACCCAACTACCTGAAATGGAGAGAGGTGAGCAATGGAGAGGATGGACAGATGCATCATAGACCAAGGATAAAGTTCACACAGAACACCATTTCAAAACCCTTAAACATAGCTCCCAAAATCTACAATGGACATCAGAGATATGCATTGTATACCCTGCAATGGTGAGAGGCGAGAAGAGACAACAAAATGAGCAAAGGATGGACAAAAGGCATCATGAAATAAATTTTATTGCTCCAGGAGTTCACATAGTACACCATTAATGGGCAAGAGGTAGGAAAATTCCATTACAAAGCCAAGGGAGGAGGCTTACACTCCACATTCAACCCTGGAGAAGAAAGAGAGAGGGGGGCAGGGAACAAGAATGAACAACCCTTTACAATGAATCATGCCACTGTATTTATAGATTTTATCGGAGAGAAGAAAGAGAGAGGGAAGTGGGAAAAGTGGGTTGAAGCTCAACCACTGCTATTAATACTTCTAATAAAATATACCCCAAATTCATCTTTACTGCATGAATCCTTGATTTGGTGCCTTAAAAGAAGAGGAAACGACAGAAACAAATTGAATCCAATCTGGTTGTTTAGACAGATGGATCCTACATTGAAGGCCCAAAGATGTTTCATCCATTTTCCCTTACCTAACCTTCTCAAAGTTAAAGCTTCAGACCTCCATGGCATAGGTAAGGCTGAGATCTTTCCAATGGTGTCAGATTCACAATATTTCAATCCCTAAGTCGAAAGATATTCCCCTTTGAATTTTGTATCGAGTCCATACAGGAGGGCAGGAAAACAACTTGAAAAATGGGTCCCCTTTGATATGGGACACGTGGTAGCCAGATTAGAGAAAAAATTGGGTTTGTGGGTCCATAATTTACCTTTTCCCCTTTTCGTGAAACACAAAACTTAGAAAACCCCCACGGCCCGGAAGCTTCGATTTTTGAATCTACTTGACCATTTGCCCCTACCTCCATTTCGTCCTGAGACATGTGGAGATGTGGTGCTTGTTTGAGATTCTCTTTTTTGGATTCACCTTTGGAGGAGCGCCATTAGGACACATGGTTCCCTTTGTTGGATCCTCCATACTTAGTCGATTATAGATTCTTTCCTGAACGGTTTTGAGCCCAAAGACCTTGAAACTTCACCGCTTCTTTTCCTTCTTGCTCCTAGCTTCTCTACGACACTTCTCCTTCATTTCTGAGCCCACATGTAACCTATTTTTCATCTTGGAATGTGATCGCGTGGGTCTGAGTCATTTCCTTCATAATTTCCTTATGTGTAGGAGTTGTCTTGACCAAATTTGTGGGCGGGGGGGTGAATTTGGGATAATAGATACAATATAATTTCCTCTTATGAAGTGTGATGCAGATGGACCAGCCTTTTTCCTTTTTGATATAGCTATATGGATGCAAATAGAGCTATAGATGCCTTTGATGGATGCTACCTTAGGTGGAGATAATAGATGTTTAGTGTTTGATCCCTTATTATGATCACATAACTTTATATTTATAAGATTCCTTCTCTTGAATTTCATAATTAACCCTGAAAATGCCGACTACCAAAAAGATAAGATGCTCAAATAGATAGAAAGGACACAATTTTTTGGCAAAAGTAAAAAGAGGACAAGGGAACCCAGAGGGGACAGGGTGCCTATTGTTGGTGTCCTGATTGGGTGCTAGTGTCTAGAATGACAAATTCCAAAATCTTAAAATACATACTAAGAAAGTACAAGAGTAAGAATGAAAGCAGAAGCATAAATCAAAGAAAGGTGGCCAAAGTCATGGGTTAATTAGCACTTTTATTACTTAGGAACCATATGAATAGTAATATGCTATAGAGACTAGATAATGACCCAAAAGGCGTGATTTTGTGTCTAAAATTTAACAGAAATCTCTACTACAACAGTTTTTCTGGGGACATTCATGTCATTAAAAAAAATTCAATGTTTCCTCTAGACAGGTGTAGATATAACCAAACTTTTCTCTATGGAAAAATTTAGTTTTGTTTCCTATGGTTTTTGGATACAACAATTAACTTATATAAGTAATAGTTTTAACTTAGGTTCCAAAGACGTCATTTTATTGTTATCAAAATATTGGCTAACTTGGATATGTATGATGTTATGTAACAAAATTGTGGACCAATGTAATGAACAACATCCATCTCAAAACCGACAATTATTTGCATTTGTTTTGGTTTAGTAATACTATTGTGCATAATTATAGCTTGGTACCATTCAAATAATATAAATGTATTTACAGAAGGCTCTACATAAAAGAAATTAAACAAGGTGATATAAATAACGTGGCTAGACATTATTTCATATTGTATAGATTATCAAACAACAAATCAGAAAACAATATCTTATTAAAATTTCTTTATTGACAGATCTATTTGTTACATTTAGGTTCTCCAAGGTTGGTCATACTACACATAGACATGGCTCTTCACATGTATAATGACACAATGAGAATCATAAAAAATCTAAATGAGAAATATAGAGTTGGTTATGGTACTGCAAACACTATTTATAAATGTGTTCTTAATAATTGTAAGCCAATTTCTATAAAGAGACTATACAGTCACTACCCACAAAGCTTGCGTGCACCTGAAACTCAACTAGAAAAAGTTGGAAGCATCATAATATTGTGATTCTACATGCATATTCACTTTCTACACATGGAAACATGTTGTTTTATGATTACATGGTAAACAAAAGTCTATGGGACATCCTACATAGTGAGTAAAATTATTATGTTATGAAGAAAAATGGATTTATACATTGTAGATTCATATTTTGAAATATAATAATCTGATCAATCTCTAACCTTCTGATTAAAATGGATTGTTAGAGAATCTAAAAAGTGTTTTTTATTTTTATTTTCATATAGAATCATCAAATAAGATTAAGCTAGACTAGGACACTTGGCCAAAGATTTATCATGGTGTTGCAGAAGGATTACCATATATTCATCATGAATGTAACCCACACATTGTTCATAGGTATTTGAAGTCTTCTAACATTCTTTTGGATGATAATTTTGAAGCACAGTTGTTAGACTTTGGCATTTCCAAGTGTATTTCCTTGGCCAAAACCCACACCTCTACCTATGTTATGGGTACCATTTGTTGCATTGACCTGAAATTGCAAGAACGTCAAGGATTAATGATAAATCTAATGTATAAAGTTACAGAATTGTTCTTTCGGAGTTGTTGGCGGGAAGGAAGATATGGATAATAACTCAAATTTTCTTTAGTTGGTAAGATTTATGTTTGTTAATTTTCTTTCAGAGCTTACACTGTACGATGTTTAAAAGGTTTGTTGTCTCAAGCATGGATAAATAAAATTTAGATGGAGTTTTCTTTAACAATGGCATGTGAACAAAAATTATATCAAAAGTGGACAATAATAAAGTCATGGAAACTATTGATACAAAATTTGCAACAACCTGCAAGGATCTTGGGATTGTAAGAAAAATATTCCAATTGGCCTTGATTTACACCAAGAAATTACCTGTTGATCGACCCACCATGCATGAATTTTCCAAATTTTTAAAGTTGATGTTGCCAGTGCCTGCTCCTAAGAAAGTTCCTAGTATTCGAAGTGGCAGTCCCATTTAAGGGGAAGAAAATGTATTCATGTTTAGTAAAAATAAAATTTCCCATAAAAGGCTACCACTCATCATATAAGATTTGCAAATGTATATGTATTATTTTGTAACAAATTTGAAATGTACATATAGGACCTTTCAATGTTTAACGTATCCCAATAAATCAAATAAATTATACCATTCAGAATTCACAATGCAATGTACACATGTAATTGCTAGTATGTATTATTATGATTTGTTAGTCAAGTGTTATGTTCAAAATAAGAAATTATTTATCCTAGTTGCCTCCAAATTAATATTTTATGTAAGTATTTGAACATAGTAGTCACTAATAATTTTCCTTAATACAAACTATTTTTTATCTCTATTTTCAAAATTAAGAATCAGTTAATCCTAGCGCCCGCAAATCTATTCCTTTCAATAAATAGTGGTGTTTATCATACACTAATCTTTTTATTTGATGTCGACCGATGTGTATAACGAAGAAAAGATGCAAAAGTGTGAGCCTAGTAGTCGCTAATCTGAAGAAAAAAAAGTTTTTATGACACCAAAAACACAATTGTAATTTAAATTCATCCTTTAGGACATAACGCTATTATGCAAAATGCAGCTTGCCCCAAAACAATTTAAGACGCCATGTATCTACACTATGATGTTGTATGAAAACTCTACAAACATTTTTAATAACCATCTTTCTTCCCTACCATGCAAAGAACTCCATAGATTTCAACAAAAGAATGTCCATTTCTTACATATTTATCGTCAAAATATATGATGGAAAATGCCTAGTGACCTCTAATATTTATTACTATGATTTTTTATTTGAGCGCTATGTTAAAAATAAGAAATTGTTTGGCCTAGTTTCCACCAAATCATTCCTTTCTGTAAGTATTCTAGCTTAGTGGTCGCTAAGTATTTTCTTTAATACAAACTATTTTTAGATCTTACGTAAGTAATGGAGCTTAGCGGTTGCTAAGCATTTTACTAGATAAATTATGGAAAATGCCTAGCAACCTCTAATATCTTTTACAATGATTTGTTATTCAAGCGCTATGTTCAAAATAAGAAATTTTTTAGCCTATTTTCCACCAAATCATTTCTTTCTGTAAGTATTCGAGATTAGCGATCGCTAAGCACTTTCTTTAATATGAACTATTTTTAGATCTTACGCAAGTAATGGAGCTTAGCAGTCACTAAACACTTTACTAGATATATTATGGAAAATGCCTAATGACCACTAATATCTATTACAATGATTTTTTATTCGAGTGATATGTTCAAAATAAGAAATTGTTTATCCTAGTTTCTGCCAAATCATTCCTTTCTGTAAGTATTGGAGCTTAGTAGCCACTAAGCATTTTACTATATATATTATGGAAAATGACTAGTGACCAATAATATCTATTACAATGATTTGTTATTCGAGTGCTATGTTTGAAAATTGAATTTTTTTAGCATAGTTTCCGCCAAATAATTCCTTTCTGTAAGTATTCAAGCTTAGTTGTCGTTAAGCATTTTCTTTAATACGAACTGGTTTTAGATCTTATGCAAGTAATGGAGCTTAGCGGTCGTTAAGCATTTTACTAGACATATTATGGAAATTACCTAACGACTGCTAATATCTATTGCTGTGATTTTTTAATCAAGTGCTATGTTCAATATAAGAAATTGTTTAGCCTATTTTCCGCAAAATCATTCCTTTTTGTAAGTATTCACGCTTAGCGGCTGCTAACCATTTTCTTTAATATGAACTATTTTTAGATCTTACGCAACTAATGGAGCTTAGTGATTGTTAAGCATTTTACTAGTGTCAAACCATTATGAATTATGTGTTAGACACAACAAAACTTATGAGAAATATATAAGTTGTGATCCATTTCAAGGGTATGTAGTGCGGAACTTGGTTATGCAAGCCATTGTATAGCCAATATGATACGATTATAATTAATGAAAAATATTGGCGATCCAAAGGTGTGTAGATAGTTTTTTACATTATTGAAAAGGAAACCTAGAAGTTATAGAGGCTAGTGGTTATTAGGATTCTCCTCAACAAATAAGTGGACAACATAAGACATGTATAGTTGTTCAGTAACAACTATTAAAAGGAATAGCTTAGTTCCCTGTAAAAGCTAAGGATTTATTGTTTTAAATCCAGTGTTGGAAAAATAATCGTTGTAATGGAGCTTAGAGGTCACTAAGTTCTTTCTTATCTATAAGTTGATCTTAAATTCTTGTGAAGTGGAAAATATGTTTTAGTTTTTCTAATGTAAAACGTAACTAACACCAAAATATTCATGATCACAAGATATATCATAAATTTCATGCCACATGTCAACATTTTAGTGGATGACATTTACAAATTAATATAGTGAATTTTTATAAGTTAAAAGTATTTTTTAATTCTATCGCTAATTAAAAATTATTATTAAATGTGTCAATTATATTGTTTCCTAACTAATTGGTTCAAACTTGCCACGTGTCACATTTTATTGGAATAATTTTTAAAATTAGCATGCACTATATTTAAAAATAGCAAATTCGAATTCGATAAAAAAATAATAATTGTACATATATTGTTTTATTAAACTTTAAGCCTTTTTTTAGAAATGTTTACTTATATTTTATAATTTATTTTTTATTATGCTTATATTAATATTTGATGTTTTCCCGCGAGTTCACAAAGAAACAATTGTTGTTGTCCCACTCATTTCTAAAGTAAAATTTATAAATTTTATTTCCCTCTATCCCACGTTATCCCCCGAATCAAATGTGAATATTAATGAGGGATAAATTCAAATTTCCATACATGAAATCCCTTGCATTAAATGTGAATATTTGAAATTTAAATATCCCGCACTTTCGCTTTACGAAGGGGCAATTCAAAATTTGAAATTTTTTTATCTCGTAATTTTTCAGTTTTCATAATTTATTTCATTGAATGTATTGGGAAAAAAATTAAATACCCAAGAGAAATACATATCAAGGTTTCTTTTTTATTTTGAAATCACAGAAAAACAACTCTTGAAATCATAATACAATACGTGTTGGCACTAAATTACTGGTCTGAGTGCTCAAATCCTGTCCGTTTTTTGGAAGGAAAATTTGAGGCAGTGATTATAATCTCGTTTGCAGGCACAAAAATGAGGCAAAAAATAGTGATTATGGATAGATCATAGGTCTAAGTGCAACAATCCTGACCATATTTTCTAAATATCAATTTCAAAGTAAGAGGCACACAAAGGGTGGAATCAAAAGAGTCAAGCAAAAGAGGTTATGTATAGAATCTCACAGATAGTTTGTTTCAGAGAGGATACAGAGCTTTCAAACATGTATATCACATGTATATCACGTGAATTTCAGAGAGGATACTATTCTTTATCAAGCATTTTTTCATTTAGCTGGATCTCAGAGGCTTGTAGGGTTTATTATCCCAAAAAATTGTCATATGTGGATTCTAAAGAAAAATAATTTCAAAATCAATATGGCTCACACTAATTTTTCCTGTTCCATTGTCATGTAAACGATTTCCCATCCATTGGTGCAAGGATTGTTCCGATGATGGATCGTGTTTGATTTTCCACCTTGCAATAACGAGCTGTCACTATACTTTCTAAGGGAAGATCTGAAAGGAAAAGGATTTACACAAGATCGACTAGGTGCACAATGTGCACCTATTCAGCAAGGTAAATTCCCCGCAATGATGGTGCCACGGAGAAGAGGTAAGCACAATTATTTTCTCAAATTGCATTGATTCCCTCAGGGAGTACTAGCATTATAGGGCCACATATTTTCTCGAAATTTGAATAATACATGTTTGGGGCTTATTAATGTGTACTGATTTTGGTGCATTTGAATTGAATACATATTTTTTATTGTTACAGTTAGAGGTCGAGGGAATCAATCATAACCAAACCCTGTTATTTTATCTCCCTCATGACATCCCTCCCAACTGGATCTCAAGCTCATCGTTTCTAGATCACTAGGAAAATCTGAATCGACATGGCCCTCGGAGAAGATGGTAAGCACAATTATTTTCTCAAAATTGCATTGAAATATGATTTATAGATTAAAAATTGAATTGAATACATATTTTATAATTGTTACAGTTAGAGGTCCAACCAAATAACACTCCCACAATTGCTCAACATCTCTCGGGTAGTCAAGAAGATTTAGCAGCCCAAATAGTTGAAAACAAAATTGAGGATTTAATCAAAACAATAAGGGATGCACAATCTACAAACCCCCACCATGCCTCTCTTGCAAACACATTGGAGGCATTACTTATTCAAATTAACACGGAAATGGGGCAAATTGATCGTTGGACAACTTACAGAGAGGGTTATAGGGTTGATTATTCCAACAAATGGTCATATGTGGATGTAAAGAATAAAGAAATTTCAAAAGAACTCATATGTGCCTTATTCACAGACCCCCGTACTAATTTTCCAGTTCCGTTGACATGTAAATGATTTCCCATCCATTGGTGAAATAATAATTTGATTAAAAATAATTTTTGGCATCGATGGTGGATGGTGCTTGATTTTCCACCTTGTAATAACAATGAGGTGCCACTATACTTTCTGAGGAAACTCTATTGCAAGTTTATCCTCAATGAGATCCCAAATTATTTTGATTTACAAGATTTCCAGGGCCGAGGAAAAGGATTCGCACATGATCGACCAGGTGCATAATGTGCACCTATTCAGAAGGGTAGATTCCCCGCATAGAAGCCCCCTCACCCTGAGATTGTCCCTCGAGCAGTGAAGGAGATAGTAGAGATTGATACACTCCACGCGCTTCAGGGGTTATCTGGGACCCTTGTTCGACATACGAGGGAGATTTCTGAGCCAGATGCTCATGGAGGTACATAGATTACTCCCTCAGGGAGTACTAGCATGAGGCCACATATTTTCTCATCATGTGGTAGCATATGTTTGGGGCCCGAGGAGGACGATACTTTCATGCGTACTAATTTTGGTGCACCTGGTGCTAGGGGTGAACACGATAATGTCACTATGTCAGATATCTTTTTGAGTGAGACATTTGGATTACATTCATCGGCATCACCTTCGCAAGTAAAGTTGTTATGTTTTGTTATGTGTGTTACAAAATTTTTGGAGTACCTGATTTACTTATATGTTAAATTTTTGAAATAATTGTATTTGTACATGTACATGCATTAATATTACAACCCGTGGGAGGTGCATCTTCATCTCGACTACAAGCGGCAAGAACCATGCATACACATACATTCACAGAGGTAACTTAGAATGTTAATTATGTAAAATTTTCACATACATGTGTGTGTGTCTATATATATATATATATATATATATATATATATATATATAGTTTTGAATTCAAATATATGTATGTTCTTGTATGTCCATCTAACTCACGTGATATACATGTTTGATAAAGATGTTGACTTCACTAGACACCCCAACATCTCTGCAACAAGTCGATAAAGGTGTTACCGCTATGATTATATCTGCGCAGCAACTCACTGAGGTATTCAAACAACACGTAAATTTTGTTAAATTTCTCGTGTAATTCATATTATGTTAAATTACATGTTAGGAATGTCTTTCATTGTAGAATTATTAAATTATGTTAATAATGTCCTTCATTGTGTATATGCAAGAGTTACCTGCGACAGGTAGCAGCCCTGTTCATTTGATTCACAGGAATGGCAGGGTAAAAAAAATAGTTCTATATTGATAAAATTAGTTAAAATATTGTCATTATGTAGATACACATACTTAGCTCTATTTTCGCTAATTCTGATGTTATATTTTCTGATCTTATGTGTATGTAAGGAACTTCAACCCCCTCCATTTTGACTTCAAGGGCACAGACTCCTCCATCTCGTCGTCTTTGTACCCTCGTTCGTACTACAGGAGCTCCCGATGACTCATTTGAGCGTGAGATGTAAATTTGGCGTGGTCAAAAACTTGTGGTAAGTTTGTGTATTTATGTAAATACTTTCATACTAGCATGGTCTTAAATACATGTTGAAAACATATATAAATTAAGTTTTGACAAAAAAACATTGTTTGCATTTACAGGCTCATCTACAGGTGAGTATTCAGCGGAAGAGGACTTGAAGCATGGGCTCGGACGATCCAAATTCATCTCATGGATCTCCATCTTCGTCTAAGGGAGGGCCTTTTTCGAGCAAGGCCAAGAGAGGGATAGATTTTGATGAGTAGGAAATATATGTCTTACATGACATTGTTTTTGTATGCCTATGTGCATGGCATTGTATGTACGCCTATATGGAATTTGAACTTGATGGTATATGACCTATTTGGGAATTTTTGTATTTATTATGCACATTAAAATACTATTTGGAACTTGATAATTTTGTATGAGACCTTACATTTCTGAGATTATTTTCGCATGAATCTAATATGATGTGCACTTGACAATATTTAAGACATTATGGATTATTTTTTCATTTATTGGTGATGTACATGTACTAGCATTTTCAATGTATAATATGCATCAAACTTTGGAAATCAATATTTATATAATGTATGTATATAAAGAGTTACCTAATCTAAGTAATTATTCATTCAATTTATCAATGTGTATATGTGTATTTACCTTACTTGCGCTTCTTCTTGCTCATGGGTCTCTTTGTACTGGTTCCTATCTTATCATGCACTTACTACATTCTTATATGCTTCATAGTCTTCTCCCCTGTTAAAACACCTGAGAGTCGTCACAATTTGATGCCTTTCATCTGTTGATATTTTGAGAATGTCTCTCCATATACATTACTCCAATGCTTGAGAATGTCTCCAAATGCAATGACATTCTGATTCAGACACTCAATGATTCTTGATTGTCTAATCTTGTCCAATTTATGTTATTACCTTTAAATCTTTAGGCATTTCAAGTTATTTGGAAATCACATCACACCCTTCACTAGGCTTGATGACTACCCCTATCCTTTTTAAGGTGCTTTTGAAAGCATCCATGGGTTTATCATAACATAAATTATCAATGAATGGAAGGTCACTAAGCCATAGGCCAACTAACTCCCATCAAGAACTAAACAAGAAATATTTACTAGGTGATTGATAACTCCTGTGTCTTCTTAGACATACCCCTATCAAATTCATTCTTAAGCCAATCTAGTCATTCAGGGCTCTTAAGTGACTACGCCCGGATGGGGTAGCCCTAATAGCACATGGAGACATGTAGACTGAACCAAAACAAAGCCTCCATTAGCATTCACCATAGCCACCCCGATGTGTTGGTGTAGGTGGTTCAGTTCCATGAGCTTTCGTTTGTAAACTACAGGATTTGGCAGCCCTACACTGACTCAGACTGACACTATTTCTGCATGTTTGCAAAAAATAGCACATCGAGAGAACTGCCACGGAGTCTGAGAAATCACATGTCGAGAGTATTTCATAGAGGCGACCTTACATGAAGCCTCAAGGATCTAGCAAGACATACTCTAGGTGCCACGGACGTCCGAGAAATAACCCATCGAAAGCATATAGCGCATTTGAGTGCCTCAGGGAACTTAACTGACAAAGCCTCCAACAAGGTAGCCCGAACAGGCCACCCCGACATGTCGAGCGTAGTTGGTTTGGTCCCATGAGATTCTGTTTGCAAACTACACCATATGACATCCCTACATTGACTCAAAATGCACTATTTCGTGCATTTGTAAATAATAGTGCAACGAGAGATCTGGATGGAGAAGGAGAAAACCATGAGAGAAATTTATAGAGGGCCCAGATGTGGAGGTCTTGGATCTGACAAGACATCTCCAGGTGCCACGGAGTCCAAGAAATCACTCGTCGAAGATATGGCGTGTTTTGGCCTCATGGCTCTTAAGCGACTACACCTGGACGGGGTAGCCCGAAAGCACGAGGAGTGTAGGGAACCAAAACGAATGCTCCACTAGCATTCTCTAGGCCACACTAACATGTGGGCATACTTGGTTTGGTCCCATGAGCTTTCACTTGCAAACTACAGTGTCTGGCATCCCTACATTGACTTATACTGTACTATTACACGCGTTTACAAATAATAGCACATTGAGAGAACTAGATGGAGATGGTTAAAACCATGATAGGTTTTCGTAGAGGGCCTAGACATGGAGGTCTTAGATCTGATGAGACATATCTAGGTTTCATGGAGTCTGAGAAAACACCCATCAAAAATATGGCATGATTGGGCCTTAGGGCTCTTAAGTGACTACTGCCAGACGGGGTAGCATGAAAGCACGGGTGGAGGAAACCACCAATGTTCAATGATTTTTCCACAGGATGTAGCTATGTAGACTATGAAATTAGTTTTTTTGGGGAGACCACCAATGTTCCAACTTTTCATTTTGAAAGAATGAATATCTTCAATCAAACAGAGAATGAAGAGGCTTCGTTTTGGTTCCCTATGCTCCCCATGCTTTCGGGCTACTACGTTCGGGCATAGTCACTTAAGAGCCTTAAGGCCCAAACACGCCATTTCTTCGACGGGTGATTTATTAGACTCATGGCACCTAGAGAAGTCTTGTCAAATATGAGACCTCAATTTTTGGGCCCTCTACAAAATCCTCTCACGGTTTTCTCTGTCTCCATACGGTTCTCTCGATGTGCTATTCTATTGCACAACATCTGACATAGTGCAGTCTGAGTCAGTGTAGGGGCTGTCAGAGGCTGGTAGTTTGCAAACTGAATCTCTTGGGACCAAACCAACTATGCCAAAACATTGGGGTGGCCAGGTGAATGCAAGTGGAGGCATCGTTCTTGGTACTCTTATGCTTCTCAGGCTTTCGAGCTACCCCGTCCCGGCATAGTCACTTAACAGCCCTGAGGCCCAATCAAACCATATCTTCAACGGGTGATTTCTCAAAATCTATGGCACCTAGAGACGTCTCATTAGATCCAAGACCTCCTAGTTGGGGTCCTCTATAAAATCCTCTTGCAGCTTTCTCCGTCCATCCAGTTCTCTCGTTGTGATATTGTTTGCAAACACGTGAAATAGTGCAGTCTGAGTCAGTGTAGGGCTACCAGACGATGTAGTTTGCAAATGGAAGCTCATCAGAAAAAACCAACTCAGCCAACACATTGGGGTGGCCTGATGAATGCTATTAGAGCATTCATTTTGGTTCCCTACACTCCCCGTGCTTTCGGACTAGCCCGTCCGAGCGAAGTCACTTAACAACCCTGAGGCCCAAACACGCCATATCTTCGACGGGTGATTTCTTGGACTCCGTGGCACCTAGATATGTCTCGTTAGATTCAATACCTCCATGTTGGGGACCTACATGAAAGAATCTCATGGTTTTCTCCGTCTCCATATGGTTCTCTTATAGTGCTATTGTTTGCAAATGCGCAAAATAGTGCAGTCTGAGTCAGTGTAGGGCTACCAGACGTTGGAGTTTGCAAACGGAAGTTCATGGGACCGAACCAACTATACCAACACGTCAGGGTGACCACGTGAAAACTATTAGAGGCTTCATTTTCGTTCCCTATGCTCACCTGTGCTTTTAGACTACCTCATCCGGACGTAGTCGCTTAAGAGACATGAGGCCCAAACACACCATATCTTTAACAGATGATTTATTGAACTCCATGGAACCTAGAGATGTATCGTTAGATCCAGTACCTCCACATTGAGGCCCTCTACGAAATCCTCTCACGCTTTTCTCCATATCCATTCATGTTCTCTCGCTGTGCTATTGTTTGCAAACACACGAAATAGTGTAGTCCGAGTCAGTGTAGGGCTGCAAGACATGCTGTAGTTTGCAAACAGAGGCTCATGGGACCAAACCAACTACGGCAACATGTCAATTTGGCTAGGTGAATGCTAGTGGAGGCTTGATTTTTGGTTCCCTATGCTCCCCATGCTTTTGGGCTACCTCGTCCAGGCATAGTCCCTTAAGAGCCCTGAGGCCCAAACATGCCATATCTTTGATGGGTGATTTCTCAGACTCCGTGGCACCTAGAGATGTCTAGTTAGATCCGAGACCTCCATGTCAAGGCCCTCTACAAAATTCTCTCACAATTTTCTCCATCTCCATCCGGTTCTCTCGTTGTGCTATTGTTTGCAAACACACAAAATAGTGCAGTCTAAGTCAGTGTAGGGCTGCCAGAGGCTATAGTTTGGAAACGGAAGCTCATGGGACCCAATCCAACTACACCAACACATTGGGGGTGGCCTAGGTTAACATTCTAGTGGAGGCTTTATTTTGGTTTCCCCATGCTCCCCGTGCTTTCGGGCTACCTCGTCTGGGGCGTAGTCCCTTAAGAGCCTTGAGGCCCAAACACGCCATATCTTCGACGGGGTGATTTCTCAGACTCCATGACACCTAGAGATATATCGGTAGATTTGAGACCTCCATGTCAAGGCCCTATACGAAATCCTCACACAGTTTTCTCTATCTCCATCCGGTTCTCTTGCTGTGCTATTGTTTACAAACACGTGAAATAGTGCAGTCTGAGTCAATGTAGGGCTGCCAGACGCTGTAGTTTGCAAACTAAAGCTCATGCGACCGAACCAACTATGCCAACACATGTCAGAGTGGCAAGGTGAATGCTAGTGGAGGCTTAGTTTTGGTTCCCTACACTCCCCGTTCTCTCGGGATACCCCATTCGGGCGTAGTCGCTTAAGAACCATGAGGCCCAATCACACCATATCTTCGACGAGTGATTTCTTGGACTGTGTGGCACCTAGAGATGTCTAGTTAGATCTGAGACCTCCATGTCAGGGCCCTCTACAAAATCCTCTCATGGTTTTCTCCGTCTCCATCCGGTTCTGTCGATGTGCTATTGTTTAAAAATGCACAAAATACTATAGTCTAAGTCAGTGTAGGGTTTCCCGAGGCTATAGTTTGCAAACAGAAGCTTGTGGGACAAAACCAACTACACCAACATGTCAGGCTGTCCAGGTGAATGCTAGTGGAGGCTTTGTTTTGGCTCCCTACGCTCCCCATGCTTTTAGGCTACCTCGTCCGGGCGTAGTCGCTTAAGAGCCATGAGGCCCAATCATGCCATATCTTCAACGGGTGATTTCTCGGACTCCGTGGAACCTAGAGACATCGCATTAGATCTGAGATCTCCATGTTAGGGCCCTCTACAATATTATCTTGTAGTTTTCTCCATCTCCATCTGGTTCTCTCGATGTGCTATTGTTCGTAAACGCACGAAATAGTGCAGTCTAAGTCAGTGTAGGGCTGCCAGAGGCTGTAGTTTACAAATGGAAGCTTGTGGGACCGAACCAACTATGCCAACACATCAGGGTGGCTAGGTGAATTCTATTGGAGGCTTCATTTTGGTTTCCTATGCTCCCCGTGCTTTCGGGCGTAGTCTCTTAAGATCCCTGAGGCTCGAACACGCCATATCTTTGACGGGTGATTTCTCAGACTCCATGGAACCTAGAGACATCTCATCAAATCCAAGATCTCCATGTTGAGGAAATATATGAAATCCTCTTGCATTTTTCTCTGTCTCCATCTATTTCTCTCGCTATGATATTGTTTGCAAACACGCGAAATAGTGCAGTCTGAGTCAGTGTAGGGCTCCCAGACGTCGTAGTTTACAAATGGAATCTCATGGGACCAAACCAACTACACCAACACATCGAGGTGGCTTGGTGAATGCTAGTGGAGAATTATTTTTGGTTCCCTACACTCCCTGTGCTTTCGGGCTACCCCGTTTGGGCGTAGTCGCTTAAGAGCCCTGGGGCGCAAACACGCCATATCTTCGACGAGTTATTTCTCAGACTCCATGGAACCTAGAGACATCTCGTAAGATATGAGACCTCCACATTGGGGAACTCTACAAAATAATCTCACGGTTTTCTCCATCTCCATCTAGTTCTCTCGTTGTGCTATTATTTGCAAACATGTGAAATAGTGTCGTCTAAGTCAATGTAGGGCTTTCAGATGCTGTAGTTTGCAAACGGAAGCTCATGCGACCAAACTAACTACGCCAACATGTCAGGGTGGCTAGGCGAATGCTAGTGGAGGCTTTGTTTTGGTTCCCTACACTCCTTGTGCTTTCGGGCTACCGCATCCAGGCATAGTCGCTTAAGTGCCCTGAGGCCCAATCATGCCATATCTTCTACGGGTGATTTCTCAGACTCCATGGCACCTAAAGATGTCTCGTTAGATTTAATACCTCCATATTGGGGACCTATACAAAATTATCTCGTGGTTTTCTCCATCTCCATCTAGTTCTCTCATTGTGCTATTGTTTGCAAATGTGTATAATAGTGCAGTCTGAGTTAGTGTAGGGCTGCCAGAGGCTGTAGTTTGCAAATGGAAGCTCATGGGACCAAACCAACTACGTAAAATGTTAGGGTGGCCTATTTAATGCTAGTGGAGGATTTGTTTTCATTCCCTACACTTCCCGTGCTTTCGGGTTACCCCGTCCGGGCGTAGTCGCTTAAGAGCCCTGAGGCCTAAACACGTCATATCTTCAACGGGTGATTTCTTGGACTCTGTGGCACCTAAAGACGTCTCGTTAGATCTGAGACCTCCATGTCAAGGCCCTCTATGAAATCCTCTTGTGGTTTTCTCCATCTCCATTCAGATGGATTCAATGTAAGGTTTTTCATTGCCAATCACCTGAATAATATAGGTGGTTCATACAATATAGTTGGTGAAATGAGAATTTTAATAAGATATTTTTACAATATAGGTGGTGAAATGAGAATTTTTATTTGTTGTTCCTTTATAATATTTAATTTCTCTTAGCTTCACTTGGCTTCGAGAATAATAAAATTATCTACTGACAGTGCCAACCACGTGAAGGTGAAAGATTTTTTGGCACCACTAACTTACATAAGCATGTTAGTAAGCAATTAAATAGAATTTTAAATCATACAAAATTTATTAAAAAAATAATTTAAGTATTCAAATTAAATTCATGAAGAACATACCTTTGTAAATTCAATCCAATGAACCGCAAGGATCAACTCTATTCTTGACAGTAGCAAGAATTGCTTCATGATCTGATTCACGAATCTTCCACAGATTTTTGTTTGATGGCCAACCTCGAAATTTGATCAATTTAATATTTTTTGCAAGGACCAAATGTGAATAGTGAAGTATCTTCTGATGTACTTCATAGTCTTCAAACAACCAAATGTTTGATTTTTTTATAGGTTATCATCAAAGCCAAGTTCCAGTGACTACCATTGATCCAGTGGGATACTCAAGGTCTTCACCATCAATGACTGTGGAAGTCAATTTTTTGCTCCTCTACACAACGAGATAAGAAGTAGTTTGTTCCCTCTTCATTAAATTCCATCGCAATAACTACAAAAATGTGCCCTACGTATCACAAAGTAAAATTGTTCAGTCAATTTATAAATACATTAAGAGTTGACCATTTAATAATTTATAAATGTAAAACATGCCATGTACATATATGTATGTACCTTGTTGCCCTAAATCAGAGATTTGGTCAAAGTCGGGTGATGTTGTCATTTGATCTGGAGACCCTGCAAGTTGTAATGCTCGTGGAACTTGATGTGTGTCGAGTGGAATTAGAGGTATACAATTTCATTCATCCACTCATTATTGTGACTCACATTCATTTCACACAAAATCAATACATGATATACAAAAACATTTCCTACACCTAGTATAAATAGTCCAAGCATTTGCATCTGAATTACGGAATGAGTGCATATCACTTGATCCTAAAAATCTCATACAATCTTCAAAGTTTTTCAGATGTTCCTCTATCAACCAAAAATATCTACGAACCATTGATCTCTTTTGAGATTCATGGCCCATATTCTTAACACACTAAACAACAATGTTTTTTGCATCTATAAATTTAGCACCATCCTTGAACTTTAACCCTTCTCTTGTAAGTGCTCTTTTCACACATGCTCCTGCACCATCATACTCTCCTTTTCCATTCCCTACCTCAGTAAAACTCTAGATATGTTGTAAATTTGTTTCTTTTTGCATCTTTCTTAGCCAATAAAACATCTGTGCATTCTTGAATTTTGATGTGCAGTTGTCTGACCAAATGTAATGTTGATCGAAACTAATGTTCCTCTCATTCAAGTTCACATAAAAAACCTGGAAACACTCTTATACATATTCTGTAGAATGTGTCTGATCATCACTGATGTAGAAATGATACTCTCTTAATATTTTTTGATCTTTCTCAGTGATTTTAGGAGAGTGCATGAATGTTATATGCACGAAAATAGAAACTTACACTGAGTTATAATATTGAGACTGAACCTCCATTTATGGCTGCAATGTGTAATTCTCTATGAAGTCAACTACTGAAACAATAGTACCAAGTGATTATGTGTCCTTTCTTAACTTGAATTGTACATCCAACCATCGAGCTCTATGTGTGTGTCTTACATACTCATAAAAAATTTCCTCTCTGAATTTGACCATATATTCTGATATAGGTAATTATTTTCTAACAAGATCACACCTATTAGATTATTTTTCATCTTTTAATTGATATGCCACCAATTTATATTTGTTGAAATCAACCAATTATTTTCCAATTGAATATGTACTCTCCTTGTGGATGCAACTTTTCAAATTTGGCAAACTACCGCATACATTACATGTTCCATCCAAACATGCTTTGTTATAAAAAAATTGGTTTGTTGATTTTTCACAAAATATTTTCAGAATAAATTCCCTTGAAGATTTTTGTGGGACATTTATTCCACACTCCTACAACATGATGTCAATATGTAAAACACTACGTATTTGACAAAAAACATCGTAGTGCATTGAAAATTCAACATGGTGCCTGAAACAACAAGTGGTACGTGAGTGATTGATTTTCACATAAAAAGGTTTGCTCATTTCAAAGAATCTTTGGCTAATGTTAATTTTTTGATTTTCATTTTTAAACTTATAGAAAAATTCTATTTGAGTCATATCTAAGAAATGTTTTGCACACCATTCACGATTACGAGAACCTATTCTTATTTTTACCATATCTCTTCTATTCGGTGACACCCTTGTGTTCTCATTCCAAAATTTTACAATTAATTCTTTTAGAATATCATATGTATTCTCATCTTTTCATGGAAGTCTACTAGATAAATCCCAATAGTCAGTGTTATTGACTAATTCAATATGTTTACGTCTCTCTATTTCTTTCATTAGTGTTTTTTTGTTTAACTTCAAAGCACTGCTTGTTTTTCTAATCAAGCATTTATTAACTATTTTATCACTCACTATACAATTAGTTAGTGCACGTTGTGTAGTATTACTATCTTTGGTGTGTCTTTTGCCACCTACAGTTTGGTATGCTTTATGTATGTTTTCAACAATTGACGCATTTGATCAACAACATTAGATTTTCTTAACCCCAGGGTCTTCATTATAGGTCTCATCTTAATTAATTTCATCAATGAAACAAATAATTGACATCTTTGTGTGTCATTTAAATTATCAAAGTAATTATCCCAAATTCCACTAGCTTTTCTTCTCGCATTTCTTTCAGACATTTTGTTAGGCATTGGTTTTATAATGTTTTCATCAATTTCAATTAAGTGAATTGGTTTTCTTCGTGAAATGGAAGGAGGTGATCTTAGAGGTGAAGATTTTTTTATAAGGTTACTTTCTTCATTTAGTGTTCTCATACAAATTTTGGGGTTAGCTTTTGGATTCTCAAGTAAGGGTTCAACAATTGGATTCATATCAATTTCTTCATCTATACCAACATTATCATTCAATTCAATATCATTATTCATTGCAAAATCATTATTCTCTACACTTTCATTATGTATTTCATCCCAATTTTCTAATACATTAGCTACATTTGATATAGTGGATGTACCTTACCCTACTCGAAGTTTTTGCATTCTCTTCAATTTCTTTATTCTCTTCTCTTCCAATTGCTCTGGTGTTTTATTCTTGACTTTCCTCTTGTCCTTAGCTCGACGTTTATCACCCATGATTAGAAAAAAAAACTAGTGGGGTAGGGGAAAAAATTAAATAGTAAAAAATCGTGCAAGAATGTAGAGAAAATTGTAGACAAAATAGAATGTTTGCAGAATTCCCGTGAAAGAGATGAAAGGGATGTTGGGGGGGCACAATATATACAACAAATAATAACGCATATGTGTTTTATGTTTTCTCTTTTCCCAAGCCATGCCTCAAGGCTTGGGATCCGGTTTGGATCCCCAAGCCTGAAGCATGGACCTGCACAAACACAGCAAACAACAATTTTTTACAATAAAATGTAAAAATGACACTTCCTCTATGATAAATCAAAATAAAACAATCGATCCATTTTTAAAAAAACTATACCACGATGTAGAGCAAAGTCTCTTCTTTCTAAAAATATAATTTTTCAAATTTTTTGACTAATATAAGGTTTCCATATTATTTATTTTCTAACTATGTCTTTTTATAGCTATTTTTTGAAGTGTAAATATGTCTATCTTTCATGGTGTATCTCTTTTTTGGGTGATCAAAATTATATATATATATATATATATATATATATATATATATATATATATATATATATACACTAGCCCAAACTAGGCATAATTCTATACATATTCAAAAGAAAAAATTAATTTTCGATATTTTTTGAGGTAGTTAGGGGGGCACAATCGGAGCTCCATTATTTTTCAAAACATAAAATTTCTATACTAGAAAAATCATAAATAAACAAATATTCTCTAAAAAAATCTTTAAAAAATGGAGCCCAAACTAGATTCTCCTAGTTATCTTTCTACTAAAGGGTTTTTTAAAATACTAAATGGTTCTCAAAAAATGGTGGGGGTCACGAAAGTCACTCTATTACATTTTTTAACAAAAACACGAGAATCTGTTGGTATTTTAGTTGTTTGACCCATTTAAATTTATTTGTTTTCAATAAAATTTAGTAGCTTAGAAACTAGACTCAAAATGCTACGATTCATATTTCTACAACATCTTCCAATTTTGAGTGTAACTATTTCGAAAAACTTGTACAAGTTGAATTTTTTTTTTCAGAAAAATGCGTCCACTTAAGACCCCCTTTTGGCCCCCCAGCTTGGTGCACTTACCCTAGAATACTGTTATTAACAACTTACTTGATAACTGAGCCTAGCTAAAGTAATAATTTTTAAATTCTCGAATACCATATTCCAAGACTAGCGGCTGTTAAGCTGGATGTTTACAACATTTCTTGGATATTATAAGACAACACAAGGAGACAAATATTCCAAGGCAAGACGAATATTAAATATTTTCCTGAATACATATATTCAATCAAGAATTTGATATAAAATGCAGGAGCGTAAACAAGATTAACACCAAAAAAAAACTTTTATATTAATCACACTGAGATACAAAAGAAAATATATAGAAGGAGAGTTTCCTATATAATAGGAAACCTCATATAACAACTCACTATATACATGAAGTTGTTTTAAAAACTTCACTTACAAACCAAATAATAATAATTATAATTATGAGTTATTTCTAAACAACTCATAATATAAAAATAAACTACAAATATTAATTACAAATAATGTTAACACTAACGATATGCCTAACATTCACCCCCTTAGTGTGAACATTATTTACTGATATCACCCTCTTAATGTGAACACATAAAAAATGCACCATAGAACTGGAACCATAATCGTATGCCTCCGCATACTTTTAGGTCTCCATATTGTTGGCTTGGATCTTGATGTCTAGATCTTGTTGCACATGACCAATCCACTTCCACTGATTCACCTACATACATGAACTCAACAGTTCCCGCTTTCACTTCCAATGAATGACAGATTTAACTGTCCAATTGATGTTAGAAGTATGACAGTCGAAGGATCTCTACAGTCAAATGATCACTCCGGTTCAACTGCCCTCCTATACAAATGTTCTCAGGCTCCAAAATGCATATACTCCTTGTTTCAATCATAACAAGGGAAGGAAACCAAACACCATTTTATTCTACACACACCACACAACTAAAAATACTATATAAATGTGCCACAAAATAAAAAAATGGCCCCGTCATAGGTGACTGACGAGAGGTCGTTGGTCACCCTCCATTCTCCATTACCTCCGACCTCTAGTAGGTGAACTATTTACCATAAAAATTCCTCATCACTGAGACAAGAAAGTTATTATCTTTATAATATTCATCCCAATCAATTTATTCTTCAGCCAAAAGTGTTTTTTCATCTATTTTGTCATCAAGTAGATCTTTTGCCCTATTTTTACAATTCACAATTACATTTCCTAATTCTTTGCAGTAAAAACATTTAACCTTTCCTCTTGAAGGAGAATTCTTTGAAGTATACTTGCCCTTTTTTATGATGAACTAGATTTATTTTGCACATATAAAACTTCCTCTTCTGGCTCGGAGGGTTCATTATGATCAAGAAGAGTAGAAATTACTCCTTCTAAACCAATGTTAAGCTTTCTCAGAGTAAAAACCATATGAGAATTTTTGTTAGGAAAACTATTCAAAAGAATTTATTTGGCATCATCATCGTTTACCTTTTCATTAATGCCTACGATTTGATTAAGAAGAGAGTGAAATTTGCTTCTATGATCTGCCATTTTTGTACTTTCGTCCATCTTTATTCCATATAATTTTTGCTTCAGAGTCGTCTTGGCACTTTCTGCTTCAAAATCAAACAACTTGTTTAAATTTTCCCAAATCTCCTTTACAGACTTTTTGAAGTACACATGGTGCAGATAAGCTTTAGGAACAAGACCAATGGTTCCCAGGGCCTTTTGATCCTTGACAGTCCACTTTGCAAGATCCGTTGCGTTTTTTGGTATTGTAGTATCAAGTTTAACAAAAACCTATAAATCTTCCTCAATCAATGTTAGTTGCATTTGGATTAGCCAAGTATAGAAATATCATCCTTCAAACTTTTCAAAAAGACTTAACTTCTCCATTTTTGTAAAAAATTGGTAAATTAAAAAAATAAAAAAATATGTCGGTAACCCTGAGAATGCATCCGTACAAGAAAAAGTTTCCTTTAGAAGCGATTTTGATGTAGGTCCCTAACTGAACATCAAAATTCAATCTTATACAAAAGTGAAAGCATTTAAATGAAGGATGTATCCCCACCAAGGCACTTGATCTTACCACCAAAAGGTGAATAATGCACACAACTTATATTATAATTATGCATTGAGCTGTCAAAAACAAATACCAGTGCCTAAAAAGAAATGGATTAGTCTCCACGCATGCTAATGATAAGACAACTATTGCAA
This sequence comes from Taxus chinensis, assembly GCA_019776745.2. Classification (NCBI taxonomy): domain Eukaryota; kingdom Viridiplantae; phylum Streptophyta; class Pinopsida; order Cupressales; family Taxaceae; genus Taxus; species Taxus chinensis. The sequence continues at coordinate 26,802,479 of CM034154.1, read as the reverse complement.
ATTTACATGGAATATTGATTTGATAAACATGCTCAAATGTTTTCCTTTTCTTTTCCACAGATGAAGATGTCCAGATTGGTAGCCGTGATGTATAAAAAAAGGGAAAACATAATATGAATGTTTAACAAAACTGCAACTTCATAATAATTCACTCACACATGGATGCAGGCCATAGATCCAATAAGATGAGACAAAAATAATAATGAATACTTCCTCTATGCGTTCATGATCAGGTGCTTATCCACCTCAAACGAAAATACCAATTTTTATTTTTAGCCATGCATGTAAATGCTAACAGGAATATATATTCAGAACTATGTGTCCATGAACAATAGAAAGTCCATGCAGATCTGAATATATTGATCCAACATTCTGATACATTTCACAAACCATAGGAAGACTTTGAAAATCTCACATCATAAAGATAAATGCTCACAACATTTTTCTTGATAAGACAATGTAGAATGACTTGAAGCCTTCTCTGATACCACTGATATAAAATGCAGGAGCATAAACAAGATTGACACCAGAAATAATAAAATTTTATATTAATCATGTTGAGATACAAAAGCAAATATATAGAAGGAGATTTTCCTATAAAATAGGAAACCTCCTATAACAACTCACTATATACGTGAAGTTGTTTTAACAACTTCACTTACAAACCAAATAACAATTATTATAATTATGAGTTGTTTCTAAACAACTCATAATATAATAATAAACTACAAATATTAAATACAAATAATGTTAACACTAATGATATGCCTAACATAATTGAGATTAGTGGCTACTAAGATATTGGTTGACTTGCATACAATATAAATAGTAATGACTTGTCTAAGAACCAAGCTAAGCACCATTATTATACTTAGATTTTCGTATTATGATATTTGAATCCTATTGGCCGCTAAGGTCAAAGATTATTACATAGCATTGGTGCAACATAAAAAAGACTTGAGATTAGCGGACACTAGGATAATTGTTGTCTTGCATACAAGATAATTAGTAACGACTCGACTGAAAAATAAACTAAGATCCATTATTATATTTAGATTTTACAATATGATATTCAAAGACTAGCAACCTCTAGGGTGTATGGTTACTTTATTTTTTTTATGCTCCAAGACAAGAAAAATATTAACAATTTTCTTGAATACACATATTCCAACATGAAAGTTTTAGCCTAGCGGCCTTTGAGAACAACATGATATTCAAACTATATCACATGATATTTGAATCCTAACAACTGCTAATGTCGTATATTATTATATAGCATTGGTGAGACATAAAAAAATACTTGAGATTAGTGACTGTTAGGATAGTTGTTGTCTTGCATACAAAATAAATAATAATGATTCTACTAAAAACTGAACTAAGCTCCATTATTATATCAATATTTTACAATCCTATATTCAAATACTATAGATCGCTAGGGTGTATGGTTACTTCATTTCTTTGATATTCCAAGACAAGGCAAGACAACATATATTTGAAGATAAGACAAATACTAACAATTTTTCTAAATACACATATTCTAACATAAAAAAATTTAGCCTATTGGCCTATGAGTACACCATGATATTCGAAGTCTATCACATGATATTTAAAGCCTAACATGATATTCAAAGCCTAATGGCCATTAAGGCCAAATATTATTACATAACATTGGTGTGACATAACAAAGACTTGAGGTTAGCGGCCACTACGATAGTTTTTGTTTTGCATACAGTACAATTAGTAATGACTCGACTGAAAAACTAACCTCCATTATTATATTTAGATTTTACAATACTATATTCAAATACTAGCAACCATTAGGGTGGATTCTTACCACATTTATTTGATGTTCTAAGACAAGACAAGACAATAAATATTCCAAGATAAGACAAATATTAACAATTTTCCTGAATACATTTATTCCCAAATGAAATTTTAAGCCTAGCAGCCGCTAAGTTCAATATGATATTGGAAATATATCACATGATATTTGAATCCTAGTGGTCGTTAGGGTTGAAGATTATTACATAACATTGGTTCAACATAACAAGGACTTGAGATTGATGACCACTATGATAATTATTATCTTGCATACAAATATTAACGATTTTTCTGAATATGTATATTCCAACACAAAAAATTTAGCCTATCGGCCTCTAAATAAAACATGATATTCACAGTTCTGCACATTATATTTAAATTCAAACATGTTATTCAAATCCTAACGACCGCTAAGGCCAAATATTATTACATAACGTGGGTGCAACATAGAAAATAATTGAGATTAGCGTCTGCTAGGATAGTTGGTGTCTTACATGCAAGATAAATAGTAATGAATCAACTAAAAACTAAACTAAGCTCTATTATTATATCGATATCTTACAATACGAATTTCCAGGACTAGCAACCGCTAGGGTGGATGTTTACTTCATTTCTTTGATATTCCAAGACAAGAAAACAAATATTCAAAGACACGACAAATATTTATGATTTTCCTGAATACACGTATTCGAACACGAAATCTTAATCCTATTGGCCACTAGGTTGAACATGATATTCAAAGCCTATCACATGATATTATAAGCCTAAATTATTTTCAAATCCACATGGCCCTTAAGGTTGAATATTATTATATTCCATTGGTACAACATAACAAAGAATTGAGATTGGCGGTCACTAGGATCCTAGCAAACACTTGGGTAGTCCATGATTTTTTTGTTATTTGATCGCTAATTGGAAAATAAGACATTGATGAGCCTTGATACTGCACAACAATTAATTTCAATAAGTAATTAAGCCTAGTTGCCACTAAGCATTTTCCTTTATACAATCCGATTTGAATTATGTGTTATACATAATATATCTTATGATAACTACAAAATGACTGATACCTCGATAAGGTATCTAAAGTTGTAAAGATTGTTTTTTACATTGGTGGAAATAGATCTCAGAATATATAGATTCTAGCGGGAACTAGTCTTCTTTTCTACCAACAAATTGACAACTTGAAACAAACCAAAATGACATGTGTTATACACAATATTTCTTATGAAAACGACATAAGCCATTATCCCTCTCATGTGTATGTATTGCAGCCTAAGGACCATCTGAGATATGAGGCCTTTAACCTATTCAATAAATTCCAAAAAAGGTAATTAGTAATTATTGAATGAAACATTAGCGACTAGGAAACGTGTGCCAAATTTAATATAGATTAATTTTTTAAATTGCTTTGTGTAACACAAAAAAAAATATTAATGATTCTTTTTTATATAATTAAAGGAGGGTTAAAGGGTCCCTTTCCCTTTACATTAAAGATATAATGAGAGGAACAATCTAAAAAACTAAACAATCCAACAAGATTTTGCTGAAAAAATTCAAGAGCCTATTAAAAAAACACAAGTGGTTGGGAATACAAAAAAACCCATACCAATAAGACAGACATGATGATTCGATAAAAATGGAACTAACAACGCTATATAACAAACAAAACAAAGATACAAACTGATGGATTTTAGAAACAATTATTTATCTAAATTAGATGACACCTCATGAACCTCCACTTTAATGGGTTGGAAAACGGTTTTCACAATCAATGCCAGAAAAATATGCTCTTTGCTAGCAGTTGCACGACTCTTTAACCAATTGTACGCCTCGTTCCCTTTCCTACGAAGAAGGAGATCCCAATGAGCTGGTTTTGATTATAGTGGAGAAAACATAGCATTCAGGTTAGGCAAGTGGACCGAACTGGGTTCCTCCATCTAGCCCTTGCCAAAATTAGACACAACATACACAAAATGCATTAGGACATCAAGCCGAATGTATAATTCTCCAAAAATAGCAGCATCCGCAAACCTTCCTACATATAGCGAGCCTCATAAATCATGGGCCATGATGCACTCAAGGTTTTTCCCATTTCAAATTCCATGCCAACCCTATAAGCCACTTTGATCCATTGATACCTCATTTCAAAATCCCAATCCTTCAATGGATGTATAATTAGAAAATGAAAAACAAAGGTCGAGGAAACTTTTGCATTAACCCTTGGGTGACCCTCCATAGAAAGATAATCAGCTCCTAGAACTCCCTCAATAGTAACCATATCTTTCTCTAATCCAATCCTAAAAATAGATTTCAGTCAATGCCTCAAAATCTTAGTATAAAATGCCATTTCATGCACCAAAGAAGAGAATCACATGAAAGGCAAAAATGGACCAGCCATAGCAGAGAAAATGAAATCCAGTGAAAGAAACACAAAAGTTCTAAAACTAAGAGAAATTGGCTTGATAAATGTATGCAGTGACTATGCCATCGCATGTTTGTAATTAATACAAGATTGATACGATATTTAATATCAACCTTTATTGGAAAAGGTGATGAATTCTGGCTGATCAAAATATTTATTACCAATCTTATCAAAAAATGCTTGGTCGGTCCCTTGATTTGCTATAAAATATGCCACTTTATTAGCTTCCCCATAGATATGATTTAAGATCCAATCTGAAATTAATGAAAGCATAAAAAGAAATTTTATTCACACAAGATTTATTTTCCCAGACAAGGACTACTTTTTGATGGCATCGTTAATAATAATATGAGAGTCACCTCTAATAACTAATTCATTACTATTCAAGTTGCTAGCCAAGGACCAACCACGTTCCAGTGCTTTAATTTATTAATTTATTAACTTATTAATTTACTAAAATTATATTTATTAGTCAAGTTATTAATTTTGAGAATATCCTTTTGAAAAGGATCACCCATTTTTTCCCAACTATCTTTCCATACACGCTTTAAGGATTCGAGAGAAGATATTACACCCATTTAGCGCTTAGATCCAGATTTTGTTTTTCCTAGTTCAAAATCCCCACTCCCCCATAATATATAGGAAGTGAAACATCAACCCATTTAACAATAAGTATTTTCTTGGTCTCATTCGTTCCTTGCCAAAGATAGGTTAGCATTTTTTTTATTTTATCAATCACATAATTAGGGATCCTCATAATAGAAAGCATATAAATGGAAATTCATCAAGATTATATCAGTAAGATTAGATCAATACAATAAAAGTTTGTCATTTAATCCTGAGTGAGAATCTCATTCATCTTCACCCTACATATTTGGTAGATCATTTAGGCCTATTGTTTTGAAGGATGATTTTAATAAAATATGTGATGATTTTAATAAAATATGCAAGGCCAAGACAGAAATGATACTTCTTCATGTTTAAATGATGTACTTTTATTACTATAATCTAACCTTGCTTTACTATGTTGTTATTTTTATAACCAGAAATTATTGAACCTACTGTTATCAAAATTCCCACCCAGGGTAAATTTCGATAACATGCATCAAAGGTGGCAGAAAGGAAAATAGGTTGATTCAGAAAAAAGTGAAAAAATTGGCTAAGTCCTGCTAAAGGGAGCAACTGGGACATTTGGGACGTCAAGGCGCGGATCGGCCGAAAAGCCTCCAGGCGGCCCAAATTGCATTTGGGACAATCGGGCCAGAAGTACGCGAAAGGCGCGAAAAGCCAATCCGGCCGAAGGAGGAAGAAATTGGCTAAGTGTTGCTCAGGAAGTTTGGGACAGAAAGGCCCGAACCGGCCGAACCGGGTGAAATAAGCACAAAGGGCCCAAAAACAAAGTGGGACAAGTGGTACAAATGGGCCCGAACCGGCCAAACCGGGTGAAATTGTCCCAAGCGGTCCAAAGGAAAATGGAACAATCGGGCCAGAGGTACATGAACCGGCCGAATCGGCCGAAATTGTCACAAAGGGTCCAAAATCAAATGGGACATCCGGGACAGATGGACGCGAAGTATGCGGAAGACCCGGCAGGCCCGAGAACCAACCAAAAGATGCCACGTGTCTCAATGAGAAAGGTTAAAAAGTCAAAGGGATAAGGTTTGAAGCGCTGGCCCGAGCCAATAGGAATTGGACACGTGTCCAATAGAGCAGTAAAGTGCAAAGCTCGGGAGGAAGTTAGAGAATTTGGTTGAGTTCCCCAAAAAGGCTAAAAGTAAAGGAAGCCCCGCGCCCTGTCCTCCAACAAGATCATGCCACGTGTCATCCAAATGGCGGGAGCGCGGGAAAGGGGTGAAAAAAGTCCCAAAATCATCAAAAAGTCAAAATTTCAAAGGACAGCCCACCAAAAAGATGGAGGAGAGAGAATTGCTCGTCCAATCAGAGTGTGCCACGTGTCATCCAAGTGGCAGAGTGCGGGAAGAAATTCAAAAATCTGTTTTCACCTGTTCCGTGCCCTAAAACTTCAGATCGACATAACTTTCGATCCAGAGCTCAGATTTGCGCTTTCTTTATATCAACGGAAAGCTTGTGAGATTCTCTACACGTTTCCAGGGTCAATCTTGCATTTTGGTTCAGTTTGAAGAAATAAAATCAGAAGACGCCTCTGGCATGAAATAATAAGCAGAAGTGATGCTCAACTAACAACTTTAATGCAGCAGACAGTTCGCCGCCTCTGCTAGGCAGCTCGCCGTTTTGCCAAGATCCACCGCTTCCATCATTATGAGATGAGTTAAGTGCATTCTGGAGGTGGTTGGGGTAGATTTTGAATTCCTCTCTCTTTTCTCTCTCATTCTTCCTATAAATTGTAAGGAGGGGCTTCTTTCTAATGTTGGACATTCTTGTTTTGCAACCCCTCCCTTCTCTCCTGCTTGTAAGAGAATTCGTGGAGTTTTCAAGCCTCCCACATAGACTGTAATGCCATTGTGCCTTTTGGCCATTGCAATGTATCGAATTGATCCTTTGAGCAATATATATGTCTGTGATTGAATTTAAATCCTCTCATGTATTCATTGTTGTCATTCTGGTCTCTCATTGCATTTCGGTTACCTGTGCATGGTGTGGTATTGCATCTATATGATCTGTGTTTATGTTGCAAAGCTTATGTTCTTCATTCCTCGGTGCATCACCTCCTTAGCTTAGGTTTATATATATGCATTTCTCTCTCCCTGTCTCCTTGGTAGTTAGTTTAGTTTTTCTTGGGTAAATCTCTGTGTTTCATTGATGCATCTAAACAGAGGAATAGGAACCAGCCTTTCTCTGGAGAATTCTTTCTCATTTTTCAATTCCCACACTTGGAGAAAGGATTCAATGTTATGCAATCACATTGGACGCATGAGCATCAACCTAAAAATCTGATGTGTAACCAGGGGTGCTGTGATTTTGCATCAACAGTTTTTGCACGCCCGGTGGGACCTAGAGGTCTCATTTTATTGCAGCAAAGTTGATATGCATCTGCTGCAATTTTCTTGCTTAAAAAGAGCTATTATTTGCATATCTTGCGACTCCAAGGGGAAGAATCAACTGGTTTCAGCAATACAGGCCTAAAAGCTTATGAGAAGAATCACAAGGTCAAAAGTTGGAGAAGAGGAAGTGCTGTTTGAATACTGCAATTATCTCCAAGAAGAAGGCAAAGAGGAAGAAGGATTCAAAGGTCTCCATCTCCACCAAACAGAACTCTCTCAACTCCTCCACCTGAGCGGCCTTCTTTCAGTATACAAGGGTTTTAAGACCAATCAGAATGGCGCAACCAGTAAACCCCTATGTCAACTTCACAGGCAGCAGCCCACTTGCTCTCAATGCACAAAATCCAATCCCAGTAGCAGCATTGAAGAACATTCCATATTTTACTGGAGAAAATCAGACCACTCCTGGTGATCATGTCAAGGACATTGCTAACATTTGTGCAATCCATGAGATTAATGAGATGCAAGTAGCTGTCAAATTGCTGGCGTCTTCATTCAAGGGAAAAGCATTGCAATGGTTTAGGAGCCTTGAAGCTGGCTCTATCACAAACTGGAATCAGTTGTGTATTGCACTTCATGATCAATTTGGAGAAAAGGGAGACAACTTGTCTCTTTTGGAGCAGCTGACAACCATCAAGAGAGCTCCCAATGAGCAGCTAACCGACTTCAACTTCAGATTTCAAAGATCTTGGGATAGAATTACGGTGGCAGTCAGGCCAACAGCAGAAGGTGCTTTTCTATACTACCTTAAAGCTTTAAATTCTGATATTTCTATGTTAGTTCAATCTATGGGAGGCACAACTATCCCTACTGCTTATAGTATTGCCATTAGAGCTGAAAATTGTCTGATTCAAGCCGACAAGCTAGCTCCTAGGCCTCCAATGCCATTATATCCAAGTTTAGAGAGCCCAAGTACTAGTCAAGCACCTGTCTTAGCTCCTATTCCCACTCCTAGGAATCAGAGTTCAAATGAAGCTTCCACTTCATCTCCAAGTGCCCCAAATGAGCTTCAAGAAGTCATGAAGCAACTGCAAAATTTAGGTAATGAGCTGGTCACACTTAAGAGACAGCAAACTCAAGGTTTTAGACCTTCGTATCAGCCTCAAGCTCAACCTAATAGGCAGCCATATCAGCCTCAAAGGCCACCCAATCTAGCTGCAAATATGAATCAAACGAGGCCTCCTGCCAATAGACCATTCCAGCCCTATAATCCAAATGCCATATCTGCCTCTAAGGCATTAGTACCAGCACAAAACAACATTGCCCAGGAGTATGAATGGTGTTTTCCATGTAATGAACCCCATAATCAATCCATGTGCTTCAATGGTGCTTTGACCCAAGCTTTAATGGTAACAACTACTGGTGTGGAGGGTGAAAGCAATCAAGAAAACAGCCAACAACAAGAAACATTCCAACAGCAATCTGCCCCAAATGACACCACATTGGTAAATTGGCAAGCAGAGGATTTCTGTGGCATGAATCAGGCAGTTTCTTAAGGTGTTGCTGCCAACACAAGGTCAAAAAGGAGAAATTTGGGTGAAGAACAGCCATTAGCCCCAGCCAATCCATAACCTTCCACAGCTCCACAAATGATTGGCAAGCAAAACCCAGTTTCAAATGCACAAGGGCAGCCAAGAACAGCCCCTAGGCCAACTCAAATGCCAGCTGTTGCTACCCACATACAAGGAGCAAATGTGCAGACCAAGGGACAGAAGAGAGATCCTTCATCACCATTTGGTATCATTGACCAGATGAAGAAGACAAATGTCAATATATCTATGTGGGAATCCCTATCCATCCCAGGCCAAAGAGATTTGTTGAAAGCTGTTATGAAGGATTGGCCAACTTCGAATCAGCAGATCCAAATGCAGGAGAAGGTACTCACAAATGCTGCCCAGCCTCAAGGAAAACATGCAGCACAACAAGGTAGAATGCTGAAGCCTCCCCCCTTTTATGTTTCGTTAATCATTGGAAATCAGCTAGTGCATAATTGCATGATAGATTCCGGGGCAAGTAGCTCAGTAATGCCTAAACAGATAGCTGATCAGTTAGGGCTCCAGTATGAAATAACATCTAAGGGAGTAGTGCAGCTGGATGGGACAGCAATAGCAACAGTTGGAGTGATTATAAATTTGAGCCTTACCTTGCATGCATGTCCAAATGTTGTTGTCTTACAAGATATATCAGTCATAGACCTTCCACCACTCTTTGCCCTCTGTTTGTCAAGGGACTTTACTGCCAAGATTGGGGGATATTTGTCTGTTGATTGGTCACACATGCTGTTCAGAACGAGGTATGGAACTAAAGCTACAATTAGGTCAGAACCTATTGCAGATTTCCACATTGAGCCCTATACTCCAAGTCATATTAATACCAATTGCTCAGCATTTGATCAAGAAGATCACCTTGGCACTAATGAAGCCGACACTAAGGTTGGAAGTATCCCAGATTTGACTCTTGATGAATGGACAAACAAGGTACATGCTTTTGATCCTTATCAAGAAGTAGAAGAATCTGAGCCAGGGGTATATTGTATACACGAAGAAAGTAAACCTATTCCTAGCATCACCAAGCCAAACCACAAGGATGACAATGAGGTATGGCAACTGTTTTTTGATGGATCAAGGAGTAGACAAGGCGCAGGAGGTGGAGCCATGCTTATTTCACTGCAAGGAGTAAAGTATTATTCAGCTTTTAGATTTCAATTTGCATGCTCCAATAACACTGCTAAATATGAAGCCTTGGTGCAGGGGATGCATTGGGCAATAAAGAGAAAAATAAAGAACTTGCAAGTTTTTGGGGACAGTGAGCTGATTGTAAATCAGGTCAAGGGACAGCATGCCACCAAAAATGATATACTCAGGTGCTACAAGAACAGGGTATGGGACCTCATGGAAGATTTTGAGGGTTTCGGCATCAAGGCCATTCCTAGGAAAGAGAATCAAGCTGCTGACAGACTTGCAACAGTAGGGGCAGCCTTTGACATTGTAGAAAACATTCAACAAGAAAAGGTACAGCCAAACATCCACGTGATTGTGAGGCCTTCAGTGCCAGATAACGATGTCAGTTGGCAAGTATTTGAGAATGACCAGCAAATCATCCACTTCTTGCAAGAAGAAGCTGAGTTCTCAGCCAAGAATCAAGAGAAGTTGGAATAGCAATATGGTAACCAGGTGATACAGCTGAGAACTGACAAGCTGCCCAAGGGACTTATCACTTTGGAGTCCATTTTTAATCCCAATGATCAGTTTAGAAAGGAGAGAGCAAACATTCAGGTCAAAAGAGAAGATTCGGTATCCATCTTGGTAGAAGAGAACAAGAAATTGCAAATTGGCAAGATGACAACGGAGCAAGAAAGGTATGAGTTCATATAGCTATGTCAAGAATTCCCCGACGTGTTTGCTTGTAGCTATAAAGACTTGAAAGGTTTCAATCCCAACTTAGCTCAGCATACCATTGAATTGGACCCAAATACTAAGCCTATCAGGCAGAAATAGAGACCAGTCAATCCACACATGGAGCCTCTCATGAGGAAAGAACTGGACAAGCTGATTGAGTCAAGAATCATATTCCCAATCAAGCATTCTAGTTGGGTTGCCAACTTAGTTCCAGTCAGAAAGAAGAGTGGAGAGATCAGGCTGTGTGTTGACTTTAGAGATTTGAATAGAGCCTCTCTCAAGGACCATTATCCACTCCCTTCCATGGAGCAAATATTGCAGGTCGTAGCTGGTGCAGAAAGGTTTTCACTACTTGATGGTTACTCAGGCTTCAATCAGATTATGGTAAAGGAGGAAGACCAGTTCAAGACAGCCTTCACAACCAAATGGGGCACATATGCTTACAAGAAGATGCCATTTGGACTGTCGAACGCAGGAGCAACATTCCAGCGAGCTATGGATATGGCATTCAAAGGCTTGATCAATGAGATAGTGCTGATATACCTAGATGATATCACTGTCTTCTCAAAGAATGCTGCAGACCATCTCTTTCACCTCAGGCAGGTTTTTCAGAGGTGTAGAAAGTTTGGAGTGTCTTTGAATCCTAAGAAGTGCATCTTTCTTTCACATGAAGGGAAACTCCTTGGCCATATTGTTTCAAAGGAGGGATTAGCAATTGATCCAGAGAGGGTTGAAGCCATAAGAGCTCTACCATTGCCAAGTCACAAGAAAGCCCTTCAGAGTTTCCTTGGGAAGGATAAACTTTGTTCGGAGGTTTGTCCCAAACTTTGCAGCCCTTGTCAAGCCCATCACCAAAATGTTAAGGAAAAAGCATGGCTTTCAAATGGACGGCAGAAGGCAAGGAGAGTTTTGAAGCAATCAAAGAAGCCATCTCCCAGGCACCCACTCTCATCAACCCAGACTTTTCCAAGGATTTCATCCTCTATGCATTTGGAGGTGATGACACTATTTCTGCCATTCTGGTAGAACAGAACAAAGATAATGAGGAGCAGCCGATTGCTTTCTTCAGCTAGAGCCTAAATGACTGCGAGGTGAGGTACTCTTTTATTGAAAAGCATGTGCTTGCAGTAATCAGAAGCTTGAAGAAATTCAAGCATTTAGTATCAAACAACAAGGTCCAGTTATTGGTCTCACATGCTGGGGTTAAGGACTTCCTCCTCAACAAGGATTTGAATGAGAAAAGGGCAGGATGGATCACCCGTGTCATGGAGTATGACATTGAGATCAAGATCACCAAGCTGGTAAGAGGCAAAGGTTTGTGTGAGCAGCTCGCTTCCAAACAACCAGACAGCCCAGAAGATGAAGAAGACGTTGTCCTGCTATTATAAGAAGATCAAAAACAGGAAAATGATGATGTGTCCACTCCCTGTTGGACTCAGAATATGATACGTTTCCTACAAATGGGCATGTGCCCTCCAGAAATGAGCAAAGTGAAAAGAAGGTACTTCAGATTACAAGCAGTTCCTTATGTGCTTGTTGATAATGTTTTGTTTAAAAGGGACATCAACGGTGTTCTATTGAGATGTATCGGGACAGGTCAGATCGAGAGGATCTTACAGGAGTTCCATGACGGAGAGGCAGGAGGCCATTTCACCCCATGAGTAACAGCTCTCAAAATCATGAAAGCTGGTTACTATTGGCCTACTGTATTCAATGATTGCTACTCATGGGTTAAGAAATGCAAGAAATGTGCATTCTTCACAGGGAAAGGAAGGTTAGCGCCACTTCCCCTTCATCCAATTTCAGTAGATCATCCCATTCATGAAATGGGGATTGAACTTCATTGGATTCATCAATCCCAATTCGAGTCAAGGCCACAAGTGGATTCTTACAGCGACAGACTATTTCACCAAGTGGACCGAAGCAGTAGCGCTCAAAGAGGCAAGTGAGTCTAGCATACTAGACTTTTATGAAGGGATAGTAACTAGGTTCGGTGTGCCGGCCACCATCATATCAGATAATGCATTAGCATTCATAGGTTCAAAAATTACAGAATGGGCTGTCAAGAATGGAATCTATTTGAGCACCTCTTCAAATTATTACCCACAGGGTAATGGACAGGCAGAGTCCACAAACAAGAATTTGCTAAAAATCATCAGAAGGACTCTGGATGAAAATCAAAGAACATGGCATACAAGGCTAAAATCAGCGTTATGGGCTGACAGAATAACACCAAAGAGGTCTACAGGTAATTCTCCCTACAAGTTGGTCTATGGGAAGGAGGCAGTATTGCCTATATCATTAGAATTGCCAGCCTTGGAGCTCATGAAGCAGCTTGAGTTATCTAAGTTTGAACCAATGGAGGTCAGGTATGTGGAATTGATGGAATTAGAAGAAATCAGAGAACATGCAGTTCAGACGATTGAAAAGGATCAGGCCGTAGTAAAAAGATGGTTTGATAAGAGAGCTAGAGCAAGAACCTTCCAGGAAGGGGACCTGGTTCTGAAATGGGATGCAGATCGGGTAAAACCCGGGGAGACATTCCAAGTTTGATGCCATCTGGAGTGGTCCCTACATGGTCACGGGATGCAAAAATAGTAATGCTTTCCAATTGTCTACATTGGATGGAGAGGAACTTCAGATTCCGGTTAACAGAATCTATCTTAAACATTGCTACTAAGAGAAACGTTTTGCCCTTGTAAATATTAGTTTAGAGTTTTCTTAATTCCTCTAAGTGCATATGCACATTGTCCTGTTGTAGTTAGGTTTCTATTTCCCTAAGTGCTTTGGCACAGGTTTGGCTGCTCTCAGGTTGTTTTCTACAGTTCAGAGTGTTGCTGGAGAGGAAGTTGCAGTATCAGGCTTGTGTCAGGCTAGTGCTTAACTCCATGCCCAATGGACTGCTAAAAGGCCACTGATCTTCTACCTAGCAGGCAGGTGACCCCGCTGAGTCGTCAAAACTGTTATCAAAATTCCCCCCCAGGGTAAATTTCGATAACATGCATCAAAGGTGGCAGAAAGGAAAATAGGTTGATTCAGAAAAAAGTGAAAAAATTGGCTAAGTCCTGCTAAAGGGAGCAACTGGGACATTTGGGACGTCAAGGTGCGGATCGGCCGAAAAGCCTCCAGGTGGCCCAAATTGCATTTGGGACAATCGGGCCAGAAGTACGCGAAAGGCACGAAAAGCCGATCCGGCCGAAGGAGGAGGAAGAAATTGGCTAAGTGTTGCTCAGGACGTTTGGGACAGAAAGGCCCGAACTGGCCGAACCGGGTGAAATAAGCACAAAGGGCCCAAAAACAAAGTGGGAAAAGTGGTACAAATGGGCCTGAACCGGCCAAACCGGGCGAAATTGTCCCAAGCGGTCCAAAGGAAAATGGAACAATCGGGCCAGAGGTACGCGAACCGGCTGAATCGGCTGAAATTGTCACAAAGGGTCCAAAATCAAATGGGACATCCGAGACAGATGGACGTGAAGTACGCGGAAGACCCGGTAGGCCCGAGAACCAACCAAAAGACACCACGTGTCTCAAGGAGAAAGGTTAAAAAGTCAAAGGGGCAAGGTTTGAAGCGCTGGCCCGAGCCAATAGGAATTGGACACGTGTCCAATAGAGCATTAAAGTGCGGAGCTCGGGAGGAAGTTAGAGAATTTGGTTGAGTTCCCCAAAAAGGCTAAAAGTAAAGGAAGCCCCGCGCCCTGTCCTCCAACAAGATCACGCCACGTGTCATCCAAGTGGCAGAGCGCGGGAAAGGGGTGAAAAAAGTCCCAAAATCATCAAAAAGTCAAAATTTCAAAGGACAGTCCGCCGAAAAGATGGAGGAGAAAGAATTGCTCATCCAATCAGAGTGTGCCATGTGTCATCTAAGTGGCAGAGCGCAGGAAGAAATTCAAAAAAATCTGTTTTCACCTGTTCCGTGCCCTAAAACTTCAGATCGACATAACTTTCGATCCAGAGCTCAGATTTGCGCGTTCTTTATATCAACAGAAAGCTTGTGAGATTCTCTACACGTTTCCAGGGTCAATCTTGCATTTTGGTTCAGTTTGAAGAAATAAAATCAGAAGATGCCTCTGGCACGAAATAATAAGCATAAGTGATGCTCAACTAACAACTTTAATGCAACAGACAATTCGCCGCCTTTGCTAGGCAGCTCGCCGTTTTGCCAAGATCCACTGCTTCCATCATTATGAGATGAGTTAAGTGCATTCTGGAGGTGGTTGGGGCAGATTTCGAATTCCTCTCACTTTTCTCTCTCATTCTTCCTATAAATTGTAAGGAGGGGCTTCTTTCTAATGTTGGACATTCTTATTTTGCAACCCCTTCCTTCTCTCCTGCTTGTAAGAGAATTCGTGGAGTTTTCAAGCCTCCCACATGGACTGTAATTCCATTGTGCCTTTTGGCCATTGCAATGTATCGAATTGATCCTTTGAGCAATATATATGTCTGTGATTGAATTTAAATCCTCTCATGTATTCATTGTTGTCATTCTGATCTCTCATTGCATTTCGGTTACCTGTGCATGGTGTGGTATTGCATCTATATGATCTATGTTTATGTTGCAAAGCTTATGTTCTTCATTCATCGGTGCATCACCTCCTTAGCTTAGGTTTATTTATATGCATTTCTCTCTCCCTGTCACCTTGGTAGTTAGTTTAGTTTTTCTTGGGTAAACCTCTGCGTTTCATTGGTGCATCTAAACAGAGGAATAGGAACCAGCCTTTCTCTGGAGAATTCTTTCTCATTTTTCAAGTCCCACACTTGGAGAAAGGATTCAATGTTATGCAATCACACTGGACGCATGAGCATCAACCTAAAAATCTAATGTGCAACCAGGGGTGCTATGATTTTGCATCAACACCTACCAAATGCAAATTCATTCCTTTCAATAAGTAACGACACTTAGTAGTCACCAATATAATATAATTACAAATAATGACAAAAAAAATGTTCAGATTTCTTTTTGCATTGTTAAAATGGATTCATGGACAATATAGAGGTTAGTGGCCACTAGCATTCTCATCAACGAATAATAGGTAAACATAAAACATGCATTGATTTTCACGGACTTAGATCATTTAATCCTAAGCAAGATTTGTGTTCATCTTCGCCCTCAATTTTTAGTAAATCGTTTATGACTATTTTCTTTAACAGGTAATTTATGAATATATGAAGGGTCGAGATGATCAAGATACATCTTAGGTTTAAATTATGTACCTCTATTACTTTGGTCTAACGCTTATCTATGTTGCTAAGGTAGACAATGAATTTTTATTAGGTCAATATTTTTTAAAACTAGATACTATTGACCCTTGTGACCGCCAAGCCACTTCTTTCAATAAGTAATGGAGCTTAGCGGTCGCTAATAATTTTCCTTGATACGAACCAACATGAATTATGTGATATGACAATATATCCTATGATAAATACATAAGGCTTCATCCTTCTTGAGGGTATGTATTGATGTACTTGGCTCCACCAATGATATTGCAACATTTGGTTTCGATTTTTATTTTCAACATTAAAATGGATTCCTACAAAAAAATAGAGGCTACTACCTAACGTACATAATGGAGCTTAGCGTTTGTTAAGCATTTTCCTTCATAAAAAAATGATATAGATTATGTGATATATACAATATATCTTATGAGAACTACATAAGGTTGTGTCCCTCTCGAGTGTATGTAGTGCATTGTAACAACCATTTGAGATAAGCAGCATTGAGATAGGAAACAAATAGAAATGATTTTCCTTAATACTTTCTAAATGCATGTATTTTTATGCTAATTTGATATTATTGATTCTTCACATAACTATTTTTCCTATAAGATCTCCTAGTTGATTATCACAGGAATTTTTTACTTCTACCATAGACATGAGTAAACCATTCTACTACAACCAAGGAAAATGACCTAAATGACCTAAATGCAAACACTGAAATTTAAAATTTTGAAATTTCAATTTCTGAGGTACGAAATACAGTAGGCAATTTTGCTCTATGCTTTAGCTCAGCCTCACAAAAAACAATCTTGATTGAAGTTATGAAGGTGCATTTTAATTCATCCAATGCGAGAATTCAATAACAGAGTTGGTGGACAATGTGTGGATAACCCATGCATTTCTAGTCTTACAAAAACTGGTCAAGTCCTTGTTAGAGCGAGTGGTATTACATGTGAGAAAAAGACAGGGTTAGAGCTCCTCTTCTTTACATACTCTTCATAACTACAGAAATGTCTATTCTTCGCATATTGTTATTATTCTTGAATAAAAGACATAATACCTAACTAATGCTGATTTTCATTATTACGCTCATATATTTTGACATAATATTTGAGGCCTAGTGTACATTGAGTGCACAATGTATTATAATGATTTAACGTAAGATTAAGAATAGTTATGATTAATGACTGCTAGTCAGATTATTACTATTGTTACAAGCCTTGAATGAAATAAATTAATCTACAATATATTTTTCCTTTCCATTCGTATTATATAACATGTTGAAAGTTCCAGAAGCTCTTCGAAAAGGCTGGAAGCCTTAGAGGCTGATATGAAACTGTTGAAGGATGAGGTTAAGAACTATGGAAATAATAGAAAGGTAAGAGGAAGAAGGAGGAGGAGGTGGATATTTATAGCAGCTAGATTGATGATATCTACAAGAAGCTGAACTCCTTAGACTCCCATTTAGGAAGGCCAAACGAATCGACATAATTTGTTTACATGGCCTTTTTTCAGGTAATATTTAGTTCCATTGGTCACATGTCCATTCATGCAAATTCCTTTGATTAAAGGAAACACTTTGAGGGTTGGAAGAAGAGAGATGAGGAATGGTTTGTATAAATGCATTCCCCAGAAAACTATCACCTTGAACTATGATTATTTTTTTATATAATGATGATGTCCAACAATGAAAAGCTGCCGAAAAGTATGGTTGTAACTTTAGAAGTTATTGATCAGTGAACATTTCGTATCCAAGTTGACCGCATTGATATTTAAATGAATAAGTGCATTATTCTTGACATGGAGTTAGAAGTTTCCTTGTTCAAGAAACAATAAATGATGGCTTCTATAGAAATTAACACGTGTTATTGTTTTAAATATGGTTGGAATTTTGGGATGTTCATACACTAAGACAAAAAAGGATATGAAAATGCACTTCATATTCATAATGGCATGAATTCAGTATTCAAAAAATTGTATAGATTCGATAATACCTCTTCTATTTGTCATTATTTGAATAGAAAAAGTTTTCTTTCTCCACCAAAACATGCAAAGCTATTTACAATTCTAAGGCAATATTATTTTTCTAAATTAGAGATAGATCCCTCTAAGTCAAATTTGCAAGGGCTTAAAAATAATAATAAATCGACTATATTGCTGAAAAAAGTGACCAATATATTTGAGAAAGAAGAATCTTGAACCACTAAACAATTTAAATTGTTATTTGTTCAATGGTGATGTTTTTCAAGTTGAATTTTCTAGGTTTATGTAGCACCTCAATAATATCAATACCATCATGTACATGAGGAGAATGTTGACCTTCTTTGTCCATTCCATGTTGATTAATGTTATTCCTACACAGAGGTATGCAATTCTTCTTACCTTTTTACATTCTAGAAAAGAAACTTGTGCAACTAGAGGATCCAGATGACCTGAAAAGGGATGATGTGCATAGTTCTACATTATTGATGGCCAACATATGATTTGTGCCCAAAACAATTTTAGCTGAAAGAAAATATAAGTCATTATATCTTGTACTGCATTTTATAAAGTCTTGTATTCTGTTTTCAAAAGCATCTAGCAAAGAAATTATTAATATTTACAAGCAAAAAAATGAGGTAAACAAAAATTGGATTGAATCCAATTTTATTGATGTACTCTACAAGGATTCGATCAGTTTGGTGATCCCTAAGATGTCCTCAGAGGCTCAGAGTGTGAAATAAAGACAAAGGAGTGGAGGGTAATGAAACGTAATTTAAATGCATTTGTATTTAAAATTTTAGCTTTTGTAATATGCATAAAGTAAATATACTATTTCCACTTTCAATACAAAGTTTTGAGAAGAAAGTTCTTGATATTTTCAAAATGACTAAGACAAAGAGTATTTATGACAAATGCACATTTCTATTGTTTCCCGAAGGACATATGGACAAAATGGACAACAATGTTTGAGTTTTTTAAATAAGGTGGGCTTGCTTGTTCTTTTTTTAAGGATAACCAACCTAACATTCAACCAAATTCACTGGAAAGGTTCATGACCAATTCCTTCAGGGGTACAAAAGGAATGAATGATGAGGAGATATCATTGCTAGATAATAAAGTGCAATCAGGTAAAGTATGGATAATTAGATCTATTGAGGAAGGTATCATACAAGAGAATTTTAATTCTTACCACCAAAGAGTAAAATATGACCAAAAAAATGAGAGGAAAAGTTCTAAAATATTTGAAAAATAAATATCTAGGTAATATTGTATTGGCAGAATGCAATGAAGCCAATATTATTTAAAAAATTGGTTTCTGCATGAATCTCACTACCACCAGTTGTGTGTACTCTTGGGAGAAGAGAAAAAAGGAAAAAGAAAATATGATTCCAAAGGAAGTGAAAAATCAATAAGAAGAAAAATTGATGCTTGAAGTGGTAGAGGTTCTCCCTAGCAGAATCTCAAATAATTATAGACAACTACGTGATTTCAATGGAAGAACAAATTCTAGAAAGGATGGAAGACACTAAAGAGTTTACCTGTCAATGTGTATATCTCTTCGAGATTCAGTCAAAAATATTATATATTCTGTCAACTAATCCATTTAATGCAGAATGTGTGATTGCAGATTTATGTAATTTGTCTAGTGTAATAACTTTTTATGCAATAATGGACCTTCTTACAATTGTTGGATCTAGTATGCTAAATTGTGTTATTATTGTGCTCTTACCTGTTGCTTATTCAAAAATGTTAAGAGAGACAATAAAAAATACATGCAAAAAGTTAAAGACAAGGGGAATCAGTTGTGGAAGGTTGTTACAAATTTTATGACAACAATGGAAAATTTAAGAGCTTTTGTCTTATGTACACAATAACTTTTGTGAACAATTGTGATGCTAATGATGGGGATAGAGAATAAATCATTATGGATTGGATGGAGAAATTTCTACAGCAATTTGTGACTATAGGAAATATCAGCCTATGAGGAAAGACACATCATTTTCTTTACGAGAGATCTTATAAGTTTTGGTCTCATATGTTCACTCGAAACTATTTTGGAAATTATCTGATAATAGTGCTTTACAGTGGTAGTTTTGCATTGCATGCTTTGGTTGACTCAGGTTTATCTACATTTTTTATTGTTGAATCACATGATCAAGAAATGTTTTTAAAACATTACTATTCTCATTTGAAAAAAGGTACATTGATTAAGATCACATTAAACAATTCTATTAATTTAATGCCTTTGAAATGATACATACAATATTTATGCAGATAACCAACCAAAAGAGGAAGACACCGTCTCTTCCTCTCCACATAAAAACAAAGGAGATGATGTCATTCTTAACATGTCGCAACCCATTCAACTTGTTTTTCCAAATGTCACTGACCATACATCTAATGAATCTATACAAGTTGAGTGGCATTTACTCGTTTTATAAATTTATCACTACGATAAGTTTTTGATTGTCATTGTTTACATATATTTAATAAAAAAATTTTTTTCATTTTTGATGTGAAATGGGGAGGTTGTTTACGCGTCATGCATGAATTTGCATACACAAAAACTGGTATGTTAGTCTTGTGCAATTATAAACAAAACCATTTATAAGCCTCGTATAATTGTAGGAACCTATAACAAAGTGGTTTATTTGTTATATGTATTTCATCTATGCGCATATGAAGTATCACTAACATAAATACATCCAAACATAGTACATGTAGTAATGTCTTAGCCTAGCAGTCTCTATACATCTATTTTTTATTTTGAATTGAGTAATTTTTTAAATTGGTTAATATTAAATTGCAGACAATTGAAAAAAATTACTTCTGTGTAGTTGGCCATTAGCGGTCCTCTAAGCTCATCAAATATTGTCAAGCCAAACATAGTCCAAGTAGTAATGGTTTAGCCTATTGGTCGCTAATATACATTTATAGCTATGTAATGTTGTCCATAAAGGGTTGTACATTATATAGAAGCAAGTTGTATCACAAATTTAATTACGTCGACATGATATTTATTTTCAATTGATTAATGTTTTTTAATTGGTTAACATTAAATTGTGGAGAATTGAAAAAAATTACTTTGGTGCAGTTGGTCATTATGGTCACTAAGCTCATCAAATACTGTCAAGCCAAACATAGTCTAGAATTAATGGCTTAGCCTAGCGGTCACTAATATACAACTATAGCTATGCAATATTGTCTAGCAAAGAGTAGTACATTGTATAAAAGCAAGTTGTATCACATATTTATTTACTTTGACATAAAATTTATTTTGAATTGATTAGAAAATAGAATGTGCATCAAAAGAACCTGTAGAGGGGGAGTGTGAGGGAATCCAAGTTGAAATCTCAATCAGTAAGTGTTAACCTACTGAACATTTTATTATTTTAATTGGTTAATATCAAATTGTGGACAATTGAAAAAAATTACTTCTATGCATTTGGCCAAAAGGATTATTTAATTATTTTAGATTTATATGGTTTTCTATACGAGAAAAACCAATCCCATAATGAGATGACATTCAAGTTTGGTAAGGATAACTATCAACTTGTGAGGTGGCCTCAAAGAATTTTTAAAGCTACTATAAAAAAATGTGAAGTGGGATTTTGGTCTAGCTATCTCTCTTCCACTAAAGTTGAAAAGATGATAAAGGATTTGAAAAAAAATAAGTAGCTGAATTGAAACTAGTTATTTTTTGGGAAAAAGAACATTTCTCTAAGAAGATGAAATTTCAGTAAAAGATCTCCAAAAGATTTGGAGTAGAGATGATATTGTTTTCAGCTCTACAGAAACATTGTGTATTACAATAGGCCCAAAGGGAAACCCTCTGGAAAATTTTATGGTGGGGAAGAAAATTGTTTAAAAGATATGTGGTTGATGACTAATTTGTACACAAACATATCATAGATATTGTCTCAGGGTTTGAGTGTTGTAGAGGGCATCGAAAAATTGCAGCAAACAAAAATTATATAACTATTAATTATTTCAAAATGTTTTTTACAATGATATTCATTCATACATTCATATGGTCACTCTTTATTTTATATGTTGAGATTACAAATTTAAAAGTTGGCAATATTTATATCTTCATTGTGATTAAGTTGATATTATAGTTTTATAATTTGTTTGTGTGAATTACTGAAATAAAATATTATCTCAATAATATGTTGACCTATTTTTTTATCACTTTTGGAAGTCTTACATTAATTCTGAGTTGTTTTTATAGAATCCAATTGTAAAGCCTCATAAATTACTAGTTTTGGGAGTTGAAGGTTTTTGTTTGGAATTTCTGGTATTGGCGACAAAATACCTCGTAATATGGTTCCAAATTTTAGATCCTGGAATACTGAATACTTTGAATGAGTATTTAGTGCTTGAATTGATAAAAACTTACATCAAAATATTTTGGCATTTCCTTATAGTCTTCACTTATGGATTCAATAATGGTGAAGTACATATTCATCAAAAAAATTAGTTGGTTGTGAGATACCCACTTTCGGTTCATTTGGGGATGCCACCAATGTAAGCTCAAAACAAATAACAGTTAGTATATAGTAGACATTTTTGGTAATATCTATGGTGAAAATAATATACTTTTGATCGATGACATGAGATTCTTGTCATACAAAGTCAAAGAAGAAATTACTCTCAAAACCCCAACATACTGGAGATTTGATGGAAACTATAAGACTGATTCAAAAATTTACACTGAATTATGTACATGGTTGAAACATGCAGGAGAACACAAGAACATGTGTAGATCATTGAAAATTTTCAAATGCACCATTGGAGTTTGAATTATATACTTTTCTTTCAAATCCAATAATGTATTGTGCATTTATATGGAATAAAATAACTACCTTAAAGTTCTTAAAGATTTGCAGTGCGCAATCATTTTTTTTATTCTTATTTTTCAACAAAAAAAATTATTTCTAAGGGAGAGTAGACACTTTTGGATCATAGACCAATAAGAAAATGAGTTTTCCCAAATCTACAAAGTTTAATCTTAAACATTTTAAAACTGATAAGAACATTATTCAAAAGCAAAAATTAAGCCTAACGAACACTATCATGTATAAAAGGAGAAACATATATTATTTATTGTTTTGCAGATCGATGTTGGCTTCCCTGAAATCATAAAATGATTTTTTCCTGAGTTCTGCATGGTTTAATCTTAAAGACATTTTGAAAATGATAAGAACCTTATTCCAAAGCAAAAAATAATCCTAGCAGCCACTAGACTATATAAAATAGAAACATGTTATGTTTATTGATTTGCGGATCATGTTGGCTTCCCTGAAATCATAAAATGTTTTTTTCCCAGATTTGCATATGTTAATCTTAATGACATTTTTAAAATGATAAATGTTTTTATTCCAAAGTAAAGCCTAGCGGATGCTATCCCATATAAAACATAAACATTTTCTGGTTATTGTTTTGCAGATCATTATTTTAGATATATTTTGTTTATTGTTTTATGGACATCGGAGTGTCATTTTAATGACATAATGCATTCATACGATACATAATATGGCTTGGAGGTTGGTTGCAAGTTTATTTTACATCATAACCAATTATTGATTCCAGAAATCTAAACATATCTCATTTGGCATCTAGAACAAGTGTAATGCATAAAAATATAATTTTTATAGATTACTCTAGAGAGTTCAATGATGTGGGGAACTATGTAATTGCTTAACACATTTAACAACTACTTGATAGATGAATTGTATATTGCACTATTGAGGAATGATGTGGACATCTGTGACATTAAATCAATATCCAAATTATAATTATGTGAATCCCCCCCAAGTTCTGCAAATTTATTTGAGAACATCTTTCTGTATAATGTGTGTGACTATCCTTTTAGTAATGTTATTTTTTATAATGTGTGTTTATCAATCAACGAAAGCCTTTTTTGGAATCAAGCCAATGCATGGGAAAATCTTGATGACGACATATTTTTTTACTATGCCGAACCTCCCTCACATGAGTTAAGGGACTACTTAATGTTGTGCTTTCAGCTGCCCTCACTCATTTCTCTCGTTTCTATATAATATGTGTGACTATTCTAATAATTTTATTAGTATAATATGTGTGACTATATTTAGTAATGTTATAATACAATAAATGATTTAAACAATTAGATATGTTAATATATATAAAAAGTGTAAAGAATATTTTTTATTTTTGGTGAATTCTAATTTGATTAATGTTAATTTACCTAGATAAGCTACACTGGAATTACCTAGCGACCGTTAAGTTTTAACTCTCTTACTTTTATTTTTTAAAGTCATATAATCCTCTCGAATTCAAAATGTCCACTACACAAATTGTTCACATCGGTCTAAGGAATTGAAAAATTCTCAAACGCCTCAATAATCAGTGCATTCATAGGTATCATATAAATTTTTTTAATTTGTTATGATTTATTTTGTGAATTTGGGATCCCATCACGACGAATAGTTTTACAATGAAATTCAAATAACTCTTAAAATGATTTACCATAATTCTACCTTTAAAAAGGAATTTGTAATTTATTTCATATTTATATTTAAATATGAAAATATATCCTCCTAATAAGTGGAGTAAGGAAAATTTATTTGGTGTGTGGAGACCTCTAAAGGAGGGATGGATAAAGTTTAACTTTGATAGAGCTTCAAGAGGTAACCCTGACAACGCAGGATGCGGTTATATTTTTAGATATTTTTCCTAGTAACTGATTTTAGCTTTAACGATCGACTATGGTGCCTCCTCTAATAATGTGGTGGAGGGAATGGCCCTCCTCTTCAGATTATTGGAGGAAAAAAAAATAGAATTGGAAGTGTCTGTTTTTGAAGGAGATTCGAACATCATTATTGATTTGGCCCAAGGTAAAATTGCTAAAGCCTGGGCACTGAAGATAGATTTTCAAACTATTAAATATATTATCTTTACCTTACCCAAGATTATATTTTCCCATGTTAAGTCTATGTTTTTACAATATGGTTCTTGATTGCTTAGCTAACATGGGGTTCGAATTTTGGGGACATTGTCATTTAAAGTGTCAGGTGTGGGAGGAGAATTTCCTTAGTGATGTCATGTCCCTTCTTTTGAGGGACTCAAGGATGGCAGAAGGTGATGCAGGGGGTTAATGATGAATTTCGTCACACATTTATAACTATTAAGGGGATGTTAATGTTTTTGTAAGAGAATATCTTCTCTTAGAAACAAGGTTTTAGCTTGTGCGCTTACACATGTGTGAAGTGAATTATAGAGGGGTGTTATAAGTGGTGTTTGACAGGGGTTTTTTTCCTTCTCAATAATTCTATTTTGGGAAATTTTAAGTGGTAGGGATTCAAGAGCTTCATAATGGTTTTTAGTTTGACAATATGAAGAATGCAGATGGATTGGAAGTTGTTCCAAGCCGTAAAAGGAAAAGAGTCTTAAATAGAGAAGTGGCTAGAGATTCCTTCTCTGTCTACATGGATGGTAAAATTAAGAATGTTTCCATGAGGTGTTGGTTGGAGAAAGTGTGGTTTGTTGTAGAAAATTTTCAAGAGGATGAAGAGGCAGACATATGTGAAAAGCATGAGGAAATTGATGATTGACCCAAATCAATCAATTCATAGAAGGATTGTGTTTGATATGGCCCAAGGACTATGCGTGGTCAATATCCTATCTAATTCTTCCATCCAATTTATTCTGCACAAAGAACATGAAGGATTGGAGGAGCACCTGGTAAGCATGCAGTTTCATATCCATGCTTTGGCTAGAGGTGTGCATTTCGTTTTCTATGGGATGGAAGCTTTGGCGGAGAATCAAGGCGTGGTGCTTCCGGCTAGTGCCAAGGTAGAAATGCATGAATGTTGTGTGGAGTCATCTTCTTCTTCTATGAAAATCCTAGACAATTTGGATGTGTAAAGTATTACTGAGAGGCCACCAGGTGGGAGAATGGAATAGTTGGTTTGGTCCAGGTATCCCGTCTTAGAAACTGTAAGTTTTTAAGCCTGGTTGCGTAAGTTTCGAAGTTTATACTATATGGCATATAATGTTGACAAATTTATTTTTTGTATTTAGGAAATAGAATAGGTATGGGGATGTAAAAATGTTTACAGTTCTTCCCCCATGAATTTATTATGTAATTTTCACGATAATGTGCCTTCTCACTTTATAAGTGTCCATCGAAAATCGTTGATATAATGGACTGGAGCCTCGTGTAATTTTTTGTATGTTAAGACCTTCTCCCTGGGTATCAATAGCAAAAATAAGAAATACGAAAAAGATATCTAAGATGGTTTTACAGTTAATTTTAATTAATATCATATACATATTTAAATATGAAAATATATATGGAATAATTTTTTAGTTAATTTGATATCTATATTTAAATATGAAAATATATCTAGAATGGTTTTACATTCAATTATATTCTCATAGTCTGGATCGTTGCCCTCTTCTACTTTCTTCAAAATATCTTCAGTAATTCTTTAGTTATACCGAGGTTCAATCGCATCATAGTAAATGAACCTGGAAGTGTCTCACATCCCTTGAATATCATTAGCCTAGTGGTTGCTAGCCCATATAAAAAAGAAACATGATCGGTTTATTGTTTTACAGACCAATGTCGACTTCCATGAAATCATTAAAATATTTTCCCAAGATCTGCATAGTTTAATGTTAATGACATTTTAAAATTGATAAGAACCTTATTCCAAAGTAGAAGTTAAATCCTAGCGGCTACTAGCCCTTATAAAACAAAAACATGTTATGTTTATTGTTTTGCAGATCAATGTTGGATTCCATGAAATCATTAAAATATCTTCCCAAGATCTACATAGTTTAATCTTAAGGAAATTTTAAAATTGATAAGAAACTTATTCCCAAACAAAAATCAAGCCTAGCAGCCACTAGCTCGTATAAAAAGAAACATGATCGGTTTATTATTTTGCAGACCAATGTCGGCTTCCATGAAATCATTAAAATATTTTCCCAAGATCTGCATAGTTTAATCCTAATGACATTTTAAAACTGATAGGAACCTTATTCTAAAGAAAAAATTTAAGCCTAGTTGTCGCTAACCCGTATAAAATAGAAACATGTTACATTTATGGTTTTGAAGATCAATGTTGAATTACCTGAAATCAATAAACGATTTTTCCAACAACTATATAGTTTAATCTTAAATAAATTTTAAAATTGATAAGAACCCTATTCCAAAGAAAAAATTAAATCCTGGAGGGTGCTATCCACTACAAAACAAAAACATGTTCTGTTTATTAATTTGCATATCAATTTCAAATTCCAATATTTTAATTTTTAGATTCCAGTATATGTGATTTTGAAGTACAATAAATTCCAATATATGTGATTTTGGATTCCAATATATGCGATGTGTGATTTTGGAGTGCAGATAATTCCAATATTTAACATTTTGGAATCCAAAACTAGTAATATTGGATTCCAATATTGGCTATATGTGCTCGCATACCTCTGTGTTATTTCCTACTGCGCCTCTTGCTCTTGCGCACGTGCCAAGTGCAATCTTTTACGTCAATCATAAAATGCCACATGGACCTTATCATTTTTAGCAGGTAACATGCAACCTATCATATCATGCCAGATACACACCAAATCCTCACATCAAATGAGTGCCTAACACATGACATAAAAATAAAAATCAAATCAACAGTTATATGAATCCTTTAGCTAATCAGAGCACAACACGTGTCTTATGTTTTCAGCATGTATGCCAGATCTTATGATAGTCATAACTTCTACTGCAGAGCTTGGATTCTTGCACACTTGGGCTTGATTGAAAGTTGCTGACATGGGCTACACTATAGGCCATTCAAAATCAAATTTTGGTGGGATTTGGTAGGTGGAAAACAGTGGAAACTTTAGTTGAGCCATTAATGCATACATCCAATCAACCTCAACCAACCATATTTCTTCAGATTTGGTATCCTTTCTTCTTCTACAAGAAAAATAGACATAAGGAGGGGGATATCTGGACAACATTGCATGTGCATTTGTAGGAATTTATTTCTTACTTATTGGTGGTTAGAAGTTTGAATCTTAGTTTCCCTCTTTTTCTCCTCCTCTTCTCTCCTTCTTATTTTATAAATTGTATGAGACATTGCTCATTGTAAAAGGTTGGACTCTCTTAGTTTGTTGAGAGTATTATTCAGAACATTTACTCTTTTCCATTTTGAGTTTTAGGCCTCAAGATCCGAAGACATTTAGCATGTAGATCCTTATCCTCTTCTCATCATTGTAATCAATTTTATAGTGCTTGGAAGCAATAAAAGTTTTATTTTGTGGCTATTATCAACCCTAGTTCAAATTTTATTGCATCTTCATTCCCTTATTTGCATTTTTTATCTATTATTGCATATATTATGTCTCTTGTAGGGTTCTTATTTGTTGTGTTCCATGAAAATGAGTATGTGAATGTTGTTTCAGGATGCGTGCACATTTTTCTACCCTCCCTATGCACGTTTTCCCTCATTTTCTCTCATCTAAGTGTGTTCATCCCCCTCTTTCTAGTGCTATCACCTCCCCTTAGCTTAGGTTTCCCTTTCATGCATCTCCTTCTCACCCTAGTCCCTTGGAATCATAGAGTAGTGATAGGTAGCTGCATTTCCTTTCATAGGAGTAGTTTTAGTGGTAGAAATAGGTAAAGGAAGCTGACCTTCTCTGGAGGTCTGTCTCAAGGGAAAGCCCAATAACTTGGAGACAGTCACATGTTTCCTCAAAGCTCCAGTTCATCCTGATTTGAGACAAGTTTAATTTTGAGCCCCAAAATTTTATGGCACGCCGAGTGGGACCAGTATTGAAATCTTACATTTCATCATTGCTAAGTTCTAGTTTGTAACTTAGTTATTTCCAACCTTTGTAATCTCGTTTAAACACATCTAGTGACTCCTAACATCCATATCTATTGATTTCAGTAGTCTACACACCTAATTCATGATAAGGATGTACACAAAGTAGAACACATCAGTTGAAGGATCCTTTTGAATATCTACAACTATCTCTATGAAGAAGAAGTAGTAGAACCACCATCGTGCATGCATCTCCATCTTTTTTGCATTCAGGGTACAATCTACTCTTCCTCTTATTAGACCTTCCTACATACTCTACCAAGGTACTCAGACCCTTTCTAGCCATGGTGCAGATAAACCTACCCTTTTGCAATTTCACCAGTGGTATTCCTTTGGCCCTTTCCACGCAACATGATATACTAGTGGCTATGCTCAAAAGTATTTCATTTTTCACTAATGATAATCAAGTCACCCCTCTTGAGCACATTCAAGATATTGCAAACATATGTTCTATTCACCTAGTCACAGAAGATGGTGTGGATGTAAGGTTGTTTTCTTCTTCACTCAAAGGAAAAGTGCTTTAGTGGTACATAAGCTTAAGACCTGCCTCTATCACAAACTGGGATAGACTTTGCATTGGGATTTGAAATTAGTTTAAGGAGAAAGATGATAACATCTCCTTGTGAAAACAACTCACAATGATCAAGAGAGCTCCCAATGAGCTCATGGCTGATTTCAACTTTAGATTTCAAAAGACATGGGATAGAATTCCAACCCTCTTAAGACCAACTCCTCAAGGTGTTTTTATTTACTTCTTAAGAGCTCTTGAATTATGACAGTACAATGATGATAAAGTCTATGGGTGGCACACAACTCCATCGATGCCTATGTTATAGCCATTAGGGAAAAGAATTGTCTCATCCAAGATGAAAAAATAGCCCCTAGGCCACCAAAGCCCTTGTTTCCTAAAATACCTCAAGTGCCTCAACCTTCCATTTCCGCCATTCCTAAGTAGAGTCCTCAACCTACTACCTCCGCATCCAATTCTCCCACGCAAAAAAAAGAGGATGAAGAAATGAAGGCCTTGATTAGAAAATTTCCAATAAAGTCATATCTTTAGAAAAGTAGAAGGCGCAAGCCTTCAAAAATAAATCTAATCAAGAATTTAATGAAATCCATCAGCCCTCTAGAAATCAATATCCAAATCAAAGACATGGGTAAAACCAGCAAAATGATAGATGATAGGCCAATGCGCACCTTCCGTTACAAATATTTTTGCCTATGCAACCTCTTCCAACATCCATTATAAGAAAAGACACTAGTTCCAGTACAGAACAACATGGTCCAAGAGACTAAATGGTGGTTTCCTTGCAACTTGTCCACACCATCCAGGGAAACTGTGTAAATGCCTTGCACGCACATAAGCTTACATGATTCAGAATGTTACAAGTTATGAGCCTTCTAATAGCACATCATGAAATTAGAAAATAAAGAAGTGCCAAAAGTTGTTTGTGAGACCAACCTTATGTTCTTTAGAGTGGAGGACTTCTACACAATAAACCAAACTATGGATAGCTCAAACAGATCACGCGCACAAGTGGCTGACAATGACAACACAGGGTATAAGAGGAGAATTACTAGAAGTCTAGAATGCACAGCCTTCTACTTTACCATCCATAAGTTGATCCTCAAAAGCATAAAAGATACATCCATCCTAAATCATCAAAGGATGTTAATGCCTCAATATTTCTGATGCACAAATTCATGTGTGTGAAGATATTTTCCTCAAAATACTTCAACATAAGCAGTGTGCATTCCTTCCTTTGGTAAGTCAAGCCTCTACACAAGCTAATGGGCCCCTACCTCTGCACATAAAGCACAACAAGAAAATATTCTTGATGTTCCTCAAATGCAGGAAGTCCATTTGCATTCCATTCAAGGCATTGTGGACCTAAATAAAAAGGGTCGTGGGCAAATGTAAATTTCATAATGTGAGATGTCTTAGCCATTCCATCTCAACATGACCTATTGCATGAAGATCTGGGATAAATTCCACGCATTGATCCAGTTATCTAAAGACCTCATGTTATTGTCAACATTTTTCAAGTAGAGGAGAAGTAGGTAAGTAAATTTTTCAAAACCCCACCCTTTTATATTTCCTTGATAGTAAGAAAACATCTTGTCCATACTGTATGATTGAATTAGGGGCTAGTACTTATGTTATGCCTAATAAAATTATTGATGTCATAGGACTTAAGTACAACCCTATGTCTAAAGGAGTCTTGCAGCTTGATGGCTCAACACTGTCACCACCTTAGGAGTTCATCAAGGATCTTTAGTTAACCCTCCATGCATGTCAAATCCTAACAATAACTCATGATGTGTCAATCATTGATTTTTCTCCATTGTTTGCCATCTGTCTGTCAAGAGATTTTACTGTTAAGGTGGGTAGCTACATGTCTTTTGATTGGAATCATATGTTGATAGGAACAAAGTATGGTACCTGGTTTACCATACAAGTTGAGCCTATATTTTCCTATCATGATGAGTCATATGACTATTCCCCTCTCCAAGCTAATTTCCTAATCCAAGAAGGCCAAGAACAAGATTCAGTTTCAGAAGAGCAGCCTATTCCTCCCTCCATACCTGATTTATTATTAGATGAGCGGGCGAAAAAACGATATGAATTTGATCCTTATGATAAAGCTATTGAAACTGGTCTTGGTACTTACTGCATCCTTGAAAAAGAGTGTGTACTACCTACCACGTTAAAGAAACAAAATGATGACGTTTTTGGATTATAGAAGATGTACCTTGAAGGTTCCAGAAGTAGAAATGTCACAGGAACAGGTGTTGTTCTTATCTCCCATAGAGATGAGAAATTATTTCTTCGCATGCACAAAGTTGCACTTTGCATGCTCCAACAATGTAGTATAATATGAAGCATTAGTGCATGGTATTCTTATTACTGAGAAGAGACAAATCAAGGCACTGCAGATCCATTTGGGGAAACTGAATTGGTTATCCACCAGGTTATAATAAAGTGTGCAACAAAGAATAAGCTTCTCAAAGCTTACAAACATATAGTTTGGGACCTCCTAGAGATCCTTGAAGCTCTAAATCTACAAGTAGTGCTAAGAAAATTAAACAAAGAAGCAAATCAGATGGAAGCCCTTGGTTCACATTCTCACATAACTGGAAGGAGTTTTTCCAAGGAAATACGCAACACATCAAGATGGTGGTCTAGGTCCATCCATTCCAAAAATGAATGCTATCCAGAAAGTGTTTAACAGTGATGCACATATTGTCCAATTCATTCAGAATGAAGTTGAATTCTCCTCAAACATTCAAGTTGACTTGCATGACAACTATGATAACCAAGTGATTCAACTCAAGACAATTAATTTTCCTAAATGGTTGGTCACCTTAGATCACATAGTCACACCTGATGATGAGTTCAAGGGTGAATAAAAGTATATGCACACAATGTAAGAAGACTACAGTGCTCTAGTCACTATTGCGAGCGAAAAAAGATTTCTTCTTAGAAAAGAATGCGCATAATATGAAAGGCATAGGCCTTTCATCTCTCTCTTGTCAGAAATACATTGACATATTTTCATGGGAGTATGAAGACCTCAAAGGATTTGATCCAAGTGTTTCTCAACACTCCATTGAACTTGATCCTCGTATCAAGCCCATCAAACAAAAGAAAAGGCCATTCAATCCTAAGATAGAGCCCCTTATGAGGAAAGATTTATCCAAAATCATTGAGGTGAATATTATTTTTCCTATCAAGTACTCTACTTGGGTGGAAAATCGTGTTCCAGTGCAAAGAAGAATGGTGAAATCATACTTTGTGTTGATTTTAGAGATTTGAACAAGGCATCATTGAAAGGATCATTATCCTTTTCCTTCTATGGATTAGATTCTGCAGAACTGTGGTTGGCGTGCACAAAGATTTTCTATGTTGGATGGGTACTTCTGGTTTCAATAAGATCACATGGTCAAGAAGAGGATCAATTCAAAACAACATTTACAACCAAATGGGGAACATATGCCTATCAAGAAAATGCCTTTTGGTTTGTCAAATGCAGGCGTAAACATTCCAGAGAGCCATGTACATTTCCTTCAAGGATATATCAATGAGTTCATCCTAGTTTACTTGGATTACATAACTGTATTCTTAAAGTCAGAGTGTGGATCACATGATGCATATGGAAAAATTATTTGAGAGATGTATAAAATTTGGGGTGTCTCTTAACCCCAAGAAGTGTAAATTTGATGTTGTTCAAGGAAATATTTTGGGCCTTGTGGTTTTGAAGGATGGCATTGTCCATTGATCCTTAACATATTTATGCCATTCTCTACTCTCTCATTACTAGCACACAAGAAGGCCTTGCAGCCATTCCCAGGAAAGATAAACTGTCGTTAGGTGACTGCATCCCTAATTTTTTAGGTTTGTTCAAGCCCATCACCCTCATGCTCAAGAAAGAATACAGTCTTCAATTGGACAGTCAGAAGGAAAAGAAAGATTCAATAAAATCAAGAAATAAATTTCTTGTGCCCCAACACTCATGAATCTTCATTACTCCAAGGATTTTATCCTCTATACTGATGGAGCTAATGTATAGTGTTACTGTTGTCTTGACACAAGAAAATGAACAAGGACTGGAGTAGTCAATGGCTTTCTTTAATCAAACACCAAATTATTATGAATTAAAATATGGTCACGTGGAGAAATAGGTCTTCATCATCATGTGTGCGCTAAATAAGTTCAAAATTATGTTTCTTTTGAATCGTGTCAAGGTGTTAGTTTCACACTCTGATGTGAGAGACTTAACATTATGGGAGAAAACAATAGTGAGAAAAGATAGCTAGATCGGTGACCAAGATCATGAAGTATTGATGTGACTATCAAAGCCACTAAGTTAGTTGGAGGAAATGTGCTCTACAAGTAGATTGTATGAGGATGCAAAAAATGAACCTAGGAAACTTCATTATGTATGGATGAGGAGCCTCTACATGCACTGAACCTAGATAGAATGAATATCCTAGTGTGCACACACTGTAGATGGAGGACATGGTAACATTTCTCTCTTCTGGGGTAATATCCTCATGGAATGAACAAAGAAAATACAATGAGATCTGAGGTTATAATCTATTCCATATACACTGATTAATGATGACATTCTCTTCAAAAGGAACACATTAATGGCATGCTATTGAGATGTATTAATGGTGCGTAGGTTACAAAAAGTGTTAGAATAATTTCACGATGGATTATCTAGTAGAAAATTCTCTACAAAAATAACAATGATGAATGATAATTAAGGTAGGATAGTTTTTGCCTACCCTCATTTCTAGATTTGCACAAATGGGTCAAAAAATGTATAAGATTGATGCTTTCTTTAAAGGAAAGAAGAAATTAACAGTGATTCCCCTCTGAACCAATCCAAGTAGGATCAGCCTTTCGCACAATAGGGTCTTGACTTCATAGGTATGATAAACCCTCCTTCAAGCTGCTGGTCATAAGTGGGTGATGACAACTATGGATTACTTCACCAGATGGATAGAAGTTTGTCACGCTCAAGGAATCAACTGAGCCAGTCGTCCTTGACTTTATCGAAGGGAATTGTAACAAGGTTTGGCCTTCCTCAAACCATTATCTCTATATAATGCAAAAGCACTTCCTTGGTGTCCAATTTTATTTGATGGGGCTCTTAGTCTTACTATCTACTTGAATACTTCTTCAAACTATTACCCTTCAAGGTAATGTCCTAGAAGATTCTACTAATAAGAACCTAATCATAATCATGAAATGAACAATGAAATATCAACAAGAGCCGTAGTGGCACACAAAAATCTCACACATGTGCTCTGGTTAGATCAGAATCATGATTGAAGAATGGAATTAGGTAATTCACCATATAATACTTGTTTATGGTAAAGAAGTTAGGCTTCCTTTATCACTTGAGTTTCCTTCTTAGAGCTATCCTAGTAGCTATATTTTGAGGGTGTGGATCAAAGAGAAATTAGAATGGCAGAGCTAGTTGAAACTTGGAGAAATGAGAAAATTTTCCATGATCAAGTTAGAATAACATTAAATATCAACCAAGTAGTGGTTTAGCAGAAAGGCTAGAGCTCAAGCATTCAAATTAGGTGATCTAGTCTTAAAATGGGATTCATACAAAGCTAAATCAGGGCTCCATTCAAATTTTGATGCACTTTGAAGTGGCCCATACATCATTAGTGGTTGTAAACATTTGGCCGAATCCTTTAGCTAATCAGAGTGTACCATGTGTCTTATGTGTTCAACTTGTACGATAGATCTTCTGATCATCATAACTTATACTGTAGAGCTTCGATTCCTACATTCCTAGGCTTGATTGAAAACTACTAATGTGGGATATACTCTATGCCATTCAAAATCAAATTTTGGCAGGATTTGGTAAGCAAAAAATAGGAAAATGTCATTTGGTCCATTAATGCACAAATCCAACTGACCCAAACACCCATATTTGACCCATATTTTCCTCATCCCTTCTCCTACAAGCTAAATAGACATGGGAAGGTAGATCTAATAGTGCTACAAGTGCATTTGTAGGCATTTAATGCCTCTCGTTGGTGGTTGGAATCTTGAATATGAGTTTCCCTCTCTTTTTCCTCCTATTCTCTCCTTCTTCTTCTTCTATAAATTTTTTAGCATTTCTCATTGTAAAATTTTGGACTCTCTTGGTTTGTAAGAATATTATTCAAAATATTGCCTTTCCATTTTGATTTGCAAGCCTCATATATTTTTTTCCGCATGTGGATACTTGCCTCTTCCACCATTGTAATCGATTGTGCATATTTGGAAGCAATGAAATCTTTATTTTTTGGTTATTCTCTATCTTATCTCATTTTTATTGCATCTTCTTACCTTTCCCTTTGTTTTTTTAGTTTTTTGTGCATTTTCATGTCTCTTGCAGGTTCCTAGTTGTTGTGCTCCATGAAAATGAGTGAGTGAATTCGTTTCAGACTTTGGCACAATTTTCTACCCTCCATGTGTGCATTTTCCCTCATTTTCACTTAGTTAATTCTATTTATCCCCCTCATTCAGGTGTTAGCACCTCCCCTTCACTTATGTTTCCCTTTCATACACCTCCTTCTCACCCTAGTCCCTTGGAATCATAGAGTAATGATAGGTAGTTGCATTTTCCTTCCTATGAGTAGTTCTTAGCATTAGAAGTAGGTAGAGGAATTCATCCTTCTCTGGAGGTCTGTCTCAAGCACAAGTCCCACAACTTAGATATATTCACATGTTTCCTCAAATCCCTAGTTCATTCTAATATGGGACGGGTGAAATTTTGAGCCCCAACAATATTTTCTATCTCTGCAACTTTACATAGTCTCTATTCTTGACCACCTAACCTACCTCCCCTACCTCATCTTGGCTTGTTTAACACATACACATTCCTAAAAACTCTTCATACACAAAATCTATCTCCCTTAGATGATTCAAGCTCCCATATTACCTAATATATTTCTAACTACCTTCAAACCAAATGAAGACTTGTCTCTATCTTCTAGTTGAGATAATGTCTCATCTAATAACTAGAATATCTAAGTCGATTGTGGACAACTTTTATGGGGTTATGACAACTAACCATGATCTTATAACATCCTAACACACCTTTTCTTCCTTCTCCTATGTAGCCTAGGTAATAACATAACTCATATCCACCTAGATAATTACCTTTTAATTTTACTCTCATGTAACTATGTGAGTTTACATTCAAATTCAAATACAATCATATCTTTTAGAGGGAAACATATATAAACAAATAGAACATGCTAATAATTCCTTGAAGGATTATTCAAACGTATTCAAGTATCTAAGATATGCTCCTACATCATAAATCCTTGGCTTATTCAATGGAAAACACTTTGGAATCAAACCTAGATGTTAGAGATCTCAAAACCTTTTGAACTACAACTTCTTCCTTCACTTCTTCACCTAGACATTTCATGGTGTTGAATTTCTTGTCAAACATAAGAAAATATGCAAAAATAGGTTCATCATAACTCATTTTAAACCCTTCAAACTACTTTCTAAAAGTATGAATCTTAGTTATCCTTACCTTGGAATATCCTTCACACAATACCTGAAGTTTCTCCCATAATTTTTTTGTTGATTCACAATGCATCACCTTCACAAGCTGAGATTCACCTAGACCACACATGATAGCATTCATAACCTTTGAACTATCACTACATAGCTTCTTTTCAGCATTACTTGTTGGAGGAGTAGCTATAACAATATAATCATCCTCCAAAGATTGCCAAATATCAAACCCTAGGGACATGATGTGAGTTCTCATCCTCCTACTCCAAAAAGCATAGTTCACACCATCAAACAATGGATCCTTACTGATATAATATTCACTTTCTTGACTCAACATTTTTGTGCTTTAAAGGATCTCCTTTCAAGTGATCAAACTTCTCTAAAATAATATTATTTGATACCAACTTTTGGAAGCACAATGAACTGAGAGGGGGTGAATCAGTCCTTCAAAAACCCTTATATAATTTCAAATTATATTTCATACACCATTAACATTCAACCATACATTAATGCGATCATAAAAATAATCAAAAACCATACACCATATCATAAACAATAAGGAGTACACAAGAACATAAGATGTAAGCAGGAAACCCTCAAGGGGAAGAAAACCCACTCAAAAATTTTCTTATATTACACATAAAAAATACTCAATTGAATATTACACATCACAAGAGATTTATTTAGTGAGGAACCAACCCTATAAGGAGCACCAACACCCTAAAATCTTGTTGATATTACTCACAACAAGAGACTCAATTGAATATTACACATCACAAGAGATTGTGAATAATAATACCACTGTAGAAATGATGCCAACACATGTATCTGATAGTGATCAAATATTCAGATCACACACCTTCAAACCTTCTTCAAACCATTCTTCTTCTAACTCACTCAATATTGCACAAACATGGCCTAATTTGATCTCAACCTCTTTCACACAAGCTCTATAACATTCCTCATCCTTCCACAAACTTCCTCATATCTGAAATTATGTCTTCATACATGTTTCAAACTCTCCCTTGAGTTGCACAGTTTCCCTCTTACTCAGCTAGTTCGAATTTGAACTCAAATATTCACTTTATACCCTTCTCTTCTCATAATAATAAGGTATATCAGTCCTTCATCATAATTTCGAACAACAAAAATTAAGAACATCCCAATACATTCATTAAAATATTCACAATGGACCCATGTAGGTCATCCATGCTCAAATACACTAAACAAGCTCAAAACCCCATCACCTAGATCATCAAATACCAAAAACATCATCACCATGATTATTCAAGCTCCCAAATAGCTCAAACATGTCAAATAAGACATAAAAACACCATTCATTTTCACAAATTAACTTTAACCATTCAAATTATTCATAACACTACCAAGAAGGCTCATCTCTTTCACCAAACAGTTATTTCTAGGAACCAGTCTTCACCTTTGGACTTAAAGCACACAAAAAATAACTCGACTATGGAATGTAACCACTCATTGGAATCCACTTGATCTTTAGATCACATTCATATATGTCATATCTCATTAAACATCCATATGTACAAACCACACTAGCTTTCCTCTTCACCAAATTGAATTACCTGGAAAGCATTTATAGGAACTCAAGTGATTTGCACCCTTTTTGTCATTTTCAAGACCTAAAAATTACTTCAATAGGAACAAAATTCATCTCTCTTCATTCTTCATCTCATGTTTCTTCTACCTCCCTCTTCTATCTAGAGCAATCTTGTCCTAAGAAATAAGCACCCTTCTTCTTCACAAAATGAGTTGGATGACCTATCATATAGTATCATCATAAGACAAACATTATACCATTAGAAATCCCTCTGGAAACTCTTTCCTGAACACCTTATATTTCCTTCCAAATCCAATTGGAATGCCTTCAACCAAGTTATTCTCTGAAATTGCTCCAGAACTACCCCAAAACTACCTTAGGACAAGTCTTCATAAATAGGGCACACTTTTCCCTCTAGAATCTCAACCATGATCTAAAACCATTATGGAAATCAATTATAACTCCCATGCTTAAAAAACATCAATTTATTTCACAACTCCTTTGGATAAATTTTTCCTAAACTGAACTTCTTCAAAAACTTACCGGTTTGAGTGAGGTCCGCTCATCACCCCATGTTTTATCTTAATTTTATAGAAACTTGAAGGAGTCCTCTACAACATACAATAATGTTACTAGAACAAGTAATCAATTCTAGGAACCTATCATGAATATATTCTCCATTGCTCTCAACCTAGGGTTTCAAACTCATAATAAGCTACTTTTCTTCTTAACTTCCCTTCATAAATAATATCTCCTCATTTATCCTCATTACAGATCTTAAACCTTCTTAGCTCCATGATTCATCATCCTTGAAATTATTATGGTCCCATGCAAAGGTTACATGTGTCATCCAAGAAAATATTTCCCATATCGAGCTGGAAAACATGCTCTTAAGAACCCTGTTTTGGTCTAAACCTCATATCTTGTAAAATATTCATCATGGAAACCCAAATTTTTCCCCATAAAATCACAAAACCCTATGATAAGATATTCAAACATCATATTATCTCAAATATCTCTACATATTCATCGCCACTAGCACTTTTATGACTATCCCTTGGGGTTTTGCATGTTCTAGAGAAAAACCAATTGAACCAACACTCTAACCAAGCATTAGGATTAGACCTAGTTTACACCATGAACAAGTAGGCCAGCCACATGACTCTACTTCTAGCATCTCCAAAAGATCCTAACACACCTGAGACAACATGTCTCACATTTTTTCATACTTCCATGAGCTCATCTACCTTTACACCTTACTCTCATCCTTCATTTAGCCTTCAAGCATCTAGACTAGGTCTAAATGAACACTTACAAACCATGTAAAAACATGTACATGCACTCCTTCACCTCACTCTGCATCTGATTTACCTTCACCACATGTCTCAATAACATTAACATAATCTTCAATCAATTGTAAAGCATTTATTCTAAAATCTGATGCAAGTATTTCATACTCCAAAGAAATTAGTTCATACTTCGAAGCAAATGACACAAACTTCGGACTAACTCTGAAGCATGCAAGAAGAATCCAAAGAAAATTATATTCTATCTTGTAGATACTCATACACCTCTATCACACCATACTAACCATGATAGACCTCATGACTACTTCTAATCATCTTAGGATAACTCAAACTAATACCATGCCTACTAGAGCATACTCTAGAACACCAGACTCAGTCACTACCAATCAACCTTCATGTTAGACACTAAAAGACACCCTTCTCCATCGATGGACTTGACATAAATGAGAACACTAACACAAAATGGTCAACAATGTCTTTCTCATCCTATCATTAAAAGGAAGCATGAACTTAGGGGGATAAAATACATATTCTAGAGATCAACAGATGCATATTCCAAAGGGGAGAATTTGAGAATTTAAGAATTTTACTCATTTTCCATCGATGTCAAATGGGGAGAGTTAAATCAAGAGGAAACAATACATCAAGATATTATTAGATAGAGCTGACAAAATCCACTCTCAGGGTATTCATATGAAAATGGACAAGGTGGTTGGTTATATATGATGGTTTTTTGCCATCAATAACAAAGGGAGAAATTGTTGGAATAAATTTCATTAATGTCAAAGGAAGTTAAACTATATAGAATTATTTGAGTCACTGATGTAAAAGAATGTTGAAGGAACTAGCTGACATAATAGTTTGTTGTTTGGTATTTCTTCAGAGTCTGACCAAAAAGCTTTGGATTCACTTATTTGTTGTTTGGTATTACTTTGGATTCTAACCAAAAAGATTCAAATTCTGATCAGAGTGATTCGGAGTTGGATGGAATTGCTTCGGAGTCTCATCTTATTTATTCAGAGTCTAACCAGAATGCTTCGGAGTCTGTTCAAAGTTTATGTTTTATCTTGGTCTTGGACCAACAGTTTTGACTAACTATTGTAATGCATTTTTAAGTTTGATGAATTAGTTTTATGATCATGTTTGGCTAACCTTCCAAGGATTTAAGAATCAGTTTATGATATTTTTATGTTGTTCGAATGTCTTTGTTTTAGCACTAAAATGTTCCATATATTCAATTATCTGTCTGACCCGAGTTTATTGGTTGACTCTTGTATCTCGGTATTGATATTTTTATTGTAACTATGGCCTACCTTCATCTTGTTTGATGTTAATGACAAGAATGTGGACAGGTATAAAAGGAGATGTAGAATCATTATTTGGTGTGTGTCTGATAGGGAAAATAGTGAATTGTAGTGGTGGATTTGTGGAGAAAAAGGAATATGAAAAGAGTACATCTGTGAAGGAAGGATTCCTACTTGAAGAACATAAAGAAGGAGAGTAGGAGTTTGTGAAGCAAGTAGCATGTGCAAAGTAATAATATATTCTTTTATGTCTTAAATAGAATTTTGAAGTATGAAGTAATGGTGACATCTTGAAGAAGAGGAAGAGAAAACTCAAGCATATTTGATAATGGAAATTTTTTGAAAGAAGGAAAAAGTAAAGCATGAAGATTTGAGAAGAGGTGGAACTACATTCTGAGTGAGGAAACATTCAACTAGAGCAAGCAGATGAAATTGTAAATAATATTTAAGAGAGGAGTATAAAGTGATATGATTTCATTAATTGGACCAACATCCATGTTGGAAGAAGGGTCTAATCTATTTATATGAAGAAAATGATTGAATTGTCATTATTAGGTTGAAGTAGCAACTATAAAAGGTGGATATGTGTATTGTTAAGTTCATTGCCTCACAATATTTGGATTTGTGTCTCCAGTAGGTTGGTGCCTATAAATAAGTTGATTTGGTTCTCATCATTGGGGATTGGTGTATCCAATAGGTTGGCGCCTACAAATTAGTTGATTTGTTTCTCATCATTGGGGATTGGTGTCTCAAGTAGGTTGGTTTCTATGAATGTATATTGAGATATTTTGGGTTGGATTTGGACAGTATATCCAAGTAGTATTTTCTTTGTGGTTTTATTCTTAAATTTTTTCCACATAAATCTTGTGTTCTATGGTTTTGCAATTTTTATATCTTATGTGATTGTTTTTGTTATGAATGTTAATGTTTAAATAAGTAAAATAATACTAATATTGATTCACCCCCCTCTCAGTATTAATGTTTTTTCAACACATTCTAATCTATTTCATGGTTTACTACCAAGAATCCAAAACTTGATGGGATTCATTAATAAAAACTATAGTGACCCGTCCTCCAGTTCTCAGAAAATACATATGCAATTTTTTTATTTTAATTTAAACCTACTAGAAGACAAGTACTACTTATTTGTTCATGCCCGCAGTTGATTCTACCTTGTAACCTTGTTATGGGGCTTGATATAAATGCATCATTACCTTGTCACTAATTTTTTAATGTGCAAACCATGTACAATTGTACTATATATGATCCTTTTGATTTATTTGACATAATAATTCAGAAAAGATATATATTTTTATACCACACGTGTACTAATTCATTTTATTTGTTCTTTCATTTATTTCTCCAACTAGTTTGATATTAAGACTTGCATAATGATATTTATGCATTAATTCTTCTACAAAGGTTATACCATTCATCCAACATATACATTGTTAACAACATTATATCTTACAAGTTCTGAGGCAAAGTAACATCAATAATAACTTCAACCAATATAGTTCAAAGTGAGGTTCAATTATAATTAACAAGTAACATTTCTCATTAAACCTCCGCTCATACCAAAAACTCCAATTTTTTAGAGATTTGGATTTAGTTATTCTTAATTCACTACTCAATAGTACAAGTTATCAACACTTCATTAAGTTCTCATTACTACCTATTCATGCCATATTTTTACCATGTGGGAGAGGCATACTATTACCTATTAATTTTATTATAATCCTACAAGCCTCATTCCATTTCTTAATACCCATGTAAGGTCCTGTCATGATGAATTAGGTTAGTGTCAATAATAGTATTTATTAATTTTCCTATTGAATTTGTTTGATAATATTCTCTCAGATAATAATCCCATAACAATTACATAGTTGATACCAGAATTAGTATTCAAGAGTATAGACTTAAATATTATAAACTTCTTTCTTTCATAATGATATCTTCATATTCATAAAGATGAATCAAGTTATATTTAAGGCTACCACTTTACATACAATTCATAACCAATATCATATACAACATGTTTTCTTTCATTCCATCGAACTCAAGTCCAAAAGTAGTTATAATAGCCATAACTACTTAGATTCATATTTTTCTTTTAAATTAACCTTTGGGTTAATGATTCTTTGGAGCAAGGAGAACACCAATTATAGCAAGAGAATTATTTTGCTCATTTTCTGGTCTTTCTTAATGAACTCTATCAACTTATAGAAATTTTTATCATATAAGAGAAGGTCAACCATACTTGTTATAGTTAATGAATTACTAGCTTAATACTTATATCTCATGTTCCTAACAGTTCCAATGTCTTTTCTTAAGAGTACTTGACCAATTTATATTTACTATAAGGTTTATTACAACCTCTACGAGAATTTTCAAGACAACAATTCATTTATTATCTATTTAAAGTTATAAACTACGGGAACAAGATTTTGCCTAGTATTGGGTTCCCATCATATTGTTATATCAATATCTCACTACCTGTTCACGAGTTATTCATTCTTAGTAAATTAAATTTCTCCACGTTATGAACAATTCCTACATTCATAACCATTCTAACTCATTAGTATATACATCAAGTATCTTACTTATCATATTCAAGTTTCTTAATCACTTAATATATATAGTTTCCCATACTTTTCCCAATTATATAAAGATTGACATACTATCCCTAACATAAACATCTCAACTTATAGATAACTATTGATAATCATTCTTATTGATATAAAACATAAAAATCATATCGTTTTGCTTCTCATCATGGAGGATTAAGTAATTCCTCACAAGAATTTTCTTACAGCCTTAATAGTATTTTACATTTTACACATACATGTAGTCAAACAATAGAAACAACTTCCAAGATATAATTCCACATTCCAAAATTCAAACATTTATTTCATGTTATAGGAAGGTTCTATTATACTTCCCTAAAGAGACCTTTGTCTCGTAATGGTTATTTGTAAGCCCAAATAAAGTCTTACATACTTACAAAATGGAGTATATAGACTCATAGCCATAAAATCGACATTATCTATAGTAAAAAAATACAAACTTGGCAAGATTATAGTGTACTATCATTATTTCTAGGAAATAATGCAATGCACTAACATCAGGTTCATAATGAAGTGACAAGATATAACTAAGGACCCCAAATTGGTTCAAATGAAATAGAGGTTTAAACCATGATAGATTTTTCTGTATTAATTACTTCCAAACATAGCGTAGAACAAAAATGGTTGATCCAACCATGGGTATCTAATAGTAACAAGCAATGCAATAATTTTTCTAGCCAAACCATAATGGGGAAAAAGCCTTCATACAATGAGCTCAGGGTATATAAGGAGCCCCAAATAAAATACTTAGATACATGCATACATTTTGGGACT
Source organism: Taxus chinensis (assembly GCA_019776745.2). Lineage (NCBI taxonomy): Eukaryota > Viridiplantae > Streptophyta > Pinopsida > Cupressales > Taxaceae > Taxus > Taxus chinensis. Next base: position 26,758,118 of record CM034154.1, on the reverse strand, counting down.
ATGTTTTACAAATTTCCCCTAAATGGATCATCCACAAAAGCTTTACCAAACTATGTTAAAGAGTCTCTAACAAGTTACATCAACACATATTTTTCAAGAAGTAATACATGATTCTCTTTGTATTCAATTCCAGAAATTACATTCATAATGATTAAGTGGAATTTCTTTTTAGATTCAAGCAAGGAGATATTATTATTTTCAAACAACAAACAAAATGCTTCAATTCAAAACAGCATGCATCATTTCTTAGCATGTACGTGTATCATATTATGGGCCATTTAAAATAAATAGCATGATTTCCATTACTATAAACATGCATAATCTCTTGTGTAAAAATCATCCAAGAACATTAGGGAGAAAGAGAAAAAAATATTTTATTTTATTTTTCAATCATTTTATTTCCTTCAAGTGTCATCATGGCCATACATAATCAAGCACAAAGAGAGTGAGAGAGACACAATATTCATTCTACTAGAAAACATCCTACAACGCCATCCAAACAACAACTAGAAACCTTAATAATTCCACAAATAATGAACCCATATTAGGAAGTTTTTAAGACAACACATTTTTCTTCACCCAGCAATATCATTGCATTGATAATTAAGGAACCCAATGGTGTGGGTCTTGAATAAATCTTCCCATCCATGAGAGGTATATTTTCCCCCATCTATACAAGTCAAACCCTTAAACAACCTATACACATACCACAATTCATATGCAAATTAGTACATGCGTATACAAATCTATATTCCCATTAACAGAGTATATATGTATGTACATATGCATATACCCATGAAGATTCCATATATATACAGAGTTGAGCCAAGATAATAAGATTCATAATGAATATACAGCCCAAATTCTATTTATTATAACAAATTAAAAATAAGAAAATAAAGCTTTCATTTTAATTTTTCCCATAAGAGGCCATGTAAGTTTAAATCAAAAGAAACCATTCCTGCATTATTAACAATGGTTGTCATTCCCTGAATGAGTTATGAGTCCCTTCTCTCGCCCCTTCTCTTGCCCTCCTTTCCTACCATGACCTACCAGTTGTATTCCTCACTCTTTTCCAGCAAATATCACACCATCAAGGAGGATTTTTACCCATTTAATACATTTTTCATAACTTTTCCCTAACTAGGGATTTTATAAATTTTTGAACTCTCAGTAAAATGCATGCAACTCTACTAAACACTTCCTCCATTAGTCACTTAACTAGTTTGAGTTTTTTCATTGTTCATGCACCCACACTACTAGTCATGTTCATGCAACTTAACAGAGCTAGGGTTTGATTTTTGATTCAACAGATCTTATATGGTTTCAGGATAGTGTGACACTTAGGGTTTGACATGGACACACATTTCTAGACCATTGAGTGGTATAAGAAGTTATAAAACACCAATATAAGAAGTAAAATACCATTCACTAAAGGCCAGTCGGGTTCATGATAAATAATCTTGGTATAGGTGTACAGTTCTGTACTATTGAAAACATACTAGTTGTATAAACCTTAGTCAATGAAGAATATCCACAAAAATCAGTACTGCCCAATTTTTAATAGTCTGTGCACCCAAATTCTCTAAACAATGATTCACTCTATATGGATAACTACATCTCCCCTCTTGTTTTTTATCATACCATAGTATATTTATCAATATTTAACAAGTATTTATGTGAAATAGTTAGATACCATAACAGGATTAACATTGAAATTTAATCTCATCACTTACCAAATAACCCGCCTATAACAAGTCTTATATCCATATGTGTCCCCAATTATGTATACCCACAACACCAAAAGAATACAATCAATAATGGTTTTTCTAACTAATGATGTTGTTTACTATGTTAAACAATGTATCTTCCACCTCCACTACTCTCATATTATTTTCTTTACTATAGCAAACCCATCAAATGTAAATGAGTCTCATATTAAACATATGCCTCTTAGTAGTATTCCCTTTTATACTAATATGTGTCAAGTCACCCTAATGTGTTGACACTGTGTGAGTTAGAATGTTTTCAAGGTTGAAGTAACTAGTTCATTCTTAATAGGACAAAGAGGCCTGATCTATCAATGACTATAATAGCTTCATTTTCATGATGATCCACATGGTTAATCCCACATATATGGTCCACATGATGGTAATGAGTGAACCCACAACTGATGCAATCAGCTGTGGCCTAAGAGGCCTAATTATAGTGCATAGACCTAGTTAGCATAGGTGATAGAGCAATGCCATGGTCCACAGTATGTCAAATAGGTGGATGTGACGAGTAATGATATAAGACTCATGTAAGCATGTAATGGTGTGATACATGTTTTATCACAAATCTTATTAGGTCCTTTTGGAGAGCTTGCAAGAAAAGGTAGGGCTTTTTACCTTTACTTGGTCTAGTATGTCCTATTGACTAGGCCTATGCAACCTGTCAGTGTTTGGAGGCCTAATAATGGGATGTATACATAGTCACTGCAGAAGTTTATGAAGCTCTTCGTAAACACACATGAAAGTATATTATAGAAATATATTAAGCATGTAGAGGTTATTTTTTACGTGGTTTAATGCATGGTTATTATGTTAGCCCATACACTTGGTTAGTTCCATATGCAAGTAGGTAAAACTTATAAGGCCTAGTTCATAGAGAAATATTTTCGTAGTGGTTGAGATAGATGCATACCTGAAGGATTTGATGAATCCAAGTGATGTATTTAATATGTTATTATATGGTTATCATGGTGTTAATGGGTAAAATTTCAGGGTTGCATGATGAAATAATGTCTCCAATAGATATGGAAATGTTTTTGATCCCACTAAGTTCTGAGTGCAGCTCTATGTCGTTTCTAGCTCGATGTGAGAGATATATACTTGGATTGACACATGTTAAGTATACATGGTCCATTTAAACTTTGCATTTATGTTGAAATCAAATGTAGCTAATAATAGTATCAGAGTGGTGGTGAATGAAGATCAAATGAGGCTCTATATTTTAATAACAATCCTTTAAACAGGTTATGAAGAATCAAATAGAAGTAATGATTAAATCCCTAGTTTGAGTGAGTGGTGTAAAGCAAATATTGATGGTATGAGCAATGAGAATGGATTTGATAGCCACCTAAAATATTTATGATTGTGATTATTACAACCATAGAATCTCCCAGGAAATATATCTTAGTGCTCCATTTGTATTACGGGTGAATAATAATTACATGTGTAATTATTATTTATGGTAAATTAGTGAAAGTACATTTACTATGTAAATGTAAATAGTAAATGTAAAATGTGGTCTTATGGAAGTTAGTAAGTTAGAATAATAAAACAATTAGCATTGTTTTATTATTATATTGGTGAGAGGTTGAAACCATATGGGTGTATGTTGTATATGAAGACAAAGGTTGTTGTAGCAGTCATTGTTATTAGTACATCTCCTATATAATGGAGTGTATGGCCTAAATAGTGAATGAGGATAAAAATATAATATAGAGTTGTTGATTTCAATTATTGTTTGTGTAGCATATTTCATGGATTCTTTGTATTAGATCAGATTAATTTCTACATGGTTGAGTATCAGAGCAGGTTGAATCTAGTTTGACTGAAGATTCGTATGACATTCTGGTTCATGATCTGGAGAAATTTCTCCAAAATACCCATATATTCATTTGGAACGATGATGTTATACAAGAATGATACATGGATGAATTTTAGCAAAACTCCAGTTTGTAGTTCATGGGAGAAATGTGTAATTTAACGTGTCATAACATTGATGCACTGTTGGTCTCATTTCCAAAAAATGGTTCCTATGCATCAATATGTAAGAGGAGAAGTGGTTACATTCAATTTTTTATTGGATGATTCATAAAGTGGATAGATTATATATTTATGGGCTGAACTTCCATACATGGAATTAAATTTCCAGATGTAGTTACATGGAATATTTTATATGTTTTGGTGGATATTGGAATGGATTATTGAATACTAACACCTACAGGTATAGTAGGAAACATTCCTACTTGAATGTGAAACTGAAGATAATGAATGAATCAAATGAAAGTTGACTATAATTTGAAGACTTTTTATTACATAAGTGAAATTCTTGGAGGACATGAGGCACATAGTTGGAGGTGATTCAGCGACCTTTAAATCACCAACGAAGTGGCCGTATCAGCTAAGGTGATTTTTTGTATTGTGTGTTCCTAGTTGGGATTGTCGTTGTGTTTTGGAAGCAGTTTTTGGTTGCATATGTTTCTATTGTGATTTACATATGAAGGTTTTAGTTTTTTTTTGAGGGGGTGAACAATTTTATGGTCAATGTTCCAATTAGTCTAGTGTTTCTACATTTGTATTCATGTATATAAGCAGATTTCAGCATTTCCTATGTTCATTCCCTGAAGTGAGATGTTGATGAGAGCTAAGAATAATACTTGAGCTAGGTGTCAGTGTGAAAGTGGTTGTAAGGAAATCACTTGAAAACCTGAGATTGTTAATTTGTGAACACCAGTTGTAAAACCACCATTTTCGGTTGTTCAAGTAAATTTTCCAAATCCATCACCCTCTTGGTTTGAGGTACACCATTGTAAAACCAATTTGAAGTTTATGTGTAAACCCTATGAAAAATCACCCTTTTTGAGGTGTATGAGTAAACCAATGTGATCACTATCATTTTTGAGTTTTGGAAACCCTATCTTCAAAAACCATTCTATTCAAAACTTATGATCATTAGTAATATTCATACAATTCATTTGTTGGTGAAGTATAAGGTAGGTCAATAATGGTTCGCTAGGGGTGGGAATGTTAGGAAATATATCTTAGTGCTCCATTTGTATGTACGGGTGAATAATAATTACATGTGTAATTATTATTATGGTAAATTAGTGAAAGTACATTTACTATGTAAATGTAAATAGTAAATGTAAAATGTGGTTAGTATGTGGTAAGTTAGTAAGTTAGAATAATAAAACAATTAGCATTGTTTTATTATTATATTGGTGAGAGGTTGAAACCATATGGGTGTATAGTTGTATATGAAGACAAAGGTTGTTGTGAGGATTGTTATTATACATCTCCTATATAATGGAGTGTATTGAAATAGTGAATTAAATAAAAATATAATATAGAGTTGTTGATTTCAATTATTGTCTGTGTAGCTATTTCATGGATTCTTTGTATTAGATCAGATTAATTTCTATAGGTACAACCACTCATAATACTCTATAAACACTCACATGCATTAAAACTAGTGGTCACTCCGAGAGGAGCAAGATTACGCCATGTGTGGTTATTGTTTTTTTTTAAACTATGGCATCTTTTTTTGTCATTTTAGTATGCACAATGGAATGCTTTATAATAGTGGTTACTATTTTGTACATGGCATCTAGTGTAATTTTTTTGTGTTTTTTTAGTTTGGTTGGTTTTTTAATATATTTTTTCAATTTATTAAGTTGTTTGAAATTCAATTGTTCTTTACAAAATTAAGGAGAAGTTTTTGTAGGTAGTGATTAGAAGGGTTCAATATAACTTGGTAATTGAATAATAGGGCACATGTAATGATGATCTGTAACAAATATATGGGAAAAACATATTTACGCGGTAAACATTTTCTTTGTTTGACAAATGGTAAGCATGTATTTAATTATTCTGTTTGACAGGAAAAGCAATGTAAATGTAGTGACATTGTATGTTGATTGTAGGAAAAGAGTATTTCAATAAAGGCATGCATCTTTATGAGATTCATATGATTTTTCTACCTGTGCATGTTTTCTCTCCAAAAGTCTCGCGGTGGTAGATGTGTTTGTGTAAACTAATAAGGGCATTCCAAACATTGAGGTAGAGGTGGTTTTCCAGTGGGAGACCATTCAGAGCCCACTCGAGAAAACCAGAGGGCCTATTGTAGGATGTTGAAGGTGGTATTATAAGGAAATGCATGGTGAGTCTCTCTGATGGTTGTCAAGAGATAAAATTTTATTGTGGCTGACACCCTTTGGGTTGCTGATTTTGAAGCCCTTTAAAAAACCAAGGCTAAGGAAGAAGTCTATGTCCATTATCTTTTTGATGGTTGGGCATAACCAGTGCTTAAACTCCCATATTAGCGCAATAAGGAATTTTACATTATCAACTGAAATGTTTCATTTACTTGCCAACTATCTGATAACTTTTGTATTCTGCAAGTGATGGGTTTAGCCTAGTTGTTTCTTGCAAGGCAATAGATTGGTTTGTGTTGTTATTTCCTTAAGTTATTCATCATGGAATTATCTTTGTAGCCTACATTTTCTATGGTAATGTCATTTTTGTTCATGTTTACAAAGTGTGGAGATATTGGTAGATGATCTCGATATTGTTAGCATATGCATATTCAACTATATGGGACAAACTTGGAGCATATAATTATTACTTCACAACAATTACATCGATCTGTTGCACATTGCCCTTGTAAATTGAATCAAAAGTTTGTCATGAATTTTCCATGTACTTGGGTTTATCTATTTGCATCAAAATCTGAATCCTGTGGAACTACACATCCTGAAAAATTTATGAAATTATGACATTTGTTATTTTTGATCCTCCTTTCGAGTTTCTATAATATTGAGTAGTTAAGTTTACTCCAAAAATTACATGAGCTCTTCCATACATGAGTACGCACATACCTTCCAAGGATCCATTTGCATTATATATAGGTAGTTTTCAGCAGCCTACAAAAGGATAAATATTTGCATAGTTAATTTTTTGACAAGGAAGACAAAATACACTTAAGAGTGTGTTACTAAAGTATTTATAATATTAACCGCTAAAGAAGTTTTATTGTAAGATACTTCAAATACAGATGGAGGATACAACACAGTTGATTCCAAGTAAGGTTAATACAAGTTTTACGCGTGGAAATCTCAAAGTTTTAATTGACTACCCTGGATTCTATCAGATCTACACATGCATATGGATCCTTGACCAAAAGACCAAACTGGCACCCACAAGTACCACCTAAAGTATGTATTATGGAATGGATAGCAATAAAGTATGATTTCTCAGTGCCATAAACGTGTATTGATATTACTACATTAAATTGATAGGCTACTGATGTCCCAATTTTGCAAACACTAATAAACAATATGTAGTATTTGGGTAAGTGCACCAAGTTGGGGGGCCAAAAGCGGGTCTTAAGTGGACGCATTTTTCTAGAAAAAAAAAAAACTTCAACTTGTACGAGTTTTTCAAAATAGTTACACTCAAAATTGAAAGATGCTATAGAACTATGAATTGTAGCATTTTGAGTCTAGTTTCTGAGATACTAAATTTTATTTACAATGGATAAGTTTAAGTGGGTCAAAAAACTAAAATACCAACAGATGCTCTTGTTTTTGTTAAAAAACATAATAGAGTGACTTTCGTGCCCCCCACCATTTTTTGAGCACCATTTAGTATTTTTGAAAACCCTTTGGTAGAAAGATAGCTAGGAACATCTAGTTTGGGCTCCATTTATTTTTATATTTTTTAGCGAATATTCTTTTATTTATGATTTTTCTAATACAAAAATTTTATGTTTTGAAAAATAATGGAGCTCCGACCGTGCCCCCCCCCCCCAACTACCTCAAAAAATATCAAAAATTAGATTTTTTTTTTTGAATATGTATATAATTATGCCTAGTTTGGGCTAGTATAATTTATTTTTAATTTTGATTGCCAAAAAAAAAGATACACCATGAAAGATAGACATATTTACACTTCAAAAAATAGCTATAATAAGGCATAGTTAGAAAATAAATAATATGGATATCTTATATTAGTCAGAAAATTTGGAAAATTATATTTTAAGAAAAAAGAGACTCTGCTCTACGTTGTGGTATAATTTTTTTAAAATGGATCGATTGTTTTATTTTGATTTCTTAGAGAGGAACTGTCATTTTTACATTTTCTTGTAAAAACTCGGTGTTTTCTGTGTTTTTCCAAATCCATGCCTCAGGCTTGGGGATCCAAACCGGATCCCAAGCCTTGAGGCATGGCTTGGGAAAAGAGAAAACAAAAAACACGTACACATTTTGATTTGTTTTATATCTTTTGGCCCCCCAACGTCCCTTTCACCTCTTTCACGGGAATTCTGTAAACATTCTTTTGTGTCTGCAATATTCTCTACATTCTCACATGACTTTTTAGTATTTCATTTTGTCCCCTACCCCACTAGTTGATTTTTTCTAATCATGGGCAATAAACGTCAAGCTAAGGACAAGAGGAAAGTCAAGAATAAGACACTGGAGCAATTGGAAGAGAAGAGAATAAAGAATTTGAAGAGAATGCAAAAACTTCAAGCAGGGCAAGGTACATCCACTATATCAAATGTAGCTAATGTATTAGAAAATTGGGATGAAATACATAATGTAAATATAGAGAACAATGATATTGCAATGAATAATGATATTGAATTGAATGATAATGTTGGTATGAATGAAGAAATTGATATGAATCCAATTGTTGAACCCTTACTTGAGAATCCAAATGTTAACCCTAAAATTTATATGAAAACACTGAATGAAGAAAGTAACCTTGTAAACGAATCTTCACCTCTAAGAACACCTCCTTCCATTTCATGAAGAAAACCAATTCACTTAATTGAAATTGATGAAAACATTATAAAACCAATGCCTAGGAAAATGTCCAAAAGAAATGCAAGAAGAAAAGCTAGTGGAATTTGGGATAATTACTTTGAGAATTTAAATGACACACAAAGATGTCAATTATTTGTTTCATTGATGAATTTAATTAAGATGAGACCTATAATGAATACCCTAAGGTTAAGAACATCTAATGTTGTTGATCAAAATGCGTTAATTGTTGAAAACATACATAAAGCATACCAAGTTGTAGGTGGAAAAAGATGCACAAAAGATAGTAATGCTACACGATATGCACCAACTAATTATATAGTAAGTGATAAAACATTTAATAAACACTTGATTAGAAAAACAAGTAGTGCTTTGAAGCTAAACAGAAAAACACTAATGAAAGTAATAAAGAAACATAAATATCTTGAGTCAGTCAATAACACTAACTATTGGACTTTCTCTAGTATACTTCCATGAAAAGACAAGAATACATCTGATACTCTAAAAGAATTAATTATAAAATTTTGGAATGAGAACACAAGGGTGTCACCGAATAGAAAAGATACAGTAAAAAGAAGAATAGGTTCTCGTAATCATGAATCGTGTGTAAAAAATTTCTTAGATATGACTCAAACAGAAATGTTCTCTAAGTTTAAAAATGAAAATCCACAAATTAACATTAGCCAAAGATTCTTTGAAATGAACAAACCCTTTTATGTGAAAATCAATCACTCACGTACCACTTGTTGTTGCAGGCATCATGTTGAATTTTCAATGCATTATGATGTTTTTTGTCAAATACATAGTGTTTTGCATATTGACATCATATTGTAGGAGTGTGGAATAAATGTCCCACAAAAATCTTCAAGGGAATTTATTCTAACAATATTTTGTGAAAAATCAACAAGACAATTTTTTTATAACAAAGCATGTTTGGATGGAACGTGCAATGTATGTGGTGGCTTGCCAACTCTAAAAAGTTGTATCCACAAGGAGAGTACATCTTCAATAGGAAAAGAATTGGTTGATTTCACCAAATATAAATTGGTGGCATATCAATTAAAAGATGGAAAAGAATCTAAGAGGTGTGAGCTTGTTACAAAATAATTACCTATATCATAATATATGGTCAAATTCATAGAGGAAATTTTTTATGAGTATGCAAGGCACACACATAGAGCTCGATGGTTGGATGAACAATTCAAGTTAAGCAAGGATACATTCCCACTTGGTACTATTGTTTCAGTAGTTGACTTCACAAAGAATTACACATTGCAGCCACAAATGGAGGTTCAGTCTCAATATTATAACTCAATGCAAGTTTCTATTTTCGTGCATTATTCATGCACTCTCCTAAAAGCACTAAGAAAGACCGAAAAATATTGAGAGAGTATCATTTCTACATTAGTGATGATCGGACACATTCTACAGAATATGTACAAAGGTGTTTCCAAATGTTTTATGTGAACTTGAATGAGAGGAACATTAGTTTCGATCAACATTAGATTTGGTCGGACAACTGCACATCACAATTCAAGAATGCATAGATGTTTTATTGGCTAAGTCGAATGCACAAAGAAACAAATGTACAACATATTTGGAGTTTTACTGAGGCAGGGCATGGAAAAGGAGAGCATGATGGTGCAGGAGCATGTGTGAAAAGAGCACTTGCAAGAGAAGAGTTAAAGTTCAAGGATGGTGCTAAATTTACAGATGCAAAAAGTATTGTTAATTGGTGTGTCAAGAATATGGACCATGAATCTCAAGAGAGATCAATGGTTCATAGATATTTTTGGTTGATAGAGCAACAACATCTGGCAATATTTGAAGATTGTATGACAGTTGCAGGATCAAGTGATATGACCTCATTACATAGTTCAGATGCAAATGCTTGGACTATTTATACTAGGTGCATGACATGTTTTTGTATATCATGCATTGATTTTGCATGGAATGAATGTGAGTCATAGTAGTGGGTGGATGAGTGGACTTGTAGACCTCTAATTCCACTCGACACACATCAAGTTACACAAGCATTACAACTTGCAGGGTCTTCAGATCAAATGACAATATCACCTGACTTTGACCAAGTCTCTGATTTAGTCCAACAAGGTACATACATATATGTACATGCCATGTTTTAGATTTATAAATTATTAAATGGTCAACTCTTAATGTCTTTATAAATTGACTGAACAGTTTTACTTCGTGATACATAGGGCATGTTTTTGTAGTTATTATGATGGAATTTAATTAAGAGGGAACAAACTACTTCTTATCTCATTGTGTAGAGGGGAAAAAATTGACTTCCACAATCATTGATGGTGAAGACCTTGAGTATCCCATTGGATCAGTGGTAGTCACTAGAACTTGGCTCTGACCATATCCTATCAAAAAATCAAACATTTGGTTGTTTGAAGACTATGAAGTACATAGGAAGAAACTTCACTATTCACATTTGGTCCTTGCAACAAATATTAAATTGATCAAATATCGAGGTTGGCCATCAAACAAAAATCTATGGAAGGTTCGTCAATCAAATCATGAAGCAATTCTTGCTACTGTCAAGAACAGAGTTGATCCTTACGGTTCATTGGATTGAATTTGCAAAGGTATGTTCTTCATGAATTTAATTTGAATATTTACTTGAATGATTTTTTTTAAATTTTGTATGATTTAAAATTCTATTTAATTTCTTACTAACATGTTTACGTACGTTAGTGGTGCCAAAAAAGCTTCCACCTTCATGTGGTTCGCACTGTCAGTAGAGAATTTATTATTCTCGAAGCCAAGTGAAGCTAAAAAAAAAAATATTAGAAAGGAACCAAAATGAAGCCTCCACTAGTGTTCACCAAGCCATTTGGACGTGTTGGCCTAGTTGGTTAGGTCCCACGAGCTTCCGTTTGCAAAGTACAAACTCTGGCATACCTACACTGACTCAGACTACACTATTTCTCGTGTTTGCAAACAATAGAACAGTGAGCGAACCATATAGAGAGGGAGAAAACCACGAAAGGATTTCATATAGGGCCCCGACATGGAGCTCTCAGATCTGAAAAGACGTCTCTAGGTGCCACGGGGTCTGAGAAATCACCGGTAAAAGATATGGTGTGTTTGGGCCTCATGGCTCTTAAGCGACTAAACCCAGACGAGGTATCCTGAGAGCACGGGGAGCATAGGGAATGAAAACAAAGCCTCCACTACTATTCAACAGACCATTTGGATGTGTTGGCATAGCTGGTTTTGTCCCACAAGCTTTCGTTTGCAAAGTACAGCCTCTGGCCAACCTACACTGACTCAGTGTAGACACCAAATTTGTGTCTTACGACCCCCTGTGCCCCGCATCTCATTTCGCAACCTAACCTCATCACCTAAACCTTACACAATTATTTATTAATTACCTTATAATTAATAAATCCACATCGCCATACCTGCCACCTCATTTCGCCACCTCATCATGACCTAGTCTTAACCCTAAACTAACCTAATTAAGACCTATAACTTGGTCCACATCCACACCCATGACTAATTACTCCTCACCCGCACCTAAAACTAACCTCATAATGACTTGACCATGCCCGCGACTAATCCCTTGGGAGAAAAGGAGGGAAAGCTGGCTATTTTACCAAAAATAGCCCGCTTTGACCTGACCGATACCGGTTCCTACTCGACCGCCGTCGGTTGCGTAACCGCCATCGGTTCCCTGTAAATGACCACTCCCAACCAAAAACAAAGGGTTGGATTTTCGTGGATCCGAATCAGAAATCATTGGAAGGATCCGGAATTTACTTGGCTAAACAGAGACAAGTGAAAGAAACAAGAAGAGTTTACAGAGAAGGACATCAAGCCCAAAAACTGCAACTGAGTAACCAGAGCCTTGTGACACTCATCTGTTCGTCGGGAGAGAAGATAGCTCATCCCCTGATTGTCAGGTCATCCTACCTAAGTTCTGTCGTCGTCATCACAGTTCTTGGACCTGCATCCTCATCAATAATCAGTAAGTAATATCTTGTATGTCCTTTTAATAACATTTCTTGAACTTCTGAATCACAACCATCATAAGTCTATTCCTAGATCTACTACCCAGCAACACACTACATCTAACTGTCATTCCTCCACCCTTACGTTACCCCAAGAACACCCCCTGTATTCTCTGAGTCCTTCTCATCACCCCATTACCTAACCCCCCCCATTTATCAGCCTTATAAAACAACACAACCACCTTACAACCAACCTTCACCAAAAGCCCCTAAAACATTGCCCCTACCGATATCGGTTACCAACAACCGGTACCGGTTACAGTGACCGGCATCGGTCACCGTGATTCTAAACCAAGACCAGCCCTTTCTCTATTGTTCTAACAAGGTAAACAAATTGTAATTGGACAATAGCTTATTTGTTAGAATTTGTGTTAATTCATATTAGCAGGGGAACTGACCACCTTCGAAAGGAAGTTTTATATTTCCTGGGCCCAAGGCAGTTCCCTCATTTATTGTCTAATTAAAATCTGGTGGTCTTGTATTCTTACTTGCAGGTAGTCCTTCCCAGACAAAAAGGAGTTCTTCGCAGTCGATCTGATCTTTCTCTACGGTACACGCACACCCTCTCGACATTCAACAGGTATTCCTCCTAGCCCTAACCCTTATCTGTTTCTCAAAGGAATGAAAGGATAGAAGCAACTCTATTCCCAAAAGTTGAAACATTCCGTGCGAAACATTTTGGCACACCCGGTGGGACCCATTTCGGGTTTCTTTCTTTCTTGCTTGCTTTCACATAGGGAGCATACTTGCTGTTTTCTTCTTTTAAAAATTTCACACGGTATTTTGTTATATTTAGTAAAAGAATTTGTCTTGCTTTCCCAGTTTTGCATTAGTGAAAGTCATCTTCTTTGCTTCATCGAATATCATTTTCGATTTGGGTTTAAAACACGTGCATTACATTCTTGCTTGTTGTTTTCAATTCTAGTGAACGTAGACTAAGTAACAGGTCGTACACGTGGGGGTGATTTCCATGGTATTGACAGGAAATTAATCTTACTTTCACTGCACAACACATACCGAATCACTTCATAATTAACACAACAGCTCAAAACATCCCCCCTTTTCCGCGGTATTCCTCCGCCCGATTGAGGTAACCTTATAAGCCAAAACAAACTTGACATTTCCCCTAAGTCTTGTGTTTAGGATTCTGACATCATTCTGCGTCTAAGGGCATAAGCTCAAATTGATAAACACTAATCCTAGGGTTAGTCTGTTAATTTGCTTGTGTATCTTGTTTGTTTTCAGTTCTGTTTCTCTGTCATACACTGTTTCAGTTATCACTTCAGAACAATTTGATAGATGTACTAAGCATTGTTAAAAACTCAAATCAGCAGCTTCTTATATTTTCTTATACCAGTCTTATTATACCGACATCGGTTAACTGACCGACGTCGGCTATAGTCTAACCGACATCGGTTAGCAGACCGATATCGGTTACTGTCTTTTACAGTTCCTGACAAACCAGCAACCTACCAATTTCACCATTCTGACTCTATTTCGGTTCTTGATAGATTGAACCCTACTGTGTACTCTTGTCCATGGTTGTTATCACTCGAAAGCAAGCCGCCGCCATGGTTTCACATGCTTGCTCTGTGCCTTTGCCTGAATCACCCCCTTCACATTCTATGGGGAACCCTACGGACACCAGTGAGGTTCCTAAAATCCCTGTAGGAGATAAGGAATTTGCCAAATTTCTGGATGCTAATCCTAGCGCTGTACAATACTATTTGTCTCATGCCCCTGACCGTACACCCGACGGTCAACTCCTTGTTGGCATGCCTATTAGTATAGCTGCTCATTTAGCTCCTTCTCCGCCTGATAACTCCGCTTTGCCTGCTGCATCCTTAGCCCCGTCTCCCAATCCAGCGGCTTCAGAGGTTCATACGACACAGATTGGCTTTCCTTTGGTTAATCTTGGGCCCCACATGTCATTACCACCGACTGCTCCTACCTCGTCTCTCTTGCAGACTGTTCCGTTCATGACTTGCTCTCTGCCACCTATCCACACGAGCTTTCCTTCTCAAGCTCCGCCCACATTTTCATTCCCACACACGTATCCCGTGACCTCAACGTCTTATATAGGACATCCCTATTCGGTCACCTCAACACATTCGTCCTCCATACCTTATCAACATTTAACGCCACCATTGTCTAGTGGAGGCCCTTGGCCCAATTTGCCTCCATTTGCCGCAACCGCACCATCAGCTCATCCAACCACGGATTTCATCAAACAAATGATGGACAAAATGCAAAATCTGGAGGCTTCTGTTTCAGGAAGTCGTAGCGCCTTGACATACGAGCAAGTTTTTCGGGAGCCTATCCACCCTTCTGTCCCCCTTCATTCATATCCTCCTCAATGGGAATTACCAAAATTTACTCGTTTTAATAGTAAGGAGGATCCTCAACAACACTTGCGCTCATTTAGACATGCCTGCTATCTAATTGCTCACGACGATGCCTTACTACTCCGCACCTTTCCCATGTCCTTATCAGGACCCGCCTTGGAGTGGTACAGTGCTTTAACCCAGCACTCAATCTTCTCTTTTAACCAACTAGCCCAATCTTTCTTGGATCATTTCTCCATTAACATTGCCAAGAAAGTATCTATCACCGACCTCTATGCCATCCGACAATTTGAAGACGAATCTATCGCAGATTTCGTTGGACGATGGCGGGGCCTTATCAACCAACTTACGTATGCCTTGCCTCAAGCCGAACTTATCGAACTTTTTACGCGGGCCTGCGCTAAACACATCTCCCCTACCCTCCAAATTCAAACTTTCCGCACATTTGACGAAGCCTTTACTATGGCTCGAAAACTAGAGATTCGAGCCTTAGAGGAAGAGAAATTGCGGTTGCGCAACAAAAACCCCAATTTCAGAACCCAAGATTCCACCAACAAACCTAACACCACCAATCCTCACCCATCGACTGCTTCGAAATCAAAAGGAGCTGTGCACGCGGTGATGGTCAAATCCCAACCACCGTCTAATACCCCACCAAAAACCACCTATAAGTATAAAGCTGAGCCCATCAATTACACCCCCTTGGGAGAAACTTATGGTGTGATATTGGAAAAATTGCTTAAAGCAGGAGCCATTACCTTACCTCCTGTTAAACCTCACTCCGGGTTTGATTCCACTCGCGCCATACCTTCTTGGTACAAAGAAAATGACTTCTGTAACTTCCACCGCGTGAAGGGACACAGTCATGAAAACTGCAAGATGTTGAAAAACATAGTGCAGGAGATGGTTGATGCAGGGGATATAACCCTCGATAATCCTAATGCCCCTGCTAACAGAAATTTGAAAATCTTCAACAAACCATTCCCGAATCACTCTTCTAACAGTAACATAAACCAAGATATCTTAGCCGAGGAGAGTGTTCATGAGATCCATGCAGTCTTCGACTCCCAGCCAAAAACCTCTATCGAACAAATTCTGAATCAAGCCTCTTCACTAACGCAGGAACCCGAACCCCCTTCATCACCATCAAGACAAGACGAAATCCTTTCCGTTCCTTTACCCATCAAGGAATTAACCGCCCAGAGTTCTCTTCTCACAAATGAGCCTTCTTACACCACATCCTTGCAAGACTGTGAGCGGATGTTATCTAAGTTATCTATTTCCCAAACGTCTCCTTCTACCATTCTTGCTGTACAAGAGGAAGGCTCACCACTTCTTTTGTCATCCTTAGACGAGAAACCTCTTACACCGACATCACCACATTCTTTAAACATGACGGATCCTCTCAAACACGCCCTCCTACCTATTAGTTCTTCATCGCCTAAATCTTTTCAGCAACCGGTTAACCTCTTAACGCCCATTGATACAGTGCCTCATCTTCCCCCTGTATCACACCCACAGTGGACCGGAATCACAACCCACCTTTCTTCCATACAAAAGTTCCTATTCACACGTGAGGACTGTCATTCCCCAGAAGATAGAAAGGTCCTACGGGAACGTTTGAGTACGCCATATTCTACTCAAATGCAGATGACCGACCCAGATGCCTCTACCATATACCCGAAGTGTTTACAGAAGCTTAAAATGCCTATGTCCTCATCTTCACCCCCCTCATCTCTACCAAATACCTCATCCACCTCTATTAACCTAACCCAATCTTCCCCTACGCTTGGGACCTCACCAATACCCAGTCTAACACACCCACCTAAGCGGCTTGATTTATCTAAAAATAAAGCCGTCCATCCACTTAGGAGACAGACTCAATCTCCTCAACCTATGTCCTCTATCACAACTAAAACCATCGTCGTCACACCTACCTTCCATATTGGGACCTCATCCCTCCACCTTGCATCAATATATCATACCTCCTGCATTTTCTTTAAAACGACCTACGCCTTCTGCACCCATACAGAGATCCAAGGGTACATCAACACCGTCACCCCGCGTATCCTATCCACCTACCAACCCTAAACAAATTCCATCATCAAAAGATTTGTTTGTTGTCACTCCTATTTCTCCGTGGTTGTTTTCTGATACCACATCATCTGTGGCCTCATCATCTAACCAGCTAAACATAGCTTCTGCGCCAAAGAAGCCACGTTTAGTTAAAACCCATTATCAAAACCCCTTGGCTAAACCACCACCCATACAAATCAACCATACCCCGTCATTACCAGAATCTACCCAGTCAATAGCCTCATCTTCCTCTGACTTTGACCCACTCAAAGGGTCTTACGCCAAAATCCTTGCTATGTTGGTGGAGAATGCGACCATTTCCCTACCCCCACTTAGACCTTATGATCCATCTAAACCTCGACCTATAGGTTATGATGAGTCTAAAATCTGCGCTTACCACCGCACACCAGGACATGACGTAGAGGGATGCAAAGCGTTGAAAGCCATACTTCGTCAGTCACCTCTCTCAGATAGAAAAGTTAAGAAAGACAACTTACGAAGGGAGAGACATTTAGCTTCAATTCCCTCTCCTATACTACCTGTCCCCGCCTCACCAAGATCTATCATTATTACAGCCCCACCTCTCGAAGACCATGACTTATCCCTACCGTCTTCCTCCTCTCGTATTCACGAGATCAATATGATTAGTGTTGCTACTCGAGGGCAGAAAAACAATGGGAAAGCGAAAGAAAGCACACCTGCGGCCTCCCTTTCTCCGTCCACCATCCCGATCGCACCACCACCTAAAGTGGTTATTCGTGGACCCGCCTACCCCATCTCTAATGGAGTTGCCCACCGAACCATGATCAAACAGCTTCACCAATCACCTGTAAAAATGACACTGTATGAGCTCATTCAGACTTCTGAATCTCATCGACAAGCTCTCGTTGAAATCCTTCAAGGGATAGAGGTCTTACCTAATGAAACCTTTCCTGTTACCTCCATTCTCACACCCAATCACGTTGCTTCACTCACCAAACAACCCATCTCCCCAACCACTTCTGTCTCTGTACAGCAAGCCGCTGCTGTCAGTTTCTCCGAAGACGAAATTATCGACTTTGGTGCTGAAGATCCTGACCCTGCTCTTTTCATCTCAGCTTACGTCTGGGACATTCGGGTACGTCATGTTATGATTGACGGGGGTGCTAGCCTAAACATCATCTCTTCAAAAGCCTTCCAACAAATGAATATCCCTTCTAGTTGCATGTGTGCCAACCCCATCATGTTGCGGTCATTCAATGATGCTATTACTTCTACCTTAGGCACCGTGATCCTTAACATTCATGTAGGGCCACGCACTTTACCCGAACTCTTCTATGTCCTTGAGGGAGAGTTCCAATACAATATGTTGTTAGGCCGCCCTTGGATCCAGGCTATGGGATGCGTTCCCTCCACCTTACATAGATGCATAAAATTTGAGTACGAAGGGAAGTCCTACACCGTAAAAGCTGATCCTCCCCCCTTCAAAACCTGCAATATGTTATATCGCCCTAATGATGTGCTTGTACCAGTCAAGACACCCATTCATCCAACCCAACCATCCACTTCAACCACACCTCTATCATCCACTTCAACCGCACCTACACCTTCAACCAATGAAACCGCCATCGCAAATACCACTTCCTTTCCCGCAGCTAACATCCCAACCTCAGACCCCTTAGTAGATGTTTTTCAATGCCTTACGCTGGGGGAGTATCACCTATATAACGTTAGTTCTTTCCATACCCCACAGGAGTACGGACAGTTACATACACATCCTACCTATGACCGTCGTGTGGGGGAAGTAATCCCCTACGGACCACCTCATTGCCGCACCAACCTAACGTATGGGGGTGTCGACGCATCCTCCGTTACCCCTGAACCTCCTCTTGGTGTGGTTCCTTTCCAATCTGATTTTCAATACCTGACAAATCATCGTTTCGCCCTCACCTTCTTGACTCGCTGTGCTTGGAAAGGCTTTGGTTTTGGTCTTTATGAACAAGGCCGACATACAATCATTCCCGTAACTACACGCAAGCACAATGATCGTAGTGGTCTCGGATTTCCTGGAACACTTACACCGAAGGAACCTCATGTCAGTTGTCTCCTGGAAGATGACGACGTCACCCCTACCGAACCATCATCACCCATTTTTCCATCATCACCCACAGAGTCGATAGATCCTGAATCTATCCCTCCTAACTTTTTTTTTTCATAAATGCTATCTTCCTAGGTCCTCTCACTTATCAACGCGATAATGAGGACCCGTCTTCTCTTCCCTTTCTGTATCCAGACATGATCGAAGAGGATTCACCTTCAATTAATGTTGTTGAGTGCCAAGATGACGACTCCATCCTCACTTACCTTGGTGCGGACGACTCCTATATTCAACGCGCATTACCGTCTGAAACTCAAACCATGTTGAATGAGTCTACTATAGAAATTAACATCCACACAGAGGAGGATCCTCACATTGTGAAGATCAGACAATCCCTTAACGCATCAGAACAAGTCACCTTTACTACCTTTCTCCGTACCCGCAACCAAGCTTTCGCTTGGTCCTACGCTGACATGCCAGGAATTGATCCTGACATTGCTGTCCATAACATCACCCTAAAACCCGATTCCAAACCAGTCAAACAGAAACTGAGAAAAATGCATCCACGCATTGCCCTCTTGGTCAAAGAAGAGCTTCAACGACTTCTTTCTATTTCCTTCATCTTGCCTATTGACT
The DNA here is from genome assembly GCA_019776745.2 of Taxus chinensis. Classification (NCBI taxonomy): domain Eukaryota; kingdom Viridiplantae; phylum Streptophyta; class Pinopsida; order Cupressales; family Taxaceae; genus Taxus; species Taxus chinensis. The sequence continues at coordinate 26,738,351 of CM034154.1, read as the reverse complement.
ATCCTCAATGGATTTCTAACATCGTACCTGTCACTAAAGCGACGGGGGGACTTCGGATATGCACGGATTTCTGAGACCTTAACCTCGCTTGCCCCAAGGATGACTTCCCCCTCCCAAGTATTGATCAACTTGTTGATCTCACTGCGGGCCATGAGATGCTTTCTCTCATGGATGGCTTTTCGGGATACAATCAAATTTTGGTAGCCCCGGCCGATCAACATAAAACTGCCTTCATCACTCCTTGGGGAACCTTTTGTTATCGTGTCATGCCGTTTGGCCTTAAGAATGCTGGTGCGACCTATCAGCGGGCTATGACTTACATTTTTCATGACATTATGCACACTATCCTTGAGGATTATGTCGATGATCTTCTTGGCAAATCTAAACATCGCAGTGAACATCTCGATGTTTTAACCATTATTTTCGATCACCTGTTACAATATTCGGTCCGGCTTCAACCAAAGAAATGTGTCTTTGGTGTTCTTTCGGGAAAACTTCTTGGCTTTATCGTCTCTTTGCGTGGCATTGAGGTCGATCCATCTAAAGTCAAAGCTATCCTAGAAATGCCCCCACCCAAAAACCTCAAACAATTGCGTAGTTTGCAAGGTAAACTTCAATCCATCCGGCGTTTCATCTCCCAACTCTCGGATCGATGTCAACCTTTCCATCACCTTCTTAAAAAGGACATTGCCTTTCAATGGAGCGAAGAGTGTCACCAAGCCTTTGAAGCTCTCAAAGCCTATCTCTTGCAGCCACCCATGCTTATCCCACCTCAGGATGATCACCCTTTCTACCTTTACCTTTCTGCCACTGACCATGCTATAGGAGCCATGCTCGCACATCGGGACTCGGCACGTCGAGAACAAGCCGTTTATTATATAAGTCGTACTCTCGTGGATTACGAGACTAGGTATACACATGTAGAAAAATTGTGCCTATCCCTATCATTCGTAGCCACCAAACTCCGACACTACCTCCTGAATCACAAAACTTTTGTCATCACCAACGCGGACCCCATTCATTATATGTATGCCAAACCACATCTAAACCAACGCATCGCCCGATGGCTTATGCTCCTCACTGACCTCGACCTTGAATTTATACACCAGAAGTCAATCAAAGGACAAACTATTGCAGACCAACTCGCGGAGGCCCCTTTACCTGGGGAACAATTTACCAATTTTAATTTCCCTGACGAACTCATCGCCACTCTTTCACTCAGGGAAGAGTCGTATCCAATGACCCTCTTCTTCGATGGATCCAAATGCCAGCGCGGCGGAGGGGCCGGCGTTGTTCTCATTCCTCTTGATGCTGAGCCTATGCCTCTTTCATTCTGGCTCGATTTCCCCTGCACTAATAATACAGCGGAATACGAGGCCCTTGTTTTGGGTCTCCAGGTTGCGTTACACTTAGGTGTCAAATCTATTAATATTTTCGGTGACTCTCAATTGGTAGTCAATCAAGTTATGGGCATCTACCAATGTAAAAATGAGGAACTTCAAAAGTACAAACATTACGTGGATTCACTTTTGACCTCATTTACTCGTTATTCTATCCAGACCATTCCCCGCTCCACTAACAAATTTGCCGATACTATGGCTTGCTTAGCCTCGCAAATTCCTGCTTCATCAACTGACTCTGACATTTTCGTCTTGGTCCAACAACTCTTTGCCCCATCTTACTCAGCCCCGGTTATTTGTATGATAAATAATGTGTCTGCTAATTCACAGGATACCTGGTATCACCAATTTCACGACTACCTTACAACCTCCGTTCTCCCACCTGACCTTACTAGTACCGGCAAACGTGCTTTTCTTAAACGTGTTTCTCGTTATGTCATCATGGGGGGACTCCTTTATAAACGTGGCTTTGATGGCATCCTCCTTCGATGTCTAACCGGCGCGGAGGTCACCTATACCATCCAACAGATCCATGACGGTATTTGTGGTGGACATTTTAGCGGCCTTGCCATGGCCAAACGGATCCTTCGCCTAGGCTATTATTGGCCTACTCTTAATAACGACTGCTACGAATATGTTAAGCGTTGTGTTATGTGTCAACAACATGCCAACCTTCAACATACTCCTAGCCATCCGCTACAGGTCGCACGAGATCTTTGGCCTTTCTCACAATGGGGTTTAGACCTTATTGGTGAGATTCACCCGCCCTCTTCGCAACGTCACCGTTGGATAATCACAGCAACCGAATATTACACAAAATGGGTGGAGGCCATTCCACTCATTTCAACCAAAAAAGAAAAAATCGTCGAATTCGTTAACCATCACATTATCTGTCGTTTTGGTATTCCTCATCGCCTAATAACAGATAATGGTAAATCTTTCAAAAATAAGTTGTTACAAGACCTTTGTGACAACTTTGGTATCAAACTTAGTTTCTCATCACCTTACTATCCACAGGCCAATGGTCAGGCTGAATCTTCTAATAAAACCCTAACCAAAATCCTCATGAAAGTTGTTAATGATTCTGGAAGAAATTGGCATGATCACATTCCCTTTGCCCTTTGGGCTTATCGTACTAGCATTCGTACCTCCACTAATGCCACACCATTTTCTTTGGTATATGGTACCGAGGCTGTCTTGCCTCTCGAAATACAAATACCCTCCCTCAGAATATCTCTTCAGGATATTCTCACCAACGATGATTTCCGCCAAGAGCGGTTAGCCCAATTAGAGCTTCTTGACGAGCGACGTCTTACGGCTCTTGACCACCTTCAAATCTACCAAAAACGCATCAAGCGTGCTTATGATAAGTGACTTCATGAGCGTACCTTTAAGGTTGGTGATCTTGTCCTCAAAGAGAATCAACATGTAACCAAACTAGAAAAGAGCAAACGTGGAAAATTTGCTCCTAATTGGATTGGGCCTTACATTATCACTCACACTTATGGATCAGGCACTTATCGTTTAGCTTCGCTTAATGGTAAACCTGAGCCTGAGCCCCTTAATGCCTTGCATCTTCGACCATTCTACTGTTGAATTCAGTGTTATATCACTTCTTATCTACCTTGCGCTCGTCCCTTGAGCTCATTTACCACCGCATACACTTTGTTTCCTACATCTCAAAATCAAATCAAGCTCACATGGTTTGATTATCACCTCCCCTTAAAGATGCCTTCCCCTTTTTAGTCTAGTCCATGACTTCAAAGTATCAAAATGACACATTCTTAATTAAACACTTATGGGATTTTCTTGAGTCAAACTTCCTACAAAACTAGATGCTTTATGCCAAACGGACATCTAGACCTCTAAAATTATACATAGACTGCTCCCTTGAAGGACAGCTATATGCCAAACTATTCTGCTATTATATATAGACTGCTCCCCCGAAGGACAGCTATACACAAACGCCGCATCTGCTACTATAAATAGACTGCTCCCTTGAAGGACAGCTATACACAGTCAGCCTTTATCAGAAGCTTCTCGCATTGATCAGCTTCGTGAAGACCTCAAGAGTAATAAAACATACATATCCCTTGTAGACTTCCCGCATCGATCAGTCTATATTCAACAAAATAAAAGCCGCATTCAAAAGAACTTTTGAGTCATGGACTTGTCTATTTAGGTTTGGTTCTCTTTCGTCAGAATAATCACTTTATAACAAGTTCTCTGCAGCACCCCAGCTATACCATCCACCTCACCTCACCATTTGTTTAAACAACAAAACTCAAGGGACGTGACGTATATCCGATATATTGTGATTATACAACTCTTTTCACCTATTGACTTCTCGTCTATGCAAGGTACCTAGGGATTCAAGCTCATCCTACATTAATATGTGGTTTGTTTAGCTCTTTTCAACTATGGAGACACTTTTTCCTCTTTTGACTCGAATCTAGGATTATGTGTTGACCTTAATCAGGACATGGTTCCCTACTACTTGGGTATGCTAACTTTCGCTTCACCTATACCTACACCAACAACATTACCCTACCAACAACATTACCCTACCAACATCAATATTTTTACCAACCGACAAATTGCCTAACCACAACCAAATTGCCTGAATTCACCTCTCCCTGGTCCTAAGGGAGAACTACATCGGTCTGAGGCCCCTCCTTGCTTTGTGCAATGGGCTATGTAGGCAGCACTTAGGAGACATGGGGTCTCCCAAGGTTAGCTCGACCATCCCCTACCATACCCTATCATGTGTTGTAAATATAAATAGTTTTTGTGTATTTCTATTTGCCAACATTCATCTTTATCCTTTTTCAAAACAAACAAAAACAACATCCAAAACACAACCATTCTTATTATTATCATCACTCAAAACAACATACATATTTAGTTTTATTTTAGATGTTAAACAAATACACCTTCTCTATCATCGACTCGCAGGTCGGCATCCTTATTTATTCTTATATTCCTATGAAATTCACTTAGACCCTTGCGCCTCCTCCCGAATCAGGTGGTGATCGTGATCGTCGATGCCCCTCAGTTGGCCTCTCCATCCTCAAAGGTGCCACTGCCATTGGTTCCTCCCACTGATCCGCCAACATCTCCTGTAACATACGAATACGTCCTCTCGCGTGGAGGAATCTTGCCTCCAGTCTCTCCACTCGTAACTGTGAAACCTCTAACAATCCCGTTGTCTCATTCACCTGTGTTTGAAGCTGGTGAACTAAATCCTGTAGACGATCTCTCTCCGCTGTAATCACAGCTATGTCAGGGCGCTCACGTGCACCTCACAGCTCTGCCACCCACCATACTCTATAGGCCTCTGTCGTTCCCGCATCCATTACCCTACGATCGGCTGCTATCTCTTCTGGCCCTTCTGGAGGTGTAGGCCGGGGAGGTGAGAATGCTTCCTCGGCGTCGATCCTCATGTATGGTCTATATGTCATAGGTATATCCTGAACGAACCCAAATTGTCGCCGCACACGATCTAGAGGAATCCTCTCGTACTCACCCGGCCTGTGCCCTGCGATCCACCTCAATCGCTCCACACCCCTTAACTCCTCAGCTATGTTCTCTGTCACCATATAGTTCCCGTAAGGCCTCCAAAAAATATCCGCAATCGTCACCATCTCCCATACCTGTCTATAATACTCGATGTCATCTATCACGGCCTGGGATCTCGCTTCTTGTTCTGTCTGGACCCATCGTCTGAATCCCAACCTTTGCACTCCTGCCTCTCCCGACTCGATGGGTCGGCCTATTGGATGCACACAAACAATGTGCTCATAGGCCCAACAATGTAATAAGTACGAACAATCCAGTGTCGTCCTGTGTTTTCACTTGCAGGCCCATAAACCCCTATATAACTCTGCCAGATATGCGGGTGCCCATGCGAAAGTCACGCTCATTTCTATCATTTCCCAAATAACACTCATCAATGCTTTTGGAAATCTTCCACCCTCCGCCCTCGGTAATGCATAATACCCCACCGCTATCATTAATAGCACGGCCAACCTTGTTTCCTCAGGGTGTGTTGCATACATTGTACCATACGTAAATGTTAAACCTCGCTGTGTCAAATCTCGTGCAGCTGAACCAAATACTGCTGTTATCGCTGCCCGCCCCACGCTAGGCAATGCCTGATACACTATTTTTCCTATCATTGGGAGTCTCAAAATACGGAACACATCTTCCAATGTCACTGTCATCTCCCCTGTTGGCAGATAGAAGGTATTCTTTTCTGGATTCCATCTCTCAATCAACGCCTGCAACATAGCATGGTTACGCGCGATTCGTGAATAATAGCGGATTCCACTTAACCCCAAACGATTTATCAATGCCCATTCAGCTGGTGTTACATCCGCTCGGATTCGTGACAACAACGTTGGCACAGTATCATTCATCCTTAACCCTGCTTCCGCCTGCATACATCAAAACGACACATAATTATTCAATAAAACAAATCTCCACGGGTTTTTTCTCAAATTCTGGAAACTCCTACAGTAACCGATATTGGTTATAGATAACCGATACCGGTTTGCTAACCGATACCGGTTATCTCTAAACGATACCGGTCACTGTCAAAAATATACACCCTGCTTAAAAACATACACCTACGATAATTATTTTGCCCGTTTACTCCTATCTATACCTAAAAACATACGTGACCACCCTGCTTACCTACCCCATAGCACTCACCCCATCCCAAACCCTTGCCTATCACCTTTTCTTTCTCATCTTTACCCACTTACTCTCTCTCATCCTATTCACACAAAACATGCAAGAATCAAATTACAACCAAACAGTTTACCTCTCGGGATGCAGCAGCTTGGGGTGGAACTGGTCTTCCCCCTCGTCCCTGCCTGCTAGATGCTTCTCCTCGTTCGGCCATGTTCACCACCCTCTTCAAATATAACTTGTCTTTCTGCCTTCTGAATCTCAGCCCACACTCACTTCACCTGTCTCTTTCCTCCTTATCACTCAAATTCTTTCATGCAATTACCTGTATCAGTCGTCAAACAGCGTCGCATTCGCGTATTTAACTTGTTGCATGACTCTAAAAATAAGAATGCTAAAAATAAGAACTTAAGTTGCCAACCAAGCAGTTCTATTTTTAGGAAATATAATTTCGAAATAACCGATATCGGTTACATAACCGTTATCGGTCGTATAGCTACCGACATCGGTTACATAACCGATATCGGTCATGTGTCCCCTTTTTGCTTAAACCTAAGCCGTTTCTTCGTTTTTGCAAATTTTTGTGGCGCCCGCCTCTTTTTCCTGCATAACAACACCATTATCAATATTTGTCATCCAAATCACATATATATATCCTCATAATTTCAGCAACATCATCCATCTACATTATAACAACCATCGACAACATACATACGACATCATATATACATCAAACCCATCAGCATACACAACATGTGAATTAAACTCATCATCTATATATACATACATTCCATTTCAAAAAGCCATCAACAAAAGACATCAACACCATCAATATATAAACCATGTGGATCAAACTCGTCATACATTAAATTTCACAACCCATCAACAAAACACATAAAACATTTCATATGCACCATGTGGATCAAACTCGTCATACATTAAATTTCACCCATCATATGCACCATGTGGGTCATCCTCATATATATCATATATATATATCTATATATATATATATATATATATATATCAAAGGTTTCAAATATACAACTTGCCCTGCATAGGGGCCTCTGTGATCTCAAGATAATACAAAGCCGGCACGCAGGCCGCAATAACTGTCAAAATATCGACTCGGCTCGCAGGCCGGTCTCTCATATCAAAAATATACTCGGCTCGCAGACCGGTATCAACTATACAACCTGTACTCGGCTCGCAGGCCGGTATATACAATAGGATGAATAAATGAATGAAAGAATCATATGTGGGCATGCAGGCCTCTCTATACATAACCGGTTCGCAGACCGGTGCCTCTATCTAATATCCAATATACAAACAAAAACATCTCTCTCCGACCCAGGGATGTCTCAACTCTCCCCACCACCCTCAGCACCTCTCCCTGCGGGTCCTGGCCCTGGCTCCCGCCTCCTCCCTGTCACCGACCCACCGGCTGTAGCTGCACCACCCTGGGATCTCTGACTCCGCGAGGTCTCCAGCTCTATGCACCGCATATGGCTGATAGTCAGCCCCGGTACCATCAAGGACGTCCTGATAGTACCGGGCCTCCGCTCTCACCTCCATATAATGGGCCCGTGCCACCATAGCTGCTGGGGCTGGTCCCCCGACTCCTAATAATAATGGCCCCTGTGCCGGTGGCAGTACCTGTGCCTATGGCAATGCCATTGGCGGTACCTGTACCTGTGGCTATGCCGGTGCCGCTGGTGGTGCCTGTGGTGGTGCCGCTGGTGGTGCCGCTGGTGGTGCCTGTGCCTGTGCCTGTACGCCCTGGGCTAACTGCCCCTGTAGGACACCTATCTGTGCTTGTGCAACAGTAAGCTTCCCCTGTAACAACTGTACCTGTCCCCTGAGCTGGTCCCTCTCTACTCTAACAGCCGCTAAGTCTGGCTGTGTGGGCTGTGCTCTCCTCGCGGCTCTCTCCCCTGCCCACCATACCAAAAATGCTCCTGTGCAGCCGGCGTCGTCTATAGTATCATCTGCTGGCCTCTCGGCTACCCAATCTGGGTCCATGGGCTGTGGTGCAGGCAGTGGGGCCTCTACATCATCCCTCCGGTACTGAGGGAAGGGAGGTGGCTCATCCTGTCGTAGCCCCATCTGCCGTCGTACCCTCTCCAGGGGTATCCGCTCATGCTCTCCCGGCCTCCGTCCCGCTATCCAGAATGTATACTGGATCCACCGCAACTGTGATCGGGCTCCTCCGCGGGGCTGATGACCTCTGTAAGGCCTCCATACAATATCCAAGGCAGTCACGCCCTCTAATACATGCCGGTAATACGCTACATCCCATCCGGCGAGAACTGCTCGTGGCTGGCCCACGACCCCCAGCCACCTCTGAAAGCCATATCTATAGATCACCTGTGGCCCTGGCTGCTGGGGCAGCCCTACTGGTCGAATGCATATGATATGCTCATATGCCCAGCAATGTAACAAGAATGTAGAACAAATCCTGAATCACCTCATCCGGCGGTAGCCCCACAGCTCTCTGTATAACTACACCAGGTATACTGGTGCCCAAGCATAACACGTATGCTCCTCCACCATCTCGTGTAGTACCCCCATCAGCGCCCATGGAAAGCGGCCTCCCTCTGAGTCCGGGAGGGCAAAGCATGTGATGCCGATCATCATCAACACGGCAAGCCGTGTCTCATGTCTATGGGCACGATACATGTCCCCATAGGCAATGCTCGCGCTGTGATAAGTCAATAGCGCGGCTGCATCCCCGAATACCTGTAAAATGTTGTCCATGGCTATCTCTGCATCCACCTGGAAGACTGCCTCTCCATCGATCAGTAGTCTAAGGATGCGATACACATCCTCCAGTGTAATCGTCATCTCTCCCGTCGGGAGATGGAACACATTGGTCGCCGGATCCCATCTCTCGATGAGGGCAACCATCAGACTGTGATCCCTATCTATCACCCTATAACGCTGGACTCCGCCGAGTCCCACCTCGTGCATGATGGCCCACTGTACTGCGGACACGTGTGGCCGCATCCGTCTCAACAACGGGGGCATCCTATCCCGCATCGTCAGCTGCTGACGTGCCTGCAAAACCAACTCACTGCATTAGCCCTACTCTTTATCACAACAACTCCTTTAACCTTCTATACCCCCTTTTACCCACCCGACCACACAACCACCCCATTTTCCCCCCCCCACCCACCAACCAACCTTCCTATCAACCTCTACCCCTTCCCTCTTCACCCCCATAAACACAAAACTCCCAAACAATAACCACAACTCCCAAACAATAACCAAAACACCCAAATAACAACCAAACACCCAAAACCACAACAAAACCAAGCAACAAAATAGAAAATCCTAACTAGGGACCGGTACCGGTCACCCATGACCGCCACCGGTCCCCTCTCCACCGACGCCGGTCGACGTACGACCGACACTGGTCCACCACAAACCCACCTTGCCCGAAAACTTTGTGACCGACGCCGGTCGCTTAGTGACCGGCATCGGTCACTGTAAAATCGCGGACCCGAACCCGACGCGGCCCCCCAAACCCTTCTTTGACCTATTACTCCCATTTTACCCATTAAAAAATCCTAAAAACCTACCCACCCTACCGTTTTAGCCTAACTAACCTACCTACCCTCTCCCTTTTCCAAACCACTTCCATTTATTAATTCTTTTATTAAAAACATGGATTCCTACCCCAAACCCCAATATAGTTTAACAACATCAAATTCACACAATGAGAGGTTTCGAACCTACCGGTACGATGACACGTCGTCGTGGTGGGATAGGTGGTGGTGGTCCAGCTGGTCCAGCACCTCCAGCTCCTCCTGGCTGTGCCATGGCTCTCAAACTCCTCTGCTGGGTCCTCCACCAATCAAATGCTACCTCCTCCTCGCTAGGGCCTACCAATCACTCACTTCTCCACTCAAATAGTGCCACCTCAGCCGACAAACTCAACAATCTCGCCAAAAGACCTTAGACAACTAAAATTGGTTTTCAAATTGACAATATGACAATGACAGGCCGTATTTTTCTTTTTATAGGTTTTCGACCTATAACCGATACCGGTTATATTATACCCTAAAGAACCGGTATTGGTCATCTAACCGATATCGGTCATAGACAATTGATATCAGTTTAATCCCACCTTCCCCAATTTCTACCCTTATTTACTAATCGCCCTTTCTCACAACATCACCTATATCCACCTTCGCTGAAAACCCTTTGTTAACTTCATTGGCCCACCCAAGGCCGCAACCAACCAATTTGGCCCAACCGAAGGCCGCAACCAACCAATTTGGCCTGACCCGAGGCCGTAACCAACCATTTGGCCCGACCCAAGGCCGCAACCCAACCATTTGGCCCCGACCTAACCAACCAACCAACCATTTGGCCCGACCCAAGGCCGCAACCAACCCATTTGGCCCGACCCAAGGCCGCACCCCACCCATTTGGCCCGACCCAAGGCCGCACCAATTAAATACCTCGCCCAAAATCAACAAATTACAATTTTATCCACCCATCATGTAGCTTTTTGTTCAATCGAGCTCACATATTCATGTTTTAGCACGATTAGGGTCCTTGACTTGATCAGTCAACCAACTTTGCCTAGACCAAGACCGTGACGTTTATCTCAACCAAACCAACCATTTGGTACTGCCGAACATGCCTAACCGTTCTTGTACCTTACCCGTTATATCCCCTGGAGCTACTTCCTATGCCTTGGATACCAAGATTATATCACCCTTGTTTGGATAAACTATCAACCTTTGCCTATGAATTGCTTGTTTGCTCTTCAAATCATGTACCCTGGTCGCACTACTGCATTTCAACGTGCGTCTGCTTCCTTGGACCTACCCCACCATCTTACCATCATCTCAACACCATTTCCCTTTATCAACCCTATCCCTGATTTCACACTACCTCAATCTGTGATAGATTTGAGGGGGATTTCCTATACCCTTAACAGGGGTAACCACTTCTTATTATTGTCCATGCAGCTTTAACAAAGACAAGCTACACGACAACAAGGGGCTAATGTAGACACCAAATTTGTGTCTTACGACCCCCTGTGCCCCGCATCTCATTTCGCAACCTAACCTCATCACCTAAACCTTACACAATTATTTATTAATTACCTTATAATTAATAAATCCACATCGCCATACCTGTCACCTCATTTCACCACCTCATCATGACCTAGTCTTAACCCTAAACTAACCTAATTAAGACCTATAACTTGGTCCACATCCACACCCATGACTAATTACTCCTCACCCGCACCTAAAACTAACCTCATAATGACTTGACCAAGCCCACGACTAATCCCTCGGGAGAAAAGGAGGGAAAGCTGGCTATTTTACCAAAAATAGCCCGCTTTGACCTGACCGATACCGGTTCCTACTCGACCACCGTCGGTTGCGTAACCGCCATCGGTTCCCTGTAAATGACCACTCCCAACCAAAAACAAAGGGTTGGATTTTCGTGGATCCGAATCAGAAGTCATTGGAAGGATCCAGAATTTACTTGGCTGAACAGAGACAAGTGAAAGAAACAAGAAGAGTTTGCAGAGAAGGACATCAAGCCCAAAAACTGCAACTGAGTAACCAGAGCCTTGTGACACTCATCTGTTCATCGGGAGAGAAGATAGCTCATCTCCTGATTGTCAGGTCATCCTACCTAAGTTCTACCGTCGTCATCACAGTTCTTGGACCTGCATCCTCATCAATAATCAGTAAGTAATATCTTGTATGTCCTTTTAATAACATTTCTTGAACTTCTGAATCACAGCCATCATAAGTCTATTCCTAGATCTACTACCCAGCAACACACTACATCTAACTGTCATTCCTCCACCCTTACGTTACCCCAAGAACACCCCCCGTATTCTCTGAGTCCTTCTCATCACCCCATTACCTAACCCCACCCATTTATCAGCCTTATAAAACAACACAACCACCTTACAACCAACCTTCACCAAAAGCCCCTAAAACATTGCCCCTACTGATATTGGTTACCAACAACCGGTACCGGTTATAGTGACCAGCATCAGTCATCGTGATTCTAAATCAAGACCAGCCCTTTCTCTATTGTTCTAACAAGGTAAACAAATTGTAATTGGACAATAGCTTATTTGTTAGAATTTGTGTTAATTCATATTAGCAGGAGAACTGACCACCTTCGAAAGGAAGTTTTATATTTCCTGGGCCCAAGGCAGTTCCCTCATTTATTGTCTAATTAAAATCTGGTGGTCTTGTATTCTTACTTGCAGGTAGTCCTTCCCAGACAAAAAGGAGTTCTTCGCAGTCGATCTGATCTTTCTCTACGGTACGCGCACACCCTCTCAACATTCAACAGGTATTCCTCCTAGCCCTAACCCTTATCTGTTTCTCAAAGGAATGAAAGGATAGAAGCAACTCTATTCCCAAAAGTTGAAACATTCCGTGCAAAACACTCAGACTGCACTATTTCTCGCATTTGCAAACAATAGGATAATGAGAGAGCCGGATGGAGTGGGGGAAAATCGTGAGAAAATTTTGTAGAGGTCTCTGACATGGAGCTCTCATATTTGACAAGGCATCTCTAGGTCCCACGGAGTCTAAGAAATCACCCGTCGAAGATATGGTGTGTTTGGGCCTCAGGGCTCTTAAGCGACTACGCCCGGACGGGGTAACCCGAAATCATGGGGAGTGAAGGGAACAAAAATGAAGCCTCTAGTAGCATTCACTAGGCCGTTTGGATGTGTTGGCATAGTTTTTTTGGTCCCATGATCTTCTGTTTGCAAAGTACAACCTCTGGCAGACCTACATTGACTCAGATTGCACTATTTCTCGTGTTTGTAAACAATAGGATAGCGAGAGAACCAGATGGATAGGGAGAAAAATGCAAGAGTATTTTATAGAGGGCCCTGACATGGAGCTCTCAGTTTTAATGAGATGTCTCTAGGTTCCACGGAGTCTGAGAAATCACCCGTCGAAGATATGGCGTGTTTGGGCCTCGGGGCTCTTAAGCGACTATGCCCAGAAAAGTTAGCCCGAGAGCACAAGGAGCATAGGGAACCAAAATGGAAGCTCCACTAGAGTTCACAAGGCCATTTGGACATGTTTGCATAGTTGGTTCGGTCCCACGAGCTTCCGTTTACAAATTACAGCCTATAGCAGCCCTACACAGACTCAGACTGCACTATTTCTTATGTTTGCAAACAATAGGACAGCGAGAGAACCGGATGGAAAGGGAGAAAACCACATGATAATTTCGTAGAGGGCCCCAACATGGATCTCTCAGATCTGATGATACATCTTTAGGTGTCACAGAGTCTTAGAAATCACCCGTCGAATATATGGCGTGTTTGGGCCTCAGGGCTCTTAAGCGACTACACCCAGACGGGGTAGCCCGAGAGCACGGGGAGTGTAGGGAACAAAAATGAAGGCTACACTAGCATTCAATAGGCCATTTGGATGTTTTTGCGTAGTTGGTTTGGTCCCACGAGCTTTCGTTTACAAAGTACAACCTCTAGCAGACCTACATTGAATCAGACTGCACTATTTCTCACGTTTGTAAACAATAGGACAGCGAGAGAACCAGATGGAGAGGGAGAAAACCACAAGATTATTTCATAGAGGGCCCCAACATGGATCTCTTGGATCTAATGAGACATCTCTAGGTGCCACGGAGTCTGAGAAATCACACATCGAAGATATGGCGTGTTTGGGCCTCAGGGCTCTTAAGCGAGTACGACCGGATGGGGTAGCCCAAGAGCACGGGGAGCATAGGGAACAAAAAAAAAGCCTCCACTAGCATTCACTAGGCCATTTTGACATGTTGGTATAGTTGGTTTGGTCCCATGAGCTTCCATTTGCAAAGTACAGCCTTTGGCAGACCTACATTGACTCAGGCTGCACTATTTCTCGCATTTGCAAACAATAGAATAGCGAGAGAATTGGATGGAGAGGGAGAAAACTGCGAGAGGCTTTTGTAGATAGCCCTAACATGGATCTATAGGATCTAACGAGACATCTCTAGGTGTCATGAATTCTGAGAAATCATCCTTCGAAGATATGGCATGTTTGGACCTCAGGGCTCTTAAGCGACTACACCCGGACGGGGTACCCCGAGAGCACGGGTAGCATAGGGAACCAAAAAGAAGCCTCCACTAGCATTCGCTATGCCATTTGGATGTTATGGAATAGTTTTTTTGGTCCCACGAGCTTCCGTTTTCAGTAGTACAACATTTAAGTCAGCGTAGTCGCTTAAGAGCCCTGAGGCCTAAACACACCATATCTTTGACGGGTGATTTCTCGGACTCTGTGGCACCTAGAGATTTCTTGTCAAAACTGAGAGCTCCATGTCAGGGCCCTCTATGTAAACCTCTCGTGGTTTTCTCCCTTTCCATCCAGTTCTCTCATTGTTCTATTGTTTGTAAACGTGAGAAATAGTGCAATCTGAGTCAGTATAGGGCTACCAGATGCTGTACTACTGCAAACAAAAGCTCGTGGGACCAAAAAGACCTTTCCAACACATCCAAATTTCCTAATAAATGCTAGTGGAGGCTTTGTTTTGGTTCCCTATGCTCCCCGTGCTCTCGAGCGACCCTGTCCGAGCGTAGTCAATTAAGAGCCCTAAATCCCAAACACATCATATCTTCTACGGATGATTTCTTGGACTCCGTCACACCTAGAGATGTCTCATCATAACAAAAATCTCCATGTCAGGGCCCTCTATGAAATCCTCTCATGGTTTTCTCCCTCTCCATCCGGTTCTCTCGATGTCCTATTGTTTGCAAACGTGAGAAATAGTGCAGTCTGAGTCATTGTAGGTCTGCCAGAGGCTGTACTTTGCAAATGGAAGCTCTTGGGACGAAACCAACTATGCCAACACGTCTAAATGTCCTGGTGAACACTATTGGAGGCTTGTTTTTTTTTCCCTACGCTCCCCGTGCTCTCGGGCTACCCCGTTCGGGTGTACTCGCTTAAGAGCCCTGAGGCCCAAATATGCCATATCTTCGACGGTTTATTTCTCATACTCCGTGGCACCTAGAAACATCTCATTAGATCTAAGAGCTCCATGTTGAGGCCCTCTACGAAATCCTCTCACGGTTTTCTCTCTCTCCATCCAGTTCTCTCGTTGTCCTATTGTTTGCAAACGTGAGAAATAGTGCAGTCTGAGTCAGTGTAGGTCTGCCAGAGGCTGTACTTTACAAACGGAAGCTCATGGGACCAAACCAACTACGCCAACACATCCAAATGGCCTGGTGAATGCTAGTGAAGGCTTCATTTTTGTTTCCTATGATCCCCGTGCTCTTGGGCTATTCCGTTTGGGCATAGTCGCTTAAGAGCCCTGAGGCCCAAACACACCATATCTTTGACAAGTGATTTCTCAGACTCCATGGCACCTAGAGATGTCTCGTCAGATCCGAGAGCTAAAATTTGGGGCCCTCTACAAAATCCTCTCGTGATTTTCTCCCTCTCCATCTGGTTCTCTCGCTGTCTTATTATTTGCAAACGTGAGAAATAGTGCAGTCTGAGTCAGTATAGGGCTGTCAGAGGCTATACTTTACAAATGAAAGTTCGTGGGACTAAAAAAACTATGCCAACATGTCCAAATTTCCTGGTGAAAGCTATTGGAGGTTCTATTTTGGTTCCCTACGCTCCCCGTGCTCTCGGGCTACCCCGTCCGGGCGTAGTCGCTTAAGAGCCCTAAATCCCAAACACGTCATATCTTCTACGGATGATTTCTCAGACTCCATGGCACCTAGAGATGTCTCATTAGAACTAAGAGCTCCATGTTGGGGCCCTCTAGAAAATCCTCTCATGGTTTTCTCCCTCTCCATCCGGTTCTCTCGTTGACCTATTGTTTGCAAACACGATAAATAGTGCAGTCTGAGTCATTGTAGGTCTGTCAGAGGCTGTACTTTACAAATAGAAGCTCGTGGAACTAAACCAACTATGCCAACATGTCTAAATGGCCTGGTGAATGCTATTGGAGGATTTTTTTGTTCCTTACGCTCCCCATGCTCTCGGGCTACCCCATTTAGGCGTAGTCGCTTAAGAGCCCTGAGGCCCAAACACACCATATCTTTGAGGGTCAATTTCTCAGACTCCGTGGTGCCTAGAAACATCTTGTCAAATCCAAGAGCTCCATGTCAGGGCCCTCTACAAAATCCTCTCACATTTTTCTCCCTCTCCATCCGGTTCTCTTGTTTTTCTATTGTTTGCAAACGCGAGAAATATTGCAGTCTAAGTCAGTGTAGGGCTGTTAGATGTTGTATTATTGCAAACAGAACCTTGTGGGACCAAACCAACTACACCAACATGTACAAATGGCCTGGTGAATCCTATTGGAGGGTTTTTTTTTATTCCCTATGCTCCCCGTGCTCTTGAGCTACCGCATCCGGGCGTAGTCGCTTAAGAGCCCCGAGGCCCAAACATGCCATATCTTCGACGATTGGTTTCTTGGACTCCATGGCACCTAGAGACATCTCATCATATCTGAGAGATCCATGTTGGGGCCCTCTAAGAAATCATCTCATGGTTTTCTCCCTCTTGATCCGGTTCTCTCGCTGTCCTATTGTTTGTAAACGCGAGAAATAGTGCAGTCTGAGTCAGTGTAAGGCTACCAAATGTTGTACTACCACAAAGGGAAGCTTGTGGGACTGAACCAAATATGCCAACATGTCCAAATGGCCTGTTGAATTCTAGTGGAGGCTTTGTTTTGGTTCCCTACGCTCCCTGTGCTCTCGGGCTACCCCGTCCGGGCGTAGTCACTTAAGAGCTCTGAGGCCCAAGCACGCCATATCTTCGATGGTTGATTTCTTGGACTCCATGGCACCTAGAGATGGCTCGTCAGAACCTAGAACTCCATGTAAGGGCCCTCTACAAAAGACTCTCACAGTTTTCTCCCTTTCCATCTAGTTCTCTCGATGTCCTATTGTTTGTAAACGTGAGAAATAGTGCGGTCTAAGTTAGTGTAGGGCCGTCAGATTTTGTACTACTACAAATGAAATCTTGTGGGACCTAACCAACTACGCTAACATGTCCAAATGGCCTGGTGAACGCTAGTGGAGGCTTTGTTTTTGTTCCCTACGCTCCCCGTGCTCTCGGGCTACCCCATCTGAGCGTAGTCGCTTAAGAGCCCTGAGGCCCAAACATGCCATATCTTCGACGGGTGATTTCTCAGACTTCGTGACACCTAAAGACGTCTCGTCAGAACCGAGAGCTCCACTTTGGGGCCCTCTATGAAATCCTCGCATGGTTTTCTCCTTCTTCATCTGGTTCTCTCATCGTCCTATTGTTTGCAAATGCGAGAAATAGTGCAGTCTGAGTCAGTGTAGGGCTACCCCATCCAGGCATAGTCACTTAAGAGCTCTGAATGACTAGATTGGCTTAAGAATGAATTCGATAGGGGTATGTCTAAGAACACACGAGAGTTATCAATAACCTAGTAAATATTTCTTGTTTAGTTCTGGATGGGAGTCAACTGACCTACGGCTTAATGACCTTCCATTCATTGATAATTTATGTCATGATAAACCCATGTATGCTTTTAAAAGTGCCTTAAAAAGGATATGGATAGTCATCAAGCCTAGTGAAGGGTGTGATGTGATTTCCAAATAACTTGAAATGCCTACAGATTTAAAGGTAGTAACATGAATTGGACAGGATTAGACAATCAAGAATCATTGAGTGTCTGAATCAGAATGTCATTGCATTTGGAGACATTCTCAAGCATTGGAGTAATGTATATGGAGAGACATTCTCAAAATATCAAAAAATGAAAGGCATCAAATTGTGACGACTGTCGGGTGTTTTAACAGGGGAGAAGACTACGCAGCATAGAAGAATGTAGTAAGTGCGTGATAAGATAGGAACCAGTACAAAGAGACCATGAGCAAGAAGAAGTGCAAGTAAGGTAAATACACATATACACATTGATAAATTGAATGAATAATTACTCAGATTTGGTAACTCTTTATATACATACATTATACAAAATTTTAATTTCCAAAGTTTGATTCATATTATACATTGAAAATGCTAGTACATGTACATCACCAATAAATGAAAAAATAATCCATAATGTCTTAAATATTGTCAAGTGCACATCATATTAGATTCATGCGAAAATAATCTCATAAATGTAAGGTCTCATACAAAATTATCAAGTTCCAAATAGTATTTTAATGTGCATAATAAATACAAAAATTCCCAAATAGGTCATATACCATCAAGTTCAAATGACATATAGGCTTACATACAATGCCATGCACATAGGCATATAAAAATAATGTCATGTAAGACATATATATCTCCTACACATCAAAATATATCCCTCTCTTGGCCTTGCTCGAAGAAGACCCTCCCTTAGGTGAAGATGGAGATCCATGAGATGACTTTGGATCACCTGAGCCCATGCTTCGAGTTCTCTTTTGCTAAATACTCGCCTGTAGATAAGCCTGTAAATGCAAACAATGTTTTTTTGTCAAAACTTAATTTATATATGTTTTCAACATGTATTTAAGACAATGCTATAATGAAAGTATTTACATAAATACACAAACTTACCGCAAGTTGTTGATCGTGCCGAATTTGTATCTCACGCTCAAATGAGTCATCAGGAGCTCCTACAATACAAACAGGGGTACGAAGTCAACGAGATGGAGGAGTTTGTGCCCTCGAAGTCAAAATAGAGGGGGTTGAAGTTCCCTACATACACATAAGATCAGAAAATCTAACATCAGAATTAGCAAAAATAGAGCTAAGTACATGTATCTACATAATGACAATATTTTAACTAATTTTATCAATATAGAACTATTGTTTTTACCCCACCACGCCTGTGAATCAAATGAACATGGATGTGCCCTGTCACAGGTAACTCCTGCATACACACAATGAAGAACATTATTAACATAATTTAATAATTCTACAATGAAAGACATTACTAATATGTAATTTAACATAATATGAATTACATGAGAAATTTAACAAAATTTGTGTGTTGTTTGAATACCTCAGTGAGTTGCTATGCAGATGAAATCACAGCGACAACACCTTTATCTACTTTTCGTAGAGATGGTGGGGGTGTCTAGTAAAGTCAACATATTTATCAAACATGTATATCACATGAGTTAGATGGACATACAAGAACATACATATATTTGACTTCAAAACTAACATATATATAGATATATATACATGCATATATATATATATATATATATATATATATATATATACACATGTATGTGAAAATTTTACATAATTAACATTCTAAATTACCTCTGTGAATGTATGCGTATGCATGGTGCTCGCCGCCTGTGGTCGGGATGAAGATGTGCACTTCCTGCGTGCTGTAATATCAATGCATGTACATGTACAAATATAATAATTTCAAAAATTTAACATATATAAGTAAATCAGGTACTCCAAAATATTTTGTAACACACATAACAAAACATAACAAAATTACCTGCGAATGTGACGCCGATGAATGTAATCCAAATGTCTCACTCAAAAGGGACATCTGACATAGTGACATTATCATGTTCACACCTAGCACCAGGTGCACCAAGATCAGTATGCATGAAAGTATCGTCCTCCTCAGACCCCAAACATATGCTACCACATGACGAGAAAAAATGTGGCCTCATGCTAGTACTCCCTGAGGAAATATTCTGTGTACCTCTGCGAGCATCTAGCTCAGAAATCTCCCTTATATGTCGAACAATGGTCAAAAATATGCCCCTGAAATGCGTGGAGTGTATCAATATCTAATTTCTCCTTCACTGCTTGAGGGAAAATCTCAGGATGAGGGGGCTTCTGTGCGGGGAATCTACCCTACTAAATAGGTGCACGTTGTGTACCTGGTTGATCCTGTGCATATCCTTTTCCTCGGCCCCTGGAAATCTCAGAAATCAAAATAATTTGGGATCTCGTTGAGGATAAAATCGTAATAGAGTTTCCTCAGAAATTATAGTGGCACTTCGTTGTTATTATAAGGTGGAAAATCAAACACCATCCACCATCGGTCCCAAAAATTATTTCTAATCAAATTATTATTGCACCAATGGATGGGAAATCATTTACATGTCAATGGAACAGTAATATTAGTGCGGGGATCCATGAATAAGGCGCATATGAGTTCTTTTGAAATTTCTTAATTCTTTACATCCACATATGACAATTTATTGGAATAATAAACCCTACAACCCTCTATGTAAGTTGTCCAACGATCAATTTGCCCTGTTTCCACATCAATTTAAACAAGTAATGCCTCCAATGTGTTTGCAAGAGAAGTGCGATGGGGTTTTGTAGACTGTGCATCCCTCATTGTTTTGATTAAATCCTCAATTTCAATTTTGTTTTCAACTATTTGGGCTGCTAAATCTTCTTGACTACCCGAGGGATGTTGAGCAATTGTGGGAGTGTCAAGAGGGATGTCAGGAATAACAGGGTTTGGTTGTGGTCGATTCCCTCGACCTCTAACTGTAACAATAAAAAAATATGTACTCAATTCAAATTGTAATCTATAATTATCATATTTCAATGCAATTTTGAGAAAATAAATGTGCTTACCTCTTCTCCATGGCACCATCATCGATTCAGATCTTCCCGGCGATCCAGAAATGATCCTTTGAGCTTGAGATCCAACTGATTGGAAAAACGCGAGGGCACGAACAAGCTCTAAAACTTGTGTTTGAGGGAGGAAAATGATAGAGGCTCGGGCCTCTTTTTTTGTTTATACTCAACATAACGCATACGCGTTATGTAACACGTACGCGTTATGCTTTGGTGATTCCCGAGCCAAACAAACTAAAATGCGAGAACATTTTTCTTTTTCTCACATCCTTGACCAATTTTTGCCCCCCTAATTTTTTGCACTTACCCATGTAGATGTATAAATCCAAAGCTCAATCGGGGAAGGGGCCCTACGTTTGGAGATTGTGAATGATATAGTATATGACGTCAAATTCATGGTCACAAAGTTGTAATTTTTTTACGCTAATATGAACTGTAATTTTAATAATAGCTAGCAGTCACATATGATGTATATAACAACCAAAACAATGCAACATCAAGCATTATAAGAAATATAAACAAATAAGTAGAATCCTGCACAATGTAAAAGGCATGGTAATAACCAGAAAGTGCCAAGCCAAATGGAGATGCCTAAGTTTTTCCTTGGGCAAAGGACAAATTTGTGACTCTGTACAATACTTTATGTAGACTAAAAACAAAAATATAGAAACAACAAAATGAGATCCATACGGACAATGCTGGATTTTGTGTTATGTAGGTCAGATTGGGATGACAAAGGAAGCTTTGTCAACATTTCATGCAAATGAATGCTACTTTCCTAGCTACCCAAATCTCGGAAGAATGATAGAGATGCAAGGTAGCACATATATTGCCATGTGGGAAATCAGGGAAAGGTATCACTGTTATAAGCAAGCTATAGACGACTCACACCTCTAAATCTAAATTTCCTAATTCTTTCCTACTCGACACATATATCTTGCAGGGAAAATCCATAGATGCTTAAATTTGCATCAATGCAACAAATTTAGAATAAATTAGTAAGTTAATTGATGATAGCTTAACAAACCATCTCAAAGTGGAAAGGTTATACATCATTATTTTCTCTACTTCAATCAATATTAAGAATTGATTTTAGAAATGCAAGTAGGAATGCATACCTTTCAAGTGTGCCCTTGGTAAACCATGATCTTTCATGTCCACTAGCCACCTCGAATACAATAGAATAGCTACCCTTTTCAATTTGTTCATCGGCCATCTTCAGATGCAATAGGAATGGCTTCAAAAGTCTAGAGGCCAACTTCTCAGTCACCCCACCACTCGATATAACCAGTTTGTACCTAGGAAAATCAACCCCAAAATCAAAAACATATTTCAAATACAGATGGAGGATACAACACATTTGATTACAAAATATCAAAGCTTTAATTGCCTACCCTAGATTCTATCATATCTACACATGCATATGCAACTATTTCATAAATGTAAATTGATAATCCAAAGGGAGAAGCTTCCCTTAGCTTAATCTCCTTAGCACAATACCTGTTTCTTTAATTTCTTCAATAGAATCTAATATAGATTGCATAGTTCACTTCAAAGTTACAACCTCCAATCTTCATGTCATGTTGGCAACAACTACTCTTCTTGGGGGTATCTTCGTACACACAAAAAACTTAGCTTTACAGATGAAAATCTTACGTAAGCCAATTTTCCCATTACATTATTGTTGCACTTTATTCTCTACCCTCACCTATTATTTTATCATTTCAGTTTTTCATCTTCATTCCTCTTCCAATCCTGGCTATTGTTGTAAGTTATTTTTCTTGCCTATCACCTACTCTTGCGTTTGTAATGATTAACAAAACACTAAATTATTTGGATTTTCCTGCGATAAATTTATAAATACCTCTAAAAAATGAGACCTACGGAATTCCACTTTAACATAGTCATATAGATATCCTTACTTCGATTTCAGATTTCAAATTTGTAGGCAGCTAGAGCCATGAGGCTGAATAACATTATATTTTGTTTCACATGATGCAATGATAGAGAACGTTGTCGGTTGTAAGTGGTATTTCCTACCTTTCACCTACTCTTGTATTTGTAATGATTAACAATGCACTACATGATTTTTATTCACTTGTGATAAATTTATAAATACCTCAAAAAAATGAGACCTACAAAATTCCACTTTAACACAGTCATATAGATATCATTACTTTGATTTCATCTTTCGAATCTCTAGGAAGCTAGAGCCACGAGCCTGAAGAACATTATATTCTATTTGACATGATGTAGCGATAGATCAGGTTTTCTGGCACATATGCCTCCCATGATGTCACATGTAATTAGAATAGAGTTTTTTTTTTTAGTAATTAGCTTTCACAAGAATTTCGAGAGAAGGTTGTAGATATAGGGAAGGAGCGAAAATTTCTAATTTGGAAGATGGAATTTGTTTCCTAGTTTTTAATGTCAAAAGAAACTATGAATAAAAGAGGTGAGCATTTACATTTGTGTACAGTGGTCATTTCAGGTCTGAAGGAAGAGCCTTTTGTTATGAACACATCCACAAATTCATTTTTTTGTAATGAAATCCAGAAATCTTTCTCTTAGTATCAACCATAACAACCATGTTTGTGAAAAAATACAAAATAGGAGAGATCCTAGAAATTGTGAATTCTGTTTTAGCAAATAAATTGGGTGAAAAAAGAAAAAATGGATCCATGATATTCTTTTCCAAAAATATCCCAAAGTATGCAAAACTTCCTTCATATGGGTCTTTTTGATTTAAGGTTAAGGTTAATTAAGATTAGAAAGAGAATTGGTCAATAGTAACCTATTCTCTTAGGAAAAAAGGACCAATGTATTCATACAGCCCAAAAAGAGGGAAAGGCATTTAAAAAAAATCAATTTGGAAGTTTTTTACCACTATGGAATCATTGCGTTGATACACAAGATTTGGTGATTTGTTTAGCAAAAAGTTGAAATTTGTAGTCTACAGTGTGGGCAATGAATTCCTTATATGAGCAAACCTAATCATCCACTACGGTTAGTGTACCTATTTCAAATTTAGTATAAAAATAAAAAAACCAATGTGTTCTCTCTTTCATTGTGTGGTTAGCAATTAGATGGTCATCCTCATGTGGCTCATTTCGATAGTAATGCAGATGTTTAATTGTCAAGTTCTAGATGAGGCTCAACTAATTCAAACAAGATTATGATCCCATAAGTGGAAAAATTGATCCAGTTGATATGCCTTTGTCTCTTATTGACTCAAATGCTCAAATGTGAATTATTCCATGAAAATAAAAATTGATGTTGTTTGAGTCCCAATCAGTGTTCAGATGGTATCTTGATGGCGTATCCATGTCAGTGTCATCATATGCATGGTGATCATCTTAAACCTAATGCCTATATTACTTGAAGCTCAATTGATTCTTTTTTGTCTACCGCCTAATATTCCCTTTCTTACGAGAATTATTAAACACTAAAAAAGCACAATATTTTTTACCAAAGCCTTCTCTTTTAATAATAATATTAATGTAGAAAAAAGTTCAATGTTCTATAGAATATGATAATCAAAATAGTATAACTAAAATTGTAATATTTTTCCGTTTTAGCTAAGAAAGCTAAAATAAGAGAATTTATACTATTGTTCAGATTGGTACCCATAAACCATCATCATCTAGGAATTATAGTGTTACCATGGAAACTATAAGGCTGGTAGGAGCCAGATCCATAAAACTTGGTAACATTTTCCACATTTCCCCTGAAGAAAATTAACAAGGATGTTATGTTGTTAACAAAACCTTTAGTGATTATATGCAAAAGTGTGTATAAAACATCATGCATTGGAATGTAGTTTTGGTTGCTTATCATATCCAATTTCATGGTGTAGTGTGGTTATAATTCTCAAGATCAAACATGGCTTGTTGCAATCAAAAACCATAAAATTGCTACAAATTGAAAACCTCTTTAACTTCCTTGTGGACCTGCTTCATTTCTTTTTCTCCTTCCATACTAACTTAATGCTTTGCATGTCGCTTGACATCCAGTTCTAAAACTCTAGGTTCTTATTTGTCATATGTACAACCTTTCATCCTCCAATGCCTTCAAGATTGGGACCAATAAGCCTAGGGAATGTTACTTTATTCTTTCTACTTCTAGTGGTTTCAGAACCTCCCCAGATAATTTATAGTTTTTGCTTCATGTATTCAACAATGGCCTCTTCCCTGCCTCCCATTTTCTTCAGCACCTTTTTCTCCCGCCTTTACTTTATGAGCTGCCTCACTTCCTTTGTGAGGATTATTTTGTCTACATCCTCCTCCATGGGTTCCAGATGGGCATTATTCATTGCTTCTGCATATTTCCTCCTTTGTTCCCGAGAGTTCTGCTTTTCTTCAGGAGTTCAACTGTGTGTTGTTGGGGTAGTTCTTCCCACTAATTTCCAAACAAGTAAAGGCTAGATATCTAAAATAAGAGTAAACAAAGAAAATTCAGAATAGACAAGTATTTAAAAGTTAGCAACTGAATGCAAAGGAAATGTATGAAAAATATAGATACCATGTTCCCTAATTGATGGCCATGATCTGACCCATCCTAGTTGAGATATGGAAGGGAAAAATTTCCCTTTTGGACTTTAGTTGGAGCCATTCACATTGTTGTGATTTTATTTTAATCTCTAAATTCACATTTTGTGAGAGAAGGGAAAGACTATTCAATGCATTTAGCTTCCATGTTTGAAGCTTGATTAAACTGATGTATTCTTATAAACCCCTTTAGGATGCCTTGGGGGTTATATTGATTCCTTCATTAACACTACAATTGACATTTTTTATGTGTTCCCTCCTCTCATCCCTCCACAATTCAAAGATAATTATAATTGTATCAGTTCAGATCTCTTCATAGTTTAGATCTCTTCTTGGGAGCCATTGGAATCTCTCTGCAAGTATAAATTGAACATATCCTACAATGATGGCATTCCATAAGATCACATATCTTGGAGGAATTATTTCAAATAGTTCACGTACATTGTTAATTCTTCCACACTTTGCATACATATCTACAAGGCACCTGCAACTACATCTGACAAAATTATATTCTCTATTATGCTTTGGTGGTTGCCCTTACCCTATTTCAAAGCTCCTATTTTGGTGCAGGAAAGGAGTATGCTAGAAAAAGTGACCTGATCAGGTTGGATACCTGTTGGTTACATTTGGTGAAACAATTTCAATGCATATGTATGGGTATAATAGATTTCCAATACTTCAAGGAATCTTCACCATTCAAATTTTGAAAAAAGATACATGCATATGAATTCTAGGAAATATGCCAAACACCCAAAATGTTTCACAAGTCCCCCCATTGCTTACTTATAGAAAACTACAAATTCACTTGAATTAGATGACACAAGAATCAAAATCAAACCTAAAATCAGCAGGGGCCTTCAGTTTCTCTCTACATGTATTCTGTAAATAGGGTTTATAAACTATGTGAGCCGACGATAGCATAGCAAGAAGAACATCAGGCACCGTTACAGCAGGGCAGGACACGCATGCAGAAAGAGACATGAGGAAACAAAAACGATGACAAGCACCTTAAGTTGGAGGAAGCAAGTGAGTGACAAGCACGGGAAGCTCCTGAGCGTCGTCGTTGGAGACCAACTGTAGAATAGCCATGCCTCCGGCATAATAAGAACATATGGAAAACATTAATGTGCATAAATAAAGTTTTTTTTGCAATTAAAAAAACAAAACAAAGATATAGCGGTTTGATCATAAGCAAAAAAAAAAAAAAAAGTTTGTGGGCATTTAAAAGAAAAACAAAAGTAAATTAAAGATGTTGTTTCTATTTATAAGTGGCTTTTAAACTTATGTTTTATCATTAGTTGGTTCTTATAAATAAATCAGCATCGTTTCTAATTTAAGAGTGGAGGTTTTTATATTTACCGGCAGTAAGTTTTAAGATTGTAATAAAAAGCACTTCATTCATACCAATTGTTGTATGAATCCATTCTGAGCAAGATCAATCTCAATGGAGGTCAGTGTGAGTGAGGGTGAGGAGGCATGATTACAGTCATTCATTTTTTACGAATATAATTAGCACTGTGTAATCCACATTTGTACTGGAAATGGAAATGGAAGGAGGTCGCGCTTAAATTTCTTCTATAAACAGTCCATGGTGTGGCCCTTTGTGCAAATAATACGTTTCTCTAACTCATTCTTCTCACACTATTTTCCAAATTCAGAAGAAGTCCAGACGTGATTTTATGAACACAGACGACATTCGCTGTCACATGTCTCAATCTTGCCAGATTTGTCCTTGTACTTAGAAAAATGAACAAGCATTTTTTCTTCACTTAGCTTTTATGATGTTTCATAGACCGAATTGGATCTAAAATAGGGTGGAATAGGCTAGAGAAATTTTGGATATGATTTTACTTTGAAATGGATTGTCCAAACCCAAAAACACAATAGCAGGTTTGGAACACTAGCATCCAAAGCTTTTGTGCGAGTTGCATGATTTTGTCCTTTGATACTTTATGTAACTTCGATTGTAGGAGCATATCTGACATTATAAATATATTATGCTATGTGCGAACACAAGATTAGAAGATGTGTGGAATCCCATGATATGTAATTTTATTTACGAATGGTTGTAAATAACCAAAAATAAAATTAAAAAATTATAGTTTTTTTTTAAATAGAATTTAAAATTGACTTAATTAATGTGTATCTAATATATTTCAAAAAGAAACTCCACAATTGTTATGATCTTGCTTCAAATTCTCAACCACCAATTGTTAGTTAAGGATGATACTAATCTTCCTAAACAATCGGTACTCTACAAATTTCTAGAAAAATCATATTATTTGTAGTTTTTAAATAAAAGGAATAGCATAGGACCCACTTAAAATGTAAGAATAGAAAAACAACTCTTCCACAGAATTGTTGCCTTAGTTCAATCGACATCTATAGTAGAGGATGGAGTCATGAAATTCATATTTATTTCCAGCAATGACATTTTTTCATTCTCCATAATTGTTCTTTCAAATCGGCACCCCTATCATGAATATTTGTTAACACTAGGAGTTAGTCTCTGAACTCTTTGATATTATTTTTTGGAAAATTTGTTTGTATTGTATTAGGAATGGAAGTGGTCCTCTTACTAGCATAATGATTGACTGGTTGCGAGATGAGTATGTTTGTTTTCTCGTCTTTCTCGTCTCCTCCTTTGTGGATTTGTAATCCCCAAAAAATTCATGTACAATTGGCTCTAAATACATACCTTATTATCCTAAGTCAAATATGTCTCTTTAGTGAATCTAACAGTTGCTTCAAGTTTATCTTTTTTCAGTACAATATTATTATATTTTCATTTATGATTATGGTAAATATCGCAAAGAAACATAAATATTTAGAATATGTACAAATAATTAAATCAAATCAAATATATATAATTACATTTTTTATTTAGACTTGTTAGTATTAGTTATTGTTTAACATATTAAAATAAATAGATTGAAATTATTATTATTAATTAATTTATAAAATATTAATTATAAATTTATTGTTATAGAAATAAGAACAATATAAATATGTTTCAAAGTATTAACACCAATTAATGTAAGAAATATTAATCACATGTTTATAGTAATAATATATAGTTAGAGGAAATTATTTGTAGAAATAGTAAAATGAACTCGAAGTTTAGTCAAATTATCCAAATCAATATTTGTTTGTGTACATTTTACAAATATGATGTATCTTTGCAATAATTAAATTAAAAATGATGCTAATTACGTTGAAAGCGTTCTCCCTATGTGAAAGACCCTTCCTATCGTTTTGGCGAATATGTTAAATTTGACGGTCTTTTGAACGTTTTTGCACTAAATCGTCATCAAATCCACGCGACGGAAAGAGTTTTCGACGGAAAGAAAAGCTATAGGCATGGATAATGGATTCGCTAGACTCGTTGTCAAGTTACTGGACGACCTCCATCTCTGATAATTCTCAGGCTTCGCACAGGAGCCTGAATCTTTCCCTAAGTTGTAGATTCGAAAACTTGCTCGTTTGGCCTCCTTCTTGAGATCTGCGATGGACAACATGGTTGTGGTGTGGTGTTGCCACTCGAGCTCGTGGCTACGGTCGAAGATGCAGGTACTTTCAGTCAAGAATATAATGATCACGAACCAGAAATCTGCCCTCTCTAATTTAATAGGGAAGCCTCCGAGAAGGACAACTGTTGCCAAGATGAATCTCAATGCTCCCAGCGCACTCGTCACCTTCTCCAGGAGCGCCAGTCTTAATGCAAACACCATAATTTTATTCTCCAGTTTTGCTAATTTTATGATATCTGCTACTATTGATGCTCGTGGAATCTCGTATTTCGATTTCCAACATAGAAAGTTGGTCACCTGCAGATGGAATATCCAACCAGACGATATTTTCTGCCTCATCATGAATGGACGGCTGCATCGAATCCGAACCCAATAGTACACTATGTAGATGTATTATCCCTTCTGCTTCGATTACTCTGTATTGCTTGAGCTTCTATATAGGCAGCAAAGGTCATTTTGATTTCATAAACAAAAATAGGTACCTAGGGATTCAAGGCAAGTGTGTGTAAGATGATTCAAGGCATGGTCTAGTTTTCCTTTGGACGGACATGTGAGACATTTGCACGCCAGTGCCACTCTCGTCTTTTGCAATTGTTGTCGGCCTCCTCCCCAAATCTAACTGTTGGTCTACCTAAGTAGACCATTCTTTATGTGTTCTTTTATGGTTTTAATTGTGTTCTATGTGAAATTGGTTACAAACTTATAGTTTATGAATAAGCATCACTTAATATCTCTGATATTTTTCTATCCTATAGCCAGAAAAAATAAGCCTCTGCTGGTTAGAAGGAATGCCTTCCTTTTCCTGTACCTTGGCTATGATGTGGGTTTTCCATAAATTTGTTTATTTTTCACTTTTCTGTTTCTCGTTCTTGAAATCATATTTTCTAAGTTTATAGCTCTAATTTACCCAACAATTTCATATATCTATTTGCACACTTTGATTTGCATGTGGGGTTTGATTTAGGTCTCAACTTTCACTGAAAAGAACAAATATAGTTGTTCAATTTTTTTTTTCAAATTGTGGAAAAGTGGGCATCTTATGACATTATTTATTGATTTTGTACAGGTTCTCCTTCTCAACATTGTATTTTTTCCCTTTGTTTAATGATTTTATTTTTTCTAATTGCTAGAAGTATCAATCATAGTTGGTATTTTTCTCCGTGCTTTTGAACTTGCAATGATTGAACAAGTACCTGAATAAGATTTCAAACATTATTTGTCATTGAATATTGTGGGTGGTTCTAGTTAAAAATGGTTCATCTTTTAATGTTTATAAAATAGAAGGCATTTTCAATCAGCAACTATATATTCACTTTTTCTGTCTAGTGCCACGCAACATGATACTGGGAAATTTTTGAATCCCTGTGCTACATGTCATTCTTTATTCTTAGTATATTACGCCATGTTTTTACCTTCATTTCAGGCTTCAACCTTTTGAAGAGATTTTCTTCGCTAACATTGGTAATTTAGATAGGTCATACATAATTACGGGTGCACTTCTTTTAACTTGAGAGTTTATTTGGTAGGTTGTATTTAGAATTTCAGTAAGAACATGTTATTTAAACTTTGATTTTCATATGTTGACATTGGTTTCTATACTTATCTGGGTCTAATGAATTATGATGTCACACTCTCACCAGGTCATTGACATTATGAATTATATGGAAAGTGTTGTTGAACATGACATAAGCGCACAAGAAACATGCCACATGCTGCAAAAATTGCCACTTGTTATGTGTAGTCATTCATTTGTATCATTAAATGTTGGCAAAAAAATTCTGAGACATGTCGTTGAAAGTGACGTCGATGCACAATAGACAACCACTTTCTTAGATGCATATAAATTTCATCCTACAACCATGTAATACCTACCACTTATTCAGGTTGCTCGAGATTGGAGCTACAACAAGAATCGTAAAGGTGATAAACGAAAAATATGACAGAATCAAGCAATTGTTTGGGTTCACCCGAGATTTGTGGATGTCCCAATTCAGGATTTAACGTCATATGATATTTTTGTTGGTTAGAACTCCTTTTATACAAGCCTTTCAAAAATATTACCTCCGGATTTAGCTCAACCCCACAGGACATCAACGACACTTGGGACATGTTCAAGCACAATTACAGATAGTGGCATGTTTTACACACTACCGCAGACACAAGACATGTTACAGATGTTAGTTCTGACTTTGAGGCCGAATGTAGCATTCAACACATGAACCATTGCAAGAATGGCAAGTCTTCGCACAACTTCGTCTAGGAAACAACATGGGTCTTGACAATCTTGAAATTTTGGTTGTATTTTTCCCATTGTTTAATGATTTTCTTTGTTCTATTTGCTAGAAGTGACAATCATAGTTGGTATTTGTCTACGTGCTTTTGAACTTGCAATGATTGAACAAGTACCTGAATTGATTTCAAACATTATTTGTCATTGAATATTGTGGGTGGTTCCAGTTAAAAATGGATATGTTCATCTTTTGATAATGTTTATAAAATAGAAGGCACTTTCAATCAGCAATTATATATTCACTTTTTCTGTCTAGTGCCACGTAACATGATACTGGGAAATTTTTGAATGCCTATGCTACATGCCATTCTTTATTGCCATTAGTTTATGCCATGTTTTTACCTTCATTTCAGGCTTCAACCTTTTGAAGAGATTTTCTTCGCTAACATTGGTAATTTAGATAGGTCATACATAATTATGGGTGCACTTCTTTTAACTTGAGAGTTTATTTGCTAGGTTGTATTTAGACTTTCAGTAAGAACATGTTATTTAAACTTTGATTTTCATATGTTGACATTGGTTTCTATACGTATCTAGGTCAAATGAATTATGATGTCACACTCTCACTAGGTCATTGACATTATGAATTATATAGAAAGTGTTGTTGAACATGACATAAGAGCACAAGAAACATGACACATTTTGTAAAAATTACCACTTTTTATGTGCAGTCATTCATTTGTATCATTAAATGTTGGCAAAAAAAATTTAGATGTGTCGTTGAAAGTGACGTCGAGACACAACAAACAACTGCTTTCTTGGATCCATATAAAGTTCGTCCTAGAACCATGGAACACCTACCACTTATTCAGGTTGCTCGAGATTGGAGCTACAACAAGAACCGTAAAGGTGATAAATGGAAAATGTGACCGACTCAAGCAATTGTTCGGGTCCACCCGAGATTTGTGGATGTCCCAACTCAGGATTCAACGTCATATGACCTTTTCTGTTGGTCAAAACTCCTTTTATACAAGCCTTTCAGAAATATTGCCTCCAAATTTGGCTCAACCCCACATGACATCAACGACACTTGGGACATGTTCAAGCACAACTACAGACCGTGGCATGTTTTACGCACTACCGCAGACACAGGACATGCTACAGATGTTAGTTCTGACTCTGAGGCCAAATGCAGTATTCAACATGAACCAAATCAAGAATGGCAAGTCTTCGCATAACTTCATCTGAGAAACAACATGGGTCTTGATAGTCTTGAAATGTTGGAGAAACGAGATTTCAACATACACAATAATTGGAGCATACATGACGTTCCACCAGATTTGCAGATAATTGGTTCATCATTCATCGAAAGAGAAAAGGCAAACACAATTAATAACAACATGCAGGCCACACCACCATCTTCCACACTTCCTTTGTCTTCAAAACAAAAACTAGCTCTTGATAACATACCACACCATTCAGCAAACAAAACCCTTCTACTTTTACTAAGATTGATAATTCAAGGAACGACTAGCACAGGAAAA
Source organism: Taxus chinensis (assembly GCA_019776745.2). Classification (NCBI taxonomy): domain Eukaryota; kingdom Viridiplantae; phylum Streptophyta; class Pinopsida; order Cupressales; family Taxaceae; genus Taxus; species Taxus chinensis. Next base: position 26,705,850 of record CM034154.1, on the reverse strand, counting down.
TCATTTCTGATAAATAAAATCTGGAATTCATTCACAACATCAACCACATCTCCCTCACCTCTACTTGTGCTCGCCCTACCGGTGTTTCATAATTCAACATCTCCACATCCATAATCCACACATCCCTTCGTATTCCAATCAAAGAACTAAAACCCCTTGACGATAGTGCATTATCGTCTTTTCAAGAGTTGTTGAAACATATAGAATATGTTCTTATTAATGAAATGAGTTTCATCGTCTCAAAGTTGCTAAGAAAAATTGACAGTAGGCTATGCAAATCTTTCCCACACTCAAGAACATCTGAATTTGGGAATAGATCAGTCATCCTCCTTGGCGACCTCAGCCAATTACCACCAGTTTTGGATAGTCCTCTTTATGCAAGTAATTCCTATGGAGCCAACCTTTGGAAGGGATTCAATTCTTCCATTACATTGCAAACAATATTTTGGCAATAAGGAACAACCAATGCACAAGTTTCATTCAAGAATTTACTGTTCCACATACGAGATGCAACCCCTCTTATTGAGGACTGGGAACTCATAATGTCTCACATAGACACACACCTAACTCAGCAGGAGCTCAACATTTTTAAGGACGCATAACATTTGTTTACAAAAAACGATCTCGTGGACTCCCACAACTTTCAGATGTTGAAGGCATTGAACGTTCCAATCGCCCAATCCATTGCTCAAAGTAACAGGTGGGTTGGACCTGTAGATCCTAATGATGATCAGTTGAAACACAAAGTTATGATGTGCAAACAACAAAAAATCATACTTATTGCAAATTTATGGGTTGACGTAGGCCTCGTAAATGGTGCTACAGGAACAATCACCGAAATTGTCTACGACACATCAATGCCACCACCAACATTACCTTTATTTGTTGTTGTCAAATTTGATAGATACAATGGCCCATGTTGGGATCCCTCCAACCCGTTACATATTCCCATACCCCCTATTTCAAGAGGGAATCGAAGACAATTGCCAATTAAAATGGCCTGGGATTAACTATCCACAAGTCCCAAGGACTTACTTTGCATAGAGAAGCTGTCAAAATTGGAACAACTGAAAGGCAAGGTCTGACATTCATTTGAAAGGTACTCAGCTTGATAGCACCTCCACTACTACTTTACTCAACACTTCTTGTATCCAAAGTGGCATTTTCGTTCAAGGGGTATCAAATGTCATCATGTTTACTGAACATAAAATTGCCCATAAAAGGCTACCATTCATGATATAAATACTGCAAATGTATACATGTCTCGTTATGTGTACATAGGTCTTCATGTATCTGATGTTGTGATATATGATTTGCAACTTTATATGTACGAATCTGTAACAAAATTAAATGTACACATACAACCTTTCAATGTAATGTTTCATTTATATTCCTACACTACCACTATCAATCACACGCCTTATCGAGTGTACAAGACAGGGTTTTTCAACAAAAGACCAACCAAACAACTGATGCAACACCAACACAATTACCCCAAAATAAATACAAACCACTCAACTAAAAAAGTAATTAACTATCGAAAACTGTATCAAATGTATTCATGTACGAATTTACAACAAGTTTAAAATGTAGAGAGAACCTTCAAATTAAGTGGTTCATCTATATTTCTACACTTACAAAATCAATCACACCCCTTATCAACATCAACTACAAAAGTAATAACTATCCCTCTAAATCAAATAACATATACCGTTCGGCATTCACATTACATAGTACACATACAATTGCTAGTTAATATAAAATATGAAATAAAATTTGATTTACCAATCTCTAACACAAAAAAATAAATAAATAAAAAAAACTAAAAATATATATATAAATATATATATATATATATATATATATATATATATATATTCCTAAAAACGAAATATATCCACACCGGAGAGGGAGATTGAACTTTGGATTCTAAAACTTAGTAACAAAAATGGAGAGCGGGTTGTTAATTCCTAGGGTTGTGCTTTTCACGTGCTTCTTAGAAAGGCAAGGGCCGTGGGATTTCACACGCTGCCATAAGTTTTTTGTGGACCCACGTTTCAGTCACCAATCAGACTATAAATGTAACCATACACAATGTTTTGACTTAGCTTCAAGTTTAAGACAACCATGGGAACTAAATTTGGGCAACTAATGCAGCTCGAGTTTCTTCCCCTTATCCTCACACCTATTCTCGCCCTTGTTCTGCTCCATCTCTTCCGTCATAGAAACCGATCCTCTGTTAAACTTCCACCTGGAAAGTTAGGTTTCCCAGTCATTGGGGAGACGATACAGTTCCTGAGGGCACTTCGATCACAAACACCTCAAAAGTTTTTCGATGATAGAGTGCAGAAATTTGGTGGTGTTTTCAAGACTTCGCTAATTGGAAATCCCCTAGTGGTCATGTGCGGGCCTGCGGGAAACCGGTTAGTTCTGTCCAACGAGGACAAGCTTGTGCAGTTGGAAGCGCCCAATTCCTTGATGAAACTGATGGGGCAGGACTCCCTTCTGGCCAAAAGACAAGAGGACCACCGCACCTTACGTGCTGCACTAGCCCAATTTTTAGGCCCCCAAGCTCTACAAAATTATATGACTAAAATCAGTTCAAGAACCGAACATCATATGAATGAAAAATGGAAGGGAAAAGATGAAGTGAAGACGCTTCCTTTGATAAGAGAGCTCATCTTCTCCAATGCAAGCAGCTTGTTTTTCGATATCAATGATGAGCACCAACAGGAGCGACTTCATCATCTTTTGGAAGCTGTTGTTGTTGGAAGTATGTCTATTCCGCTGGACTTTCCAGGAACTCGCTTACGTAAAGCCCTTCAGGCGCGATCTAAGCTGGATGAAATTCTCTCCTCTTTAATAAAAAGCAGAAGAAAAGATCTTGCTTCAGGGATAGCTTCTGATGATCAAGATCTACTGTCGGTGTTGCTCACCTTCAAAGACGAGAGAGGAAATCCACTGACCGACAAAGAGATCCTCGACAACTTTTCTCTTCTGCTTCATGCCTCGTATGACACCACTGTTTCCCCAATGGTTTTGACATTGAAGCTCCTCTCCTCCAATCCAGAATGCTATGAAAAAGTAGTTCAAGGTATGTATGCCAAGCCCCTCTTATATGTTATTTTCTTTCGTTGTTATATGTGCGTACTAACAGGATCTATTGCAATTTATGCGGGCATGTGTATAACAGAGCAATTGGGAATAGTTGCCAATAAAAGGGTAGGAGAAGAAATCAGCTGGAAGGATTTGAAAGCCATGAAATACACATGGCAAGTAGTTCAGGAAACACTGAGAATGTTCCCTCCACTTTTTGGATCATTTCGCAAGGCTATGGTTGATATTGATTATGATGGCTACACAATTCCGAAAGGATGGATGGTAACCTATTTCCATTAATTCAATGTAAGTTTTAAGATTCGATGTTTTACCTCTTGGATTCCCCAAAACTAATCTCGCTCAAATAATTTTGTAAACAGATTTTATGGACAACTTACGGTACACACCTGAGAGAAGAGTACTTCAATGAACCGTTGAAATTTAGGCCTTCAAGATTTGAAGAAGACCGGCGTGTGACTCCTTACACATTCATACCATTCGGAGGAGGCGCGCGCACATGCCCAGGATGGGAATTTTCAAAGACGGAGATATTACTGTTCATCCATCATTTTGTTAGAACTTTCAGCAGCTACCTCCCAGTTGACTCCAACGAAAAAATTTCAGCAGATCCATTCCCTCCCCTCCCTGCCAATGGGTTCTCCATAAAACTTTTTCCCAGATCTCAATCCAATTGAAGGTTATTAGAATAAAGAGCCTGCATAGAAATAGAAATCATTGTAGCTTCATAACTGTATTGTGCCCTGGAGTATAGTATACAGGCAACTTAAAGTGCTAATCCGGACAGTTGCGATTCATGTTCAAAACACTATTTTAATGGCTAAGAATTATTTCTGTGCGTTAAAGTAGAATTTGTCTTGGTTGTTGAAGCGGAAATATGGAGTATACCCAATTAATGATCCATCTGTGGAGGCAAGGCTAATGCTTTCAGGGGCACTTTTATGTACTACAATACTCTTTCAATGTGAGTTGAAAAGCCTCGGTATTTCATCCCTATTGATCTATTTTGTTTTCATAGCCTTATTATTTGGTTGATATTTCAGTAGATGGTTGCTTCATTTGAAAAAGTGGATTTTTAGGTAGACAAACACGCAGATTAAACCATTGCGTTATCAGTATAGCTACACTTATACATACTCTACGGTACAATTTCATCAAACCAAATGCATTGTGTAGCTGTCCAAACATACAGAACAGAGCTCTGCTTATAGAATTCTTGCTTAGCATCACCAGTAACACACAAGACACAGCTCTATTAATAGAATTCTCACTTTTCCCCTCATAGATAGGGAACATTTTAGACACAAAGCCAAGGGCAAAAAGATAATTAGCCACTTCAAATGCAAGTGGGTTAGGAAGCAACTAAGGAAAACCCATAACATTACAAGGCTTAGACACACCTTGTTTTAATTCTAAAATTGGGGCTTGTAAATCATGAACAAGATGCTCGAGGGAATGTGTAGGAGAAAAGGAATGGGAAGCTCCATGGGTATGCACAAGAGATGTTGGAATAGTAGTACACATAAGAATAAACATTACAAAAATTTGAAGAGGAATATGGGATGCCCTCATAGATATAGGAACAATAGATGTAGCAATAGTTGATGTAGGGTTAAGTACAAAGAAACTTTCATTAGATTGTTGAGTTCAGCATCACGCAAAACATTAGAGGCAGGAAGTATATTAAGAATCTTATCAAGATTATGTGAATGACCAAGAAGGTCCTTGCAGAAGTTAGATAAGCATCAATTTGATCATGGTCAACATTATTAATCTCCTCATCATTGTTGATTGCATTAGATTGAAGAAGCAACTTAAATTCAACTTGATTTACAAGGGAGTCCAAGTTAGAATTCAGAGCATGCTCGTTATTATGGATATTTTTTAAAATAGCAAGGATATCTTGAATATGGAGAGGAGAGGAAGTCATATGATGCCTATGATTTCAATGTGTAGTAGGTGGTTAGATATGTTCAATGGGTGTATGATTGATGTGATTACTTCACCAAAAGGGCATAAAAGAAAAACATGCAAAAATCTGAAATGAAACCCTAAGGGTTTGTAGAAGAAGGCTTGGTTTGGAATAGAGTGAGCTAGGCCAAATAGGTTAAGAATGTAATCAACAAGTAGGTTCACCAAATGATTTAACTTGAAAATGTAATAAGAGGTTGGTTTTACTTATATATCCCTTTGGATTAAGGGTTAGAAACAAGAGGTGTATTCAGATTAATTAATTTAACATCAATATACATATCATAATATACAAGTATTTAGCAATTTACACGATAGAATGCTCAAAACAAGTGCTAAATGGAATAAGACATGAAAAGAGAGATGTCATTGGCTATTTTGTTCTTCTGGAAGTTGATCTAAATGTGTCAAAAGGGTGAAAAGATTGGAAGTAACCTGAAGATGTGTCATTTTTGGTTCTAAGATTACTGGATGAGTAGGTATAGAACCATTTCGTGGTTTCATACATGTTTGACAGTTTCATATGGTGAATTACTAGCATTCTATAACTTTATTTTCTTTGTGAACCTCTAAGTATAGCTTCAACATAAAACCGTTGGTGTTGCACATGTGTGAAACCCTCTATATGACCTAAAATAACTTCAAACCATAGCCACATATAGGATACCCTACAAAAAGGTTTGTGGTTAGGTTGAAGTGCAATCTATATACCACATATGTTAGCAAGTACTTTGAAGAGGTCTCAAACCACACGTAGTTCTCCACCAAGAGATGTGATATCTATAAGGATGTAGTTTTCTTTGGAAACGAACACTTGATAATGTTTTGTAGTGATTCAGTGTGCTTGTGCTTGACTTGGCTTAAAGGGCTTGCAACTTAGGGAGCTAGACTCTTGAACCCAACTGAGAGTGCTTCAAACCTATGTAGGGGGTTGCTCGGAATGTGTGTTGTTGCTTTAAGGTAATTTAGGAGAGCTTGGAGTGCTTTTGGAATGATATTTACTTGTAGTGCTCTTTGTAAGTGTATGGTGAGTAAATGAGTATATTTTGACTTGTATATCTATAGGGGTTTGTAGATATACTTTCGCATTAAGATGGACCCATGAGAAAAGTATTGACCCATAAAAAGATATCAAATTGAGAAAGTGACTATTGGGTGGCTTGGTACGAAACTTCTAGTTTCGAAGCAAATTGTTGGATAATTTGGTCCTTGTTTGGTGGTCTTGTACGAGCACGAAGTGTAGTGTTAGAAAGTTTTGGGCATGACACTTGGAGGTGATATATTGTTATTGACTTATGCAAGCAATTTTGTGAGTGACTGAGAAATGTAAATGTGGAGAGAAAGTCATGCATAGGGCTAAGGATAGGTGATCGAGCTTGGAATGTGTGTACAAGTCATGATTTAGGGATTAAGCCAATATCGACATTATCAAGTGATACATCACCAAATTCATGTATCTATACTACATGCATAAATAAATGGTTTGCATGAGGAGGAGATTAAATCTATGCGGGAAACCATGTCAACGAAATCAAACATTGTAACAAATAAATAATCTGGAAAAGGGACAATGAGAACTAGCAAAAAATAATGAAGACATGACCATGAATTTAAAATAGAATGTATAGTACAAGCTACAATATTTCATGTCTTTGGCACATGCACTAGAGGAAATTCATGGTTCTGTGCACCATATCTTGTCCTACATGTCAACCCATAAAAAATAACTATTTTTTTGGAACAAATTTGTGCACAGTCATAGAATTAATCACATGACATCATTTGCAATACTATATCATCATGTATTTTGCTTAGGAATATTGCCACTTTTCATGTCCACTATATGCTACAAGGATAGTTGGATGCATCACATAGAATTTCATCCAAATATTTTTTGCACACTATCATAATATTGTCATCATAGTTATAGCAATATTATTTACTAGCAATCGCATGTAAACAGTGCAATGGAGACATTGAAGGGGATGAGTTGAAGAAGTTAAACTTGAGGTGAGAAAAACATTGGAGAAGGAAGAAGGGGTTTGAGGGAGGAGAAGCCTAGGGGTGGGGAAAATGTTGGAGGGAACCAATGTGAAGCTCTTCTTTCTTAGGACTAAGCACATATGATCCACTTGCCATTTTGGTCAATCCTTAGAATGAGAAATGGGGTGTGGTGTGAAGATTGATGAGGCAACATACTTTGGAGATATCTCAGAAAGCAAGGATGGGGTAATCAATACTTCTATTGTAAATAGTTAATATTTACAATATTAGCCCTTACAATTTGTGGGTAGGTAGAAAATGATTCAATGTAAGTTGAGTTTGTGTGTGTGTGCCATGAGATTCTTTAGAGATAGGGATGTGTGGAGTGTACCCAACATCCCAAGTTAAGTTGATCTAGTAGTTGAATGTGACAACCATAAAATATGGTTGGTCGGGTTGTTTTGTGTCATCTATTGATCCATAGGGATCCAAAAAACACACCACTTCATCAGTTCCATCAACACCAAGAAGGAGAAATAAGAAAAATGAATAAAATGAGGTAAACGAAGGTTCTGGAAGGAACCGCCACTCTGTGTAGGGTGGTGGTTTTAGAACCACCAATGTGCAAGGGCGGTGGTCCTGAAACCGCTGCCCAGCCAAGCCGATGGTCCTGAGACCGCCGGTCTACTCAGGGCGGCGGTCCTGTCACTTTCAAACAGAAAAGAAGAATGGAACATGAATCGATGCAAATTTGAAGCGCCCAGTCATGTCTCTACCCTTCCATGCCCTTTCACATCCTCCAATGCATAGGAGGACATGGGAAGGCCTATAAATGCATGAAAGGAGCAAGGGAATGATCATTCGAAGATCCAGAGAGATCGAGAAGCAAAGTTTAATGAGAGCAGTGAGCAAGATCTTTTCATACTTATTGTAATCTACAGAGCAAGCAAGTAATTAGAGAGAAGGTTTACATTGTTGCTTCTTTTCATACTTATTGTAATCTGTAATTGTCTATATTAGACCAATAAAAGTGGGAAGAAAGAGCAATTTCCCTTCCCAACTAGTTTTCCTCCTTAGAGGTTTCCAGGATAAAATTGTTGGTGCTGAATTTTTGAATTCTTTCCTACTCTACAATTTCCTTTCTATAGAACTAGATAATTAGTCACGAAGCTCTAATTTTTTTCAAGAAAATATGTCATTTTCCAAAGTTGAAAGTAGAATAGCATAATTGTGTGATTCGTAGAGTTCCAAAGTAGAATTTTATGGATCATTTTGGTATCAAAGTTGATTATATATCCAAGACTCTGGTATCAAAATCTTTCTTGCGATTTTGCATGACAGTGACAAGGTCCAAAGGTGAAGAATTTTTACCTTGTGAGCCATATATTTCTATGAAGAAGTGGAAACAAAGAATTCGATCTCAAATGGAGGAAGAGAACTTGGTTCGTATAGTCAAGATGCTAGAGACAATGATGGATAGATTACATAGAAAACAAGAAGAGCTTTCAGATCTGTAAAAGATAGCTTCAGTTAAGCAAGATTCCATGGACTCAGCGGTTCGAGCACTATCTAAAAAATTCAATATCAGAAAGAGCCACGAAGGGGAAGAATGGGAAGAGCGTGAAGAGACGCCAATTGTAAGCGAGAAGGTAAAATATGCACATACACCTTTTAAAGTTGAAATGAAAGTGGCAATAAAGAATTTTGAAGGACAAGTAGATGTAGAATTACTAGATAAATGGATAAAACAGTTGGAGTCTACTTTAGTGTGCATAATGTCACTGAGGCACAAAGGGTCACCTTTGTACGTCTCAAAATGGAAGGCCATGTTCTGGTTTGGTGGGAAACCCGTCTAGCCACTTGCAAGAGGAAGAAACGTCCCATTGTCAGTACTTGGAAAGGTTTTAAAGAATTTATTAGAGCTAACTTCTATCCTATTGGCCATAATACTGACATGATGATTAAGTGGCAGTACTTTAGATAGGGCAGTGGTCAAAGCGTGCAAGACTACACTATAGAATTTTGTAGGCAAACCATGTTGCTTAATATGGACTTAGAGGATGGGGACATTCTGACCAAGTATTTGGGAGGACTTCACACTCACCTTCAGAGGAAGGTAATCTTCACGAATCCTAAGGATCTCAATGAAGCTTGTATACAAGAATACTACATTGATGAGGAGAAGAAGCAAGGAGAAATAGAGCCAAAGGGAGACTAGTCAATAGAACAGTAGGATAAAGAACAAGGGAAGACAAGTAGTTGAGGTAAATGGAAAGATAAACATGCCACTAATGCTTTGCATACTTGTAAAGATCCTAAGAATTTCTGTAAGAATTGTGATGTAAATGGACATACTGACGCCACATGTTGGAAGTTGCATCAAGAATTGCACCCAAAGCAGCGAACCAAGGATTCTAAGAAATCCATGGCCACTGTGAAGATAGAAAGAGAGGTGGAGATTGAGGATGATTCGGATGTAGATGAGAGGCTGGGATGCATGACCACTAACATGTACGAAGCAGCAGAAGAAGAGAGGAGTAAGCTATTTCAAATCATAATCCAAATGAAGAAGACTAAGGTAAACGCTTTAGTAGATTTTGGTTCTCAGTCAAATTTGATTTCTGATGTGGTTGTAGAACAACTTGGTCTAGAGACTTACGCGCATCAACATCCATACCCACTAGGATGGGTGAAGAAGGGTGTAGAAATACAAGTTACAAGGAAGTGTAAGTTTTAGTTTGGGATAAATACCCAATACATAGATGTATTAAAGGCTGATATTATTCCACTTGATGCATTTAACATTGTCTTCGGAAGTCCTTACTTGTATACTAGGGATGTTGTGTTCACAAGGAGGGAGAACCCGTGCAGATGGGTTAAGGATGGAGTCATTTTTAACATCGAGGCACACGAGAGCAAATCAAAGAAAGCTATGGTAAGTGCCAACCAAGCACCAAGACTTATTTAGGAAAATCATCAATTTTGTTTGTTTTCATTGGAAGAAAAACAAAATGGGCATGAGAGCATGGATATTTCTAACCAAAGGATGGAGAATTTGGATAGCACTTGTCAGTTTTTACATAAGAAGACACCACAGGAACTGCTCGTTCAAGGAGCAAAACAAACTTTCGTTATGCAGTCACCGTATCTACCTACAGATTCATTGGACCTTACTGTGGGGCAGCAAGAAGAGGAGATACAAGGAACGATGGTGACTATAGCAGTAGCATACTTAGATAGGATTTGGCCAATTCATCTCAAGAGACAAAGACAGGAAAGGACTAAACCACTAAAGTATGGGACCTTTGCCATACTTGAGTAGGTTGGAGAAGAAACCCTTAGGCCATACTTCATGCAGGTGCACGCGATAGCAAGTTGCAAGAGCTCGCAATCACTAATGCCATCTATGCATGACAAAGAAGGAAATATACAGAATTTACCTTCCAAAGAGGATTGTACTTGAGGTAACTCGAAGGAGGATATAGTAATGGAGCAACAAACCAGAGATCCATAGGAGTCTGGGTAGGTTCGACGAGAGAAGACACCAACGAAGTCCCAGTGGTACTCGAATAAGCACGAGGGGGAGTTGATTCCTCTACCACTTCCCCACTAAGCTTTTGTGGGACCAAAAGCCTCCTAAGTAAAGGAGGTATGATCCATAGGGATCCAGAAAAACACACCACTTCATCAGTTCCATCAACACCAAGAAGGAGAAATAAGAAAAATGAATAAAATGAGGTAAACGGAGGTTCTGGAATGAAATGCCACCCAGTCATGCCGGTGGTCTCAAGACCTCTGGTCTACTCAGGGTGGTGGTCATGTCACTTTTGAATAGAAAAGAAGAATAGAACGTGAATCGATGCGAATTTGAAGCGCACAGCCGTGTCTCTTCCCTTCCATGCCCTTTCACATCCTCCAGTGCATGAGAGGACATGGGAAGACCTATAAATGCATGAAAGGAGCAAGGGAATGATCATTCAAAGATCCAGAGAGATCGAGAAGCAAAGTTTAATGAGAGCAGTGAGCAAGATCTTTAGTGATGGAAAGGAATTGTAGGAGCAAGGTGTAGAAACAGAGAAAGCAAGTAATTGGAGAGAAGGTTTACATTGTCACTTCTTTTCATACTTATTGTAATCTGTAATTTTCTATATTAGACCAATAAATGTGGGAAGAAAGAGCATTTTCCCTTCCTAACTGGTTTTTCTCCTTGGAGGTTTCTAGGATAAAACTGTTGGTGTTGAAGTTTTGAATTATTTCCTACTCTGCAATTTCTTTTCTATAGCACTAGATAATCAGTCACGAAGCTCTAATTTTTTTCAAGCAAATATTTCATTTTCCAAAGTTGAAAGTAGAACATCATAATTATGTGATTCGTAGAGTTCCAAAGTAGATGTTTACGGATCATCTATATAGACCATTTTCTTAGGCTGTTCTCCACATTTTCCTGGGATGACAACGAAACCTCCAATCACGAACATTTAAATAAGAAATGTGCCTCCTATTTCTGATGTGGTTTTGGCAAGGCACACACTTTTACACACTCTCATATACCTTCCACATGCCATGGGTTTAAATTTTATAGATTGACGACTCTGCAAAGGGGTGCAGTTATCCGATGTCTTAATTTTTGTGTTTGATAGCCAACAATTAGATATGATTTAGAGTAAAACAACATAGGTTAGTGGAGTGGCAAGTTCCACCCCTCGTGAATTGGTTTTCTTGCAAAACATTGGATGTAGGTCTATCATTGTGATAGATAATTAGAGCACATGATAGCGAGTGGAATCCATGGGGCCCAAGAGAAACAAATCCATGCGAACAACACCGATATGGTTGTACATAAATGACCAAGGAAGCTACATTTACTTTGTTAGAATTTCCTCGCATTGGTCTAGTTTGGAAAAGTGGCTATCGGCATAATTACAAGTTAACATTATGAATTCAACAACTTGTATCATGCAATATTGTTTTTGGATAATTCATTGTTGGCCTATCATTTTTTGTATGTATAAGTGAAGGACCCATGTTCATTCATTTGTAGTAGAATGTGAACAACAATATGCCAAGGTTTATTATAAACCAACCATTTAAAATATTAAGGAACATAGACCTTTGAATTCTGACAAGCACTATATTTTTACCTTTGCATCGCAATTGACTCATTTTAAATATGCATAAAAACTTGTTTAATGTACCTCAATTACAACAATAGTAATGATGGCCTTACTTATCTAGGAATGAAATCGAGGAGAATGACCATTAGAAAGTGGTGGTGTTTTCTTTTACAATCTCTATTTTTTTTATGCAATGGAGGATTTGTGAATTGCGGATTTGTTTCTATTATTGCATGGCAAATGGTTGGTTGTGGAGCAAAAGATTACCGCTTGGGGTCTTTCCATCCCCAACATTGGAAACTATATCTACAACATCCACCTTCAATTAAGCTTTGATGGTTGCATATGCCCTGATCTATTTACTCTCATTTTAGTGCAACTAGGAAAAGGGTGACGCAAGTATGAAAAGGGTTAGATGGAATCACGAAACAAAATAACTCGAGGTGGAGAGATTATCTCACAAGACAGTCATAAGAGCTCAAACAAATCCACATGATCTTGTGAATGAACTCACTAATATTCCTATAGGAGAGCATTATTGTTCGCACAATACACAGGTCTAGTAGAGAAGTCAATATAGGTTTGAAATGTCTAACCCAATTCCAAACTGAGCTCTTTAGAGGGTTTCAAGGGATTGCAATGTAATTAGACTTACCTTTTCCATCATAGTACATTGGCGCAGAACATGTTTGTTTGGCATGAATTTCTTTGTTGCATAAGCATAGGACTTCATAAAATCATCATTTTCTTAATTGAAGATGCATGCCCAACATTTTTTTTCCAAAGCTTTTGAGTGTGTAGGTCATTATCAACAATAATATGATATAGTGGGTCCACTCATTGTAATATTTGTTATTTTTAATTTTGAAAGTTGACAAATTTAGGAAGATATTTTGGCATATATTTAGAAGGTTAGATAAAAATATTCCATATCGAGAAGAAAAGAAGGAGAGATCTTTCGCTGGGCAGATATGATGAAATAAGTATTGAGTGGCAACTTAATAAAAATAGTATCAAGTTTATAAATAACATTGTATGTCGGATAGAGGGGTTGCTCAGTCAATGGTTAACTTCTCCGAGAAAAGTTGTGGTGGGAAAGTAGAAAAAAATGGTCAGGAAAAGTTGTGTAAGCGAGGAAACAACCAACACATAACAAATCTGCATTTTGTAGTGTGAGTGAGTGGATGACTGTGTGGAGGTTGTTGTGGGATGGATTAAAAAAATTCAGAAAAATTATGGACGACCGTGATCAATTCGATCAATGACCAATGAATCCTCGTGGGGGGCGTAAGTATCTCAGAGCTGGTTTGGAGAAATGCCTTCGACATAATAAACCAAATTGCCACTATTTGATGTTCCTTATTTGATAGTGTTCGAATCAATGCGAAATATAGACCGTTTGATATGGGTTGAAATTCTCAACCATTGGCTCCTCCCTTAGTACATCTATCGGTGTTATTAAGTGGATGAGAAGCCACAAATGTACAAGGGCCATGGTTTTTTCATGTCCTCCGCACATGCAGCGTTTTAGCGTGCTAAAGTGCGCTTGAAGCTCTTCAAAATTCCGTCGTACATAGATTTGCTGCAAGCATCGGTGCAGCCCAGGTCTGGGTTGATTTATGTATAGGTATGTAATAGTAAAACATCAATTCACAGACATTTTAAATCAGATGGTGACAGATAGCACTGTAAATTGATAGTAAAATATATTTTAATAACAATTTCAAATCATATATGAACACATAAGCCCTCTCAGTACAGAACAACACTTTTCCAAAAATGTGTCATGTACGTAACCCTGGAACAAAGACTGCATGACGTCATTTTTGGGTGGTCTTCGAGGAGCGCTTTGCCTTCACCTTGTGAGCAAGTGATGCGGGGGCTATCACTTGCTCACAACATATTTGTTTGTTAAATGTTTGTCGGATTCTAGAAAGGTGCGAGCCATTGGCGTTTTGCGAGGCTACTTAACAATACAATAGAGGAAACGTGAGAAATCATTTAGGAAGGCCGTGGCTTTTTCGCGTGCTGGTAAATGTCATGGAAGAATGTGGGGCCGTGGCTTTTTCACGTGCTAATAACTGTGTAAGAATTGAATTTGAAACCCACATTTCATTCAACAAATGTTATGTGCAGAGAGACAGTAGAGACAGAGAGTCGTCTGGTATCTTGTTACGCTCATCCAAATGGACAGCTTCACTTTTGTAACCACCAAAATGGGAAAAATTTGGCAAGTCATTCAGGTGGAGTACATTCTATCCCTTACCCTCACAGCTATTCTTCTCTTCTTCTTCCGTTACAGAAACAAATCCTCTCATAAACTTCCCCCTGGAAACTTGGGCTTCCCTTTTATTGGGGAGACCATACAATTCTTGCGGTCACTTCGATCACAAACACCTGAATTTTTTTTTGACGAGAGGGTGAAGAAATTCGGTCCTGTTTTCAAGACCTCGCTAATTGGGGCTCCCACAGTGATATTCTGCGGGGCGGCAGGGAGCCGATTAGTTCTGTCTAACGAGGACAAGCTGGTGCAGATGGAATCGCCAAGCTCTTTAAAGAAGCTAATGGGGGAGAATTCCATTCTGTATAAAAGAGAAGAGGAACACCGCATCTTGCGTTCTGCATTATCCCGCTTTTTGGGTCCCCAAGCTTTGCAAACTTACATTGCTAAAATGAGTACAGAAATCGAGCGTCATATCAACGAAAAATGGAAGGGAAAAGATGAAGTGAAGACGCTTCCTTTGATAAGAGGGCTCGTCTTCTCCATTGCAAGCAGTCTGTTTTTCGATATAAATGATGAGCCCCAACAGGAGCGACTTCATCATCATTTGGAAAGTCTTGTTGCAGGAAGTATGGCTGTTCGCCTCGACTTTCCAGGAACTCGCTTTCGTAAAGCCGTTGAGGCGCGTTCGAAGCTGGATGAAGCTCTCCATTCTTTAATAAAAAGCAGACGAAGCGATCTGCTTTCTGGCAAAGCTTCAAGTAATCAAGATCTTCTTTCGGTGCTGCTCAGCTTCAAAGATGAAAGAGGAAATCCACTGAGAGACGAGGAGATCCTCGACAATTTTTCTCTTATACTTCATGCCTCGTATGATACCACTATTTCACCAATGGTTTTGACATTGAAGCTGCTGTCCTCCAATCCAGACTGCTATGACAAAGTAGTTCAAGGTATATATGCCAAGCCCTTATTATTTTCTCTCTTCTGTGTGTGCATATTAACGGGCCATGCAATTTATGTGGGGTATGTGTACAACAGAGCAATTTGGAATACTTGCCAATAAAAAAGAGGGAGAGGAAATCAGTTGGAAGGATCTGAAAGCTATGAAATATACATGGCAAGTAGTGCAGGAAACACTGAGGATGTTCCCTCCACTTTTTGGATCATTCCGCAAGGCTATGGTTGATATTAATTATGATGGTTACACAATTCCAAAAGGATGGATCGTAAGCTATTTTCCTGAATTCAAGTCATGTTTTAAGTTTAGATGTTTAAACTCTTGTTTTCTTCGGATTCCCCACTGTAATACTTGTGATATGAACAGGTTTTATGGACAACTTACAGTACACATGTGAAAGAAGAGTACTTCAATGAACCGGGCAAATTCAGGCCTTCAAGATTCGAGCATGATGGAAGGCATGTGGCTCCTTACACATTCTTACCATTCGGAGGAGGCCTGCGCACATGTCCGGGATGGGAATTCTCAAAGACGGAGATATTACTCTTTATCCATCATTTTGTTAAAACTTTCAGCAGCTACCTCCCAGTTAACCCCAACGAAAAAATTTCAGCAGATCCATTCCCTCCTCTCCCTGCCAATGGATTTTCTATAAAACTTTTTCCCAGATCTTAATCCAATTGAAGGGAACGCCCACAACCTAATAGCAAGTAGTTGAAGAGATGCATCCAGATCTTGATAATGTATGCATTTATAAAATTATATCTGTTCCTTGAAAAAGTCAGTTTGGGATTATGGCCTAATTTTCCTTGATCAATTTTTATTAATGTGTTTGAAAATACTGTTAAAACAGTAAACTTATCTTTTCTTATCACCATTGAATTTCTCTATGGCTTTTTACGAATGCTGAGACTTATCCATTCTTGACGAGCAACACAAGTTTCGGTTCTGGCAAAAGCATTTTGTCAAACAATTAGCAAATTGTTAATTTCTCAAGGCATCTTATATTATAACAAAGTAGTGTGGAATTTTAAAATCCATACTTAACTACAATAGTGAATGTCACTTAACACTGCCATTTTCGTTGTCTGTGTGTAGTTGCAGGGGAGTTACAGAATACATCATGACATTTTATTGTAAGGCTGCAACAAAATCATAGACAGAGATGACTTGCATTAAATACTATACTTAGTAGTACCGACAACCTTCATGGAACTGAGCCTTAGTGCACTTAATTGTTCATGAATGGTGCAAGTAGATGCAGAATAGGAAAACCCCATGTGGAAGTCCAACATAATTAGGGGAGAAGGACCCCTTATATTTAATTTCACCATAATTTGTTTATATAGAAGTACCCATACTTGTTCAAGGTTTATTTAAGGATGGTTTGTAAGAGCCAACTAAAATGTGATAAATAGGATGTACAGATATTGTTATCCCTTTCAAATATTCTATTATCAATTATTTTGTTTTAATTTAAATTTAAAATCTACTTTTCTTTCTAATTAAATACAAAAATAGAAATGGTGATATGAACTTGTTATAAGTTACATAATGATATAATTTTTGTGCCAACCAAACATCTACATGGTTGTGCAGCCCTGTGAAATTAAGATACATGGCTATAAGGTCCTCTCCCCTATTAACAATATAATTGCAGGTGCGAAATCCTTTTTCAAATATTGATGTGGGTGTTGAAAAATACAATTTATAATGAGAACATTTGATCTGCCATTGAAATTTTAACATTAAGGAAAAAATGCACAAGCAATGATATTAGAGGGAGGAGATTTTGTATCATCCCAAAGATGAACAACAGTCCAAGAGGAGGGCTCATCTATAAGTGGATCTGACACTACCCTCCCATCCTAAGATGTATCCCACACAACAAGATGCACAAGACTCCCCACCCAAGCATAGGGTTAACCAAAACTCCAATGTCCACACCATTATGCACGAGAGAGGTCCATCAAGATGACCCAACTACAGACTTCTCACAAGGCATCGAGCTCCAACCTCCCTTCATCCCATTTACTGACGAGGGCTAGAAAAGCAACTTTGTCTCTACTTTGACATTGTCACAAAAGAGCCTTGTGAAAACATGAATTCAATAGGAAATTTGCTTGTAGTGCAACGAGTACTCCCATAGTGGTTTAGAAAATCCTGCGAGTTCTAAAACTCCAACCTCCCTTCATCCCATCCACTCAGGAGGGCTGGAAAAGTGGATTTGTCTCTACTTTGACATTGTCAAAGAAGAGCATTGTGAAAATCAGAATTCAATAAGAATTTTGCTTATAGTGCAACAAGCACTCCCATAGTGGTTTAGAAAATTTTGCAAGTTTTAAAACTCTAACGCCACCATCTCAACCTACATCCGAATATGAAAAAAGCAAAGTTGAGAAGAACATTATCATTAATTGAAAACTGATTTTATATGATATCGGTTAAAGATAATATAATAGGCTAATATTCCTTGATAATTTTATATAAATGTGTGAGATAATACTTTTGAACCAATTGTTGTTAGTTAACACATCTTTTGATTAGTATTGAATTAAACTTTGGCAGTTTCCCAACATTGAGACATATACATTCTTACAAGCAATAAAATATCAGGTTATGGCATGAGCAATTTTGTTAATTATTTCACAAATTGTTGATTTTTTTAGGCTTTTGGTATTAAGAAAAAAAAGTGTGCACTTGTAAAAGCCATACCTGTTAGCGCAAACTTACAGCACCCCTAATTTCTCGTGATTTGTGCGTGAAACAATCAGTGTAACCTACATAACATAGGATTATCCTGCAGTGTGGGACGTTACAAATAGGATAATCCTCCGGATAAAGTCGACTTCTTCTCCTAACCTAGTGCCAACTTCTCCAAAGTGTAGAGAATGGAAAACTAAACTAATCCTACCCTAATGCTTTCCAAGGAGACAGGGATAAAAGGATACATAAAAGTAAATCTACTCTAAGTGAAGGTGATGCACCATCAAAGGGAGTGAGACATTTTGGGTGAGTGAACAATAGGGGGTAAACAAAGTGAGGGAGGGCAAGTAGAAGTGCCATAGCTAAAACAATATTCAATTCCCTAGATTCATAAAGCAAAACAAATTAAAGGTCTTGCGAAGAGATATAAACATGCACAATATACGTGCAAACGTAATGGAAGGCAAAAGATGCACTATAACCCAAATTAGGGCAAGAAAAGCCACAAAACACCAATTTTATTGCTCAAAAACTGTTAGAGTAGGTATTTACCTTAGCTCATGTTCACCTAGGTACTTTATTTACCTTTATTGTATTTATCCCCACCCACTTATATGTGTGGATATTTCCTTTTATTTATTTAGATATTAGGGGGATATTATCTAGTTGTTAGGTATAGTTCTTTCCTTGATCTATGGTATTGACTAGTTCTTTCCTTGATCTATGGTATTGACTAAATCCTTGATGTCTAGTTCTCTCATAAATCTATGGAATTAACTAGTTATTTGATGACTAGTTCTTTCCATGATTTATGGCTTGATCTATGACTTTGAATGGTTCTTAGATTGTTATTCCTTGCCTATATAAGCAAGGCCCATTCTCATTGTATTTCATTGAGTTCCATAATAATATATGATATTGTTGTTCATTTGTTTGCAAATGTTTATGTAAAGTTATTTTAGCGAATTACTTCCATCTTATTGATCGTGATGTTTGATTAGCATTTGTGTTCTTGGCTTGGTACGATCTGGTTATCATTCCTTTTATGGTATCAGAGCATGAGATTGTTGTTGATATCTATCTGTAAGTTTCATTTTGCAAGCATTTTTTTTGTATATTCATATATTCAGGATTTGTTTGTATTTTGTTTCTGCGTGCATTTTTATGCAAAACAGAGGACTAAAGTTTCAAATCCTTAGCCCTTGGTCATATGAGAGCTTAAAACTTGTGATTCCTACGTGCTTAACTCCAGCGCCTTTTCATTTTATTTGTGTGGAGAAGGCAAGAGTATTTTATTCTATTTTAGTGGCAACTAAAATAAATAGTAGAGCATAATATTGAAAAGCTTGTAACTTTTGATCAGTAACTCAGTTTTGAGTGTTGTTTTTTGCAAAAGTGCTTGTTTTTTTTGTGCTCTTTCCATTGGATGTATTAATTTTGAGATGGGGGACTCTTGTTGCATTGCTTGGGGGTCTTGTTGTATTGCTTGGTTCTTGTATTTCTTTTGGTGATTTTTTTTAGGATGGCGTCTACTTTTGCATTAGATCATGTTGAGCCATTAACAACACATAATTACCACACATGGAAATAATAATAAAGAGGAAAGAATTATGGGCTTTAACTTCTTCAGAACAACTAGTGTTCACTAGAGAATATGAGAAATTTTAGTACCAGTGCAAATTTGATGAGTGTATGGGTTTGATAGGTACTTATGTAAGTGACATTGTTTTGTTTTATTTGGAAAAGTGTAACTCTCCTTTCAAAATATGGGAGAAATCGGAGGATTTATTTGGTAAGGTGGATCATATGAGAGCCATGAAACTTGAAATTGATATCACCTCTCTTAATCCTGAATATTTTCCAACAAGTATAGACTATCTTACCAAGTTCAAGCATTTGTTGACACAATTGAAGGGGAGTGGAAGAGATAAGAAAGATGAAGAGTGTGTTTATTTGATTCTATCCAAGTTGAGAGAACCATTCCAAATTTTTGTTTCTACCTTTTTCTCTAGCATGGATGCCTTAGGTGACACATTCAAAACACCTAACTTAGAAATATTTTGTGAAAAACTTACTAGGGAATAATCCAAATTGTCTCACCTTGATTCTTCCACCTCTCAAAAGGCATTAGTTGCATCTAATCCTAAGGGAAAGGGAAAACCAAATAGTAAAATCAAATCCACACCTTCTCCATCTCAAAATTCTCCTAAACCCAAAGAAAACAACTCAAAACCCAAGGAGTCTTCTAAATCCAAGAATAAGTCTAGCCGTTTATGCACTTTTTATGGGGGTAGTAATCATGAAGAACATAGGTGTTATAAGTGAATGCAAGCCTCAGAGGATGCAGTCAAAAAACACAAAATTTCTATCTCCACGCCACCTCCTTCTAATCAGCATGGCAAAGCACTTAATGTTGTTGGGAGATCTCAGTCACCACTTACAAATAATTGGGTTATAGATTCTAGTACTTCTCATCACATGACTTCTTCCAAGGAGTCTTTTATTTCTCTAGGTTTGAGTTCTAATTCTAAATTTGAGGTTGGAGATTCTTCCTTTCTTTCTGTTAAAGGAAAAGGTGATATACAACTTGATGGTAGCAGTATCCAAGATGCACTATATGTTCCTAACATCACTACAAATTTACTTTCTGTATATCAAATTTGTCATTCTGGCCAAGGAAAAACAGTGACTTTTACACCACATGGAGCAGAAGTACGAACTTTGTTGGAGCCTCATTCAATGGTTTCTGAGGGTATTGTTGATCATAGTTCTAGGCTATATCACTTTGAGGGTTTTGATGACACTTCTTCTATAGGGACATGATTGGTTTCTCATGCAGATTCAGAGAGTAAGCTTTGGCATGAAAGATTTGGACATCTCAATTACAGATATTTGAAGGTGTTGAGCACTTATGGTATGGTAGATGGTATTCCTAGAGTTTATTTTCTTGAGGGAGTTTGTCATGGGTTTGCATTAGGGAAACAACACCAAGATTTTTTTCCTAAGAATCTTTCTAAGAGAGCTTCTTCACCACTTGAGCTTGTGCATAGTCACTTGATGGTTTTTCCCACCCCATCTTTCAATGGAGTTAAGTATGCACTTACGTTTATTGATAATTTCTCGAGGCGTACTTGGGTTTATTTTCTCAAGTATAAAAGTGATGTTTTTTCACACTTTAAATTTTTTAAGGCTTTGATCGAGAAACAATCTCCTAGTAGCATAAAGAACCTTTGTACTGATAATGGGGGGGAGTACTTCAGAAATGAGTTTTCTGAATTTTTGACAATTCAAGGCACTATTCACTAGCATTTTATTCCTCACACTCCACAACAAAATGGCTTAGCAGAAAGGAAGAATAGAACTTTGAAGGAAATGGCTATCGGTATGATGCATTCTAGAGATATACCTCCTATCTATTGGGCAGAAGCAGTTAATTGTGCTAACTACATTCAGAATCACACACCACACAGAGCACTTGAGCATTTGACTCCAGAGGAAGCTTGGTCCAACACTAAGCCATATGTCTCATTTTTTTGAGTCTTTGAGAGCCATGCTTGGGCCTCTGTGCTAAAGAAGAAAATGAAAGCTTTGGATAAGAAGAGTAAAACCTTTATCTTTGTAGGGTATTGTGAGGACATGAGAACTTATCCTCTTTTAGATCCTGACACACATGACATTATTTTTCAAACACATGTTTAGTTTGATGAGTGCTTTACTCCTCGTGATTCTTCATCTTCTTCCATGCCTCCTTCTTCTTCTTCATCTCATCTTGAGGATCTTTTCTTTGAGGAGATTGATGAGGAGGTTATAGATACCATTGAGGATCCTATTCACACTGATGTTGTCACTATGCCTAAGTGGGCTTGTACTACATTTTCTGAGGCAACACCTTTCATATAGGATCTTCCACCCACTAGGGATCATCACACACATTCTACAGGTTCTGGACTTTTGTGTCAGGTAGTTTCTAAGGATCCATACTATATTTTTCAAAGGCTCATGGGATACAGGAGTGGGATGATGTGATGGCAACTGAGTATTTTTCTTTGATAAAGCATCATACTTGGGATTTGGTATCTCTTCCTAAAGTAATAAATATGGTTAGGTATAAGTGGGTATACCGAACCAAATATGTAGTTGATGGGTCCATTGACAAGTATAAGGATTGTCTTGTTACAATGGGTTTTTCACAAGTTGAAGGTATTGATTACTCTGAGACTTTTGCACCAGTTTCCAAGATGGATTTTGTATGCCTTGTACTTGTTATTGTTGCATCACAGGGGTGGCCCGTATACTAGATGGACGTGAAGAGTGCCTTCTTACATGGAGATCTACAAGAGGAAATATACATGGAGCAGTCAGATGGATTTGTTCAGGATTCTTCTCTTTTTTCTAGGCTCCGAAGGTCTCTCTACGGTCTCGAAAAATCCCCTCGGTCTTGGTATGGGAAGATGGATTTTTTTCTTCTATCTACTGGTTTTGTTCGTTGCCACTCCAATCATACAATGTATCTCCAGCATGTTGGTGAGGATATTTTGATACTTGTCTTGTATGTTGAGGATTTGTTACTTACTGGCAGCTCTTCTTCCCACATTCAGAGTATTCAGAGGGCTCTTTCTACACAGTTTGACATGATAGATCTTGGGCTATTGTATTATTTCCTTAGTTTGCAGATTTCTCAAATAGATTCAGGGATTCATTTGAGTCAACAAAAGTACACCCATGATCTTCTTAGGCACTTTGATATGGCTGATTGCAAGCCAAGTCCATCTCCTTTTCAGTCTAGAGTTACTCTTACTTCCACATGCACCTCACCACTTTGTGATCCTACGTTGTATAGGCATTTGGTTGGGAGTCTCATGTACTTGATCCATACTCGTCCTGATATTTCATTTGTAATAGGGCTTGTATCTCGGTTTTCACATTCTCCTCATAGTAGTCACTGACAGGTTGCTAAAAGTATTTTGTGCTATTTACAGGGCACTTTCCACTTTGGCCTACACTACACTAGGGGTTCTACTCACTTGGTTGGGTATACAGATTCAGATTGGGCAGGTTTTATTGATGACAGGCATTCCACTTCTGGCTATATTTTTTGTCTCAGTTCTTCTCTAATTTCTTGGGAGTGTAAAAAGAAACAGGCTATTGCACTTTCATCTTTAGTGGCAGAGTACAGGGCAACAGTTACAGCAAGTCAGCAGATTCTTTGGCTTCACCAGTTATTGACAGAGTTTGGATTCCCACAAGATTCACCGACTGTACTTTTGTGTGACAACCAAAGTGTAATTCACATTTCTCGCAACCCAATTGACCACCAGCGGACCAATCATATTGAGATACACATCTACTTCATTTGTCAGCACATTCTAGATGGAGTTATTTCCTTGGAGTACATTCTGACTCAACAGCAGGTTGTAGACATATTTACAAAGCCTTTTTCATCACCTCGCTACCTTGAGTTTCTTGGAATGCTTGGGGTTTCAACAGTTGTTCTTGGGGCGTGTTCGTGAGAACATCTTCCTTATTCTTCTTCTTCTTTCTCTTTCCTTCTAGCAAGATTATTTCCTTCTTTTGGTTTGAGATTTCTTCATGGATATATTGTATAGTAGTACCTCATCAGGCCTAGTTCTCGAGACTCATACTGTGGACATGCCACTTCTATTTTGGCCCCTAGCTTCACTTGAGGGTGGATGTTAGAGTAGGTATTTACCTTAGCTCATGTTCACCTAGGTACTTTATTTACCTTTATTGTATTTATCCTCACCCACTTATGTGTGTGGATATTTCATTTTATTTATTTAGATATTAGGGGGATATTATCTAGTTATTAGGTATAGTTCTTTCCTTGATCTATGGTATTGACTAGTTCTTTCCTTGATCTATGGTAATGACTATATCCTTGATGTCTAGTTCTCTCATAAATCTATGGACTTAACTAGTTCTTTGATGACTAGTTCTTTCCATGATTTATGGCTTGATCTACGACCTTGACTGGTTCTTAGATTATTATTCCTTACCTATATAAGTAAGGCCCATTCTTATTATATTTCATTGAGTTCCGTAATAATATATGATATTGTTGCTCATTTGTTTGCAAATGTTTATGTAAAGTTATTTTGGTGAATTTATTTCATCTTATTGATCGTGATGTTTGATTAGCATCTGTGTTCTTGGCTTGGTATGATCTGGTTATCGTTTCTTTTAGAAACATGCACAATTCATTACAATATAGGCACAAGGAAAAATCCTTTACAATAAGCCCAAATTTGAGGCCTTTAGCTCACAATAGCTCTGAAACAGTTTTGACAGAGTTCCTTTTCAAAATAGAATGAATCCCCCCAAAATGAGACGAATTTTACAATATATAGAAGAAGAGCCTCAAAATTTCCTCACCAACTAACATATTTCATTAAACAGGTATGGGAGGCCATACGAATTTGGTACTTTTCTTACACGACAGTCATGGATGTGATACCTCGTTAAAGTGGTAGTTGAACAACCTTGTACCGCTTTCATTAATACCTAGTTCGTTATTACACTCGGTCAGTTGCACATATTTTCTACTCCCAAACGGTAGCATAATCATCTCTGGTGTCAGCCGGTATCATAAATGCGACCATCCAGTAACATGTTTTCCCCACTCCCGTTTGACAGCTTAAAATATATTGTCAACTGATAACATTTGTACAAGTGCTACCAGTGCCATTTTTGTCTCCCGAATGCTCTTCAACTTCACCCTTGCGCAACCACTACCGGAACCGCCATTGTCCACTACTAGCCGGTAGCATCCATACATGCTACCGGCTGGTAGAATTTTGAGTGCTACCAACTGGTAGCATCTAAGGATGCTACCAGCTCTTGCATCCTTTCTTTTCCTGCAACCCGCTAATTTTGTTACCGTTTGGTAGCACAAAAAAGTGCTACCGGTGGTATTTTATTGCCATTTTCCCCCTTTTTGGCTCAAACCTTTGTCACTTGAATTTCAAATTATTGCACCCATCAACTGCCAACGTTCAGACCTAATAAGTTGTCCATTTTGTAGGGGTGCAAAAAATGGATAACAATTGGTGACTTGTGGAGTGATCTTCCTACTAGATCTGAAAGACCAGTGGCCTTATTGTGTCTATTGGGCATGGAGTTGTTCTGAAGTCTGAAACTGATCTAACACCTAAAAATTCACCCCTGAAACACTGTTGGGGCCTTTCATTTCTCAAAACCCTGGGCCGGAGACTAATTTCTCTCATCAAAAGACCTTGCCTAAAAATGGAAAGTGCAAGAGCAACAAAGGCATAATTATATACAAACAAAAAGTTCATACACATTCCAAATAGAAAATGCAGAGAGTGCACAAGCACTTATTATAAAGAAAAACCTAAACTAAAACAATGGAATGCGCTATAAGCACTTGGAGGAATTAGAAACTCTAAACTAATATGTACAAGTAAGATATTCACTTTAGTAACAATGCTTTAGGTGGATTCCATTGACCAGAATATACAATTCTTCTCCATCTAACTTGGATAGTTGGAAAGCATTATTACTCTTGCAACCTGAAATCATACAAGGGCCAATCCATATTGTATCAAACTTGGAGTGCCTTCTTGGTTTGGCCTTATCTGCATCCCATTTCAGGACCAAGTCCCCTCTTTGATGGTTCTATTTTTAGCCTTCTTATCAAAGAACCTCTTTATCAAAGCTTGATCCTTCTCCATGATTTTCACTTCTTTTTCCCTCAGTTCCTCCAGCTCCATGATTTTTTCATACTTGACTTCCATGGCATCAAACTCAAACAACTCTAGTTTCTTAATAAGCTCCAATGTTGGTAGTTTTAGGGATATTGGCAGCTTTGCTTCCCTGCCATAGACCAACCTATAACGAGAGTTTCTTGTAGACCTCTTGGGAGTAATTCTATCATTCCACATGGCTGACTTCAACTTTGTGTGCCATGTTCTCTAGTTCTCATCTAGAGTCCTTATGATTTTCATAAAGATTTTTGTTGGTGGACTCAACCTGGCCATTACCCCTAGGGTAATAATTTGATGAAGTGCTGAGGTATACTCCATTCCTAACAACTCATGCTATGATTTTTAAACCAATAAATTCCAAAGCATTTTCTAAAATAATGGTTGTCAGTACCCCGAATTTTGTCCCTTCATAAAAGTCTAGTATGCTAAACTCATTTACTTCCTTAAGTGCCACTGCCTCGGTCCACTTGGTGAAATAACCTATGGCTGTGAGGATCCACTTGTGGCCCAAGCTAGAATTTGGATTAATCACCCCAATGAAATCCAACCCCCATTGCATGAATGGTTCATATACGGAAATGGGGTGGAGGGGAAGGGCTACTAACTTCTCTTTACTTGTGAAGAAGGCACACTTTTAAAACTTCCTAATTCATTCATAACAATCATGAAAAAGGTTAGGCCAATAATATCCTACCTTCATAATTCTAAGATTTGCTACGCTTGGGGAAAAATGGCCACTTGTTTCTCTGTCATAAAATTCATGTAGCACCTTCTTTATCTGATCTACCTTGAGTCACGTTAGGAGGACACCATTTACATCTTTCTTGAACTAGATACCATCAACCAATGCAAAGGGGATACAATGGAGCCTAAAATACCTCCTTTTGGCCTTGCTCAACCCTTGAGAACTTTGACCTGTTTGAAGGAAATGAACTATATCCTAATTCCAACATGGTGTAGGAATGCCATCTGCTGCCTACCAGTTCTTGACTGTCTTGTAATACCAAAACAACTTCTTCTCTACCACCTGGCTCAACATGTTGTCCCAAGGCTAACTGATCACATAATCCCTTACCCCTAACTATCTTCGTCACCCTAATATCAATTTCATACTCCATGACCTTGGTTACCCAACCAAACCTTTTTTCATTGAGGTCCTTGTTTAAAAGAAAATATTTTATACCAACATGTGTTACTAGAAGATGAATCCTATTATTTGACACTAAATTTTTGAACTTCTTCAAACTTCTAATCACAACAAGGACATGTTTCTCAATGAATGAATATCTTATCTCATAGTACATAAGGCCTTGGTTGAAGAATACAATAGGTTGATCTAGTCCTTCCTTATTTTGCTGCACCAAGATTGTGGAGATGGTGTCTGAACCACCGAAGGTGTAGAGAAAGAAGTATTTGGAGAAGTATGGATTAACAAGAGTTTGAGCTTGAGATATAGATTTCTTGATATCTTTGAAACTCTCTTTTCCCTCCACTCTCCATTTGAAATCCAAATTCTTCCTCAGTATAATTGTTAAAGGCTTCACAAGAGCGGAAAAATCTGGTAAAAACCTGTAAAAAAAATTTATCCTCCCCAAGAAGCTTAGAGAGCCTTCTTATGACTTGGCAATGGTAAAGCACAGATGGATTCTACCCTCTCCAGATCAATTGTCAGTCATTCCTTTGAAACGATATGGCCTAGAATTTTACCCTCATGTGCCATAAATATGCACTTTTTGGGGTTCAAGGACACTCCAAACCTCCTGCACCTTTAGAATACCTGTCTAAGATGAAAGAGGTGAATTTCTAAATTTTTAGAAAATACAGTGATGTCGTCAAGATAAATGAGCACTATTTTATTTAACAGCCCCCCAAATGCCATATCCATTGCTCATTAAAATGTTGCTCCAGCATTTGATAGTCTGAATGACATCTTCCTATAGGAATAGGTGCCCCATTTTGTGGTGAAGGTTGTTTTGAATTGATCCTCCTCTTTCACCATAATATGATTATAGCCCGAATATTCATCCAATAGGGAGAATCTTTCTGAACCTGTCACTACCTACAGAATCTACTCCGTGGAGCGCAACAGATAGTGATCCTTGAGGGAGGCCCTATTTAAATCCCAAAATTCCATGCACAACCTGATTTCCCCATTCCTTTTCCTAACATGAACCATATTTACTACCCAAATTGAGTGCTTGATTAGGGAAATGATAATCACCTCAATGAGCTTATTCAGCTCTTTCTTCATGAGAGGCTCTATATGAGGGTTGACCGGCCTTTTTTTTTTCCTGATAGGCTTAGCCTCCAGATTCCACTCAATGGTGTGTTGTGCCAATTTTGGGTTAAAACCCTTCAAATATTCATAGGTCCATGCGAAACCATCTGGGAATTCTTGGCAAAGCTGCACAAAGTCATACTTTTCCCACTTGTTGCTCATCTTTCCTATTTGGAGCGTCTTACCTTTTCTAACCAAAATGGGTTCAGAATCCTCATTTTTGACTTGAATGTTGGCCTTATCCTTTTAGAATTGGTCATTTGGGTTGAAAATTGACTCTAGAGTCACCAAACCCTTGGGAAATTTGTTTGTCTGCAATTTCACCACTTGATCCCCGTATTGTTGCTCTAGATTCTTCTTAGTTTTAGCTAAAAACTCAACCTCCTCTTGTAAAAAATTAATGATCTGTTGATCATTCTCAAATACCTACCAGCTTGTGTTATTATCTGGTACAACTAGCCTTACAATTACATGAATATGTGGTTTCACTTTATCTCTCTTGATATTGTCCACCACATCAAATGTTGCTCTAAATGTTGCAAGCCTATCTGTAGCCTCATTCTTTTTCCTTGGTATGGCCTGAATGTTGAATGCATCGAAATATTCCATGAGGTCCCATACCCAATGCTTATAGGCTTTAAGCAGATCATTCTTAGTAGCATGTTGTCCTTTTACCTGGTTGATAATCAACTCACTATCCCCAAAAACTTGCAAGTTTTTTATACCCCTTTTTCTTGTCCAATGAAATCCATGTATAAAAGATTCATACTCAACTGTATCGTTTGAATAAGCAAACTGAAAATGGAAAGCTAAGTAGTAATTCATAACTTGTGGTGAAAAAATCATTACACCTCCTCCAACACCCTGCCTACTCTTTGAATCGTTAAATAAAAACTGCCACACTTCATTAACATCCTCATTTTCTGGCTTGGTGAGGCTAGGGGTGGGCAGGTTCTCCTCATGTAGACAATAAAATCCCAACTCAGCTTCTACCATTTCATTGTATGGATCGAAAGCATGTCTCCTATGAGCCCAATCATCAAGCGTTAGGTCTAGAATGCTTTCAACCTTTGTGTTTTCCTCTTAAGCCTCCAAGAATTCTTCTTGATTGAATATGGTACAATTTACATTGATTGGGCTAGACATCTAAGGCTCAATCTAAAAATTGGAAATTGGCTCTGACCTTATCATAGCCTTAGCTACATACCTTGTCCTAAATAATATATGGGACCAATATGTTGATAGGTACCCACCAATCTTGGTTGTAAAATCCCTCGAAAGTCACAAGGCAAATAGTGGTGGAAAATCAATCACCGATACATCCTGTAGAACTGTGACATTCATGCAAGCATGGAGCGTAAGGCTTAGTTATTTGATCACTCCAATTGGGCCTACTACTGTCTCATCTAATTGCACTACTCCCCTCAATAACGGTTCATGTTTTAAGCCCAATTTATATGCGATTTTATTTGGCATTACTGAGTTTCTAGCCCCTGATTTGATCATGTAATTGTGCATTAACTTATCTCCAACGATCAATGAGACATAGAATGGTGGAGGCTTTACAATCTTACCTAAATGACCTTCTCCTTGTTGTGTAGTGTTAGTAAAAACCCTCTCCTCATTTTTGTATGGCTCATAAGAAGGGGGCCAATTTTCCATAACATCTTGCAACAAATCTCATATCCCTGGGATTTTCAAAGACTCCCACAAGGAAATGTTGACATTAGTCTTCTTCATTTAATTGATGATATTGAATGGAGGTAGGTTTTCCTTTTGTTTCCCCTTGCTCGATATGATATTTGGTGGTACTTGGGTTGGTCCATGAGCTACCGCAACTGGTCTCCTGGGCTAATTCTACACATTGGGGGCTACAACAACAATTACCTTGGGTTGGTTTTGTTCATTAAGAGCTGCATTTGGCCTACCAACTCCTTGTTGAGTGAGAGTGGGCTGAGAAATAAATGGACTAGATGATTTCCCCTCCTCTATGTTCCTTTTCTTAGACCGTGTATTATCAGCCACACCCTCAAAAGGAGATTGATTAACTCCACAAAAGTCCTCCGTCTGCCAATTGACCAACGTGGTTTCAGTTGGAGGAGTCTCTTGCTGAGATGCTTACTAATTTTCTTCCTCACTTGGCTCTTGGGCCACCCCAATGGTCTATACCATCAAGGCTTGATTCAAAGCACTGTTGAAGTATGTTGATTGATTATGGGGTAGATTGTAGGGGTAACACCATTCATACTCTTATGTAATGTTGTTTTAAGCTGGAACCATGGCCCTTGATGTTGAAAATGCATTTGGATTATAAGGATGAAATGGCCTAACAGTTTGAGACTGCCCTTGGTTTGGATTTTTCTTTGTTTCCTGAGTGGGAGGCCTATTAGGCTGATATGGGGGCCTATTCATTTGAGCCTGGTGCTGGTAAGGTCTGGAGCTCTGAGCTTTTTACCTTTTGATTTTCATCAACTAGTTCCCCAAATTTTGTAGTTGCTTCATGACTTCTTGGATTTCCTTGGAAGTACTAGAAGAAGTGGAGGCCTCACTATTGTTCTGATTTCTAGAGGATGGAATGGGGGATATTTTAGGTGCTTAACTTGTAGAGAGGGTCACCAATTCCAAATATAGAGGCATAGTTGGCCTAGGCACCAAATTTCCTTCTTGAATTAAGTAGTTCTCCACTCTGATAGTTATATCATATGCCCCTGGTAGTGTTGTTCCCCCCATCAATTGTATCATCATAGCTAAGTCAGAATTTAGAGCCCTTAAAAAGTATAAGAATGCACCTTTCGCTACTGGTCTCACAGAAATCAGAATCCGATCCCACATTCGCTGAAACCTAAAGTTGAAGTCAACCATCTACTCATTCAGGGCCCTCTTGATTGTGGTTAATTGTTCTAACAAAGACAAATTATATGTCTTCTCTCAGAACTGTTTACACAGGGCTGAACACAATGCATCCCAATTTTTAATCAACCCTATCGTTAGGCTCCTAAACCATTGCAGTGCCTTACATTTGAGAGAAGAAACAAGGATCCTAACTTCAACATCCATCTGATTGATCTCATGAATGGCACAGACATTTGTAATGTCTTGAATATGATCAATGGGTGTCGTATGATTCTCCCTAGTGAAGTAAGGAATGATATTCAACATTTCCAATGGAATAGGATTATGTGCGTTGAGGGCAAGTGGAATGCTTCCTGTGAAATTGACATAGGGATCTGGTGGTACATGTGGTGGTGGTGGCTGATGTGTCATCCTGGTTATTCTGAAAACCCTAGTTGATTGAAGGAAGGGTCAACCTGGCGAAGGTGTTGATAAGTTTTTTTTTTTGGAGATGTAGACCTTTGTACTCTTCTTCCTCTCCTTCCTCTACCTGGTGATAACTGCAAGTATTCAAATACACCTTATTCTCTTTCTCTGGATTAAGTTTGAATCCTTCTCATGAACTTGAACCACCAGTACTGTTGAAACCAACTAAAATTTGACCCTAAGAGTTGTCAGATGCGTTGTTACAAAGATTCCAAAAGCTGAAAATTTGCTAAGATGCACATCCAATCTTGAAAAATCTTGAAAATTTGACTTCTGGTCCCACCAGGCGTGCCAAAATTGTTAGTGCAAAATTACAACACCCCTAATTTCTCGTGATTTGTGCATGAAAAAATCAGTGTAACCTACATAACATGGGATTATCCTACAATTTGGGATGTTACAAGTAGGATAATCCTTTGGAGAAAGCCAAATTCTTCTCCTAACCTAGTGCCAACTTCTCCAAAGTGCAGAGAATGGAAAACTAAACTAATCCTACCCTAATGCTTTCTTAGGAGACAGGGATATAAGGATACATAAAAGTAAATCTACTCTAAGTGAAGGTGATGCACCAAGAAAGGGAGTGAGACATTTTGGGTGAGTGAACAATAAGGAGTAAACAATGTGAGGGAGGGTGAGTAGAAGCACCATAGCTAAAACAATATTCAGTTCCCTAGATTCATAAAGTATAACAAATTAAAGGTCTTGCGAAGAGATATAAACATGCACAATATACCTGCAAATGTAATGGAAGACAAAAGATGCACTATAACCCGAATTAAGGAAAGAAAAGCCAAAAAAAATGATTTTTATCTCAGAAACATGCACAATCCATTACAATATAGGCATAAGGAAAATTCCTTTACAATAAGCCCAAATTTGCGGCCTTTAGCTCACAATAGCTCTAGAACAATTTTGACAGAGTTCCTTTGCAAAAGAGAATGAATCCCCCCAAAATGAGGTGAATTTTACAATATATAGAAGAAGATCCTTGAAATTTCCTCACCAACCGAAAAATTTCATTAAACAGGTATGGGAGGCCATACAAATTTGGTACTTTTCTTGCACGACAGTCATGGATGTCATACCTCATTAAGCTGGTAGTTGAACAACCTTGTACTACTTCCATTAATACCTAGTTCATTATTGCACTCAGTTGGTTGCACATATTTTCTACTCCTGAATGGTAGCATAAACATCTTCGGTGTCATTCGATAGCATAAATGTGTGTTGGTTCGAAAATCTGTCGGGTGGGCAGATCTATGGACAGACAAGCCAATAGTGTGTAGGGCATAGCCCCTCTTTGAGTCAGCAAAACGAAACTGGTTTATTGCTATTCTACCAGTAGGAATCTTGTGCAAGTCTCACAATATTCTACCTTCAGGGGTTGGGATCCCATCCCAGTAGAGGTATTTCCAACTGTAAAAGAAGGGAAAGGAACGAGGTGGGGAGATAGGAAAGATCTGAAGGGAGAAAAGAAATGAATTCCAAAGCAAAAGGTCAGAAGGTCTATGATTTGGGTTGGTAGTAAATAGAGCCGAACCTACTTGCATAGACGAATAAAGCAATACTGATGAATAAATGACAACAAAGTAGAAGTAGATTCAACAGAACAATCATACAGATCTGACATAAGAAAGGTCTGATATAAAACACAGGTATTCAACACAAAGTCTAAATATTGTATTAATATTTGTTTTTGTTACAAAAATTTCAAAGTCTTTTCTTCTTACTTCTATTTCTCATCTGAAAAGTATCCACACCTCGAATACAACAAGCATTCAAGTATATATAGAAGAAGAGAAGAAAAGAAGGAAAAAACAAACCAACCACTTAATTACAAAAAATCTTACAAAATATCCTAAAGTCATTTGTTGACTTTTGACAACTTGGTGGATGACATCATCCCATGGTGCAACATGGATGATGTCATCATTTGTGTCAACATACTTTAGATTTTTACAAAGAGAAGGTCAAGAAGAATGCGACTACTCATCATCATCCCACGGCTGAAAGGGGGTATCCTGCTTTTGCTGCTGCTCAGGAGATGTGATGTGGAACTGGGCATGATATTCCATGAACTTGTTGATCATGGGCTGAAGTTGATCCTAGGAAGGATCCTTGTGACGATCACTGATAGCCTCGCAAGTCTCTCACTCATCTGTGAGTTTTTCTGAGAGCTTGGAATATTCATTTTCTGCATCTATCAGGTACCCTATGAAGTCACGATAGGCCAGCAGGTTATTGATGGATTCGGCATCGAAAGTGACTTCTGGTCCCAGCCCTTGCAAAATGATCTCCTTGAAGATCTGAATAGTTGCATCAACCTTTCTCAAGGTGAAAGAAGGAGTGAGCAAGCCCAGAGACATTCTCGGGACAATCTACTCCATTTGATGCATTGCATCCAAGGCTTCCTCCTTGATTTTGTCAATCTTTTCCAGAACAAACTCTAGCTGATCAACCTGATAGTCCAGAGTAGAAAGGATTTTGTTAAGGGCCTTGGGGTGACCGAAGACGCTGAACTTGACCAGATCTTCAACTGGATAGTCAAGCATTTTTTGGAAGGTCTCATGCTACATCCTGGCATGGTCCAGCTCTTCGGAGATAGGTCCTGCTATCGCCTGGAGCTCTTTGTTCACCCGACTGATATTCTGATATAATATGGTGAACTTGGCGATTACTCCCTCACTTTCTTTGAGGATTTGGCTCCTCCAGGTGGAAACTGCCATACCCTACTCACTGATTTTAGCGTATTCATTTATCTTATCCTGGCTCAGAGGCTCAGGAGTTTCAGCGGCAGTTGTAGGAGGTGCACTGCCCATTTTCTGCAAGGCGTGGACAAGATGTTTATTTTGCTCCTTTAATAGCCTCTTTTCTTCATTTGCTTCTTGGAGCTTCTTGCAAAGAGCATCAACTGCAGATAGGGCCTCCCCCTGAAGGCTTTCTGAAGACATCCCCATTGTGACTTGGGTCATTGTATAATCTATTGAAGAGATATCCTTTTTATCCTTTAAAGGATTGGGATACGATATCTCCATTACTCTCTCCCCTGACGCACTCTGAGAGAAGTGGGTTATAGGTTTTTGCTTCTTGGCCCCCTTTGATGGGATGATGGAGAAGTCCATCGGTGGGATGGGAAATTTCCTCTTTTGTTGGCTTAGGTGCTGAGAGATCCATGCTGGACTTATGGGAGAGGGACCAGAAGTAGAAAAGGGAGTAGCTGCAGTAGTAGAGGGAAAGTGCATTGAGACACTTGGAGGCGGCATTGAGAGGGAGGCCAAGAAGTGCTCATGGGAGGAAGAGATACTGCAGGGGAGGTAGACATGGAAATGGAAGGGAGTTGAGAGATGAGGGAAGAAATGGTGGGGGATAGCTCCACGAGAGAAGAGAAGATGGATGACGAGGAAGGGGGAACAGTAGAAGATGGGGGATAGGATACGACCAAAGGAATGGTCACTTGGGTCACGCAAGGAGGGGAAGGAAGAGAGGGAGAAGGGATGGAAGGGACCTCAACAGTTGTAGCAGTGGCAACATCCTGAGTGGACGTGCCCAACGGAATATCTTTGGCCGCTTCTTTCTCTGGAGAAGCCAGAGTTACAATTTGTTCTTGTGCGGCGGAAGGGGGACTCTCAAGAGCCTCTTCTTGGGTAGAGCTTGACTCACCCTCTTTGTCTTTACCTCTCCCCTTTGGCGGATGTTTTGGCCTGGAAGGTGCGTTGCCCAATGGAGATGTGGTGAAATCAACCCCGAGGTAGATGAGACCATTCATCCTACACCAGTGCTCTGTTCTCCGTAGAGTTTCTTGACCCTTTCTTCAATGGTTTGGGGTGCTTTAGTTCTATTAATTACAGAAAACGGCCATTTGTCCCCATCTATGTCAAGATATACCTAATCAACTTCTTGATCAGTAGTTTGATAACCCTTTAGGACAATGGCCATGCCATACTGAATGATTTCAGCCAAAGCCAAGTGGGAGTGATCTTTTCTTCTGAGCTCAACCTCATGGTACAGGTTGATATAAATATCCTCGATCTGCAGAATGTGGATTGGATCGAGTTTGGCCCTGGGAAGGCAATTCCTTGGGTCGAAAGTGGGCCTTGTCGGGAAGTTATGCTTTAGATTGAGCAGTTCTAGCTCTGCAAACATCTCCCGGGCTTTGTGGTGGGAAAGACAAGTGTACCTGCCCACTATGAGGGGGAAAGGAGTTCCACCCTTCTTTCTCTTCAAACACTTTTCGTGGTAGGTTATGAGCTGTTTGGATAGCTCCAACAGGATCAGCTTGGGGCCGGCATATCTTGGCAATTTGGTGGGTTCCCCCAAGAAGTTGGCTGCCCTTAGATAGGTGAAGGTGGGAAATTGCGTGAATAAGGCCCCCCACTTCTCTGTCACTACAACAATGCTCTTGGTCGTACGACTGTGAGTCATGTTTGGCCTCAAAAGGCAGACGATGCCGTAGAAGAAAGCGTCATTGATCTTCGCAAACTGTGAAATATTGTTTTCCAGATTTAGCTTTAGGTAGTATTCATATATTTTCACTTGGGGCCAAACCCCACATTGCATCAATGTTGGATAATCCCTCTCCAAGGCCGTAGCATAAACTACGTAGGAGTTCATGTAGAGCCTCCCTGTTGTGGTGAGTTTTTGGAGCTGCTCGGATATAGTGCTTCTCATGATCTCCGCCCACTCAAAGCGTTGATCTTACACATTCTTGTTCATTGTCTCTAGGTACCTGAGCATCCATTTATGAAAGTAGTGGGCGTCAGGAAGCCCAAATACTCTGCTTAGGAACGTGATGGTATCACTTAGTTCCTTGGAGAAATCACTGCGATGAATGACCTGTGGCCATCTGGTTACCACCTTCTTGTTCTTCAAGTATACCTCATTCATCAATTGCATACACTGGTCTTCGTTGTCCTCCCAATCTTTGGTGCAGTCTTCTCGGCTTACGGCCACAAAGTGCCGGTGGTGAGGAATGCCAAGCATAATTTCAAAGTATCGGGTAGTGAGGTTGATCACGACCTCGCCCTTCTCATTTTGGACACACCTCGTGTCTTTGTTGTAGCAACGGGCCACTACCATCATGAATTCATTG
The DNA here is from genome assembly GCA_019776745.2 of Taxus chinensis. Taxonomy (NCBI): domain Eukaryota; kingdom Viridiplantae; phylum Streptophyta; class Pinopsida; order Cupressales; family Taxaceae; genus Taxus; species Taxus chinensis. The sequence goes on along the minus strand of CM034154.1, from coordinate 26,669,350 downwards.
TTCACTGCACTGACTGGGATCCCCCCAGCAAAATTTAGGCCACTGCCTACTAGTTTGTCCATCCAAGGACTTCCTGTGACCTTCCTGGTCCTGGCCCAAAAATCTTCCATATCAATGTGACCAAGCTCAGAGTATCTTATATCCAAGTCACATTCTTCCTGGGATTCGAGCATCCTGACCCTCTGATATTTATACTTCATCTCTTCCTCCGTAAGCTTGGCTTTACCCCTAGACTTGGTTGGTCTCTTGCTTGATGTAGACATATGTAGTTATAAACTCAGTTGCTGATCTGCAAGAAGGATAAGCAAAACCCAATGTAGAAGAGTCATGTTAGCTGTTTTATTTCCCATTAAAGCATTGACAGAAGGAAGAGTTAGCAATTTTAAGGCATCAGGGTGCAGGGCGCATGAACACTGCAGGCTGCAAGGTTAAATAGTATGGCGCACAGAAAAAGGGTGTTACAAGGGACAAATCAGCGCCAAAGAGCGCAAGGCGCATGGATATTGCACATGAAATTTTTGTTGTTGCCAGCAGAAGTGTTCCTGTGCCATTTATATGCGTTTTATATCGGGCACAGATAATTTTCATGTTGCACGGGGACAGGATGTGCCAAAGGGCGCAGGTTTAGTGTGTGTAACATCATCTTTTCGTGTGCAACAGGGGAGCTTGGCACGGCGCATGAAAGGTTTGCATGACATTGCGTTACTGTAATAGGGGATGCGCCTGCACCGTTTAATGTAGTTTTATACTTGGCGTAAGTAAGGTTGGTGTTGCATGGGTGCAGGGTGTGCCAATGGCATAGGTTTTTGCAATGTTACATAGGAGTTCGGTGCGCCAAGAGGGCACAGGGATTCTAGGTGTTGCAAGCAAAGAAAGTGTGCTTTGAGGGTGCAACTGTTTTTTATACAGCAAGCATGGCAGATGCACCAAGAGGAAAAACGCAGTCTACCAATTTTTAAATCTTGTTTCTTTCTCTAGAGGGGTCGCATGTGTTTTAAGCCTCTTCTGCAAGGATTTTTGGATGGTGAAGAGGGCATACTAAGGAGGCCCAAGTGATTTTTTTTAGGCAAAGTCCTCCTCACCAACAGATCTGGAAAGAGGAGGAAGAGCATGGGAGAAGGATAACAAGAACAGCAAAAGAGGGGCTCTATAAATCCATGCCTCCTACTACACAACTATCAACCAACAGCAAAAAACATAAGAGGAAAAGGACCACCTACCCGGATATATAACGTGAGAGACGAAGCGGGGTCCACAAACGCAATACGAGGATGACATGCGTGCTGAAAGGTGCAGAGGAATAAAATCTATCACGTGTTTTTTAAATTGTGAAAGTGACAGGGCGGATGCGCCTATATATAGGCAAGGGTGCAATAAATGTGCCAATCACTTTTTTAAAGAGGCACATCAAAACTCCTGTCGACACTTTAAACATTGTGCCCTTTGGTGCACTAAAATGCGTGTTAACACGTGATTATGTGCACCTTTGGCGCAGTAAAAATACTGTCAACACGGAAATACGTGTACCTTTGGCGCACCAAAACGCAGCGCAACAAAAATGTTGTTGACACGAAGGCGCATGTAAGAGAGGCACATCATGGGGAGGCACTCCAAAATGTGTGTCGACACTTCGAAGGGTGCGCCACAGGAAATGAAGGGGGCGCGAAGTTACTCTGTGTTGCACAGACAAAAGGTGCGCCCAACCAAAAAAAGACCAAAAAAGGCTAAGTTTGGAAAACTAGATTTCCCAGGAAAGGACTTTGCAACATTCCGAATGCAAAGGGGTCCCTAACGAGGGACCAGAAAAAAAAATTCATTGGGTTACCCACAAAATTTCCCTTGTCAATTTTACGGGATAACAATGTGACCATGCAGTAACATGCTTTCCCCACTCCCAACCAGTAGCTTAAAATATATTGTCAACCAGTAGCATTCGTACAAGTGCTACCAGTGCATTTTTCTTCACCTGAATACTCTTTAACTCCGCCTTGTGCAACTACTACCATAATTGCCATTGTCCGCTACTAACTGGTAGCATCCGTACATGCTACTGAATGATAGCATTTTGAGTGCTTCCAACTGATAGAATCTAAGGATGCTACTGACGCTCTTGCGCCATTTCTCCTCCAGTGACCCATTGATTTTGCTACCGGTAGCATGAAAGAGTGCCTTTTTTTCCCTTTTTAGCTTGGACCTTCATTGTTTAAATTTCAAAGTGTTGCACCCATCAACTGCCAACGTTCAGAACTGATAAATTTTCCATTTTGTAGGGGTACAAAAAATGGATAACAATACCCAGTTACCATAGTCAATGACATTTAACAATGCCATTTTTGTTGTTTTTCCTGTAGTTACAAGGGAGTTGCAGAATACATAACGACATTTAATTGCAAGGTTGTAACAACCTCATGGACCAAAATTTTCGATAAGCATTAAAAGTAGCCCAAAAATAAAACCTAAACTCTGCACCAAAATTCAAATATACATTTTTGTCTTCTTTTTAACATTTGAAAAGTATGGAGATATTTATTAATAGAAAAACATAGGCATATAAAACAAGATGATTTAAAATTAAAGTGTGACCATTTCTAGGTAATAGCCAATAACATATTGCATTACCTCAAAAGTATTCAACCCTTTCAAGGCTATTTTCCCACCATTTAAGAACTTCAATTGCACAGAAGAACTTGTTCATTGACTTAAAGTGTACCATGTGACGATTTCCATGGAACATGATGATATTAATCTATGATCTTCTCTTAATTTAAGTAGTGGATTTCTTTTGTAGATAGGACTTTGGAAAATTAGACCAATAAAGCAATTTATATTATGCATAAATGGTTTTTAAGGGAAATATATCGCCACATCTATTAATCAATCAATGTTACAAAAAATATAAGGAATGTTTATTATAAAAGGGTGGTTGGTTGGAATTCACAATTTAAGAATAACTAAAGTCAGATTTTTTTTACAATATATAATTAGAATTAAAAATAGAGTAATTTAAGGACAATAAACATAACAAGTCTATGCAGAAGTAGTGACATTAGAGGGAGGTGATAATATATCATCCTTGGGATGAACAACAATCCAAAAAGAAGGCTCTTTCATGAGTGGATCCAACATCACCCACCCATCTTAGGATGTAACATGCACAATGCTCCCCATCCAAGTAGAGGGGTAGCCAAAATTCCAATATCCACACCATCATGCGCGAGAGAGGTTCACCAAGACAACCCATTGACAAACATTACATGAGGCATCAAGCTTCAACCCTCCTTCCCCCACTTACTAAGGTAGAAGCAATTATGCATGAGTCAATTTTTCTTTTTGCAAGAGCCAATTTGTCTTTTCCTTGGAATTGGTAGAGGAGAGCCCCTATAGAAACAAGAATTAAAGAGTAATTGTGCTCATAATGTAAGTAGCACTCCCCTAATTGTATAAAAAATGTTGCACCAACTCACCTTAGGCTTGAATTTGTAAGAATGTGAGGTGAGAAGAAGAACATTATCTATACTTGAAAACTACCGTGATATACTTTTATTATTGAAGATAACATAATCTTTATATTTTTGAAGTTGAAAAATAATAGAAGCTCTAAAAAAATATTAAAAATCAATATAATATGGTCATTGGGCATTGTCCCCAAAATAAGGAAATCGTACTAGTGAAGGGATCTAGGTGGTAAGGAAAGAAAAAGCTATGGATCCATTATCAAGCATCTTGGGCTTGAGGGAAATTTCAAAACAAGCATTTGAAGATTTCTAGCCTAAAAAGTAGGACACTTGAGATGGCCAATACTAATATAATGAAATCTTTCTCTGAAGAGAATCTCTTGGTAAACTAAGCATCACAAAATCATGGGGGTCAACTTGGTAAGGTGCTATATAACACATGTGATCATATAGGGGGTACATTTTTTAACATTTTTGCACCAATATATCAACATAAATAGGGGTAGTAATGTAAAAAGAGGCTCCAATGATTAGAATATGTAGTGGTAAATCTAAAAAATAAGGGACAATGTTTAGGATCCCATTGTTGCAAATGTTTTGGACATTTTTTTACCATATCACACCCTGTGCAAAAATGAGCAATTTTAGGCTTGAGCTTAGACTACAAAATTTGGTTAAGATGGGAAAACCAAGTTTGGTGAGATAACACGAATTGTTGGTCGCTATCCAACTTACCCAAAATTGAAGAGAAGGGACTAAGAACTTTATTCAATAGCCCCAAACAATAATTCTTGAAAGGTATTTCAAAATTCTATCACCGATATTTCCACCAAGACATTATAAACCATCTTGTGATGAGCCCCAATAATGGCTCATTCTATAAAAGATTTAATATTCTTGTCTTTGTATAAGTTATGTATCTAAATGTAATTTATGAACTTATGGTTTATTTAGAATGAAATAGAAAGTATATGTCATGGTTATTTCTTTAGAAATCATTTTCTATCTACGTTGTTAACTATGACTAATGATTCTTGGGAAAGATTGAGAAATTATGCATATGTTTCTTATGATAAGATATGAAAATGTAGAATAATGGACTTTGAGCCCTAAACACCAACTACATTCATCTCTAGAGGTACTCTAGCACCCTTCACAAAAAATATGGAGATACTCTGGTGCCTTTTACAACTCATGTCATATTTCATCATAAAAGTGTCAGAGATACTCTGACACTCTTTAGAAAAGTGTCGGATTTGCACAGAAAAATCCGGAGATCATTATTCTACTATTGCAACACTAGAGACATCATTTCCATACTACAACAATGTCATAAATCATTAAAACATCTATGAAGGTATCCCGACACCCTTCATAATAGCCCCAGAGATCATTATTTCTATGACATCTCTGGAGATCTTCATTTCAACATTACCATATCTCTGAAGATTACCATAGTCGCTCTGGATATCCTTTTTCCAGCTCTAGAGATGGTTAGCAATGCATTACCATCTATCTTTGAAAACTATTTCTATGCCATCTATTTATAGTATTTCCAAAGATAAACATTTATGTAAATAGTAAGTTATATGTGGCATTCTCTTAATGCTATGAATGTCTTTGTTGTTTGATATGTTTGAGGAAAAAGGAAAAATCAATATTTATTTTTAACAAAGCAAAGGAGAGTCAAAATATCTGAATTATCTTAGATTCTCTTCACCAAATGAGAGGCAGAAGATATGTGAGAAAATTGTGACATAATCTTCTATTTTAGTTACATAAGATTTTTATTCTAATAATATAGCTATTTCCATATTTTGTGGAGATTGAAGCCATTTTTGTGATACATTAGAATCTAGGATTGAAATAAGATAAAATCTAAGTTGTTGAGATTTTTTTAGTACCTAAATAAATTGTTAGTTGGAAGCATGAAATTATAAGTGTAACCCTCTACACATAAATATATAAATTTTTTATTATTTTGATTAATCAAAACTAAAATTCGTAGGATTTAGTTTTGTTCATTATTTTTAGTTAAAGCCCTATTTTGAGGAATGAGCAAGGGCCCACTCATTGCAAAGAAGAGGAAAAACATGTTTGTGTATGTTTAGATTAAACATTTATTTTTCCTAAATACATGTTATGCGCTTTTCAATTCTTGTAGGTGTTATTTAATTTCCTTGCAAGTGTGAAGAATAAATGGTTGTTAACCAAGAATTATTTCATGTATAACATATTGCCTTCAAACAGTAGCCCTAGATTGAAAAAAAAATGATGAGGAAAATAATGACTTTCATCATTTTGGCATTGTTGTAAGGGATGATGATGTTATTAAGGTATTATCTTTCAAAGTTGATATTTTAGTTTTTCACTTCAAAACATAAAATTATAACTTATTTTTTTGGAATTAAAACTATAAGACATGATAGGCATTTTATTTTGTCTCTCTTTGTTCAAAATTGAATTTAAGGGAACTATTCTAGGATTTTCACTTCAAGGTAGAAATATTTGGTGACAGTAGGTATTACTGTTATCGAAAACCCCCCAGGTCATTTTGATAACTTGCATTATTGTTTTCAAAAATTTATAAAAATTGGGAAAAATAGTGTTGGGGACACTCCACTTCCACCTGACCAGCCCCTCCATTTCCATACTTAGCCAAAAAAAAGAACAATTGGGAAAATTACAAGTGAATTAGCTAACTCGGGTATTTTGGGAACAGAAGGAATTGTTCTTTTGTTCCCTATGTTCACCGATGGGTTGATCTGGTTGGAGGAGGAGTAGGGGGTTTAAATAAAGTGATTTGTGTCCTTTGAGAACTGATTAAACAATTTCAGCGGGAAAAAAATTAGATGAGGTGGGTACCTTGGGAACAAATAAAATGTTCCCATGTTATGTTGGTTCCCCGATGGGCCAATGTAGCTGACCAAGGCTAGGGACGATGTAGATAATGCAGCAAGTCGAGTGAGTCAGGCCCTGCGAGTACACCAGGAACAATTCCAACCTTCCCTCAATTTTTCAATCAGTTGATCTATATGTCCCAATGAAAAAATATTTTAAGTCATTCTATTACAAACTGCAAGGAACTTTGTCACGACCCTCCCGAGATCCTGAACTTCAAACGGCCATAAATTTCGTCTTACAACTCCAAATTTCACAAAATTTGACTTTTTGGAAATATCTCATCATGAGATTCACCATGAAACAATAAATCTTGATTTTGGTGAGGTTATGTGGGTGAAAAGGGGGAAATAAATTCCCATCATTAAAAGAGTAGTTCCATGTAGCTCAACTGCGAAATTTGATGAGGTATGGTGCCCATTCCTTCTCCTACAAGTAAATTATAATTGGGGAATAGTATTAGAAGGGTTCCCATGCCTATTTTTATACATTCAATGCATGTTATTGGTGGTTGAAGGTCAAAATCTGAGTTTCCCTCTCTTTTACCTCCCTTCTCTTTCCTATCTTCTATATATTGTAAAATGATGCCCATTTGTAAAGTTTAGACCCTCTTAGAATGATGGTGAATCCTCATATAAGTGTTGCATATGTATTTTGAGTTATAGGCCTCAGATCGGGACCTCTATAGAGTGATTATTGCATTCTTCCTTCATTTTAATGGAATGTGCATCTCTTTAAAGCAATAAAATATGGGTTTTGTGGCTATACTCTGCCCTAGCCTATGTTTATTGCATTATCTTACATCTCTATTACATTTGTGGTATGTTGTGCATATTTATTGATGGAGGAGAATCAAAGACTTAGATGACTTAGAGGGTTTAGAGGCATGCTTAAACATGATCATTTCATTATAAGTGTGTTTCATTCATTTTGTAAGTGTGGAAAGTAGATGTAAGTGTTAAAGTCCAATATGTAAACCTTAAGGGTAATAGAGAGTAAATTGGTTGTTTTAGGCCTAATCAAGCCTATAAAGGTGTGTAATGAGTTTTCATAGAAGGATAAATGAGTTGAGGGAGTTGTTTCAACTTATTCTAAGTTTGGTATGTGTGTTGAGCTCTTGTAGGAGCTAGAACAAGTCATATAGGAGTCTAAAATAGGAATGAAGTGTGTGATTTGAGAGATATTTGAGGAAGTAAAAAATATGAAAGAAGAGAATGTAAAAGGGGTTGGAATTGAATATGAAGATGATATATTTATTTGCAGGTAATTGTGACTAGGATTTATATGCTTATTTCCTTGTTTTATAACTGTAGGCATACTACCCTATCTCAGGACGAGACCCAATATATGACAATCATGTAAAAACGATGCTTTTGAGATCTGTGAAATCATGAATGGAAGGAGGAAGGTGAGTATTTAGTCCATGAATTTTTGCAACCCCTAAAACACCGTTGATAATTCTCTATAGACCCAGTTTTGTAGCTCTCGGGCCCTAACTTAGGGTAAGGCCATAACAAAATTTCCAACCATATAATTTGGACGAAATTTGGTGAGCACCTTTGTTTTGATGGTTGCCAAGAAAACTATGAAGTTTCATGACCTAGCTCGTATGTGTGGAGAAGTTAGAGGATTTTTCGTAGGTAGACTATGGCATTGCACAATTTGAGTAGGAATTGAAGTGCATGAAGATGGAAATTATGGATTCAAGCCACTAAACCATGTATACTCCATGTTATTGACATGTTTGAAGTGGATCTATGCTCTTTCAAGTGGGATTCTTCTCACAAGGGTGTACTGTCATGAGATGTGCCTCAAATAGACCTAATTGGTATGACCAGTTACAAAGGAAGTATAAACTCCTAAAAAGGAACCTATAGTGAAATTTAGGCATCTTTAAGTACCCCTTAAAGGGTCTCTAGATCACCTATTTGATTGGTTAGTTGTCTTCAATTTTGAGGTGCTTGAGAGGGCTACAAGCCAAATAGGGGTAAACTAGAGAACTGGTATGAATTGAATGGGTATGACTCGATAAAGGTTTATAACACCTTGTATTTCAGGTTAGATAAAAGTATCAAGATTCATAAGAGTGACCCCTGCATCTGTATGCAAGTGTTGTGCATTAGACCAAGAGGCTACTTAAATCTGGTCTCATATTGTTAAGAGTATACAAGCATAATTTATTCTTGAAGGATATAGTTCTTGGAGAATGGATTGAAAGGAGTATGAAGGGTGTCATAGAGATGATGGAAGTGTATCATGAAGGAGCTATGGGATTGAGCAAGGTATTGTAGCTTTTTCATCATTGCTTTCATATAACTACTAATGCAAGTGCATGTGTGTAGCAAAGGCAATTTATGTCTAAAGATGTTTAGAGCCTATAACTTGTGTTATGGTGGGTGTTTGGAGATCCTTAGCTGTAGGAGAGTTAGGAGTCAGCAAGAATTAAACTTGGAGCTCTTCAAGAAGGATAAGGTAAATAGAAGGTAAGAAGGAACACATAAGAAGAAGATAACAAAAATCTCTATGAAGCCCTGCACCATTTTGGTATCAGAGTTGGTTATTTTGTTATAATCAGATAAATTGTATGAATTTATATAATTTTGAATTGATTGGTAGTTTGAAAGTGTGAAGGTGGTTGTCTCAGTATGGAAAAGGTTGAGAAAACATCATTGCAAGGGATAATGAATTTGATTCAGGAATGAGTGATGGGTAGAATGGGTAGTATGATGAATGAAATCAATGATCTAGGCATGATGATGAAAATTCTAGGCTAGAAGCAGTGTATTTTTAGATATGGAAAGGACATCTGATAGAAGTGATGAGAAGAAGCAAAGAGAGTCATTGTTGCTAAGAAGAATTCTTCTACATTAAACAAGCTAAGTCACAAGAGCCAATCTACAGGAGAAGTTTGTTTAGGACAAGATGCAAGACAAGAGGTAAGTGATGTAATGTTATTATAAATAATGGTAGAATAGACAATATTGTCTCATAGGAAATGGTTATTAAATTAGGGTTGAAAAGATTAGTTCATTCTAAACCTTACAGAGTTGCATGGGTTCATAAGAACCATCAAATTCTTGTAAATGAGTAATGTAGAGTACCTTTCAAAATTGGAAGTTTGCATGATGAGGTTTTATGTGATGTAATGCCTATGGATGTATGTCATTTACTCCTAGGTAGTCCATGACAATATGATAGGAAGGTAGTTTATAATGGAAGGTTGAATAAGTGTTTTCTAACAAAAAATGGAATAGAGCATGTGTTAGTGTCTTTGATGGACCAAAATGTAGGTATTGAAAGAAGAAGCATGGTATTTGGATTCAAAGAATTTGTTGAAAATACCAATGATCAGGTCTTAGCCTTCTTGAAAGATGAAGACAAGGTTGATGAAAGAGTGCAACAGTTAGAGTCCAATGTAGTGGACCAAGAAGCACAAGTGAAGGTTGGTAAACAAGCCCAAATGAGGCTGTGGAAGAACATGTTGTTCTTGAAGAAAGAGAGTGATGGCCAAGAAGGGTCAACTAAGTCACAAAAGTGAAGGTGATAACAACAAGTCACCGAAGAGTGATGATGAGGAAACATGGGATGAGATCCTAGAGGACCTCGTGGAAGGTCAAGAGAAATAGGATCGAAAAGAAGCATGAACCAATACCACATGGACAAGAAGGTGATATAAAGAGTGAAGAAGCAACTGATAAGGAGAACACAGGTTTTGAGGAAGGTATGAAGAACAAACTTTCAAATGAGAACATGCACAAGGAAGATGTAAGTACAAAGGGAAAGAAGAAAAAGTACAACAATGCCTATGAGTATATTCAAGTATCTTGAAACCAGTCAAAGAGCTAAAGACTCACATGGTGTCTTGAAACCAGTCAAGGAGCAATGTAAGAGGCAATTCAATGTTGACCAGAGCAATCAGAAATAAAGGTCAAAAAAAGGCAATACAGTTATATGCAAAGATGAAACTAAGAACAAAACAAAAAGTGAAAGCTTGAAATGCTGGTAATGAAGAATTGGAGATGCTGAAATTGGACAAAATCATGAAATCTCAGTTGAAGAGACAAGGTATAAAAAAATAATGCAAGAGAATGAACCATGCAATATGAGTATCAAATGCAATCAAAGCATGATGAAGGCAAGAAGGAAGAAGACTCCAATCAAGCTATCTAGGAAGCAAACCACGAGACCTAAAACAAGATTTCACTTCAATGTATGAAAATGAGGGTGATAGTTACAATTAAGAAGAGCATGGAGATTTCAGTCAAAGGACATCAATACTTGTTTGGAGGAAGTTTGAAGGTGAATGAAGAACAAGTAAACTATATAAACAGTCAACAAGAGGTCAAGAGAACCAAATTACAACTTAGAAGTCTAAAATATAAATCATGCATGCATGCACAAAGTATATTTGTAGTTGGAAGGAAGTTTATGGGTGTTCAAATGATGTCTTAGAATGAAGGCCTATATAAAAAGATGCAAAACAAAGAGGTTAAATCAGGTTTTGCACTTGATATGACAGTTCAAGAGGCAGAATCTATAGTAGGAAACTATGTGTGTGAGCAAAGAAAGCCCTTTTCAAAGGAAAACTTGGAGCTTCTAGTAGAGAATCCTAGAAAACAGATCATGAAATATGGGAAGCAAATATCACATAGGAGTATCCTTGTTAATGATGATTATTTGGTAGATAAAATGTAAAGACAAAGATGAAAAATGACAATTATGGACATACAATGATAATACTATGCAAAGAGCAATATCATGAGGTGATAGAGTTCTCAATTTGAAAGTTTCCAAAGGAAGAAACACTAAGAAAATAGGAAAACTAGGTTAAAGGAAGCCTCAAGTACAATGGTGCAATCAGAAATCAGGGAATAAATTTGAGTCAAATGGAAAATAAAGCAAGGGAGACAAAGTGGACAATACTATCAAGAATAATGCCATCAAGAAGGATGAAGTAAAAGTTGAAAAAATACACACAGTGAAGAAGAAGCTACCTAAACCTATACAAGAAGCTATGAAGAATATAGAACACAACATACCAAGAGAACTCATATGGACAATCATGAAGGTATAATTAAGTTCATGTCATAACAAAAAGCATTGACAAGTCTAGTACAAGGATAAAACAAGCATGAGAAACTAGTAGCCATCAAAATACAAGAAGATTGTATAGGTAAGGATATTTCATATCATGATTAGCTACAATGGGGCAGGCTGCCAACAAAGAAGCCATATGGACTCTTAACAAACATGAGGGAATTAGATTTCAACATTAAAGACTTCTATTTCATGGAAAAGGTAAGACAAGCTTACAAAGAAGCTATAAAAGAAGAAGAAAGAAAAATAGTGCTAAAAAGGATTAGAGAGGCAGTTAAGCCTTATCTTCTTATGACCAACACAACTATGGAAGCCAAGACTTCAAATGAACATGAAGAATGCAAGGAAGAGTTGAAGTCCATGATGAAGAAGGTGAAAGGCGAGCAAGAGACAAACAAGGAAGCAAGGTACGTGAAGAAGAACCACAAGTACAAGTTCAAAGTGGTGGTTGGGAGGCATAAGAGATTAATAAGTCCAAGTGGAGCAGATCAGAGATTGCAAAGAAGAAAAGATTGGAAAGCATGGAAAAATAAAGTTGATCACTTTAAGACCCATGGGCAAGAGCCCATGGAAAAATTTCAAGTTGGGTAATATTATGCAAGAGCATCATGAGAATAAGATGACATAAGGTCTATTTTAGTACATTTGTTATGATAAGATTAAGTAATCTTGTTTGAACAAGTCAATGTAAAAAGAACAATAACTATGGTGGAGTCTTAGTTGTATTAGAGGTGGAAATTAGGTGTCATAAGCCTGATTAAGACTTATCATGATGTGTGATGAGTTGTCATAGAAGGATAAACGAGTCGAGGGATTTGTTTCAACTTATTCTAAGTTTGGTATGTGTGTTGAGCTCTTGTAGGAGCTAGAACAAGTCATATAGGAGTCTAAATAAGAATCAAGTGTGTGGTTTTGGAGAGATTCGAGGAAGTAAGTCATGTAGATGAAAGAAGAGAATGTAACATGAGTTGGAATTGAGTAATGAAGATGCTAGATTGATGTTGCAGGTAATCGTGACTAAGATTTATATATTTATTTCTTATTTTTATAACTGTAGATATACTCCTTGTCTCATGTCGAGACCCAATATATGACAGTCATGCAAAAATGATGCTTTTGAGATCTGTGAAAGCATGAATGGAAGGAGGAAGGTGAGTATTTAGTCCATGAATTTTTGCAACCCCTGAAATTGTTGATAATTCTCTATAGACCCAGTTTTTAGCTCTTGGGCCCTAACTAGGGCAAGCCATAACAAAATTTCCAATAGTCCAATTTGGATGAAATTAGGGTGAAATTTTGGCATGAGCTAGGGCTGGATAAAGGGTCTCAAAAACACCATTTAAGTTCTAGATTTGTTTCAGAAGAAAGTGAGATATATAGAGATCTTTGTGTTGAGAGGGATACAATCCAAATGAGGCCTCAAGAAGAGATTATAGGTGAGATAGGAGAATATGGATATGAATTGAGTCTAAACACCTTGTAATACGCCAAAAATTTGTCTTAAGTGGGTTGAGGGAAGTGAGGAACCTATATGTATGGTTTGATTATTAGACCAAGAGACTACTTAAGTCCAATATCATGTTATTAGGAGTACACAAGAGTGTAATGACTACCTTGAAGGATACAGCTCTTGGAGAATGGAATGAAATGATTATGAAGGGTGACCGAGAAATGGTGGACGTGTATCATGAAGGAGCTATGAGATTCAACCATGGTATTGTATCCATTTCATCATTTATTTCATATATATACTCATACAAGTGCATGCGTGTGTAGTTAATCAAGAGCAAGATATGCCTAAAAGTTTCTTAAGCACATGAATGGTGTAATGGAGATTATTGTGGATATCCTCAGTGCAAGGGAGGTCTGAGCCAACATAGTTAAGTATAGAAACCTCTAAAAAAGGGGTAAGGCATCCAAAGAGGGTAAGTTTTTAAACCAAGAAGAAATTAGGCATTTTGAGATTAAGCCTTGCACCATTTATTCTCCTTTTGCGGTTTTATTTCTATTGTGATCCATGGAAATGAGAGTGTAAATGATATTTTTGACTATGGCACTCATGTTTGCCATATCTTCCTTCATTTTCCTCCCATTTCCACTCATCTAAGAGTGTCTTTCCCCCTATTATTAGTGTTATCACCTCTCTTTAGCTTAGGTTTTCCCGTTTCACACACCTCTCTCTTACCATGGCCCCTTGGATTGTTAGAATAGGATTAGATAGTTTCATTTCCTGCTATAGGAGTAATTTAGCATTAGGATTAGGTAGAGGAGCCAACCTTTTCTGGAGGTTTGTCTCAAGTAGTAAGTCCCACAACTGACCCATGTTACCCAAAAACACTGATTTCTCATCCATTCATTCATGACAATTTATAGGGTTTTATTTTTCAGTGATAACCATCCTAATACGCCTAGTGGGAGAGTTTAGAAGTTAATATCTTCATTTTTCTAAGGTTGATGTGCTCTGGGTAATATTTTCAGCTTTTAGAGGTCCTGTAAAACACATCGGGTGAATCCCAACTACATATCCACATGTTTCAATAGTTTAGTGCCTCAATTTCATGAGAATAATACAAACAAGACAAATGATGAAATCTAAAGAGACCTTTGACTATTTGTAGTTATCACCAAGGAGAAGAAGAATAAGCAGATCAGTTAAGAGATCACCATCACCACCAAATAGAGTCCACTCTACTACTCCTCGAGGTAGGATATGTGTGCTCTCCTCTAAGGTTTTAAGACCTATCCTCTTCATGAAACAACTAAGGAATCTACCTTTTTGTCATATTTAATAGTGGTAGCCCTCTACTACTCAATGCACAACATGATATACAAGTTTTTGCACTCAAAAGCATTCTCTTCTTCACTAGTGAGAATCATACTACCCTAATTGATCATATCCAAGATGGTACTAATGTTTTTTCAGTCCATCTTATTATCGAGGATGATGTAGTAGTCAGAATCGTGGCCTCATTATTCAAAGGGAAAGATCTTCAATGGTATAGGATTTTGAGACTGGCCTCAATTCGTAATTGGGATGAACTTGGCACTTCCATATGCAATCATTTTAAGGACAAATCAGATCACCTATCTTTGGTAGAACAATTTACCACAATAAAAAGAGCCCCAAGTGAGTAGATGACTAATTTTAACATTAGATTTAAGAAGACTTGGGATAGGAATCCACAAATGGTAAGGCCTACACCACACTATGCTTTTCTCTATTATTTAATAACTTTATATACTAACATATCCATCATGATTCAATCCATGGGAGGTGTAACCTTATCAAACACCTAATAGCTTCAATACAATGCTAAACTAAAATCTATGCACCATCATGCTAAGAGATAAACAAGTAATAAATATCAACATTATGCATTAGAACCTTGAAAATGAACTTCAAATTAACTTGTAAACATTTATTGTTCTACTCTTTAGAAAGCTAAATATATGAAATAGACCTATGTAGATCCTTTAGCTATCAAAGGGTTGATAGTTGTTTGTTTGATCCAAGATGATCAAAACTTGAGGTTCATCAAGCCATGGCTTATTAGTCCTTTCTTGATTAACTCCATTGTTCTTCACAAAAAATCTTGGATAATTGAATGCAAATGAAAGATGCTTAGCTCCACTAATGGAAGAATTCTCTAAGATGATAAATTTCCTATAGCTTAGGCTCCATGCTCATTTAGGTGTAAGTAGAAAGGTAGGAGGAGGGATCCTTATATAGCCTAATGTATACAAGAATCTCTATATCCCTTTACATGTGGGATAATAGAGATGTTGGGTTAGTTGTCGATATGGAAGGTTTAGGGAGGGTTAAGTCAACCTTATGAGAGTTTAGTTTATCCTGTAGTGACTCATGGGGATTGAGGGGGTCTATTAATTAACCAAAGTGATTAATTAATAGGTGTGCAAGCTTATAGAAGCTTTTTAGAGGAATAGTTAGTATGATTTATGTTATGAGAGGATTTTAATCAAATAAATGACGATTTATTGATTAAATAGAAGACAAAATTAATTAATTAATCTAGATAGAAAGGGGTATTAATTAATTAATCTAGATAGGAAGGGGAGCTTAATTAATTATAAATAATTAATTAATCTAGATAGAAAGGGGAGCTTTATTAATTATAAATAATTAATTAATCGAGATAGAAAGGGGAGCTTAATTAATTATAAATAATTAATTAATCAAGATAGAAAGGGGAGTTGATTAACGGAAGGTCGTTAATTGGCATCGTTCTTGGATAGAAGAGTTAATTAACTAACGTAATGTAATTAATTAATGACGATAGCAGAGAAAATGTGTGATATTGAAGATATGTCGTCAATTTTTGGGAAAGGGTATAATTAGCACAATTTAAGTGTTTAAATTTCTCGAGCTAAATTATAGGTGTCTACATTTACCCCTCTTTGGGGTGGCGTAAGTGACGCCACTTCAAAGACAGTAGATAGATAAAATTTTGAAGGGGTGGAAGAAAAATTAGTAGAAGTGAGAAATGCCCCCTCGAGTGTCAATGGGGTGATGAAAGAAGGTGATCGACGATCAAAAAAGGTGAGAGAAAAGGATAGAAGAATGGGTAGGGGCAGGATGCCCCATGTGAATCAGAAGAATAGTGTTGATAGGAGAATGATGTAGAAGAGGAATCAAGACGAAAAGAAAAGAACAAGATTTCATCTAGTGTATTGAAACAACTTTAGTGTCATCATATTGCCAAAGATCTACGTCATCGTCCTTATTAAAAATATAAGCATACGAAAAAATTAGAATGACATGAAAATCCATACTACAAACAATTGTCCATTATTGAAAACACCAACTTAATGCAACATACAAAAAACAATGTAATATGAGAAGGAAACAAGCTCATTTAATAGGGAAACAAGTAAAAACACACATACTCAAACCAACAATGGTCAAGACGGTTGTACAAATGTTTTGTTATCAAGCTGAAGATCCCCAAATGTTCATTATTGACGACAAGGGTTAAAAATGATGCCCCTAGCAAGGATACATGCAAGGGAAAATGATGAAGGATGTCAGGTCCAATGATAAAGCGTAGTGCACAACGAAATAGTATTAGGTAACTCGATGTGCCCCAGAGTAATGACAAAGCAAACAGATAAACTTTGTAAATGGTTGTAAATCTGATGATCTGTGAGTCATTTGATTTGTGAACATGTGAAAATTCTAGCAAGATATGGAATGAATACCATGCGCAAGACACAAGTTTCAACCACTATGGGTTGTTTACCTATTTTTGTAAATTTTACAATTTTTAGGATTTTTGAGAAATTTTGAAATTTTATGTGTTTGTATTTTTCTATGTTTTTTGAAAAAAAAATTGATTCTTTGTAACGTTTAGGGATTTTTTATTTTTAAGAAGAAATGAGAAAATAGGAGATCACCTAAAATCAAAAACATTCCCTAGGGAGAAGAAACGGTCGCCATGTAGCAAAAACAAGCCCTGACATGGCAAAAAGGAGTTAAAATGATTATTTAATAAAAACAATCATTACGGTGGATAGAAGAAGTGTTAGAGTGATCACGGCAGTCAAAACATGCCCCTAGGGCATCGCAACAGGTTAAAATAACCAAATATACCCCTCCCGAGGGGGATAAATCATCGTGATCATATATTTGCTACCAAACCCTATGAAATTTTTACCGTGAGTTACCGCGAGCGATGAGCAAGATGGCTAGGGTGCAGAATCATTATAAACCCGCTGACACCATTCAAGAGTACATTCAGAATGAAGACGATGGACCATTTGTGAGTACCCCAACCCTTCTTGGTCTTTTTACGCATTTAATTTTGTATTTACTAGCATTAATTATCATTTAGACATGCCACATATTTATATGATTCATGATGATTACTATGGTTATGGATAAGGATTGGATCATGATGTTGTCTGATTTTATTTCTTATGTATGTACCATGATGGATATTGATGATGTATCACATGTGTTTGATTTTTATGATAGATCCGTAGATGATATCAATTTTATTGTATATGTGATGTTCTAGATTAGTGGACGGGATGATATGATGATATTGGTGTGGGGGGATATATTTTGATATTTGTGATCCCTCTTGCCCCCATTTGATGATATGATATGTGATGATTAGCTTAGCATACATGTATGATGTACATGTAGCATTTTATTTATATATGATGTATAGATGATGTTAGATGTGATGATATAGATGGAGATATGATGATTTGATAACAAAACTATGTACATGATGACAAGTAAACACAAGTCAAATGTTAACAAACCTATCAAATATACATTACTAAACAACATGAATTAACACAACTATGTACAATTATTTACAAGCATGCAAAAATACACTTCATATGTACAAGTAAGAATGAATCTAATCTAAGAAAGAAAAGATGAATCTAACAAAGTATGTTTAAGCGACAAACTATACAAATGTACAAGCAAGCAGAAACTATACAAGCAATCAATGTACACAAAATAACAAACAAAGCAAGAAACAAGATAAAGAAAGTAAACTAAAGCTATGTTTTTGTAAGATTATTTTTAGTGCATTTTTCATTTGTGGGAATTTTTCGAAATAATTTTCCATTTTTTTTGTGTTTTGTGTTTTTCTATTGTTTGTGTGTTTTTCTATTTTTCTATTGTTTTGGATTTTGAACATTTTTTGAAGTTTTTGTGATTTTCAACATATTTGAATGTTTTTGGATTTTTAGCATATTTTTTTTTTTGATTTTCAACATATTTGAATGTTTTTGTGATTCTCAAAGGTTTTCCAAAGTTATGTATAGAAAACAAAGAAACGTGGATGCCCCCAGTGTTAGATGGAGAATATACAAGGGCATGTGCCACATATTTATAAACAGGAAGGTGAAAGTGCAAAGGTGCCCCCAACGTTAGATGGGGAATATACAAAGGAAATCCCTTCACTGATTTACAAGAGGAGAAACAACCAAATCAAGGCTTGATAGGATAGGCTCACAGGGAATCTCGGATGCCAAATCAGAACTAGCCCCAAGCTAAGTAAAAGTACCCCCTAGAAACTAGATGCTTGTGAACAACGAGTCCTCCCAAGGTGCTAGAAGCCATTTTTCACCAAGGGATCTATCCAAAGTGCCACAATTGTGTGGTTTTCACATATGGATGACCTGTTTTCTCTTTTTATTTTTCTCTTTTTTAAATTTTTTGTATTTTGATCCTTTTTTACTTTTTTGTTTGTTTTTTTATTTTGCACCATGTTTAAGCATAGAACCGCTTAAGGTGCATGGCATTCATAGGCTCATGGAGCTCATCTCCATTGGGATGAGCAATTTTGTATGCTCATGTTCCATATTTTTCCACAATGACGTAAGGTCCTAACCAGTGTGGTTTGAACTTGCCTTTCTTCTCTCTTTCTGCCCTTGTGTTGAACTGATTCTCTTTCATGACCAAATCTCTGACCTCAAATTGACGAGGTTTGATCCTTTTGTTGTAGTTCCGGGAGACTCTATTTTGATATACCTTGAGATGGTTAAGGGAACGGATGCACTTTTCATCTAGGAGTTCCAATTTTGTCAGCTTGGCCACTCTGTAATCCTCATCTTTGTCCAGATAATCCCTAAGAGATATCCTTAGGGAAGGAAGCTCTATTTCCAATGGGATGATAGATTTTGTTCCAAACACTAGGGAGTAGGGTGTCGTACCAGTAGGAGTGCAAAATGGAGGTCCTATAAGCCTAGAGGGATGGGTGAATTTGTAAATTCCAGTTACAACCTGTCTTACTCACCATATTTTCCATGATCCAAACCAATGTTTTGTTAGTGGCTTTGGCTTTCCCATTACCCTGAGGGTAATATGGCATAGACCACTTTAATCTTATTTGAAATCTGGTGACAAATATATTTCACCGTCTTATTCTTGAATGATTTTCCATTGTCAGTAACTATGGCCGCAAGGAATTTCATATCGACAAATAAGGTGATTAATGATGAACTTTGATATCTGAGCACCTGTAACATATGTTAATGGAACAATCTCCACCCACTTAGTGAAATATTTTGTGACTATGATGTTGTGGGTATGACCATTAGATGAGGTAGGGGTGAGCTTCCCTATTAAATCTAGTCCCCATTTGGAAAATGGCCATGGTGTTGTAATTGGTTGCAATGGTTGTGACGACGCATGGATGAAATTTCCATACTTCTAACATAGAACACATTTCCTGACATGGTTGCAGCAATCTATCTCCATAGTAGGCCAGTAGTAGCCCACCCATAACAACTTCTTTGTTAGGACCATTCCATTCGTATGGGCGCCACACACCCCTTCATGTACTTCCTTGATCGCTTGGACCGACTCTGCTACATCTAGACAACACAACAGATTCCCATCATAGCCACTATGATAGAGTGTACCTCCTAGGAGGGTGTAACAGGCTATTTGGTGGATAAGGATTTGTTTATTGAAATCGGGAAATTTCAGTAGGGAAGGTATCGCTTTTAAGGTAGTCATAGATAGGTGCATACCAAGGGGAGTAGGGACCAACAACTTCACATGCCAGACATGATTCTGGTATATCATATGTAGGTTGACGTATATTTTCAACAAAAATGGCATATCATTCTATTTTCTAGTGGAATCTGCAGCATAGAACCCACTGTCACCATTGCATCTGTACAATCAGTTTTGTGCTCTTAGAATTTTCTCGAAGGTAATACACACAAAGTATTCTTTCATATTTTCCACCAGTTTCTTGTATGGGATGAGCTTGTCATCCTTGACCTTGTACTCATCGTTGACTTGTTTGATAATCAGTTGTGAGTCACCAATGACCTTGACATGGTGGATATTCCACTTGATTGCCAGCTTCAACCCAGCGATGAGCACCTCATATTCTACAATGTTATTTGTGTAAGGAAAACCAAGACAAAAAACTTGTGGTATGGGGTCTCCTAAAGGATTGATTAGTACTACTCCTACCCCTGAACCATGGAAAGTGAATGATCTGTCAAAGTGGATCTGCCACATGACAGATTCTTCAATATACATTAGTGATGAATCTGGAAGCTCCATACTTATAGGCTCTATTCCAGGTAAAGGTGCTTCTGCTAATTGTTCAGAAAGTACTTGTCCTTTAACTAATTTTTGGTGTATGTATTCAATGTCAAATTCACTGAGCAAAATGATCCAATTAGCCATTCTACCTGTAAGGGAAGGTTTTGACAATAGGTATTTAAGTGGTTCAACTTTAGATATAAGCTTGGTTTTATTGTTCAATAGGTAATGGAAAAGTTTTTGAAAAGTAAAAACAACAGCTAGACAAGATTTTTCAATTTGGGGATAGTTGAGCTCATAGGAAATCAGGGTACGGCTAAGGTAGTACACAACTTTTTCTTTTTGGCTTAGGTCATATTGTGCAAGCAAAGCACCAATAGAAAATTGTGTAGTAGATATGTATAGAAAAAGTGGCTCACCTGGGGTTGGAGGCATGAGGACAGGCGGATTGGCCAAGTATTGTTTAAGCAAGGAAAAGGCCTATTGTTGTTCTGGTCCCCAAAAAAAATCAACATCCTTTTTAAGTAGATGAGTAAAAGAATGACACTTATTAGCAAGCTGGGAAATGAAGCGGCGAATGGCTTGTATTTTTCCTTGCAGGATGCATAGCTATTTGATATTCTTGGGAGGAGGAATTTCAGTAATGGCAATGACTTTGGCTAGGTCTACCTCAATCTATCTCCTTGATATAATGAAGCCTAGCAGCTTCCCTGATAATACTCCAAACACACATTTCTTTGGATTCAACCTAACCTTATATTCCCACAGACATTCAAAGATAATTCACAAAACTTCAGGGTGGTCTTCTCTTGTCTTGGAATTTTCGAGGATATCATCTACATAGTCCTCCATGATGTCATGCAACATATCATGGAATATTACTGTCATGGCCCGTTGATAGGTTGCACCAGAATTTTTGAGGCCAAAGGGCATTACCTGATAATAAAATTTTCCCCAAGGGGTTGTAAAGGCCATCTTATAATGATCTTATTTTGCTATCTTGATTTGGTTATATCCTGAAAATCCATCCATAAGAGATAGCATTTCATATTCTGTATTTGAATTGACAATCATGTCGATATTGGGCAAAGGAAAATCATCTTTCGAACATGCCTTGTTGATGTCCCAAAAGTATGTGCAAATTTTGATGCCAACTGGTTTCTTTTGTACTAGAACTACGTTTGATATCCACTCAGAGTAGTCAATGGGTCTAATGAACCCTGTTGCTAATAGTCTCTCTAACTCTTCTTTAACCAGAAGGGCCACTCGTGGATGCATTTTCCTTAGCTTCTGTTTAATAGGTTGTGTGTCTGGATGCACTACTAAGTTGTGCACCACCAAAGTTGGATCTAAGCCCAACATATCTTTATAAGACCATGCAAATATGTCCACAAATTCTCTAAGAAGCAAGGTGAATGTATTTTATTCTTGTGCTGAAAGTGAAGCTCCCAACTTGACTATCTTTGGGTCTTCTTTTGTTCCAATATTTACATCAATGGTTTCTTCTACCAACATTTTTGACATATCCTCCATACGCGTAGGATTAGGAGGAAGGTTGAGATCTTCTTCCAAGGGCGTCTCTATGAGATTTTCACCCTTAGATTGGTCACTTCTTTTGTCCATTAATTTTTTTACTTGTTTGTCAGCCAACACCTCAAAGAGGTTTTCACTGTGTGACTTGGACTTTTGCTTTTTACCGAGGCTTTTCATTGGAACTTTTTCCCTCACTTTTTCTTAAGTTTTGCTGACCACGAAGCTCAGCTTCCTCTCCGAAATAGGCACAGGTATCTAAGTCAATGTAGAAACCTTTCTTATGGTCCCTAATTGGAATTGTATCTCATATGCCCATAAAATCTACAATGGCCTCATCATTCTCAAAAAGGTCCAATGGCACATGACATTGTTGGTCCCAATCGACAAGGGAAGGGTAGACAAGGTCAATTTTAGACTCAGTGGGGGTTAAGGTAAGGACAACGGTATCCATGAAAAGGTTTTTGGAGGCAAGATCCTCATATTGGCTATAGTGGGAATCTTTGTCGCTGTCTAAATAATCAGAGCTATCCTCGCACTCAGAAACATGTAGCATCTTGATCATTGGGGTGTGATCCATAGGGTCGAATTCCGAATACCATATCTTTCCATTTTGAAATGTGGAAGTGGAATTGGTTCTCTTGGTCCTTGCTCATTCTTTCCACATCCTAGGCCCTTGTAGCCCATAGAATACATCATTCATAGACTTTTCATACTCAGGGATTTGGTAGCAGGTCGGATGAGTGTCCTCCAGGACCCAAGTTGTAGGTGGGTCTAAAAATTTCTCTTCTGCAAGTAATCCCCCAGGTAAGAATGTCCCAATAGTTCATTCATCTCTAGGTCATTTGAAATGATAGTTGGGTCAACCTCTTGTTTTAGGTGACAAAGATAGGTCTGAAACTAGGAGAGCTTGTTGCACATTGTATTCTCCACAACCATACTCTAGAACTTTCATCTCCCATGAATCAAAAGGAGAAGTAGATGTAGAATCTTCTCAAGCACAAGTGAACTGAGGGAGTCTAAATCAACCCATGATTCCATAGCTTCTAATTAAAGGGGAATAACTATATCAGTAGAAGGACATGCATATGTACCCTTACGAGAAAATCTATTGAGAGCTCTGTAGTGAGCGAAAGGTTTTGGATCTCCTTCTATTGTAATAGTGTGTCCCTCATGTTTTAACTTGATGCACTGATGGAATGTTGATGGTATGGCCTGCATGGCATGAATCCATGGGCGGCCAAGAAGCATATTATATGGAAGTTCCAAGTCTAAGACATGAAACTTTGTATTGTGACAAGTTGGTCCTACCTCCATCAGCAATGTGATTGTTCCATCTGACTCCCGCTTCACGTTGTCGTAAGTGGTTATGGTAATAATATGGGACTCTAGATCTTCCTCTGTGTGTCCCAGTTGTTTAATTAGTTTCAATGTGCATATATTCAATCCCAACCCATTGTCCACAAGCACCCGTTTTATCTTCCGGAAGGTAAAAAATACCTCTATATACAGGGGAAGATTATGTGTGTGATCTTCATTAGGGATTTCCTTATGGTTAAAGGAGATATGTTCAGTTGGTGTAATGTTTTCCACCGCGGCTTGTAAATGTGAAGGGTCTACTTCCATTGGCACTCCTGACCCCTAGAGAGTTTTGTATAAGATGTCCTTATGTACATTTGATATCTTAAGAAGATCTAAGATTGAAATCTTGGTAGATGTCTTCTCAAGTTGTTCTAAGAGGTTATATTGACCATCCTGAGGGGTTGATAGAGAGGGTTCTAGGATCATGAGATGGGCATGCCTTGTTACCGCAGCATAATCCTTTCCCTTGATCCTAATGGTATTCACATGTTCATTAGAAGAGTGGACACATCCAATGAGTGATTCATAATGATTATTGTCATTTTTGGTGTATAGATAGTTTGTAGCTTTGGGATGACTCTCCTTGATCTGGCCTTTTCTCATCTGATTTTCCATGTTTAGGGAATGGTTCTTTGAATATCCCCATCTTTTCATTTGGTGTTTGATTTCTCTCTAGGGTGTCAACTTCTATCTCTCCATTGTCAATGAGATCTTGGATGTAGTGGCAAAGTCTTAGGCACTTGTTTGTCTTGTGTCCCTTTACACAATGAAAATCACAATATTCATGCTCTTTATACCATGATGGTTTAGGAGCATTTTCATCAAAAGGTTGTGTTGTAGGATAAGTCACCATGTGGACTGCATCTAATTGCTTCAATATTGCAGACAAAGACTCATTAAGAGGAGTGAACATTCTACACTTAGGTGGTGGTTGAATAGGTCCTTTGGTCAGTTTAAAAGGTTGACCAACTTGAACTATTTGTACTCATTTGGAATCTGTGATTCCGTCTCCCACCACGTTCTTGTTTTTGTTAAAGATCTTTGGCTTTTCCATTGGTTTGGCATTTTTATTATCTTTAGAAGGTGATTTGATTGTTCCTTTTACAACGAGGATTTTTTCTATTGGTATGCCCTTTTTAATGACCTCTTGAAAGGTACGAACACAATGTGTTTGCAAATGAAAAGTGATGTCTGGGTTTAGATTAGGCACAAAGATTATCACAAGCTATTTTTTGGTAAACGCACAAGGGAAGCGGCTGGCTATCCCTCACCATCTTTGTAAGAAGATAGTGAATGTTTCATTAGGGCGTTGTTTAGTACTACACAAGTCTTCCATAGTTATGTCACTTTCTATGTTGTATGAGAAATGTCAAACAAACCTTTCTGCTAGTTCAGGCCATGTGAAGATAGACCCATGAGGTAAGCGAGTGAACCATTCCAAGGCTTGTCCCCCTAGACTCTTTGGAAAGAGTCATATGAGGTAATTGTTGTTATATGCCACTTCTTGGCATGCCATGTAAAAATATTTCACATGATCTCATGGGTCACCTTTCCCTCTATATTTGTCAAATTTTGGCATGTCAAACTTCTTAGGAAAGGGTTGAAGCGTCATAGATTTATCAAATGGATGGGGGCATAGCTCTTCGTATTGGTACTTTTTGTTATTCCCAACATTACTTTCTTGAAGGCTTGTAAGCATTGCTTTCATGGATTGCATTTCTTGTGTAAGTAATTGCTCTTTAGTAGGAGAAGCAGGAATATATACGTGATTGTATTCTGTATTTTCTCCTTCTTGGTTTTCCATGTGAAGTTCACTAGTTTTGACCTTAGGCTTCACCTTATGCACATTTTTGTTTGTTTCCTTCTGTACATGAGATGTTAGTAAAGCTAATTGTCAACTAAGGTTTTGGATTTTTTGTTGAATAGTGACTTCTTCCTCAAGAGGTTCTTCTTCTTCTTCATTGCATGGAGGTTGTTCTACATTTTCATGTTCTAATCTAACTCTACGTGGCATCTTGATGAAGGGAATTTTATAACCCACCATATTATCATTTCCTATGTTGGACATGGAAGCATGCCCATGTGTTAGGATATATTCCATGTTAATGAGAGGTTGTTCCTCTTCATTAGCCTCATTCGTGGGTGGGATTGTCTCATGTTCTATAGGCATTCTAGCTCCTAATTCCACCACTCTTGCTAGCACCCGATATTTGTTTCTATAAAGGAATTCATCTAATAAGGTGGGGTCAAAGTCAAATTCTGCACGTGGTGACCCTAACTCATCACCACTATGATCTACCATCTCCTCCACTTCTTTCTCTATGGAAAATAAAGGCCCGAGATCATGGCCAATAAAGGGATTTGACCCTTGTTTGTTTGAATTTTCCCAAGTTTGTGTTTGTTTCATTTCAAATGCCTACTTTTTGGCTCCCAATCTTGTTTTAGGGGCCATGATGTATGAGAGTTTCACTAAGGTGTTTTGAATTTATTCAAAAGGTATTGATTAAGCCTAAGTGAAATGTAAAAAGAATGTCAATAGTTCAAGAGTTATAATGAATGTCAAAGGATAAATGTGCCCAAGTGATTGTTCTAAATGAGTAAGTCAAAAGGTGACAAATAAGATACAATCACATGATGCTTAGTTCCAAAACCAATCAACCAAATGATATACTTCCTAAGTCTATTTCCAAAATGGTAGTTGGTGTTTTAAGATGATTAACAAAATGTCACTACTTATGTCGAGTTCAAAGAAATGAACAAGGCATAAGTAATAACAAGGAGTTAACACGATCCCCAAACAAAGTATACTAAAATCAAGTCTGAATCCAATCAAGACCTATATTCCAAAAAGTGGCAGTTACGATTGTGAGCGACACAACAATTCCACCAAGATATGTTAACCAAAATTTGTGAGAAAGTAAGGTATTAATATCAAGATGATATTGATATAACGTGCACAAGTGGTAACACTCAACACTTTTCAAAATTGAGGTAGTAATTGAAATCAAACTAAAGCTAGAGTATACCTAGGAATTGTTAAAGTGTATATAGCGTAACATCACAATATAGATATTTAGGTCAAGTTTACAAGAAACAAGACGTAAATACCAAAATTGTAGCGACACGATATAAATGAGATAACAGTTCAAAGGAGATTTAAGGTGATCAATCAAGCCTAAATACAATGATGATCTTGACTTGGGTATCAAGATAAAAAAGGCTACCAATGATATGAAAATGTCTCCACACACTTTAGACATTTAACAACTCATCCACAAACATGGATGAGTGTAAATGGACACAAAAGTGGTGAATACAATCAATTAGCAACACAAGGGTAGTCACTCTTCTTCTAATCAACAAAGTGTCAAAAGAAAGTGAAGGAAGTAGATCAATTGGGGGTGAAAAATGTTGGCCTCACTTTGGCAGAGTTTCACCTCACCTTAGGGTGAGTGAAAAACTAAGCAAAAGTAACGCTTCACACATTTCATGATGAATAATGGCTCTCAACTCAAATTGGTTTTGAAATGGTCAAAGTTGGCTCCTAGTCAAAGATAGCTTCCTAGGTGGTTCACTCAACTAGGTGTCAAAAGTTATCTAAGAGTGAGCTCGGTTTTCCAAGGTTTCCCAAGGATTATCTCACTTTACTTTACCCCCTTCAAGCACAATGGGCAATAAATGTGTCCATCATGTACTCTCACTGGGGTCACGATACGGATAACTTTGACACTAAATCTCATGTGTATACTAGTCAAGTAGGTGTGTGGAGCACTTCCCGTTTCATCCACAAGGTTCCCTCTTGCATGGACTACTTTGGGGTTCCTAGGACCACCCCCATTGTTGTAGCTTAAGGCTTATGCCAAATGGGTTATGTCCTAGTTTTAAGCGGATGGGGTGTACCCTTATCCAAACCTACAAATCAAGTGTTTTGAATGTGGTGTGTTTTTTATCTTTTAGACTTAATGTGGTTTAGTCATTCACCATTTGGCAACCTGCAACACACGTGTAGTTAGAAAATTTTGTTTCGAACTCCTTTCTTTGACAAGCATTTTTAGGTCCTGCACTCAAGCGTTAGTAGTTCTCCAAGAAAATCACATTATTTAAAAGAGGATTAAGATTTGATTTTGATTCTCAAGATCATCCTAAGGATGCAAGAGAAGAGCATACACAACAAATAATCCAACTAAAAAGTAAAGGAAAGCTTTGCAATTAATGAACCATACAAAAATATTGATAAATGTTCATTCCCTTAAACCAAAAATGAAAGATGAAGTTTCCAATTAACCAAATGTTAGAAAATGAAGACTAAAGTTGATTTTGATTCTCAAGATCACCCTAAGGTGCAAGAGAAGAGCATACACAAAATTTATCCCAACTAGATAGAAATGGAAAACTTCAAATCAAAGGACCATAAAAAAATACTTTGTAAAAGGTTCATTCCCTTAAGCAAAATGAATAATCAAATTTCCAAGTTAATCCAAATGTTAAAAATATAGAGATCAAATTTTTTTTATTCTCAAGATCACCAAAAGGTGCAAGAGAAGAGCATACACAAGCTTTGGTCAAAACATAGACATGTTAGAAAATGACTAGTTTTACAATAAAGGGAAAACCTAAAATTTCTGTAAGTATAAATCCCAAATTTATATTTTCATTACATAGTTCACTTCAATACCTTTCCAACACAAAAAAAATGGATTCATTTTGAGTTTGGGAGCAAAATTTATGGCCTTCAGAAGATGGGTTACACATATGCTCTTATGCTCATGGGTATGCACTTAACATGTACTCAAAAAAAGTGAAAAAAAATGTCCCTTAATCTGTAAAAAGGTCAAATTCTTCCAACTAAGATTCAATTTTGACAACAACCCATCACATTAGTATATGAGTAGAAGACTCAACACTATCAAACATTAACATTCACGATCAAAAACTTAACATTTTCAAGAAATTGACAAAACTAGCATGTAGAATGATGAAAAAGTAAGCTCTAAAAATGAAAACATGGAGAAATATTGAAATTTTCTCACCAAGATTCAATTTTGAAAGCCAACCCACCACATTAATATGTAAATAGAAGACTTAGCACTATCAAACACTAACCTACATGCTCAAGAATTTAAGATTTTCAAGAAATTGACAAAACTAGCATGTAAAATGTTGAAAAATGAAGCTCTAAACATGAAAACATGGAGAAATCTTGAAATTTTCCCATCAAGATCCAATTTTGATAGCACTTCACCTCCTTATACCTACAAGGAAGACTCAACACATGCAAACTCAACAAAACAAGTTAGATTATTTCAACATGTGCAAAAGAGGGTTAGTAACCAAAATTGAAACATAACTACAAAAACTTGAAATTAAGTGCAAAGGACAATGGAGTAAGTCCCACTGGGCGTGCCAAATGTGTATATGAATTAGTTAACAATGCAAAGGAAATCAAAGCTAACACCTAATAGCTTCAATACAATGCTAAACTAGATCAATATGCACCATCATGCTTAGAGCTTAAACAAAGCTAATCTATTAACATATTTGCATTAGAACATGAAATGAAGATTCAAACTAACATGCTAAACAAATTAACCTCTATCTCTAATTGAATGCTAATGAAATGAACCTATTTAGATCCTTAGCAATCAAAAGGGTTGATTGTATGCTTGAATCCCAAGGTTTTCAAGAATGAAGTCTTGTCAATCCATGGATACAAGACCATTTGACAAATCTCCATATGACTTCAAAATTTGGATGGATGAATGCAAGAAATGAAGATAGCTAGCTCCTCCAATGGAAGAATTCTCTAAGATGATAAAATGGCTATAGTATAGGCTCTCTGCTCATTTATGTGTAAGTAGAAAGGTTAGAGGAGGGTTCCTTTTATAGCCCAATGGTTTGAAGAAGATTTCTCATCCCTATACATGTGGGATAATAGCAGAGGTTGGGTTAGTTATGGATAAGCATGGTTTAGAAGGGTTGAGTTTACCTTAGGAGAGTTTAGTTTGTCCTCTAGTGACTCATGGGGATTGAGGGGGTTTATTAATTAACCAAAGTGATTAATTAATAGGTGTGCAAGCTTATAGAAGCTTTTTAGAGGAATAGTTAGTATGATTTATGTTATGAGAGGATTTTAATCAAATAAATGATTATTTATTGATTAAATAGAAGAGATAATTAATTAATTAAGAATAATTAATTAATCTAGATAGAAAGGGGTATTAATTAATTAGAAATAATTAATTAATCTAGATAGAAAGGGGAGCTTAATTAATTAGAAATAATTAATTAATCTAGATAGAAAGGGGAGCTGATTAATTGAAGGTTGTTAATTGGCATCGTTGTTGGATAGAAGAGTTAATTAACTAATGTAATGTAATTAATTAACGACGATAATAGAGAAAATGTGTGATATTGATGATATGCCATCAATTTGTGGGAAAGGGTATAATTAGCGCAATTTAAGTATTTAAATTGCTCAATCTAAATTATAGGTGTCCATAATTTGGTATCCATAAAGAGGAAACAAACTCAAATTTTTAAACCTTATCAGCCTCCATACCAACCCAACAAGCCTCCATTCCAACCAAGCAAAACTCTTTTGTAAGTTGCTCCTCCAAATCAAAATCATTTTCCCTCTGTAAAAGCATTTCAACCATATAACCCAAATCAGGGTAGTTCAGCCAAGGCCTTGGTACCTGTTTAGAATAATATAGTGCAAGATTATGAGTGGTGTTTCCCTTTTCATCTTTCACACAGCCAATCAACATGTCATGATGGCTTAATGAACCAAACTTTGATGGTGCAAAGTGCATATAATCCTCAAGATGCATACATAGAGGAAAATGAGTAGTAGGTAGTCACTCAACAAATGTCATTAAGTGACACCTCACTTGTGAATTGGAAAGTGGAAGAATTTTGTGCAATAAATTAAACTCCTCTACAGGGTATGGTTGTCAATACTAGATCCAAGAGAAGAGTAATGGAAGAGGGGAAATAGGCAAATGTAGGTATTTCCCAACTATCTTTGAAACTACAAAGAGGTGGAAATTTGAACGTAGCTCCAAACATGCAAAACTAGTCCAAATTACTGTTTATATCATCCCGAGAACAAGAAAAGATTATTGCAAGTAAGATACAACAAAATGATAATCCAGATGCCTTCAATATCCTTGAACAAAGTAATAATACAAATATGAGTATGTCAATGTGTGATTATTTGGAAATTCCATGACAAACAGATCTTTTGCAAACAATTATGGCTAACTTCTCTATTCTAAGCGACACCCAATAAATAAGTAAAAGTTGTTCTTACTAATGTCATACGATAGAAGGAAGATAAGCCAAATAAAATATGAAGCCTCAACTATTTTATGTATCCCTAATCACTGGAAATTATTTATTTCACAATTGTATAATTGATTCAAGGGCAAGAAGTTTCGTCATGCCTAAGTAGATTACAGACCAACTAGGTCTCAAATATGAGTCTCTTTCAAAGGGAGTGGTGCAGTTTGATGAGACAGAAGTGGGGACTATTGGGTTTATCAAAGGTTTAAACCTCACACTACATGCATGCCCCAAATTTTAAATTCCCCAAGATATATTCATAATTGATCTACCTCCACTCTTTTCTCTATTACTTTCCAGAGAATTCACTTCCAAGATTGGAGGATATCTATAAATTGACTGGTCTTATATGTTTTTCAGAAGCAAGTATGACACTAAAGATACTATCAATTCTGAACCAATTGTTATATACTATATAGAGCCTTATGTGCCTACCCCTATCAATGTTAATTGTACCATCTTTGATCAATAATATCACCTAAGTACCCAAGAATCATATACTCAAATCAAAGGAATTCTAGATTTGCTACTTGATGAGTGGGGAAATCAATATCATGGTTTTGATCCATATCAATAGGCAGAGGAAAATGGTCTTGGTATATACTTCCTACATGAGGAGAATTCACCTATACCTAGTATTGTGAAAACAAATGAGGGAGAGGAAAATTATATTTGGTAAATTTTCTTTGATGGATTAAGAAGCAGGAATTGGGTAGGGGGAGGTGTAGTCCTTGTGTCTCCCGCTGGCATTAATTATTACTCTTTCAGATTTTAGTTTAGCTACTCCAATAACACAACAGAATACAAGTCCCTCATCCATGAATTGCAATGGACAAGAAAAAAGAACATCAAGACATTTTGGACCTTTGGGGATAGTGAACTGGTTGTGAATCAGATCAAAGGATCAAATACAACCAATAATGACTTGTTAAAGGCCTACAAGTATAGATTATGCAACATTCTAGAGGATTTTGAAGCCTTCAATATTCATGTCATTATAAGAAATGAAAATTAAGTTGTTGATAGATTGGTTACAATTGGATGAAAATTTAATGTTGTTGAGGATGTCAAGATGAAAAAAATATAACCACATATCTGGGTAGTAGTGAGACCTGCTATACCAGACAATGAGACCAATTGGCAAGTGTTTGAGAATGATCGACAAATTGTCAATTTTATTTGAGAAGAGGCTGAGTTTTTTTTAATAAATCAGGAAAAGTTGGAGCAGTAATATGGAGACCAAGTTGTTCAACTCAAATTAAACAAACTTCCCAAGGGCCTAATAGCCTTGGAATCCATTTTCAACTATGATGATCATCTCATAAAGGAAAAGGAAAACATGACAGTTAAGGGTGAAGATTTAGAACTCATCTCAATTGGTGAAGGAAAACTACTCAAAATTGGTAAAGTATACACTGAATGGGAAAAATGTGCTTTTGTAGAACTTTGCAAAGAATTTGTTCATAATTTTTCATGGAGATATGGATACCTTAGATGTTTTGATCCTAATCTAACCCATCATACCATCGAGATTGATTCAATTTCCAATCTTATCAGACAGAAATGGGGGTATGTCAATCCACAGATCATGAGCCTCTCATGAAAGAGGAATTAATAAAGTTTATTGAGGAAAGAATCATCTTTCCTATTAATCATTCATCATGGGTAGGTAATTTATTCCTATTGTGGAAAAGGAATGGAGAAATCAGATTATGTGTTGATTTAATAGATTTAAATATAGCATCCCTAAAGCATCACTACATGTTTCCCTCTATCAAACAAATATAACAAATGGTAGCAAGTTTGGAAAGGTTTTCTCTTCAGGATGGTTAATCTAGCTATAAAATGATCATGATAAAGGAGGAATATCAATACAATACATCCTTTACCACTAAATGGGGAACCTACACCTATAATAAAATGTCATTTGGGTTATCTAACATAGGAGAAACCTTCCAAATATCCATGGATACGACATTTAAAGGACTGATCATCAACATTGTTCTAATCTATCTTGACAACATCATGGTGTTTTATAAAGATGAAATTTACCATCTTTTACATTTCGTGCAATTTTTTGATAGATGTAGGCAATTTGGCCTCTCTCAATCCTAAGAAGTATATCTTCCTAGGACACAAAGGTAAACTCCTTAGGCATTTTTTTTTTAATGAAGGATTAACCATCAATTCAGAAAGAGTCAGTGTCATCTTTGCATTACCACTTTCTATCCATAAGAAGGAAACTCCAAATATTTTTAGGGAGAATTAAATTTGCCGGGATGTTTGTTCTAAAATTTTCTAACCTTTTCAAATCATTAACATTAATGTTTAATAATAATTTATATTTCAAGTGGACCACTAAAGGAAAGACCAGTTTGAAGCCATTAAGAAAGAAATAGTATAGTCCTTAAATCTCATCAACCCTAACTTCACTAAGTACTTCACCTTATATGAATTTGGGGGCATAAATACAATATTTTCCATGCTGGTGTAGACAAACAAAGAAGTTTTGGAATAAAAAATTGCATTCTTCAGCCAAGGTGTAGAATACTATGAGGTAAGATATTCATTCATTAAGAAACATTCCCTGGCCGTCATAAGGAGCTTGAAGAAATTCAATAATTTGGTATCCAACAACAAGGTCCACCTAATGGTTTCACATGTTGGTGTGAAGGATTTTATTTTGAACAAGGACCTCAATGAAAAAATATTTGGTTGGATAGCCAAGGCAATTGAATATGAAATTGACATCAAAGTGACCGCGTTGGTGAGAGGAAAAGGAATATGTGAAGAATTGGTTTTAGGTCAATAGATTGATGAAGAGGTTATTCTCATGCTCCAATGTGATCAAGAACAATCATTTGATTCCTTTCTTACTCCTTTTTGGACTCATGAAGTATTCAAATTTGTCCAAATAGGAAAATGTCCTCAAGGCTTGAGAAAAACCAAAAGGAGGTATTTCAGACTTCATTCCATTCCCTTCATGCTTGCTGATGGCATTCTATTTTTAATATATGTAAATGGTTTCCTCTTGAGGTGCATTAAAATAGATCAGATGGAAAAGGTGTTACACAAGCTCCATAATGGAGAAGCAAGAGGTTATTTTTATCCAAGGACAATAGCTCTTAGGATTATGAGGGATGGATATTATTGGCCCAACCTCTTCAGTGAATGTCATTCATGGGTTTAGAAATGTAATAAAATTTCCTTCTTTACAGGTAAATAAATACTAACAACTCTCCCACTCCACCCCATCTTTGTAAAAGAACCATTCATACAATGGGGATTGGATTTTAATAGAGTGATAAATCTAGATTCAAGCTTGGGTCATAAGTGGATCCTCATAGCCACTAAATACTTCACCAAATAGATAGAAGCAGTTGCATTGAAAGAGGGAAATAAGACCATCTTCCTTGACTTCTACAAAGGAATTTTGACCAGATTTGGTGTCCCTTACACAATCATTTATGATAATGATTTCGCATTCCTTGACACAAATATATTTGATTTGGTATGTCAATAACAAAATATAATTAAACACCTCTTCAAATTATCATCCCCAAGGTAATGGACAGGTTGAATTAACCAACAAGAACCTCCTGAGAATCATAAGGAGGACATTAGATGAAAATCAAATATAATGACACACAAAACTAAAATCAGCCTTGTGGGCTAATAGAATCACTCCCAAAAGGTCAACAGTAAGCTCCCCTTATAAATTGGTTTATGTTAAGGAAGAAAGGTTTCCAATATCTCTTGAGTTGCTAGCATCAGAGCTCATCAGGAAGATGGAAATATTTGAGGTTTAGGCCATGGAAGTTAGATATGCAGAGTTCATGGAACTAGAAAAGTTAAGAAACCAAGCAAGGAAAACAATGGAAAAATATCAATCCTAGATCAAGAAGCATTTTGACAAGAAATTAATGGCTAGGAATTTTCAAGAGGGAGATATAGTCATAAAGTGGGATGCAGAAGCAGCTAATCCTAGAAGACACTTAAATTTTGATACAATATGGAGTCACCCCTACATGATTTTAGGTTATAAATCAAAAATGTTTTCCAATTATTGAAATTGAATGGGGAGGAGCTGCAGATCCTAGTCAATGGTATCTATATCAAGTATTGTTATTGATAAAATACCCTCCCTTGTACATATTAGATTAGTTTTAATTCCTCCAAGTGTTGTTCAAGACATTGTTTTGTTAGTAGTGTAGTTTCGTTTCCCCAAGTGCTTTGCACGATGTTTTTATCTTTGAATGACATGGTTCATGGAAGATTATAAAGAATATATGTTTTTAATAGATCTTGAACATAAGAAAAAGATGGGTTGAAAAAAGTAGTATGATAGAATTCAAACTAGCTTGTAAGCAATTATCTCATGTGAAAGAGTCACTATTGCAACCTTATTCATGGTTTCCCATGGATAGGTGTGGTGGAAATTCAAATTCAAGACAATTTTCCACTCTTATTAAAATTCTATTTGAACAACTCTCATGTTGGGAACAATTCATTTATGGCAGAACAAGTCAATGTTGAGTACTGAGTAGTACTTTAAGAAGGCTGCAGGGGTGAGTTCTTTTAGTTTTGGATCAGTTTCCAAATTTTTAAGTTGACTCCATGCCCATTGGATGCTTCAATACCACTACTCTCTTCATCTAGGAGGTAAATTACCCTTTTGAGTCACCAAACTGTTATCCAAAACTTCCCCGAGTCATTTTGATAACTTACATTATTGTTCTGGACTTGGATGGGGGAAATTTATAAAATTTTGGTAAAATCAGTGTTGGGTACACTCCACTTCCACATGGCCAACCCCTCCATTTCCATACTTCTCCAAAAATTAGGAAAATTTGGGAAAATATAAGTAAATAAAATAAGTCTGGTCTTTTAGGAACACAAGGAACTATTTTTTTTCCTTGTGTTTGCTAATTGGCCGGTCCGTCCACTAGAGAAGTTGGGGGTTTAAATCAGGTGATTTAGGTTCTTTGAGCACCGATGGAATAGTGTAAATGGGGAAAACTTTGGGTGAGTTGGGTGAGGTGGGTACGTTGGGAACAGACGGAATGTTCCCACATTTCATCAATTACCCAGCGGGCCAACCAAGGCGAGGGACACTTCAAATAATGTAATGATTTGGGTGAGTTAGGCCCTACAAGTACACCAGGAATAGTTCCACCCTTCCCTCAATTTTTTGATCGAACGATTCATCCGCCCTAGTAAAAAATTCATTTAAAGTGGTCTATTATAACCCATAGGGAACTTTGTCATGACCCTCACAAGATCCTAAACTTCAAACATCCATAACATTCGTCCTGCAACTCCAAATTTCACAAAATTAGAATTTTTGGAAAGGTATCATCATGAACTTCACCATGAAAACAAGAAATATTGATTTTGGAGAGGTTGGGTGGGTAAAAAAGGGTAAATAAAGTCACATCATTAAAAGAGCAGTTCTAGGTAGCTCAAATACTAGATTTGAAAAGGTATGGTGCCCATTCCATCTCCTATAAGAAAAGTATAATATGGGAATGGTATTAGAAGGGTTCTCATGCCTATTTTTAGACATTCAATGCATGTTGTTGGTGGTTAAAGGTAGAAATATGAGTTTCCATCTCTTTTCCCTCATGTCTCTTTCCCATCTTTTATATATTGGAAAATGATGCCCATTTGTAAAGGTTGGACCCTCTTGGAATGATGGTGCATCATCCTACAAGTGTTTTATATCTATTTTGAGTTGTAAGCCTCATATATGGACCTCGACAGGGTGATTATTTCCTTCTTCATTCATTGTAATGGACTGTGCATCTCTTTAAAGTAATAAAATCTAAATTTTTCGACTATTCTCTTCCCTAGCCTGTGTTTATTGCATTATCTTTCTTCTCTATTACATTTGAGGTGTGTTGTGCATATTTATACTCCTTTTGTATTTTTTATTTCTATTGTGCTCCATGGAAATGATATTTTGAATTGTGGCACTCATGTCTACCCTCTCTTCCTTCATTTTCCTCTCATTTCCACTCATCTGATAGTGTATTTCCCCTTATTCTTGGTGTTATCACCTATATTTAGCTTAGGATTTCCCCTTTCATGCACCTCTCTCTTCCCCCAGCCCCTTGGATTGTTAGAATATGATTAGATAGTTGCATTTCCTGTTGTAAGAGTAGTTTAACATTAAGATTAGGTAGAGGAACCAACCTTCTGTAGAGGTATGTCTCAAGTAGCAAGTCCCACAACTTGAGAGATAGTCCCATGTTACCCAAAAAAACTAATTACTCATCCATTCATTCATGACAAATCAGAGGGTGTTATGTTTCAGTGATAACAATTATCTCATGGGAATTGGAATGAAAAGCTTGTAAAAGGAACTAGGATAGATTTATATTTGAGTGATTTACTTTTCTGTAAGAGTGATTTATTTTTTTAGCAAAGACTGATTTTATATCCAACAAGTGTGAATCTAGTTTTAGAATTTCCTTTCCTACAAGTGTGAATTTCTTTCCCTGTAAGTGTGAATTTAGTTTTTTTCTTGCAAGAGTGAAATTATATTTTAGGATTTAATTTCGTGCAAGAGTTAGAGTGATTTTAAATTTTAGATGTGTGAGTGTGATTTCTTATAATAAGTACTCTTACAAATAGAATAATTTTTTATTCCAATTTTTGCTCCAAGCCAATTTAACAAAAGAGATGTCTTAGCAAATCTAGGCATGTTCATTAAAAAAAGAAAATGTTTTTCTAATAATTAAAGTATACCTAATGTGGTTTATCTCATCAATTCTGTTAGAAAAGAAATAATTAGTCGACAATCCTTTTAGGATTTCATTATTTGCAAATAAAAGTTTGAAAATTCAAATTTAAAACACAACCCCCCATCATACTAGTTCCATGTTATGTACAAAAATAAAATATTGCTAACATTCTAAAAGGAATAATTATATATTGATGCATGTCGACTAAGGCAATATGAGATGATTGAAATTTATCATGAAATTGTAGTTTTAATAGAAATAATTAGAGAGCTAAAAATATGAAGAATGACATCTATAGTTGTTGATTTATCATAACAAAAGAAAGGAAAGGAAACATGTTATTGATCTTTGTTAGAGTAAATGAAATGGATATAAACATATTGCAATAGTAATTAACTTATGTAGTTGCTCAATTTGAGATTTCTAAAAACATCGTTCCTATACACGATGCTTGAAGATAGGTAATTTACTTGTTGGTGAAAGTATCATGGTGGAAACTATCTATGTACAAATAATGCATTGAATGCTTTTGTTCCATTTAAATCACGCATTGAATATACCAACAATATTATATGTAAAAAATTAGAAGATAAAATCATGCATTGAGATGTTCTAACTTGTTAAGTGAACTAAACAACAAGTTTCGTGCATAAAAAGAGGCCTTAAAGGATTAAACTATTTATAAATGCTAATACATTCTTGGAGATACGTTCCAACAAATTTGGATTTGAGCTATTCAGATATATGTAGATATTATATTAAGTGTTAAAGTCTATCAGTAAGAGCACCATATTCTACGAGTATGCCATCAAAGTCTACCATTATAGTGTTAAAGTATATTAGAGAAGCGATATGGTCTATTAGAGAAGTGCTAGAGTCTATCAGTTAGGCACCAAAGTCCATTAGAAACCATTAGGAGATCATATCTAACTCAAATTTGTCCTTATATTTAAGAATGCCGATTTTTGGAAATTTCTAAAAATAGTATGTCTAAAAATAGTATGTCATCACATACAACAAATCATGTCGTGCAGCATTTATTTTGTGATAACTTGTTTTGGGAAGCTTATTTTATGCAGTTAAAAGGATGTGGTAAGGATTATAAGGTTATATGCCTACCAATTTGTAAGATGTATCTTGTAATTAAATCCGCCAGCTGGATACAATCCATTCTAAGTTAAGGAGTCGTCAACAAGGTGCAATCTATCTTAATTAAAGGATATGCCAACTAAATCTAAAGATATTATTGTACTTATGATCTATTTTTTTAGAAGCTATCACTTGAACACAAGGATTGGATTATTAAACATAGAAAATGGTGGATGTATTAAGGGGAAAAGAAATCCTAGAATGACATCTCTTCTTGATAAGATTTTCTACGTATTCAATTTTGTAGTCCTTTTCCATTTGATCAATTGATGAAGCTTTCACATTTCTAATTTAGTAGAAATAATTTATTATCTATCCCTTTTTTAGGAGTAGACATGCCCACACTTTCCAAAGGAAGGTGGATTAGTAATCTGGTAGATTCCTCTTAAGCATTATTTAGTGTTTCTTAATTTTGCATTTTGAATTATTTATAGCATTTTGATTAGTTTAAATCAAAACCTACAGTTTTAAAAAGAAGAAGCCAAAAGCATTGGTTCTTTCCAAATAATTTTCTTTTTCAGAAGTGTGTTTTAAAATTGTGAAGAGTAGATTAAGTGTGTGTTGTTTCAATTTGCATGCAATATGAATAATTGTGTGATTTCAATGATGCACATGTGATTTTAATTATGCAAGTGTGATTTCATTTACAACAGTTTGATCTATTAGGAAGTGAGAACTTTAGTAAACAATTTAAATTAAAATTTGATTAAAATTACTGGTTAAGATTGTGTGAGATCTAGCCTTATTGCATAATTACCTAAGACACTAGCCCGAATTGACATTCAACAAATCAGTTGAAATTAACGGTGAGAAAAAAACCTACAATGTCCCTCATCATCCTATATATCATAGCGATAGGAATAAGCTCTTAATTGCATGATATCAAAGGCATATCAAAAGCCAACAACTTATACTTTCTCCTAAGATTAGGCTTGAAAGTCCAATCTCGAAAATAGATAATAACTCATACACTAAAAATTACTTTCCTGAGAATTTGAAAGAGTTTGATGTTTTGAGATCAGTTAGTAGAATGATCCTATTGGTTGTAATGGATGAACACTAGATGTTATTATATTTAAAATAAATCTTATATTAACACCCATCACAATCCACTTGAGGAATATTTTGAAAGACTAAACATATTTTAAAATACTTCAAGAAACTATTTCAACCTTAGATAAATAAATTATTTATTTACTTTAGGGATAATAATGTAATAGGAAATAAGTTCAAGTAATTCAAATTACATACATAATATTGTTTAATTGGAGAGTAGAATTTTACAAGCACAATTATTCAATAAAGCAAGTAAGAGTACAATATGGGTTTGAGAGATGGATTAGTTGGTTCTTACAATGTTTTGATTATTTCATTAATGTATTTGGAAGTTGTTCAAGTTTTATAATTTTCCTAATGTCTCATTGTCTTCATATGTGTGGAAAGACTAAACTGCACATCTTTATACTAGACCGTATGTCAACTTGATCCCCTTCTATAGGGTTTCAAACCTAGAACTATTGCAATTCTATTTTCTCCTACGTCACTTCACCTTATCCTATGTCATGTCTTGACATATTTATATTTCTTATAACCCTCACATTTGCACTTATACCCATGAAAAACCTAACTACTTGCTAAAACTTCAAGTGCACATCAATTAACAAAAAACAAAGGTTAGATGTTTGAGTTAGATTGACCTTTATGGTCAACCCATACCATTAAAATTAAGTGTTGCATGACATTTAAAATTCCATGTATCTCTCCTAGTACATGTACATCTATATAAGCAACTAGTTTCATTCACCTACCTTTTCCCTCATGACTCAACACTGATAATGGGCTAACATAGTGTCAAAATTAAAACCCTTTTATGTAGATGTAGAAGAATTAAAATTACTAATTTCCCCTTTGTGATGTGTTAATGAGATTAGTTCCTTATTTCTAGTTGTTGCATGGATAATATATCGGTGGTTAATAAATAACAAATGATTATAGTAATCTTGTACATATAAGAGTACTTTACATTGAAATTCAAACCTAGTGGCACACAATCTTGACCCAAAAAATGGTATAAAAAATTTAAAAAATAATGAATATATCCAATATGAGAAAAAACCAATGCCAAAAGGGGACATGACCATTTTTATTTGAACCACATTGTGGGATGGTCTAGATCAATTTGTACAGTACCAAAGTCCACAAGAGTCAAATAATAAAAATCAATAACAAGAGATTTCTATGACATGAAATAAAGAAATTTAAAAGTTATAAATAATTCAAAAAATTCCAATCAATCAATCAATACGAAAATAAAATAACAAGTACTTATACCACTGAGCTCTGCTTTCACTATTCAAGATCCCTATATGTTGACCCCACAATTCTGGCTAAGTATCAAGCCATGTGCATGTATTCACATTGAAGAAGAAACACACCTGAGACATTTTTTTAGAGTGTGCGAGAACAATCAAATGGTGTGTGTGCCAGAAAGGTTGAAAGGATAAGGTATGAAACAAAGCAAGTAGAGAGTGACATATGAAGAAAACACGAAGGATGATGAGTTGGCAGAAATGAAAAAAGGGAGCATAAGATGAAAAAGAAGTCACATTGAGGCATGGAGTGCAACAATGTGTAAAAGAAGGAATGAAAAAATGAATACTTTGATATTTCTATTATATGTCAGCATAAATCATGGAGGGTGGAGGCTCATCCTTCTCGCTAATCAGATAGAGTCCTAGGTGTCACTCATGCATTTAAGGTGTCCCCTAGCTGAAAACTCTAGGAAAGTACCAACCACCTCCAGTAACGATAACCAATTACTTTGAGTAGGAATGGATCCAAATTTGAAATTTAACTTGTGGATAAAATAATCACTTGTAACCAGAATAGGGGTTACGAAATTTTTTGTTATCCATATTTATAGTTATGGTTATTTACTTAGTGTTTATGTTGAGCTATGCTCTGAACCAGACTCGTCTTTAGTAAATGTAAGTCAATAATGGTCGCTCTATTTCTATGAATGAATATATGAATGGTTCTTGTTATCACTTGTCTTGTTAACCTAATGATGATTCATTAGTTAGTAGTACATGTATTTTTTTGTTTAACATAGTTGTTATTATTCATGTAGTTATTACTAAGTATTATGGTGTGTTTTGTATTCCATGAACCAACAAGGAACCTAGTGAACCGAATTTTCCTTGGGTGAACATGTAGAAGAAACACTACGTGATATTTCAGCATGTGTGGTGGGTTAAAAGAGCTTGTGTTCCTGGGTTGGGCCCTTATGTGCTAAATGTGTAAGAATGCTTAGAAAAACCCCAACATTTTGGCTCTATTGTTGGGACCTTTCTTATCAAGGGAACGAATTTTTTTAGAGAGAATCGTAATTGAGCGCATAGAGACATGGTTGGATGAACAAGAAGAAGACTATGTGTGTAACCATCAATGTTGCAGAGGGAAGACTTTGACAAAATGGGTAAATGAGAAGTTAGATGACTATTTGTATTCAATATTATTTTGTGAGTTTCCTCGTCATTTTCATGCATAGATTATAACACTACTGCTGGAAAAGCCAATGAATCTTGGGAGAATGTATCCTTGGACTAAAGAGTGCCTTGATGTATTGAATAATACTAATGAAGTGTGGATGCATACTATTGATGTGTGGTGTGACAATTTTCTCATCCTCAGAGGAAGCCAGGCACCAATTTATGTACGAGGCTAGAGGCATGTATATTCGATCTTTGCATTTTCATATAAAGGTGTTATTCAATGATTAGGGCATAGTGATCACTATAGTAAAGGATAATATTGATGATTGAAGAGCAAATGATCACTATAGGCTTTTTAACAAACTTTGTGTTACAACAAGTCATCCCATACGTACCATTATCCAAAGTTGGAACAAGTGCAAAAGGAGCGATGTAGTCAGCATCTGGAAGTGTTGAAGTGGAAAATTTCAAGCTACCCAAGGCCATCCCATAATGACTCAGCATACCCAAATACCAAGGTGTTGATAATTCCACTGATCGTGAGAATTATTGTGAAATTATATGAAGTGTGAAGGGAATCAATGCGCTAGAGAGAAAGGCAAGTTAGTTTTCCACAATCTTGTTTGAATGTACACATATGTAGTATATAAAATAAGACCTGTTGTATTAGGTAGTGTACTATGACATGATGACTCTGGGTCATTCATTTGTGTGTTCAGTATAACCTTGATTACGTTTCTCCAATTCCTCGTGTAATTCCTCATGTAGTTTGTGCATATATTTTACATACTCCTATGCTTTTGTGCTCCGACAGTTTATTA
The DNA here is from genome assembly GCA_019776745.2 of Taxus chinensis. NCBI lineage: Eukaryota > Viridiplantae > Streptophyta > Pinopsida > Cupressales > Taxaceae > Taxus > Taxus chinensis. The sequence continues at coordinate 26,626,405 of CM034154.1, read as the reverse complement.
CCTCACATAACTTTGTGACTCCTCTCAGACTAGTCCCATAAACAATTTGAAAGGGGTTCCTTCCTATGCTCCTATTAACAGATTCATTATAGGAAAATTCCTCTTGTGCCAATATCATGTCTCATTGGCATGGCTTATCTCCTACCAAGTTGCGCAATAAATTTCCTAAACTTTTATTCACCACTTTTTTTTGTCCATCAGTCTATGGATGGTATGTTGAGTTATAAGTTAAACTTGTTCCTAATTTACTCCATAAGGTCCTCTAGAAATAATCTAGGAACGTGTATCCCTATCAGACATTATGCTCACTAGCAATCCGTGTAATTGTAACACTTATTTGAAAAATGGATGTGATATTCTTGTTACATCGCTCATCTTCTTGTATACAATGAAATGTGTCATTTTTGAAAAGCTATCGACTACCATGAAAATTGATTCATTTCCTCTCTGTGTTCTAAAAACTCCCAACACAAAATCCATGATAATGTCTTCCCATGACCTCCTGGGTATGGGTAAAGGATGATATAACCTTATGTTTTGTTTGCACCCCTTGGCCAACTAGAAAACCAACATCGTTACATATATTTACGCACATTCATGCCCATCTTTGGCCAATAGTTTTGCTCCTTCACATGTGCCAAAGTTTTTCACCTCCAAAGTGACCTCATAAACCTCAACTATGTTTTTACCTATCTAAGTTCTCACGCATTGATCTTTGTAGTATACAAACCTAATCCCCTCGAAACAACATTCTTTCTTGAATAAAATAATCTAACCAAGGTGTCCTATTCATGCATGTTAGTTCTTTGCATGTTGCCCATGCTTCCTTGAACTCCTTGTCTTGTGAATATAACTCCTTTATGGCCTCAAATTCCATGAATTCATTACACATTTTTTCAACACTAAGACTCTTCGAATCAATGCGTCCACTACCTTGTTATATTTTCCACTTCAGTGTCTCAACACAGATGAATAATTTTGTAGGAATTCCACCCACTTCATGTTCCTTTGACTCAATGTTCTTTAACTATTGATAAAATGCAGCCCCTGATTACCGGTTTACAAAACAAGCTCATTCAATAACAAGTAATGCCTGCACTTCTCAAGTTCTTGTATTATTGCATGGAACTCTTGATCATAGGTCAAATATCTCATTTTAGCATCCCTTCACTGAAATAGTCTATGGTTCTCCCTTCTTGGATTAGTATTGTGTCGATTCCCATTCCACTTGTATCACAATCCACTTGGAATACCTTCTCTAAACTTTGCAATACTAACATTGGTTACACTGTAATCTTCCGCTTCAACTCCTAGAAGTTGTGCTCTTCTTCTTTTGTCCACACAAAATCCTTGTGATCTCCCTCTATTGTATGCGTGATCGTTGTGCATATATCAGTGATTTTTTTTTAAAACTCCATGTATAGAATTTCTAATCCATGAAAGCTTCGTGCCTCTGTTACATTTCTTGGCAATGGCCACTCAATTATTACACACACCTTTTTTGGGTTTATTTGTAATCCTTCTTGGGATATCATGAATCCCAAGTAGACTAAGTCCTCATGCATAAATACGCACTTCCTTATGCTCACCAACAAGTTTTCTTCTCGCAAGCACCTAATCACCTTGCACATGTGTTCAAGATATTCCTCCTTTTTCCTGATAAACACCAGCATAATGTCCATATATATAATTACAAACTTTACAAGAAATGACTTTAACACTTCATTCATCAATCTCATGAAGGTACTCAAGAATCGGTTAACCTAAATGGTATAACCAACCACTCATACAAACCTTCCTTTGTTTTGAACACAATTTTTCACTCATCTCCTTCCTTGATGCGGATTTGGTGATAACCACTCTTCAGGTCAAAGTTTGAAAAATACCGTGCACCAGTAAGAAAATCCATTAGATATTCCATCTTAGGTAATGGAAATATATACTTACTGGTAATATTGTTTATAGTTCTAGAGTCAACACACATGCACCAATCTCCTCCTTTCTTGGGTATCAGCAATGCAGGCACTGCACATGGACGCAAACTTTCATGCACTAATCCTTTATCAAACAACTCTTGTACTTGTCTGCATACCTCTTCACTCTCTTTTGGGGTCATTCTATATGGATCCTTGTTTGGAATTCTAGCTCCTATCATCAAATCTACTTGGTATCTGGTACTGCACACTGGTGGCAATCTTCATTGGCAATTCCTCCATTACAATATCCACAAACTCATTTAATACTTCGTAGACTTCTGGGGGTACTTCTTCCTTTTTGTGCAATATTCACACACTTCCTTACCAATGTGTAACACGCCTTCTCTTCCTTAACTCCTCATAAGAATTATTTACTTGATAGAATTAAAACTCTTACAAAAAAAATTTTGTGCACTTCTCCTTTCTCCTCATCTTTTAGCGGTGACAAGTTAAACTTGCGCCCATCTTTCTTAATGCGAATGATATTTGTGCCGCTATCATGGACAACCTTTCTATCGTATTTCTAAGTTCTTCCTAGTACTAGATGAAAAACATCCATTGGCATCGCCATCACCTCATGCAATACTTCATCGTAGTACTTACTAATTTGGAACTTCACAAGATTTTTCTCATTTACTAGAACCTAATGTCCCTTTTGTAGCCATGACACTTTGTAAGGATTGGGATGCACAATCCTCTTCGTTCCCAAATTTTCCACCATTTCGCAAGAAACAAGATTGTTTGTGCTCCAACTATCGATAATCACTTTGCAACATTTTCCTCTGGACTTACAAATGGTCCTGAACAAATTCTTTCTCTGCATAGGTTCATCTTCCCTTTATGTTGTCTTGAGAAATACATTAATTATCATCAGGGCTTCTTCGCACTCTGATATATTAGAATGTTCCACGGATCCCATTGACTCTACTTCACCATACACTACATGTGCACCCACTTCCGTGTGCCTACCCATGACCTCGCCTTATGCATTTGGGCCCTCAAATGCATGATGTCCAACGGTTCCACACTTGAAACATGTTATAGAGAATCTTCTTCCCCTTCCTCATTTAAATCTCTCGAGTCCTCTTGAAGAGTATGACACTCCATCATCCCACATACTATTTTGTGATGGCGTCTGTGCATTATTGCACTCATCTTCTTGTGGTCTATTATATCATGTGTTGCTTCCCTCTCTACCGTGCACATTGCGACTTCCTCTTCTGGCTGTGCTCTGACTTTTATGCGCCAAATTTTCCTCCACCTTCAAGGTTGGTTGATAAGCTTCCTCCATAGTCTGAATTCGCAAAAGACTCAGCTCCTCCTATATTCCAAACCTCAAGCCATTTATATATCGTGAGACCTTCTCCTGGTCGACTTCCACATGTCCAAATCTTATCATGATCAAGGGAAACTCCTTAGTGTAATCTTTAACCAACATCTCCTTCTATCTCAAATTTTACAACTTCTTAAATAAGCTCATTTACAAATTTGGTAATCGGATGCTAAGAACTTACTCCTCATTTTGGAAACCATTTGATCCCAATGCACTATTTTTTCCTTACCCCTTCTTCGCCGCTAATTTTGCACATCTTTCCACCATAACACCACATGTTCCTTCAACGTGGTTCATGTCACTCTGACGCACTGTAGGTCAACTATTTTCTCAAACTCAAAATATTGCTCCATGCTTGTCAACCAGTCTACAAATTCTTCTAGATCTAATCTCTCAAAAAATGAAGAAGTATCCATTCTTGGTTCATGACCCATTTTTGAAATTACTTGAAATAATCGCGTTTCTCTTGCACTTATGGCTTCAGCCTCTTCTTGTACATCTTCAACAACTTTTGTATTGTTTGTTTCACCTTCATCATCACTTTGCACGTCTAGCATCACAAATCCTCTTCACCTATCTTCTTCAACAAATTCAAGTCTGGTCCTCACACCCCTTAGTTCTATCATCACTTGCTCTAGTGCTCCCATGATAGTTGCATTAATTGTGTTGGTTGCACCCATATTGGTGGCTCTTCTTGGTGGCATCTTCATTCCTTGATAAGTTACCTCATGGTCGGCATTTTACCAATCCTCCCTTTGCAGGAAAGTAGCCGACTTTCATACCACTTGACGACGAGATTGAAGAGCTCTATCGGATACTCCCCGAGCCTGTTGTTTGTTCAGAGTTCAACATACCGAAATAATTGTTAGAGTAGGTATTTACCTTAGCTCATGTTCACCTAGGTACTTTATTTACCTTTATTTTATTTATCCTCACCCACTTATGTGTGTGGATATTTCTTTTTATTTATTTAGATATTAGGGGGATATTATCTAGTTGTTAGGTATAGTTCTTTCCTTGATCTATGGTATTGACTAGTTATTTCCATGATTTATGGCTTGATCTACGAACTTGACTAGTTCTTAGATTGTTATTCCTTGCCTATATAAGCAAGGCCCATTCTCATTGTATTTCATTGAGTTCCATAATAATATATGAAATTGTTGCTCATTTGTTTGCAAAGTTTTATGTAAAGTTATTATGGCGAATTACTTTCATCTTATTGATCGTGGTGTTTGATTCCTTTTATGGTATCAAAGCTACACAACTTGCCGTCACACCACAAGCTCAAACTGGTAGTGGAGAGGATCTCATCGTGTTAACCAACTGCTACGCCAACACACCCCCACACAATGGAGCCAGATGCAACCACGTGAGCATTGGGCCCACCATGTATTCACCAAATTAGGCCCAACAACATTAGGAGGCAATGACACTGGGACTTCCCAGGAGGTCACACATCCCAGTACTACTCTAGGTCAGGCGCGCTTAACTGCCTGGTATTAGAGTTGCACAACTTGCCATCACATCAGAAGCTTGAACTAGTAGTGGAGAGGATCTCATCATGTTAACTAGCTGCTACGCCAACACACCCCCACACGATGGAGCCAGATGTAACCACGTGAGCGTGAGCACTGGGCCCACCATGTATTCACCAAATTAGGCCCAACGACATTAGGAGGCAACGACACCGGGACTTCCTGGGAGGTCACCCATCCCAGTACTACTCCAGGTCGGGCGCGCTTAACTCCCTAGTATCAGAGTTACACAACTTGTCGTCACACCAAAAGCTTGAACTGGTAGTGGAGAGGATCTCATCGTGTTAACCAGCTGCTATGCCAACAATAATTCACTTACAAAGCTTAGAATATATTATCATAAACCTTATGAAATATACAATGTCTAACCCTCTATGGGCAATCAAAGATTGACAGAGTTACAAGGGTGATGGGTTCGAAATTTTGGATACTTACTCTCAGGCCTCCAAAAGTCTCTCCGCAAAAATCTCCCTAAGTATCTAATTGGGAAGAGATTTATGGTTTTTTTTTGCTCAATAGAAAATTTGAATTTCCTTCTAAAACACTCTCTCATGATTCTGCTCAAACTCAAATTTGAATTGTTATGCATTAATGGCGGCCAACTACCCTTGGTTTGGTAGTTGAGAGAAGTCTATCTAGAACTCCACGTCACTGCGGAGTTGGCATCCTTTTGTGTACCTACCACCCTATTGTTTTTTGTCCTCAAGTAATTCCTCCACGCGCACTCTATTTTCCTTGTTGAAAGTTCCACGGACCCTTGTTTCATTTGATGCTTCAAAACCTTGGGTTAAGATATTTTCGCGCTGATGTGTAACTTGTCGTGTCCTTCCTTTTTTGCGCACTATCGTAAACTATTTTTTCGCACCATGACTACTTTGCTGACCTGCTCATTTTCCTCCGTACATCGCCTTAGCCAAAACTTCAAAATTCATGTAATTCTGTGATTGTCCCGTGATGCTCCTGCACCAAGAACACTCATGTGCAATTGCTAGTAATAATAATAATTAAATAAATGAACGAGGAATTGTTTTTAAAATAACACTTATATCTCCGAATAATACATGTGTATGCACATCTCCGATGCAAGTATCTAGCCTCCTAAATTTATGTAGCGTGTGAAATACTTGCAGCTCGAATAATTTTGAGGTTCGTGTGGGAAATACATTTTGAATAATTTGAAAGTTTTTAATTATTAAAACATAATTCCAAACAGGAAATAGAACCGCTGGCGGACATAGATTAAAAACGTGCAAAAGCACGGGAAAATTTTGAACGGGTCAAATACTTTAACTCATTGAAATTGAAAGCCCAAGGGTAGTTTTTCACATGCTAACAAGCCAAAAAGGGCATATTGTATTTCAGGAGACTCGCACAGTAAAATAGGCTAAGCACTCTGGAGCGCTTCATCTTGCAGCATATATATAGTCTCTGCCATTCATCTTGCAGCATATGTACTCCCATTCCTCTTTCCTATTCACTCCCTCCTCTCTCAGACCCACCTGCTCCAAATGGATAGCTTCATTTTTCTGAGAAGCATAGGAACAAAATTTGGGCAGCTGGAGTCTTCCCCTGCTATTATTTCCCTTACCCTCGCACCTATTCTCGCCATTATTCTTCTCTTGCTCTTCCGTTACAATCACCGATCCTCTGTTAAACTTCCCCCTGGAAAGTTAGGTTTTCCTCTCATCGGGGAGACCATACAATTATTGCGGACACTCCGATCAGAAACACCTCAAAAGTTTTTTGATGATAGATTGAAGAAATTCGGTCCTGTTTACATGACTTCCCTAATTGGGCATCCCACAGTTGTACTCTGCGGCCCTGCGGGAAACAAATTAGTTCTTTCGAACGAGGACAAGCTGGTAGAGATGGAAGGGCCCAAGTCTTTCATGAAACTGATTGGGGAAGATTCCATTGTTGCTAAAAGAGGCGAGGATCATCGCATCTTACGCACTGCACTTGCTCGGTTTTTGGGCGCTCAAGCCTTACAAAATTATCTGGGTAGAATGAGTTCAGAAATAGGACACCATTTCAATGAAAAATGGAAGGGTAAAGATGAAGTGAAGGTGCTTCCTTTGGTAAGAGGGCTTATCTTCTCCATTGCAAGCACCCTGTTTTTCGATGTAAATGATGGACACCAACAGAAGCAACTTCATCATCTTCTGGAAACTATTCTTGTGGGAAGTTTGTCAGTCCCGCTGGACTTTCCAGGAACTCGTTATCGTAAAGGGCTTCAGGCGCGGCTGAAGCTTGATGAAATTCTCTCCTCTCTAATAAAACGCAGAAGAAGTGATCTGCGTTCAGGCATAGCTTCTGATGATCAAGATCTACTGTCGGTGTTGCTCACCTTCAGAGATGAAAAAGGGAACTCACTGACAGACCAGGGGATTCTGGACAACTTTTCTGCTATGTTTCATGCTTCATATGACACCACTGTTGCACCAATGGCCTTGATATTTAAGCTTCTATACTCCAATCCTGAATGCCATGAAAAAGTATTTCAAGGTACGCCAAATCTCTGTTACTTTCTTTCTTTTCTACGTGTGGGTATTACAGGTCTATGTAATTTATGTGGACGTGTGTGGTATATGTATAACAGAGCAGTTGGAAATAATTGGCAATTTAAAGGAAGGGGAAGAAATCAGTTGGAAGGATTTGAAATCTATGAAATATACATGGCAAGCAGTTCAAGAATCACTAAGAATGTACCCTCCAGTTTTTGGAATATTTCGTAAGGCTATCACTGATATTCATTATGATGGGTATACAATTCCAAAAGGATGGAGGGTAAGCTGTTTCATTACTTCAATTCATGTTTTGAAATTCGATGTTTAAGCTCTTGTTTTTCCGGATTCCCCAAACTAATTTCATTAATAATTTTCTTACATATGTTGTGAAACAGGTTTTATGTTCACCTTATACTACACATCTGAGAGAAGAGTACTTCCCTGAGCCTGAAAAATTCAGGCCTTCAAGATTTGAGGATGAAGGCAGGCATGTGACTCCTTACACATATGTACCATTTGGAGGAGGCCTGCGCACATGTCCAGGATGGGAATTTTCAAAGATTGAGATACTACTGTTTGTCCATCATTTTGTTAAAAATTTCAGCAGCTACATTCCAGTTGATCCCAATGAAAAAGTTTTATCAGATCCACTACCTCCTCTCCCTGCCAATGGATTTTCCATAAAACTTTTTCCGAGATCCTAATCCATGACAGAGCATTAGATCAAGATGTTGGAAATAGATGGGTTAATATGATAAAGATTGTGCCTCAGTAGAGTTTGGCTTTTATTGCTGTCTTTTATATGTATGTTTGAAAAGTTTTCCTCTATGAGATTATCAACTAGCAATTACACATGAGTTGTAAATTATGTCCCAGAAGATAACACTATTAAGCTTGTTGAAGTTGTATTTTGTAGTGAAATGTGTTATTTAAAATTGTTTTTCTTTAATGAAGGTACAAAATTTGATTCATATATATTAAAATATAACAAAATTATCGATTCCTGTACTAAAAAGTGTTACCTTTCTTCTCACCCAAAACAATCATATACATGTAAATGCTGAGTTTTAATCTTTCTACATTCCCAACCAAACAGATTGATATTTAATAAAAAAAACTGTAAAATAATATAGCTACCATATGGCGAAGAAGGTCGACCATACACATATAATCATCCATTGCAGCCATAATGCACTAAGAATCATTCATAATATCTAAGTATTTATAAGCCTTACCCATTAGGCCTTCATGGTTGCATGGAAATAAAACACGAACAAAGCTTACATGGTCACGATTGAATCCAGGGCAGCCCATTAAATCAAAGAGTTTGAAGGCATGTTTAGTATACAACCATACATTGCATATCCTACAAGTATTACTGTCTACGAGAACGAATTTGTATTATGCACTTCGTCAAATAAATTGCAAGTCTTATGTAATTTTCCACATTTCTCGTAAATGTCTATTAAAGCATTCACAACTACAACATCTCACAAAAATTCACATTTGATTATTTTGTGGTGGATGTCCACACCTACTTCCACAACTCCAAATTTGGCACTTTGTTTAGGCATTTTGTTGAGGCATTTAATCTTCTATGTTTTGAATACATGGCTATGAAGGATTTGAATAAAATTGGACAATAGTCCAATTTGGCAATTACATATACTTGAAAGTTTCCAAAGAATTTTCAACCCATTTTGTGCATATCCTGCAATCATTGTAGTCCATGAGACTGCATATCTTATAAGCGTTTAGTGGAATAGTTCACAT